>CM060243.1:9851391-9944004 GCA_030555515.1 Acutogordius australiensis | reverse complement strand
TGTTTTAATTATAAAGTTGGTCACGTGATAAGCAGCATTTAGGACAAAAATAACTTGTCCGCTTATAAAAAATATCATTTAAATCATTGCTTACTTAAAAAATTTATATAATCCGGCATTCTTAATTATTTTTACAAATAAATCCGCCATTGTTCATAATTGCCAGAGCGTTTGTATAAAAGCCCCACCTTTCAAAAATTATATTTTTTTTTATAAAAAATTAAATAAAGCGGTGAGCAAATAATTTTTAGATATATTGTAGGTCTATGCTATTTGTCTAGCCCTAATATATAAATTAGGCATCAAAGACTTACGATCTTTAAAATATAGCTGTTTGACTTTTGAGGGTCATAAATGCCCCGGCTTCCCATGCTTGTAAGTATGTTTTATCTAAATATTATAATAAAAAGATGACTTAATTATATATTTAAAATTTAATTTTTTGGATTCAAGGGCTATGTAGGGGCCCAAAGTTAAAGGCACGTTTCTTACATTAAGAAACAGTGAAAACATGTAATTTGTCACTCTGAATTAAAAAAAAAGGTTATATTATGGGGTATCTAAATACAGTGATGGCAAAAACAATCGATAACTTAAATTGGTTATAGTTTTAGTATGCTTAAACTATTATATCATAGTTACTTTTTTAAATGTTGATTATTAACTATGTGCTCGATAAATATATTATATTTATTTATAAAATGGGCATATTAATTGGTTAAATTACACTAGACAACTAAAATGGTACCTTAAGCATCATTTACAACTATTGTTTTTTGTCAAGTTTTTGATGCTTAAGAACATGAAGTCATAAATTTAGCCAATGCCTAAAATTATTAGTTATTTAATATCAAAAATGAAATTATTCTCTTTTAGGGTATTTTGGGCTTTTTTATTTTAAAACCTATGGGTAGAAATCAAAATTTAAAAATATATTTATATTAAGGAAACATTTATCATTAACTTAAGGCGTTTGAATTTTTTTTAATATTTAATTTTTGTTATTATGTTTTTGTAAAATTAGCTTTCGTTATAAAATCAGTTTTTTGATCCTAAATAATTTGAAAGTAAATTGCTAATAATTTTAAGTTATAACCTTTTTTAGATAAGTTAATCTAAATATGCCAATATTTTGGAAAATCAATAGTTAAAGAAATTTTGTGAATTTTTTTCTAAACTTTGGACGCGGTTAAAGAATTGGAGGCATTGGAAAAACTAAGCCCGTGATCGTTATCGCAAAGAAATTCTCTACAAAACCTTTTTTATTTGTCCAGTGTTATTCAAAAGGATGTTTTGTGCCTAAAAACAATAATTAAAAATTTTAATTAGTCATGGGGCACTAAGAATTAGACCCCAAACAAGATTGTCAAAAAAATGATGTCTATTAAGTAGCTTTGTCAGATTATCTAAATTTTTAATATCTTGCGAAAGCCTAATAAGTTACATTGATAAGGTTTTTTGGCAAATTGCTGACTTTTTAAGAAAAAATTATATACATACCTCTTCATTTGTATTGCCATTGAAGCTTTTTGTTAAAAGATTTTTCAGTAATTGAAATTAATGCGCTGAGACCTCTATATAATGATGAAATTAATGAAGGATATATAAAAGAGATTCTTATTAACGAAGTAACTATTACAGAAATACAAAGTGTTATAAATAACATATTTCAAACGGATGATTTTATAATAGCTCTTAAATTGTTCTAACCATTTTACGGATTTTTAATTTATTGCCGAAGCAGACCAAAAGATACAATCATAAAAAATTGAAAATTGGACCCATTTTTAGTTTTATTTTTCATAAAATAAATGAGTGAATTTTTAAACCTAGGCCGTTTTTGCTTCCGATATATGCTCAGTCATAAAATCAAATTTTCAAAATATAAAAGTATATATCTGTGTGCGACTTATGTGATCTACTATTTTATCTGAAATTTAACAAAATTTGCAAATTTTTGTGAAATGCGTTCTATAAAAATAAAGGTGCTTTTACTATAACTGATAGTATTGGTTCAAGTTAATTCTCTATTCAAAAAAAAACAATTTGCTTTAAAGTAGAGAAATCAATAAATAAAGCATATTTATTATTTAATTGTCTATTTTTTTGATAAATGTTCATTTGCAAACATACAGATATAAAATATCACACTCTTTTGCAGTGGTGGGAAAACAATAATAAACTTCCAACAAAGTTAAATATTTAAACAAAATTTTTGCCACTCCTGCTAGCTCCTGCACTGCAGAAAGTACCTTTTCGACAGCCGGTCAAATATTTAAACTGTTTAGGCCAGAAAAAACTGGATTATGTAATTTTTAAAAATGATTACTTTAAATCAAATGATGCTCTTGATATTACTAATTCCAACAAAGCTATATTTGATATTTAGTTGTTAGTAATATTCACAAATTACGGGCCGAAATTTATAAATTTGGGCCGGGCCTCTTAAAACATCGGGCCGGGTCTGGCTAAAAATAACTTATTTCGGGCCGAGCCGAGCCGGGCCACACGTATAAATTTTTTTGGATAGACCGGGCCCTAAAAATACGGCCCGTTGAGAAATCTAATGTGAAGTAAGATAAAAAAATAAAATTAAAAAAGAAACATGAATAAAAATATTAATGATATATAAATAATAGGAGGTAATCTAAAAAAAATAAAAAATCAAAACTATTTTTCAAACATATGTAATTTAATTATATATAAACACATCTAGCTGAAGTTAATAAAAAAAACTATTTATCAGCTTCGGTGAAGTTTAATATTTGGAAAAAAAGGCTTTGATTTTTAGATATAGACATTTTAATATAGCATCTCACCAAACACAAGAATTGTTGGGTGAAGTAATTGTTGCGGCCTAATTTTATTATTATTTGCATAAAGTTAGAATGGACATATTTTTTAGTTACTGTGCAATTCACAATGAATGTTTTGGGCACCACGTTAACAACTTTTGTGAAAAATAGTAAAAAAAAATTGAAATCATTTTTAAAAGTATTATTGTTAATAATTAACTTAAATTATCACATGCCCTCGTAATGCTAAGGATTATTTAAATTTAAACAAACAACAATTTTCATATTTTTGAATTAAAGAGGGAAAATTTAGAAGTTAGACAAATAGTTAATACAGCTCATGTTATTAATGAAACTAACTATTTGATGTTAGTATAATTTTGTTAATTTTTAGGTTTTTCATAATTATAAACAATTGGCTAATCAATCAAAATAAGCTTTAACTGTAATTTATCAATGACGCCAATACGGCATTGTTGATAGGCTATAATCACGAATCATGTCTCTTTATATTAATCGTAATTATAAAAAAAAGTTTGCAAATTATTGTATGCGTGTCATTTTTTAACAAATATTTGAATTTTCTAGGTTGCCTTGGTGACAAATTTTGACTCCGACTATATAAGGTACATTTTTATATCCTTACGGAATGTCTTTTAGGGTAAAGTTTGGTGTCCAAAAAAATTAAATTTAAAATTATTTGTTAATTTATTAAGCATGACAACCAGTGCTGGGAAAACAATGAGCCAAAAAACTTTGGCTTATTTTTTCCCCCAAAATATAAAGAAAGAAAGGGTGCTACAAATAAAGGGCCAAAATAAGAATTCGAAAAAAGCCCCTACTAAGAATAGGGGCAAAAAAAACCCCAAAAAGTGGCTCCTAAAAAGAGCCCGGTAAAGCCCATTTTTTGTTTTTTGTATAATGATTTTCAATTTTTTTATAATATAAATGATGGGTGGGTTATTTTTTATTAAAGCTCCTAGGAGTTTTTTTTTCAAAAAAGGGGCTTTTTTTAAACATGCCCCTTTTCTTTAAGCAAGAAAAGGGGCTTTTTTTGCCATGCCCACGAGTTTGTGGGCATTTGGGGAAAAAACTTAAAAACTTGTTTAAAAAAAGCCCATTTGTTATTTTCCAGCCCTGGACAAAACCCATTTAAAAATTAATACAACCGCAACTTTTATATTCAGAAAATAACTAAGCATAAAATTAATTGCTATTTAAACAAAAAAATATAAATATAAATTTTGCAACCAGTAAAATTAATTAACAACAGATTTTTTTAGAAATTGTTATTTAGGCCATGTGCAAAATGAATTGAATAAAACAATATTTTAAGTTCTTTTTTATTTCTCGAATTTAGATAAATATAGTATAATATTTTATCTATATAGACCTATATGAGTTATTTATTTATAAAATATGTCAATATAAAAGACTTTGAACGATTTTTCTCCTCCCAATTGAGATTGATAGGATTTTCGAATTTCGAATTTTCTCAAAAAACAAAAACTCACTTTTTACGTGGCCTTATTATGTTTGAAAATTCATACTTAATTTTCACTTATCTATCTATATCTATATAAAAATTAAGCATCAAAAATTTTGTTACCAGTAAGCTCAAAAACGGCTAAACCGATCCCTATGAAATTTTACATGTAGATTAGGTGGTGGAATCGATTCATACGTATCTTTCATGCGCCTACGTCCTATGGGTCGCCCTCCCGAAGCAATATAAAAAATCGCGTTTTTTAATTTTTGATCTCCGATAACTACCGACTAAACCGATTCCCACAAAATTTTATATATACATTCTCTTGGAGGCAGATTAATGTTTCTAGGTTTCATGCGCCTATGTCATATGGTTCGCCCGCCCTAGGCATTTGAAGTTGTTTTTTTATGAATTTTTCGGATTTTCACAAACAACTTTTCTGTTTATTTTTTCATCTAATTTGGCATAAAAAAATACATATAACGCTATAAAAAATTTTTCCACTTTGTCCTATGAGTCGCCCGCCAGAAGCAATTCAAACTATTTTTTTATGAATTTTTTGCCATTTTTGGGCAAAATATTTAGATTTTGCTTTCACCTGATTAGGTGTATAAAAATACATATAATCCCCAAATTTGACTCTTCCAATAACCCTTATGTTTTTATAGCCTTTTCTTTATTTTTTTGGCGAAATTTCCATTATTTTTCCATAATGAGTGAACCGATTCCCACAAAATTTTATATGTATTTTCCGTAGGAAACAGAATCGTATTTTTTTTTTAACTTTCAAACGCCTAGGTCATATGCGTCGCCCGCCCTAATCGTTTATATTGTTATATTCCGAATTTTTCGCCAATTTTGAGCTATTTTTTTTTATTCTTGCTTTTCTAATTTGGCATAAAAAAATACATTTAACCCTAATATTTGACTCTTCTATCCCAAAATAAGATTTTATAGCCTTTTCTTAATTTTTGGGCAAAATTTTAACTTTTCTCCGGTAATGGCTCAAATACCCATAAAATTTATATGTGAATTCCATAGGAGGAACAACAGGATGTTATTGATTCTTCATACACTTAGGCAGTGTCTCCTACTCCGGGGGGGGGGGGGGGGGGGGGGGGAGGGGGAACCAAGCGGTTCCAAAAAATTGGCCGGGGGGGGGGGGGTAGGTATTCGAGGGGGGTAGGTATTCGAGGGGGGTAGGTATTCGAGGGGGGTAGGTATCGTTATGGGGGGAAGTTAAAGTTGCTGTTCCCTGTAGTAATAAATTCCTTAAGAATTTTAAAAGACAAAGATGCTGCCACTTCATCTCGCGCCAATTCGTTATTAAATAGAATAAACACCTCTGATTTTATTATAAATTTGTGCACTCTTAACACTATTTTAAAAAAAACTCATAATTTATGCTTGCAACTCCAAAGCCCATTGTTTAATATGGGAGCGACAATCTCTTTAAAAATGAAATGCACTATTTCAAATTTGAATAAATTACGAAGTTTGTTTTATTATATTAAAATGCAGATCAAGAAAAATTTGAAATAATCATTGAGGATACCTCTAAATTTTGTAAAGAAAACAATGTTGATTTTAGTTTAAAACAAAAACGCGGCGAGGTGGACGTAATCAAAGGGTAAAAATTGTATATTATTCATAGCTACCGTATTACAACATATTTTAAAGCTTTGGATCTTATCTTGATGCAATTTCACGAAAGATTTAATGACGATACTTTACAATTTTATAAAGGAGTCTTGTGTTTTACCACAGCTTCATTAAAAAAATACAATGAAGTAAATGTGGAAAATATAAACTGCTTTTTACGACCTTGACCCTTATTTGATTTCTGAAGAAATGAAAATGTTTATTCCGTTTTTCCGCCAAGCTTTAATAGATGGAATCATTTCTAGCCAATATTTGAATGGTTAATATATTTTTTTAATTCTAGAATCAAAAAATACTCCATCTGTAACTATCCGGAAGACGACGTTGAAAAAAGTGATGAGGATGATGATGAAACCTTGTTTAGTTCAGATGACAATTTTTTACTACCTTATAGGGCTTTAAATAAAACATACAACAGTTTTGAAAACCTTAAAAAAATATATAAAATCTTGCTCACAATAACAATCTCCAGCTGTAGCGCTGAGAGATCAATGAGCAAGATAAAATTAATTAAAACTTCTCTTCGTAACAAAATGGGAGATATGTTTTTACAAAATCTCCTTTTGTTAAAATCTGAAGAGGACATTTTATTGCAATTAGATAATGACTTAATTATCAATAATTTTAAAAATTTATATCATTATAATAATTCATTATAATAAATAAAATTGAATTGATTTGAAGTGGCTGCTTATAATCAGACAAAAAATTGGGTGAGGAGGGGGGGAGAGGGATAAAGTTACCCCTGAGATTTTGCCGAGGGGGGTAGCTCTTCCATAAAATTTGGGGAGTAGGAGACGCTGCACTTACGTCTTATCGCTTGCCTATAATAATTTGGGTTTTTTTTTTCAAAATTTTATTATTTTGAGAATTTATTCGTTTCTTTTATCTGAATTGGCATTTCGAAATACATGAAACCCTATATGATGATCGGCGGCTACTGAGCCACCGATTCGAATATTTAACTTTTATTTACAAAAAACTATATATCAATAATTAAATTTACATAACAAAGACTATATATATTCTAGCATTTGATTTATCAATTTAACATTGCTTCTAGGGTATGCAGGCAATTACCTTAATTGATTGGTGTTTCTTTGACTAAGATAACTATACATGTAACCAGGGACGTATGCAGAAACTTACCTATGGGCAAGAGATTTCTAAAGGGGGGCAAGAAATTTTTTAGATAAAAAAGAAGTAAGTATTTGTGCTTTTGTTAGTGTATAAGGTAAAAAATGATCAGTAACTAAAAATTTTAATTTGAAGATTTTTATTGTTTTAAGAGTTTAAGATATCTATTTTAACGTTATAAAAAATAAAATTATTAAGGGGGGCAATGGCCCCCTTTGCTTCCCCCCCCCCTTCAATACGTCTCTGCATGTAACTTATGTGTAGCCGAGATTGCATAGAATTCGTCGTTCTATAATAGATTTTAAAAAATTCTTCCATATTTCTACGCATATTCCACAAAAAGGTATATTTTTAAATTTTTAAAAGGCCTAACTTCTATGGGTCGCCCCCTCCCCCTAATCAATCAAAATTATTTTAATCCGAATTTTTTGTCATTTTGGGCAAAATTTTAACTCTTCTATTACACTTAAGTTTTATAGCCCTTTTTTAATTTTTAGATGAAAATTTAACTAATTTTGAGCCTTCTAGCACCACTCATTTTTAATAATCCGATAATGAAGTCTGCCGAGAATATCTCATAAGGCAATAGAGGATATTTCAAAATTTTGACCAATTCAGGGTAACTCATAATATACCTTCTATGCGCAAAAGTCATATTTATTTTCATCAAAAGTTATTAAAAGGTTATTTAGCCCTTAAATTATCTCTGGGCCTCCTTTACCTATAAATGCCCCTAAAAATTTTATTTTCTCTTTACATTTTTTCGGTCAAGAAATTGACAGGATATATTTTTAAAAGCCTAGGATATGGTTGACCATTTTGAGCATTTATATCTATAAATTTATTAAGGTAAAACAACGTTTGCCGGGTCAGCTAGTTATCTATAAAATTACAAATAAATTAGACGAAAATTGTTATACAAAGAAATAAATAAAATCTAATTTTAACCTAAATTGCTCAATTTATAAACACACATGAAACTGACAAAAGAACGTCTATTTTTTTTATACGCTATTAAAATATATGATTGACAAATGAATACAATTAAAATTGTGATTTTTTAATTAATGGCGCTTTTTTTCATTAAATTTTACGTATTAAAAAATTTATATATAACTCTAAATATTTCATATCCATTTTAATAACCATATTTATAAATTTTTTTCTCATTGATATTTTATAAAATTTACGTTGAATTTTATATTTTACTATCTCAGTCTTCTTTTATCCAATCCCCTTTCCTTTGGTAAAAACATATTGTTTAAAACCATTATGAGTTTAGGGGCTTAACCAAATTAATTTTTACACTAACATTCTTAAATTAATTTCTGCTTTGCAGCATAAATAAAAATTTAAGTATACGTACACCTATAATCTCTTCTGAATGTCATCTGTCAACTACAGTATGACCAAGAAGGCACTCGTCTGAATGTCAACCTCAATATGACCAAGAAGGCTCTCTTCTGAAAGTCATCTGTACACAGTATGACCAAGAAGGCAAAGTGTAACTTTCCATACTCCCAAAAAAAAAATAACCAAATCCTGGGAATGGTTTTGTGGGTATATTCCCATCAAACTAACTAAGTCCTTTAAGTTATCTTGGATAATATCAAAAGAAAATTGATAAATATCTAAAATCGGTATAAAAACCTTTCAAATTTCAACCTCAGCTTTTACTATTTTATATAAATTAGTTAGGGTTTGACATTAGGTGACACATAAGTCCTAGGGCTTGACGCTATTTAAGTCAAATAGGTCCCATGTCATTATGACCATTGAAAGTAATTTATTTTACTAAGGCTGTGCATTCGCATAATGCGGCCAATGGCAAACTAAAAATATTGTATTTTGTTTTTAAAGGCCCCTTATTTGATTTGCAGTAAAAGAGATTTTGTTAAGGCCGATAGTGTCTATATAGGACATGATTATAAGATTATCAATTACACCATATGTTCTTTTTTTATTTTTAATTTATTTTACTAAGGCTGTGCATTCGCATCGCGGCCAATGGCAAACTAAAAATATTGTATTTTGTTTTAAAAGGCCCCTTATTTGATTTGCAGTAAAAGAGATTTTGTTAAGGCCGATGGTGTCTAGATAGGACATGATTATAAGATTATCCATTACACCATATGTTCTTTTGTCCCAAATAAAGACTTATTTGTATTGGTAATATTCTACTGTATAACCTACTAAGAGGTGTACGTATACTTTCAAATTCATACTTGCCGTAACCTGACATCATGGTGGGTAGATTGGGTATAATGGTTAGCTATACAGTTGAGATTACCAATACAAATAAGTCTTTATATGGGACAAAAGAACATATGGTGTAATTGATAATCTTATAATCTTGTCCTATCTAGACATTTACAAAACCAAATCTACCAAACAATTAGTCATTTTCCTAGTTGAAAATTTTTATTTTTATAAAATCTTCAAATTCTTATAATTGTGAATTGCATTTAATCGTATCTTACTTTTTATATTTTACAAATTCAATTTAACATTCTTATAATCATGTTATGCATTTACAAAACCAAAACTACCAAACATTTAGTCATTTTTTAGTTACAAATTTTTTATTTTATAAATTCTTAGTTTTTTAACTAGTCGCAGCCTATCTTTAATTAAAATTAAATTATCAATTTTTTTAGTCCTAATTTTATATAGATAAAATAAATGATTTATAAATTTATTATATTAATTACTAATATAGTTTATTACATATTTAAGAAAAAACAAATGACAAATAGTATATCATAATTTCAATTATATTCGACATTAGTAAGTTTCAAGTTCATATGGACCCTATGATGTTAATCAAGGTTTAACATATATTCATAGAATTATAAAAGTTTCATATTATTTTTTAAAATATTGAAGCGCAAGATATTAAGTGTAATATTATAATGCTTCAAAAATTTAACGTTATAAAATTAAAAAAAAATTAACTATAAAATAATAAATTAGTTACCAAAGTGTTATTAATAGTTAAAATGCATGTAGATTATTAGTTGTCGTATAATAATCCTATCTGGCAATTGCTGAAGTTTGTATTGAAAGGTGGTAAATTCCTTATAAAACATTTGATTAAATTTATCTGGGTAGTGTTTCATACCCTTTTAAGGTCTATGTGCTGACTTCTATAAACTAAGACACAATAAATATTTGACTGTCTGTAAGATATGGTTGCACATTTTTCTTGGTATACTCCTGCGTTTGAAACAAAAGCAAACAATCTCATTTTACTTTGATTACTAATATAATTTAAATAATATTTACAGAAAAAACTCTTTCGCATTTACCCCTAATATTAATAACAATATATCTGCATCTCAATTTTTTACTTTTTCGAAAGAGGGATCATTAATGAGGCTGTAAGTGTAGTGGTTGATTCATATAAGTGATTCATTTGCATCATGTACGAGCTTAAAATGGGACAAAATCTCGAAATTTAGAGGTAGAATTTATGTATGCATTATCTCTAAAATAAATTAATAAATATAATGTACAAGAAAAAATTTCGATGCAAAAACTTCATTTTTAAAAATTATAAATTTTTAGAATTCTTAAAATTTTTTCCAAAAACGAAATCTGAACGTGCCTATAAGAAGAATAAAACACTGAGTTTAAAATATATTTTCGATATTTGACGGATATTGATTAACATTGTTGAATAAAATTCTAATGTAATAAATATTTGTGGTGATGTACCTTATATAGACAGCTCGGATGGCAGAACAATTCAGGAACACCGTTAAACACTTCAGGGTTACATCATCGGGTACCACAATATATTAATAAAAAAAGTTTATTAGATTGTTAGAATTATTAAAACAAGACCTGTAACAGCTCTAGGAGACGTTAAATACTTTTATAGAGGTATCATTATTGATGGAAAAATACATAGATTATTAAGTAATATTAACAAAAAGGATTGTGCATAAAAAACATCCTATAAATAATCATAAATAGATGGCATAAATAAGTTTATAAATAGCTTTTGTTCAGCCTGGCATATATAAAACAAGCAGATGTTTGAAAGAATATCATATGTATGTTTACTTACAGTATTATGAAAGAAAATTAACAAGTGGTGGCAGCGGTTAAAAACGGAGGAAAATTCATATTCATATCAGGTAAAAAGTTAAATAATTAAAATTTATATTGACCAATATACAATCAAAATGTAATGCCAAACATATATGTTTCTTAATTTTTTTATATGGATTTTAATTTTACTAAATAGAGAATGGAGAATAATTTTATGGTTAGCAAGTTTTAAGGAACTATTAGAGAAATCCCAAATTCTATGGCATGATTGGGTTGAGCACATCACCCAAGGGCTTATAAATATTTTATTAATAAATTCAATTAGCATTAACGGGTGGGATTATGAATTGGAAGTTTTTGACATGTTTCTTGAGAATTTTAAGACAGAATTAGGAAGTAAAAAATTTTTGTGGAAATAAAATTAATAGAAAATGTGGTCCCAACATTTTTTACTGCAAAAAGGGTGCCATTTGCCTAGCAGGAGGAGGTATTTTGTATTTTAGATAAATGGATGAAGGGGAAGATTATCAAAGCCGGTGAAATAAGCGAATGGGCTACCCTGCTAGTGGTCGTACCTAAAAATAACAATGAATTACGAATATGCGCTGACTAAAGATTTACAGTAAATCCTGCGGTGAGGGAAGTAATTTTTCCTTTAACTAATAATGAAGAGTTGTTATCACAAATAATTACAGCCCGTTTTTTTTTCTAAAATACAATTAGCTAATGCTTACTTACAATTGGCATGGGAAGAAAATTCTAAAGAAGTAACCTGCATTAATAGAAATAAAGGCTCTTCCGTTTTTGTAGATTACCCTTCGGTTTATTTATTTCAGTGACGCGGTAAGTGGGTATTGTAAAAAAAATGACTAAAAATTTCCAAAGCAGAAAAGGACTTTTTTGGTTGGAAAGGTTTTTGTTTAATGCTAGCCCACGGCAGAACAGGCCATCGGTAGCTTATCAATTTTTGGGGAGGGAACTAACGTGGCCTAGTTTTGCTAACAGTTTAGAAAGATCTGCTGAGAAAGATACAAAAGCTGCAATAAAATTTACACCATTTAAAATAGGTCAAAACAAAGTTAAATTATATGATATTTATGTATATTACTTTAATTAAATGAGGTCGGCAATTGGGGTCATACAAAATTGATTAAGACAAAGGAATTTTACATGTGAAATTAATTTAAAAATTAATCGCCGAGCCTAAATCGTGTAATTCTTGTTTTATTTGACAAGATTTATTATAATTGTTTAAAGGTAAAAGCTTTTTGCTAAAAGGATTTATCTAAAAATAAATGTTAAGTTAAGTAATAAAATTCAAAATGTCAATGATCCCTGTATAAATAAGAGTGAGAATTTAGGTTAATGGAAGGGTTGATGGAAAACTTTAATAAAATTAGGGCGAATTAAAGTAATGAAGATTTTAGTTAAATTAAGGGTAATTAGGTTAATTATTCACGACCTTAAATTTTAATATATCCTGGGGGATCCCGGTTTTACATTCAAGGTTAGTAGGCTAAGGCCTATAAACCTAACCTTGAAATGTGGTTTTGTTTCTTTTTAGAGAGAATATCTAAAAAAGGGTTTTTCGGGGTAAAATCCCGGTTCAGGTTTAAATTTTTCGGTCGTATTTTTTGGTAAAAATGGATGCCTAATTAATTTGCTGTTGTAATAAGATTCAATTAAATTTTTGTTGAAAAAATATAAGATTAGAGGAATGGCAATACCGGGATCATTACGGTAAAATATTGGGTATTGAAGGCTCAATAAACGGGTGGACGTAAATTAAAATGGTTTTTAGTCTTTAAAAAAACACAAGTTTAGCGTTTGTTTTAATCATATATAAATATGGTTTGATTGGAAAATTGTCTGAGCTACATAATGTTTAACAGTATTATTTAAATAATAATTTTTTAGTTTATTTCATACACCTATTCAAATATTATCATAAATGCTTAAAAGACTTTATATTATTTAAGATATAATTTTTATTAATTTATATCATTGCCATGTTCAAAAAAAAATATGTAATTATTATTTAATATACAAGTTATTAATTTTATAATATTAATATGATGTAATAATTTTTAATTAATATTAATTACTCATGAATATATTAATGGAAAAAAAAAATAAAAAGAGAAACAAAAGATAAAAACTGGAATTGTCCGATTTAAACGAAAATTTCGATGTCGAAGCTCATAACAAATTCGGTTGGCGATCAAATGCTCAAAAAAAAGGATCTCAAATAATTATACGCGATTCTGATATTTTTGTCATGTTGTCATAATGATATAATTGTAATGAAAGAGGGCTGGAACCGACTCCTTAACCCTATTTTTAAAATATGGTACCAAGTATATTGTGTTGAATTGTTGGATCTAAATGTGTTTTTTTTTAATATAATTAAATAATTTTTTTTTGGCTGGTGCAGCTAAACATTTTCTAAAAAAGGAGAGTGAAGACCTTGACTATTCCTGAAAGTGCAGGAAGGGTTGACATTGATATGAAAATTTTGGGTTGCACAGCAGTGTAAAATTAATAGAAAAATAAAACTATACGTTGGTAAACCAAAAGGGCAATTTAAAAGGGGGGAGGTGTTCAGCCTGGAATACATAAGAGCACTTGTATGAAAGATTATCATATGTTTACTTTCAGTATTATAAAATGAAGAGATATTACCATCAGTTTTATATAAAAATAAACATTTCTTCGCCCTCCATCACCTCATAGAGAAAGATCGAGAAAATAGCAGTGGGTTTCTCCATTCCGGGTTGATGTTCGAAGCAGTTCTTTCTCCGTAAAAGGTGGTGCGGCGGGGCTTAAACTTCCACAAATTCTTTGTTGAAATCTTTATGGCAAATAATAAAATCTATAATATAAGTCTTATACAAAAACAAATCACTGTTAACAGAAGTTAATTTAAGCTCAGTGGTGGATGAACTGCCTCATCTCAAGATAAAAAAACCAATGATTAAGGAATTCTTGATAAGAGACGGGAGAATCAAGATTGTTGTTTTATAAGAAAATTTACTCGGTTTAAAAATTATTATCTAAGGACAATTTAACGGATATTGATATAAACAAACATTGTAGAATAAAATACTATATAACACAGGTCAACAAATTTTTGAGAGTTATGAGCTGACTACGGAGATCAAACCTGCCATCTTATAAATTTTAAAATCCGTTTACAGTTTTTTTTACTCAAACTTAGTTAGTTAGCTATAAACATTAAAAACTTTAAAAAAAATACCAAAATAACAAAAAAGATTTAAAAACAAAACTAAATTGAAATTTTTTCCGCATATTTACAACAGCTAAACTGCAAATTCTAACTTTAAATAAAACTTTTATTAAAAATCGATAATATATCGTGTCGTATTCAAGTTTGGAAGCGAAATATTTTGTGTTATCTAAATGCTATGTAAGAGCTTGATTTACTATAAAACTATATTTCTCATTATTTGAGATGATAAATATAAGTTACAAGGAATTTTTATATCAAAAAAAATCTTAAATTTTTACTTTTAGGGTATTCTCGATCTGTCAATTTGGTTAAAAGGCCATTTTTTCGATATGGACGGATGTAAAGAGCCGAAGTCGGAAGAAAGAAAAACGAAATATATATATGAGATAAGGCCATTGTAGGGATAAATTCTTTTATGTTTTTATAAAATTTACGGTTGTGCCATTGAAATTTGTTGACCTGTGTAATAAACATATTTGGTATTGAATTTATATAGACAGCTCAGATTTTGGCAGAACAATACGGGAATCTCGTTACAGATGACAACATGGTAACGGGTACCAGGATTTATGATTAATAAAAGTATATCGATTGTTTAAATTAATAAAAACAAAAAGTTAACTGCAAAATAAAACATTGTTTAATAGATTGTAATAAAAAGGGGAATTGTGCATTACATAAAATCCTATAAATAAATCATTATTAGATTGCGTAAAATTGATTATAGATAAAAGTTTTGTATAAATGTTAACATTTAATTTTCGCCCGCCCTCCCCCACCTAGAAATAGATCGAGAATGGCAATGGGCTTCCCCGTTTTGTATGATGCGACTCGAAGCAGTTCTTTCTCCGATAACGGTCGTTTGGGGGGACCAACACTCCCACAAATTCTTTGTTGCAATCTTTATGGCAAATATTAAATTCTATAATATTATCTTTATACAAAAACAAAATCATTGTTAACAGAAGTTAATTTAAGCTCAGTGGTGGATGAACTGCCTCATTTCAAGATAAAAAACAAATGATTAGGGAATTGTCGATGAAAGACGGGAAAATCGTGATTGTTTTTTATAAGTATAAAATACTCAGTTTTAAAAAATACTATTGAAAACCTATTCGACAGATATTGATATACAAAGAATTAACACAATAAATATTTGTGGTATTGAACTTTATATAGACAGCTCAAATTTTGTAAACCCTATAAGGTCACCGTTAAACACCTTGATATAGTGTCTCCTATGTAGGGGGCAAGACTATATAAACAAAAATTTAATATATTGTTTGAATAAATAAAAAAACATTAAACATAATAAAAGAAACATATTAAATAGATTTGTAAATAACATTATAAAAAAGAATTCTGAATTATATAACAACCGACAAATAAATGATTATAAGATGGCCTATATATTATTCATTAAAATAAAATTATAAATTATTTGTAACATTTATTATTCGCCCTGCATCACTTCCTAGAAAAAACGAGAAAGTTTGTGACAGTGCCCTTCCCCTACTTTGCGTGGTGATGCGACAGCAGTTTTCTTATCAATAACGGTTTTGAAGAAGGGCCAAAAACTAAGGCAACCCTAGATAGAAAAGCCTCTTACAAAATTTTTGTTGTTGACATCTTTATAGCAAATTTTAAAAATCAACTGATACATGAATTATTTCAAAGTACAAAATCACCTTTAATAGAGATTGATTTAAGCTCAGGGTAATGGTTAAGCTGGCTCATATTAAAGAAAAAAACAAATAACTAAGCATTTTGATTAGAGACGAAAGAATCATAAATTAATTTCTAAAAGAATATAAAAACTAGTTAAAATAATATCGAAAGACTATTTGAGGTTAGTTGATATATGTTTACATTTTATGGATAAAATACCGATTCAAATATTTGTTATAATAAACCTTATGCTCGGATTTTGGCAGAACAATACGAGGACATCGTTAATTATCTTAGTTTACCGTCAACATTGTAAGGGCTACCACGATTATGAATAATAAAAGTTTGATTGTTGGGATAAATAAAAACAAAAAATATTATGCAAAACAAACATGGTAAATAGATTGTCAATTGATAATGAGAAAAAAAATTGTGTATAATATAATATCCTTTGAATAAAATGTTACTAGATGGCTTAAAGGGAGATCATTTAGAATTTTAAATGAATGAAAACATTGAATTTTCGCCATCCATCACCTCCTAAAGAAAAATCGAAAAAGGCTGGATTCAGTAGCTCCCCCATTGTTGTGTGATGCGAGGCGACTCGGCAATTCTTCCAATAACAGTCGTTGGCAGGGTCAGAAACTTCAGTTCAAAACTTTATTACAAATAATAAAATGATCTAATATATGAATTTATCTCGAAAAACAAAATCCCTTAACAGAGGCTAATTTGAGCTCAGAATCGTGGATGAGCAGGCTCATCTTAAGGAAAAAAACAAATGACTAAGCATTTCCCTATAAGAGAAGAGAAAATCGTAGTTTGTTTTTTTTTTATAAAAATAAAATATTTATCTAAAAAAATATTATCAAAATACTACGAAGTATATAGATACAAATACTGTATGAAGTAAAATACGTACAATAAATATTTGGGAACCTTACATTAAAAGCTCGGACTTTGGCACAACGCTACGAGAACACCGTTACATTAGTAGGGTGTCATTAGGGGATACCACGATTAACGAACGATAAAAGTATAAAACAAGTATGTTGAACAGATTGTCAAATAATAATTACAAAAGGAATGTTTATAAAACATCCTATAAAAAAATCATTATAAAATAGCCAAATTCAAACTTGTAAGGATTAAACTTCTACGATTGGGAATATATTGTAGTGAATAAAAAAATGCTATTAACCAAAACAAATTGTAATCTTATAAATGATTAGACAGGAGACTTAAACTTAATAATTCCGATACGACACCAGTGCCAAGCTTTACGAGACCGAGAAATGATGTTAAAAGTGTGGTTCCCTAACGCGGGGTGACGCTTGAAACATCCTTCCCGTCTTAACATTCAATAATAATAAATGTCAGCTGTATTGAAATTTAACATGTTAAGAAATATATTGTTCCCGCCTTGCATAATATATTTAATATTGATTTTTAAAAATTTGAATATAATGAAAAATTATAGTCCTTTTCTGCAAAAATTATCGTTGTGCATAAAGAAGAGCTAAATTTTAACCGGTTTGATGTACAACTAAAATTCAATTTGAATTTCAAAAACTGTCTGGCTAAATCTAAAAAATTAATTTATGCGACCCCCAATTCGGCAACTGTCCAGCACGGCCACGGATTTAGTACAGGCTTGGCCGGACTGTCCTCGAGGAAAAAATTGTACTGTCATATTGAAATTAAACTCCAATTGGCATTATATATCAATAATTTATTTATTTGGGAGATTAACTATTTTGAAAAAAAGCATGCTGTTCCAAATCATCGTTCGCCAAGGCTGAATTCAAGAAGAGTGGATCGCTTAACGTGTCAGCCGATTCCCAATTTTTGTTATATTCACATGGCTTTCAATGGGCGCTTCTTTCCTTGCAAGTTGATCTGGCTAGGTCGAGTTTTTCTTTGTAAGCGCTATCAAACCTAAACTTAATTTAGGTTATAACCCACAAATCGAATTTAAACGTCCACGGGACGTGAAAAGTAACATGATAGATAGGTGGCGAAAAAACACAATTTACAGTTCGGCCGGTTACGCCCCCAATGGAAAGAACGTCAATAAAACGGCCCACATGGCTGCGGTCGATCGATTTTTGAAACGTGGAAAGCGGAACCAAACTATTTCAAGTGGGTTTACAGCTGATAAATCTGGACAAGGGCCTATTGTCCTGTCCGCGACTAATTTAGGGTAAGGGTAAGGATTAAACTTCTACGACTGGGACTATATTGTAGTGAATAAAAAAAATGCTATTAACCAAAACAAATAGTAATTTTATAAATGATTAGACAGGAGACTTAAATTTAATAATTCCGATACGACACCAGTGCCAAGCTTTACGAGACCGAGAAATGATGTTTAAAGTGTGGTTCCCTAACGCGGGGTGACGCTTGAAACATCTTTCCCGAACGGTCTTAACATTCAATAATACTAAATGTTAGCTGTATTGAAATTTAACATGTTAAGAAATATATTGTTCCTGCCTTGCATAATATATTTAATATTAATTATGATTTTTAAAAATTTTAATATAATAAAAAAATTATAGTCCTTTTCTGCAAAAATTATCGTTGTGCATAAAGAAGAGCTAAATTTTAACCGGTTTGATGTACAACTAAAATTCAATTTGAATTTCAAAAACTGTCTGGCTAAATATAAAAAATTTATTTATGCGATCCCCAATTCGGCAACTGTCCAGCACGGCCACAGATTTAGTACAGGCTTGGCCTGACTGTCCACGAGGAAAAAATTGTGCTGTCATATTGAAATTTCAATTGGCATTATATATCAATAATTTATTTATTTGGGAGATTAACTATTTTGAAAAAAGCATGTTGATTCAACAATTTAATAACAAATGCCACACAGAATTAAATGAATAAAAATTTGATAGATGGCGTATTTAAATTTAAGTTATATAAATTGTGGTCAATTGTTTCCCAGTTTCTTGTCTTAACCCAGTAAACACAACGGTGAAGATGAATATTATATAAAATAGCATATATCTATGACATGGTTAAATTAAAAGTGATGCTATTTGTTTCTTTCTATCGTCCTTATATTCTATTAAATACATCTTATATTATTGCCTAGAAATAAAATATTGCCACTTAAATTAGAAGTTCGATAATTTTTGACAGTTATGAGTTACCTACAGAGATCAAACCTGCCATCTTATTTTTCCTAATCAAACTTAGCAGGTACAATTCTAGACCGCCTTTGGGGGCATTGGGGCCCCCCCCCCCCCAAAAAAAAAATACGTATAAATTTTATTTTTTTTGTATTTCACATAATATAATTAAATTTGCTCCGCCAAAAATATCTAAATAATATTATTTTAAAAATATTTACTTTTTTAAAAAAGTTTCATTCATCAACACTTCCCATCAGGCGAGATCAAACTAAAATAAAAATTGTTTCTGTTGTTATTAGATATATAGAAAAATTTGATTTTACAGAAACCTTTATATTTGTGAAAGCAATTCATAAATCTGATGCCAAAGAAATATTCTCATTTGTCAACAATATTTTGTTAGAATATAATCTAGAACCAAACCTGATCGCACAATGCGACGATGGAGCCAACGTAATGCCCGGGGAAAAAAGTGATGTTCAAGTATTTCTGCAAAATAGCTGGACAACATGTCCCGTATATTCACTGCTTTAAATGCATTTAGGACTTTTATAAATAATGTTTATATAAACAAACATATATGGTATTAAGAAAATTATATTATTGATATATAATATGCAATAAATTTATATATTAATGATACAATTATGTAATGAATTTAAATAAGTGAATAAAAAAACACTATTAACCAAAACAAATAGTTATTTTATAGATTATTAGACAGGAGACTTAAATATAATAATTTCGATGCGAGACCAGTGTCAAATCTTTACGAGACCGAGAAATGATGTTAAAAGTGTGGTTCCCTAACGCGAAGTGACGCTTGAAACATCTTTCCCGAACGGTCTTAACATTCAATAATAATAAATGTCAGCTGTATATAATACCATGTTATTTTCCGTTCCTGGTTCGGCCCCCTCCACCTCCAAGAGACCGGAAATGGCTGTGAACAGTGGGCTCCCCTAATTCGGGGTGATGCGACTCGAAGCACCTTTCACGATCGGTCGTGTGAGAGGTCCTATAACTAAGGCGACCCTCGATAAGAGAAGAGCCTCACAAAAACTTTTTGTTGATGACATCTTTATGGTAATGGAGCTCAGAGTGTTTAGCTCAATCTTCAGTAAAAAAACAAAAGGCCGGCATGGCAAATGAGTAAGGCCATCCTCGCTAATAGGCGAGAATCCTAATTTATGAATATCTCTAAGTGTTTATGGTTAATTTCGAAGAAATATTTAGCTTGATGTTAAAAAAATTTGGACACAGGCAAACCAAATTAATTTTTGATATAATATAATTATGGTTATTATTTTTCTAAATTTTAAGGCACCAAAATATCATTGCTTTATTTCTATTAGTTAGCGAATGTGTAATAAGACATTTAATCAGCTCTTATATAAACCTGTTTAAGACGCCACTTTAATTTGACAGAGTGTAGAGAGTAGGAAGGAAAATTTATTGTTATTTGACCCAAATCTTGGACAAGGTTCCATATTAGCACATTGGGAAGGGATATCGTAGGAAAAACTTCGAACATGAGTTGACGTACGGGTCATGCATTAATATTAAAGGAAAATACGAACAATAAGGAAATGTATGATAGGTAGGACACGAGAGTTAAATGTTAATACAAATCTATATTATTCCGATGCGACACCAGTGCCAAGCTTTACGAGACCGAGAAATTGCTAAAAGCGTGATTCCTAAACGCGGGGTGGCGCTTGAAGTATCTTTCCCGAACGGTCTTAACAATTAATAATAATAAATGTCAGCTGTATATAATAATCATATCATTTTCCGTTCCTGGTTCGGCCCCCGCCAACTCTTAGAGACCGAAAATGGCATAGTGGGCTCCCCTAATGCGGGATGATGCGTTGTTGATGTCATCTTATGGTAAAGGAAAAAATCAATTGTTAATCTATTACAAAAGCATTACCACTTTTTTCAGAGGGAGCTTAGAGTGGTTAGCTTATTCTTAACAAAAGGATGGCATGGCAAATAATTAAGGCCATCCTCGCTAAGAGACTAGAATCCTAATTTATGAATATTAAGGTTAATTTCGAAGAAATATTTAGCTTGATGTTAAATAAATTTGGACACAGGCAAACCAAATAAATTTTTAATATAAAATAATTATGTTTATTATTATTTTTGTAAATTTAAGCGCACCAAAATATTATTGCTTCCGTTAGTTAGTGAATGGTACATTTGTTTTTTTAATAAATATTATCTGAAGAATTAAGTCAAAGCCATAATTTGGTCAGTTAAAATAAATTTTTTACTAAACCTGTCAGCAGACGGTCCTATATGAATGAACCTTGCGTATAGCAATTTAATCGGATATTGCATTTTAGGAGATAAATATACAACTGTCTTTACAATTAGGATTATCCTTCTCCTTAATAAATAACGGCAGAAATTCCATGAAAATTTTGTTATCTGGCAAATTGCAAGAAACTCGCTAAGGAATGAAAATGGTAAATTGATTGTTACGTTTAGCCACTTGTATATTGATTGTTAAGTATAGCTGTTATTTTGCGGCCATTACAAAAATACAAAAGTTAGATATATAGGAAGTTTAGGAAGGAATTAAGTCAACTACCAAAAAGGCAAGAATAAACTTTATGTAGTTGTGGCTGATTTTCAAAACCACCATTAGGCCCGACCCGTTAGTGATTAAACAATTTTGGGCCCAATACGATCATAGGTTTTACGTTCGTTTGTCCATATAACGCTTTTAAAATAAAAACTCCTTGCTGGAGTATGATTAAGAATAAGAGAATCTAAAAATTTTGTTTGCACTGCCTGACATGCTAGTGTTTTTGTCAATAAAACCAGCGTTTCCTGAATGAATGAATGAACTTGAGCAAGGGCGTAGCAAGTTGTAAAGCTTGGGGGGGGGGGGGGGGGGGATTCAAAAAAAAATTTTTGCCGCCTTCGGTGGCATAGTGCTTCGGTCGTGCCATAGTGTTTTTGTTTGAAATCTACTGATTCTTATGATTGTTATTTAATTTTGCTTTTTAAAATTTGAGTAATCATTAAGGACTTTTATAAATAATGTTTATATAAACAATGGTATTAAGAAAATTATATTATTGATATATTATATGCAATAAATTTTTATATTAATAATACAATTATGAAATGAATTTATATAATAAAAATATTTAACTAGTATTTTAATTTGAAGGGAGATTTTAAAATTAAATATTTAAAAATATTTTAAATGTAATTTAATTTTATATTTAATTTGTATTTTAGTTTTTTTTTTGGGGGGGGGGGGCCTCCCCCCCCTTCCCTCTCCTACGCCAATGAATTTGAGGTCACCACATACCTGGACACTATAAGCATATCGTTAAACGATATTAATATATCAATAATTCAGAGGGATAAGTATTTTTTTTTATAAAAATTGCAGACAACTCAAGCAGCCTATCATAAGGCTTTGAGACCATAAAGTCGTTTCGCTTATTAAATGGAATTAAGTTACTCTGAATTTTAATTACAAACAGTATTTATTAGAGCAGTGGAATTGGTATTCTTTCATGTTATATATTCATTGATTTCTGGCGTTTATTTGGGAAATTCACTGTTTCGAAGTTTGAAAATGGAATTCTAAAGGTTTCTTTGTCGTTTAATGGCCTTTCACAATGTGGTCATTTAAAAATGTGAAACAATCAAAAAAAATGGAAATATTTTCCTTATGGGGATGATTGTTGGTCATGTTAAAAAAAGGCAAAAGGAATTAGATGTTAATATCAGGACTTGAAAGCCCATCCTGGTGGCAGTTTGCCAAACATAGGGTAGAGATGGGCCGGGACGTTTTTTTATATTTCATTTTGCTTTTTTTAGGTCAACAAATATTAATGTCAGAAAAAGAAGTTTTTAACGATGAAATAAATGTATCTTGACGGCCTTATCTCATATTTATTTTCCGTTTTACGTAATTTTTTTCTCGTCAAAGATTTTGCTCCTTCTATATCGAAAAATAGACCTCGAGAAAACCTTAAAAAAATTGTTTTTTTTGCATATTAATTACTTGTAACATATATCTTTTATCTCAAAATAATGTGATATAAATTTTTTCATTGTATCAAGCTCTTCCATATCGCTTATTATTAAAAGTATTATTTGAAGTTTAAATTCAACAATTTAGCTTTGAATATAAAAAAAATTTCAATTTATTTTTGTTTGTGTTTTTCTGCTTTTATATTTCTTCTAAAATTTTAAATGTTCTGACTTATAAAGTTTGATTAAAAAAACGAACGAACTTGAATATCCCTAAGATGGCAGGTTTGAGCTTATTTACCAAAAATTTGACCTGTGTAATAAGGAAAATACGTTCAATAAGGAAGTGATAGGTAGATGATGGAGATGTACATACCTGAAAAGTGAATCAAAATAATATATAAGGTCAGCAAAGTTCTCAACTAAATTATTATGTAATTGCATTCCACATGTCAACAATAATTTGAGAGTTATAAGCAAACTTCTGAAATTACCGTTTTTTCAAATCAAGGTAAGCCAGCTATAAGCATGAAAATTTTTTAAAAAATTACTAGTAAGGCTGCGGCTTGTGAAAAAAAAAGTTTTGAAGAAAAAAAATGAGCGCATTTGATTAATATGAAGGTGGCTAATGAATAGGCATATCCTAAAACGATCAAAAAACAACAAAAATGTTGAACACTATTTTTAATTTTAATTAAATTTTAACATGAAATAAAATATTTAATTCAAAACCAATTATATCGTGTCCTATTTAGGTGCCAAATATGTATATTCTTGTTAAAGCTAGGTATACTAAAGTTTTTTATTTCTAATTAAAAGAACATTACACTGGGAATAAATAATTACCATTATGGTCATATATGTTTTTTGTTTCCCGTCTTCGGACTTCGGCTATTTTAGGTTTATATCAAAATAACCACATTTGACCAAACTGACTAATTTTGCTGCCTCATACCAAAAGAGAAAAAATTAACAAATATTTTTATATATAGATCGTTTACGTAGACAATATACCTAATTGAGCGCCAAAAACCTAATTTCCGGCTAGTAAAAGTTACTATTAGACCCGTTGGCAATGTTTTTTGCTTTCAGATATGCGTCAAAGTCAAAATTTGAAGAAAAACATAAAAATTATTTAACATTACACAGGCCAACAAATATTTATGTCAGAAGCGTGATTATTATGAAAACAAAAAAGAATGCATCCTCATGATGGTCTAATCTCATATATGTTTTTCGTTTTTCTTAGTCTTCCGTCATTGGCTCCTTAGATCCGTCTATAACGTAAAATAACCTTTTTTGACCAAATTGACAGATCTAAATATACCCTAAAAGGAAAAACTTTTAAATTATTTTTTGCATATTTAAATCCCTTGTAACTTTTATTTTTAATCACAAATAATGGAAAAAAAATTTTATTAATATATCAAGCTCTTTCATCGGCATTTAGATAATACAAAATATCTGACGTCCAAACTTTAATAAGACACGATATATTATTGGGTTTTAATGAAAATATTATTTGAAGTTTAAATTTAACAGTTTAACTATTGTGAATATGCAAAAATAAAGTTTCAATTTTTTTTATTTTTGAATCTTTTCTGGTTTTTTAACCTTTTTTTTAAATTTTCAATGTTTATAAATGACTAACTAAGTTTGATTAGGAAAAACGGTAAACGGATTTGATATTCCCTAAGATAGCAGGTTTGATCTTTGTAGTTAACTCATAACTCTCAAAAAATTGTTGACTTGTGTTATATATTAAAATGTCGTATTACAAATTAAAATACTTAATGCAGTTCATAGGCCAAAAATGAAAATTGATTTTTTCGTTCTTATTTTAGATGTCATTTTGACTACACTTAAAAGCAAGCTGAAAGGCGGAAGACTTACTTAAAACAAATCAACATCAGTTCATTTGTTTATTAAATAAATATGTTTTGTTTAATTCAAAACCATATTTTGGTCAGAAATGAGTTTATTAAACATGTCAGCAGACGGTCCTATTTAAAAGAACCTTGCTTAATCGTCCTAAGTAATTTCTTTCAATCGGATATTGCATATTAGGAGAGATAAATACAACTGTCTCTACTATAAAGATTATTATCTTTCAATGTATATCGGCATAATTTCCATGAAAATATTGTCATTTAGCAAATTACAACTATCTCGATAATCTATGGAAAGGAAAAAAATGGCAAATCGATTGTTAGAATTGGCCACTTGTAAATTGATTGTTAAGTCAGTTGTTATTTTGTAGCCAAACATAAATACGAACCTTAATCAATTAAGGAGTTAAGAAATCTAGCAATATACCAAAAAAAAAACAAATATACTTTGTTTAGTAAATGTCGAGTTTTAAAGCAAATATTTAGGCCTGACCCGCTAGTGATTAAAGAATTCGGGGCTCAATTTAACACGATAATAAGTTTTAAAATAAGGTCACACAAATTTCGAATAAAGACAAAGTATCAAAACAAAAGGGTTAAAATGTGAAAATCAAAATATTTAGCCTGATCAAAAATGTTTAGGTATTTTGACTAAGCCTTTTCCCGAACTAAATTGGCCATCGAGACTCGTTATCAAACTTTAAAATAAAAAATGTGTTTATACAATTTTTCTGCCCAGAGCCAACCCTTAGGTTTATCTTACATTAGATAAAGCTTATATATTTCAAAAAATCTCTAAAAAGTGTTGCTAGTATTGAATTTTATTCTGTTGGACATGTTGAGTGTCACGTTATTATAATTTACTGACTATATATACAATATATTTTTACAGCATCCTATAAATTTAATTTTTTTGCATCAAAAGGCTTAGATACACATAACTCATGGTTGTTTTAATGCGTCTAAAATAAGAACTTGCTTTTGGGTTCCGTCAAAAGATAGGAATTAGAATTCAAAAATTTTATTTGCACTGCCTAGCATGCTAGTGTTTTGTCAATATAACCAGAGTTACCTGAATGAACGAACTTGATGAGGTCACCACATACCTGGACATTATATTCACTTCTTTGATTATCCTTTTAAATAAACAGTCATTAATTCAGATGGATAAGGGTTTTTTTTTATAATAATTGATGACAACCCAAGCGACCTTTCATATGGCTTTGAGATTATAAAGTCCTCCACTCAGCATATCAAATAGCATCGTGTTACCAAGGACGTCCTAATCATAAAGACAATCAGTATTTGTTACAGCAGTATAATTTGTATTCTTTCAGTTTGAAGATGCATTTTCAAATGTCTCTCTTTCGTTAAACTTATTGCCACAATTCGGTCATTATTAAAAAATGTGTAACAATCAAAAAAAAAATAGATATATTTACTGAAGTTGATTGTTGGCTATGTTATAGGAAATAGATATCAATGTCGGGACCCGCAAGCCCCTCCCGGTGCCAGCTCGCCCAACAATGGGTAGGGTTAGGCCGGGACGTTTTTTTTTCATTATGCCTTATTTTTTTAACAATTACACGGGTCCAAATATCAATGTCAGAAAAGAGAAGTTTTTGACACTGAAATATTGTTTCCCCATGATGGCCCTATCTCACATTTATTTCCTGTTTTTCGTTGTTTTTTTTCGACTTTAGAGATTTTGCTCCATCTATATCGAAATGGCATTGACCAAATTTACAGATATTGAGACCTCGAGAATAAACTAAAGAAATAAAATTTAAGAATTTTTTCAGATTAAAAACCACTGTAACACATTCTTTTTGTCTCAAAAAATGAGAAATAAAATTAGCTCTTACATCAAAATTTAAATAATGTGAGAATATTAGAAATCCCAACCATACGACAGGATATATTATCGCTTTTTACTAAAATATGATATGAAGTTAGAATTCAACAATTTAGCTTTTGTAAATATACAAAAATAAATTTTTATTTTTGTTTTAAATCTTTTTTGTTTAACATTTTCCTAATGATAGCTGGCTTACAAAGTATCTTTAAATATTTGTAAACGGATATAAATCCAATATGGCATGTCTGGCCACTGGCGTTAGCTCATAACTCTCAAATTGTTGACATGTGCTATTAATAAGAACTAAAAACGAAATTTATTTTCAAACATAAAGCGTAGTACTTATACTCTATCTGTATTTTGATTAAAGCAGAATTTTTTTAGCTTGTATTATAATTTTCAAGCCGTATTTCTAAATTCGGGCCCGGTTGGGCCAAAATAAAAAACCAAAATCCGAGCCGGGCCTAAATAGAAAATTATTTTGTCACCGGACCGGAACTTCACGGCGCGGTTCGAACTCTAATGGCAGCCATTGATGTTTTCTTGAAGATTTATGTGTTTGCATAATTTAATTGAAAGTTTTATAAAAATATCAAATAGTTTTGTAATTATAACATCTGCGTTTCTAACAAGCACTTCGGATGGCTTTTTTTATCTTTAATTTTTCTAAAAAATAAGTATGAAAACATAAGATTTATGGTTATCTAGATGCATTCGCCGTCTTTGTGCCATTAAAGCTTGAACCCTTGGTAATGGACGTAATAGCCTAGGTGTTTTCAGTTTTCTGAAATAAAAAAAATAAAACCCTAAAAATTACATCATACGTTAAAAAATTTTTTTTTAAATTTGTTTCAGAATCTTGAAGTCACCAAGGCAGTTTTGTAGTTTCTGGCGTCACATGAAATAAATTTAGCCGAATGGATTTAAATCAGAGTGTAAATAGCGTGTGATATTTCGGCTCGGCCCACTTGACATATGTTTCAATTTGAACCGGGCCCGCCCGAAATCTGGTTTTTGAATATTAATTTCGACAAGACCCAAGTTTAAAAATAACAAAATTTATTTATTACATGCTTAAAATTTTTTGTTTTAAAATTATCATTAATACATAGTGTAGAAGTAATACCTTTCATCGTGTGATAAATTAGTCATTTTTAGTTCAAGTTAATATTACAACAAAATAAGACATTATATTCGGCCCGGCCCAGCCTTGCCCTTACTTCAAATTCAGACTCGTCGTGCCTGGCTCCTTTAAAATATCGGCATGGCCGGATTATTTTTTGGAAAAGTCGGCACCGGACCGTGCAGTCTTTCGGGTCCCGACTTTGATTCCAATTTAAATAATCAAAAAATTATATTCTGACAATTAGCCCGCTCCAAGCTTGGTAGGGTCTAGACGGAAACTGGAACTTAAATTTTATATTTCTTAAAATACAAAATTGTCTATCAAATTTTGGCTTTTTTTCTAAAAACATACAAATAAAACTAATTAATGGCTCTAGGTTAATTAATAATATTCCTTATAAATAAGACGTTTTGTTGGGGAAAGGTAATTTTTAATAGTCTCAAAAAAAATTAAATTGAAAATTTAATTCTTTTATAATAGTTATAAGAATGAAAAAAGGAAAGTATTTTATATTAATGATATGAATAACTTTTTTACATGTATCATTTTAGGGCAGAAAATAGCCAAGTTTATATATGTTAATATATTACACAGGTCAACAAATATCAATGTCAGTGAATTTTATAAAAACATAACAGGCCCAATTCTAGCTTTTCCAATTTGGGGGGCAAAAAAAACTCGTGGAGGGTAGAAATTTTTTTTTGAGGCAATAAATATACATGTACACCAATCCATGTTCAAACTTTTTATTATTAGAAATGTGGCCTCACAACTCGACGTTAAGGAGCCAAATAACAAACTTATAGAAAAAAATGTTAAATAAATTAGAAAACGCATCTTTGTAATCATATAAAAATTTAACAAAAATTAGTAACACATTCTTTGTAATTAATAAGTTTTTTTTATTAAAAACTTTTTTGCTACGTCAATTTCTTTAGATAATGAATTTTTACCAATATTACTTATTTCTAAAAATGGCTCTAATTTATTTACATCTAAAAAAAGGATAATCAAACTTATAAAGGGAATCTAAAAATTCTAAATAAATATTATCGGTAAAAAATCTATTATTAAAAGAAACAATAAATAAATAAATAATATTAAATTAAATACTTTTTAATTTATTATTAATATTAAAATTATTTTTAAACTTATGAGTAGAAAATAAATAAAAATCAGAAAAATCTTTAGGTTTAGTTTTTCTTTTCTATAAATAAATTATTGTCATTTAAAAAAGTATTATATATATCAAAACACTTTTTAAATAAATCTGTAAATGTATTTGTATTTCTAAATTGTTTAATTATTAACAAACAATGGTGTATTAAATCAAAAGTTTTAGAAACATAAATTGTTTTGCATGAAATTAATCATTAATTATTTCTTAATTTTTTAAATGACAAATACAGAAAAATAAATTGATGATAATGGTCAAAAAACCCCGACGCTGGCCCTGTGACCTGAAGATTTAAAAACTTTTTTGTTTTTAATTTTTAAAAAAGTATTTAATATTTTTATGTAATTTAAAAAAAACAATGGCGTCGTAATTACCACTCCACCGATGGGGCAACAGCCGGGGTATGGTCCCGCATTCACTTACTTCCTTGACTGCATTATGTTGAAAAAACCAAGAGGGGTCTAGGAATCGTGCCTGAAACATAAAAAAATGCATCCCCATGATAGCCTTTTTTCTTATTTTTTTTACGCCTTTGACTCCTTAGATCCGTCCATATCGAAAAAATGATCTTTCAACAGATTTTGCGACCTCGAGAATACCCTAAAACAAAATTCAAGAATTTTTTTTTTCATATAAAAATTCTTTACTTATATTTATCATTTCAAATAACAATAATAATTTTTTAGTATATCAAGCTCTTAGATCAGCATTTAGATAATATAAAATATTTCGCGTCCAAACTTAAATACGACACGATATATTATTGGTTCTAAAAGAAAATATTAAAAGTTTAAATATAACAGACTGTTAAATAAAAAAAACTCAATTTATTTTTGTTTGTGAATCTTCTTTGTTATTAAATTTTTTTTAATTTTCAATGTTTATAACTGACTAACTAAGTTTGATTAGCAAAAACGGTAAACGGATTTGAAAATTTATAAGATGGCACTTTTAATCTCGGTAGTTAGCTCATAACTTTTAAAAATTTGTTGACCTGTGTTATATTTTTGACAAAAAACATAGTATGCAATAAATCGATAAAGTATTTTGGGAAAATTTATTTTATGTAGTATAGAAAAATAATAAAATCTTTTTTTTCTACAATTCTGTTTTGTGTCAAATGTAATGTATCGTATGTATTGGCAATCATATAATGTAGCTAAAAAATAAATACTAAAACACATGAAAAGCTATTTCAATACTCATGGCACCATTTATAAACAAGTAACCTTAATGGCCTGTGTTTTCAATTTTTTAATAAACGTTTTGTTTATTTAGCAAAAAGCAAACAAATTGGCTAAAAAATAAAATTTTTAGTTTTTTATATTAGGGCACGTGCAAAGTGAGTTTTTTATTTTCGTGAAATTTTCAAAATTTTGAAAAAATAATTTTGTAATAAAACGCAAATTTTTGAAAAGTTGCCAAATTTATTGCACATAAAATGCTTTTTCTGAAATAAAAAAGTTTTAATTAAAATTTTAAGAATTTTTAAAATTTTACGTGTATATTGCACAAAGGGCTTCGCGTTAGTCTTGAAAAATGTTGTTGGTCACAATCTGAAGTTACTTATTTAGGGCATGTTATTAACTCAACTGGCCTATCTCTCTTTTCCTGCAATTCGAATAAGGGGCCTTATACAATATTTTTAGTTTGCCACTGGCCGCATTGAGCGAATGCACAGCCTTAGTAAAGTAAATTACTTTAATAGGTCATAATGACGTGGGAATTATTTGACTTAAATAGCGTCAAACCCTAGGACTTATGTGTCCCACCTAATGTCAAACCCTAACTATTATCTCACTCTTCTTTTTCCAATCCCCTTTCCTTCCAAAAAATATATGGGCAAGAAACAATATTAAGCCGCGGTGTTTACAATCCAATATAGTTGCATAAAATGTAATATATAAATAAGGGCACTTGCAAAGTGCGTTTTTATTTTCGTAAAATTTTGAAAATTCTGAAAATTTTGAAAATTTATTTTTTTTCAAAATTTTTTCAAAAAATTTTTATTTCAGAAAAAGCATTTTATGTGCATATATTAAATTTGGCAACTTTTTAAAAATTTGCGTTTTATTACAAAAATTTTTTTTTACAAAATTTTGAAAATTTTACGAAAATAAAAACTCACTTTGCACGTGCCCTAAAATAAATTTTAAAAAAAATATTGTAGAAAAAAAATTAAGGTGAAAAGAAATTGGTAAGAGAAAAGAATATGCAAAATAAATTTGGTAAAAAGAATTTGTAAAAAGAATTCGTAAAAAAAATTTGGTACCAAATTTGAAAAAAAAATAAAATTCTCAACTGTATTTCTAATTAGGTTATACGCAATCTTTCCACCATAATATCAGGTCTTGGAATGTATGAATCTGAAAGTATCCATACACCTATAATCTCTTCTGAATGTCATCTGTACAGTATGACCAAGAAGGCATTCCTCTGATTGTCAAACAGAGTGTAACCAAAAAGGCTCTCTTCTGAATGTCATCTGTACACAGTATGACCAAGAAGGTAAAGTGTAACTTTCCCATACCACCAAATAAAAACCAAATTGTAAGGGGAAGATTATTTGCTGGGCTATGTCATAAGATGGACGGTTGAGTTTTATTAGATGTGGCTAGGGTTAGGCCATGCTTAACCCTAGGCCGTACCACAGAAGATATTGATTAGTCTATAGTTGGGTCTATTGGATAAACAAAAGAACACATAATATAATAATCTGCTCTCATCATAATTCTTATCTTGACATTTTACGAATATAAAAACTTTCGCACGTGCCCTTAATTCTACAAAATACTTAAAGGTGTTACAACTAACAAATAGATTATATCTCTAGATGTTCTGAACAGTTTTAGATAGTTGTTTTAAAAATTAAGAAATTTATTTTAGTGTATTAAACTACGCAAATATTTAGCTAAAATTACTTATTATGAGGATTTAGGTAATAGGACGTAATCATGTCACTTAATTGGATAAGCGAATGGATGAATAAAATAATTTGTCCCTTGCATGCCGAAAAAATTTAAGCTTCGCCTAGACAACAGGGGTAAAAATTGGAAAAAGGGTCAAAGTTGTGCAACTAATCCGGTCCACAATAAATTTAGGGTCTTAGCAAAATCTAAGACTGTTGAAGTTAAGGCAAAAAGTACATTTTAGATTTATTTTTCTATTTTATTATTTATTTACCTCTTTATGAATATATTTTATTACATTTATTTTTTACATGTTAACTAAAATGAAATTTATAAGAACAATATATTTGTCCTTTAATTTAGCATTTTGTATTTTCTTTGTTTATTAATCTAACTTTTATATTATTTTTAGAAGCATTTTTACTTACAAAATCAAACCTTAATCTTCACACAAATGCATCGCAGGCAGTTGACGACACTGAAAGTTTAGATGATCAAAAATCTATAAAAACTGATTTTACTGCATGGACAAATTGTACGAATGTGTCTTTTAATAAAATATTTGATTATGGATTAACTAATTCAATTATACACAAAGAGGTATAATTAGATAAATATTCTTTAAAGTTATTGTAAATTGTTTTAATGACTTGAAATCTTAGATATTGGCTGTATTGGCATCAGTCACTGATGTTATACAAAGGGATGGGGGGAATGAAAGTGATGCAGAATATTTGGCAATCCTTTTGAATCTTTTATCCAACCAAATTATTAAGAATGAAGGCAATTTAACAATAATAGCTATTCTCTACCTCATTAACACTGTCATAAATAAAGTTTCAGCTGCTATATTAATAAACCACTATGATAAAATTTCCTGCATTTTAGTCCAATCATTGAACCATTATAAATCATATGAAAAATCTCATGGGTCAAAAGAAAATATGGATTATAGTGAAGATCAATTTGCTAATTGTGCCTTGTTTTACAAATCACTTTTTTCTTCTATATCTACCTTAATTAAAGTGCAAACTGAGAAAAAGATTTATGAAAACCCTCAAGTATTTATTTATTGTTTAAATGCTATATAGATGTTTGAAATTTTATTGAACTCTTCTATGGATGAAAGGCCAAAAGTCCGCAAATTAGCCATATATGCTATTATAAAAATATTTTCAGACATAATTGTTAATAATGAAAATAATAATGCTGATAATCTTATAGAAAATGATGATGGCAAATTAAACAATCTTATTAGAGAACACCATCCCAAACAAATTCTCTTGCCACAAATTTTAAACTTTGCAAGCAGATTTATAAATAATATAACTATCGAAAACACTACAAAAAATAAAATTTTCGATCCCAAAACAAATCACTTGCTACAACTCTTAAAGGAAGTTTCTATTGTTGTTGGGAATTATCCTAAATTGCCATCTGAAACAAATTCAACTGGTAATTTGAGTATTATTTCTCATTTACTGTATTTTTTTCATTAACCATTTTAGAAATTATAGTCTAATGCCTTAGGGCATTAGGCAATTGATTGGGTAAAATTAAATTTTTTATATTTTTTTAATGTGAACTAAACACTAAGGTATTTCAAAACTAAATTGATTTAGAGGTAATTTAACTGTATGAAATTAAAATTCAATTTATTTTTAAAATTAGCTAGAAATATAAGCATATTATTAAAGAGAGACTTATATTTTTCTTCAGTATTTACCTGAATTTTTTTGCCCACTTGAATTACATAGGACAATTATACTTTTTTAACATCAATGCCCAAGGTCAATAAACTCTATTGCCCTTCTTCACAATGCAATACATACATCAAAATGTTTGTCCAAGGGCTTGTTTTAAGCTGTAGTTTAAAATGAATTCCTTATTTCTCATTAGATGTAAATCAGATAGTAGCATTAATAATTTAAACTTTTTTAATTTTTTATTTATCTTTATATATGTTATTGAGTTTTTGAAAAATGACCTTTGGATTTCTAAATTGAATTTGAAATTTATTTGTTTTATACAACTTTTCTTATAAAAAATTATTTTATAAATTTTGAAATTGAGCATGCAAAAATGAAATTGATATTTATATTATATTTTTTAGCAATAAATTTGTCAAGTTTACATTTTAAATACAATAATTTTTTGTATTAATTTTATAGATAATATTGACAAATTGCTTGTATCCAATGCAAATGCACAGATTCAAGCTACAATGAGTGAATGCTGTATTATTGGTACATTCATTAAGAAGACCTTTGAAATTGCTTACAAATTATTTAATTTGTCAGTAGATGATCACCATAATAAAGTATTATTATTATTATTATGGATTTATCCTTTAACAATTTGTTATAATCTTTTTTTTCTAAGCGAATATATAGCATATGTCAACAAATATTTGAGAGTTGAGAGCTAGATTTAAAGACCAGACCTGCCATCTAAGGGATTTTAAACCCGTTTACCCTTTTTAATCAAACTTTGTAAGCCAGCTATAAACTTTGAAAATTTAATGTTAAAAAAAATGATTTAACAAAAAAAATATTGATTTTTTTATATATAAAAGCTAAATACAAACTTCAAATAATATTTTTATTAAACCTGATAAAACTTAATGTCATATTCATGTTAGGGTACCAAAAATCCTTTTTAACTTATATGTTTATGTAGGAGCTTAACACATAGGTCAACAAATATCAATGTCAGAAACGTGAATTTTATGAAAACATAAAAAAATGCATCCCCATGATGACCTAATTTCATATATATTTTTCGTTTTTCTTAGTTTCTTCCATATTTTTCTCCTTGTCCGTCCATAACGAAAAATGGTCTTTTTTGACCAAATTGACAGATCTAAATATACCTTAAAAAGAATAAATATAAAAATCTATGTAAAAATCCCTAACTTATATTTATAATCACAAAAAATGAGAATTAAATTTTATTAATATATCAAGCTTTTATATACAAAATATTTCGCGTCCAAACTTAAATACGATACAATACATTATCGTTTTTTAATGAAAATATTGTTGGAAGCTTGAATTTAACAGTTTAACTTTGTGAATATACAAAAATATTTCATTTTATTTTTGAATCGTTTTTGTTTATGTGACCTTTTTTTCTTAAATTTTTAATGTTTATAGCTGACCAACTAAGTTTGATTAGAAAAAACGGTAAACGAATTTGAAAATATCTAAGATGGCAGACATCTTTAACTCATAACTCTCAAAAATTTGTTGACCTGTGCTATATTTAATAATTTTATTTCTTATTATATAAGGTAAGTGTTTAATATGCAAAGAAATATTTAAATTTTTTTTAGGTAATTTTAAATTCGCAAAATTGAATTGGGTCAAATTTGGCCATTTTTATATACTTCAAAAAAATACCGATAGAAAAGAAATTTCGGAAAATAAAATACAGATGGCATAATCGCCGTTTAATAAGAGATATTATAAAATATTTCTTAATATTTTTTATTGTTACTTCTTCTTTAATTTTCAATTAATGTAAATATTTATATTGTCATATTTTTTTAATTGTGCTTTTAGCTCTATAAAGAATAAGGTTTAAAATAATATCATCATGTTTTTATTTTTTTTTTATTTTTGACAATTTATCGTAAATTTGAGCCTGCTTAAAATATGCAGGTTTTTTTTGCACCTCGAGACTTAAAAATTAATGAATAAATCTACAGTTAGAGCTTAATATAAGCAAAACTTAAAAATGAGTTTGTTAAATTTCATTTTAAAATTTATGCCGCATTTTATACTTATGCCTTTTGTTATTACTTATATTTTTATCTGAATATATATTAAAAAACAAAATACCATATATATAAAGAAGCTTTTAGGTTTTTTTAATTTTTCACGTTTGCGTTTTTCAATATTGCATGTAATGTTTAAAATAAATTTTTTTATTAATTGAATAAAGATAGACTAAACATGTTATCTTTATAAAGTTTATATTAATTACAAAATATTCTATAAAAGTCACTAAGAGTAGCTCTTGTCTTTTTTTGTATTTTAATAATGCTTAAAGTGGAATGATAAAATCGAATAAAAGATTGAAATGATGGCAGATATATAGCTTCAATAAAACTACTTCTTATAAATTTTTAATCTTTCTTTAATATTGCTTTTATTTTTTAGAACCTAAAACTTTCTGCCTTAAACGCTATTAGTCAAATATTTGAAGGCAAACAAACACATAATCATTCAATGGTCAAAGGCAAAAAATACATACAAAAAAATGAAACTTTGCCAGAAACCTTGCATGAAAAAAAATCACTACTTCATTTAGATGCCAAATTAAATGCAAAGATTCTTTCCGCCTTATATGAGTTTTACCCCAACAATATAACGACAGATGATATAGTTGGTCAAGATGCCCTATATAAATCAACATTCAGATTATTAAGTAAATTTATTTTTTTTTCCTCGTTTATTTTTTTCCCATATATTTTTTTATATGTTTAAAAGCGCGTTCAGACTTTAAATTTTAAAATTTTTCTAGTGAAAAATATTGGTCCAATGTTGAAAAAAATTTTAAGGGTTTAATTTTTATTATAGTTTTGTTGTGATCAGAAGCTATATTTATAGATTTAGATATAAATTTATCGTGATTTCTAAATATACTTAAAGCAGCTGATCCGAGTGTTAGAAAATTGTAAAATCTATAATAAATAATTTTCAATGTAAAAACTCAATTTTTTAGAATTTTTAAATTTTTTTTGTAGAAACAAAAAGGCGCCCTAAAATGAATTTTTGTTTATATTTAAATTTTGGTGTTTTACATTTAGTAAGCTTGGTCCATTTCTTTATATTATGTCCTTCAAATACTTTTGTTTTATATCTTTGTGCAATATCTTTAATATGTAGAAAATGAAGATAGTCGTAAAATGTTACTCCTTTGGCTAAGAGCCATGACAAACGGAGTTATAAGTCTCACGCAAAAAGATCTGGCCCTTACACGAAGTCACCTTGTGCGAACTTTTGCTATATGCATGAGATATGCCAAATTTTTCGCAGGTATCAGTTATTTTTATCCACGGTCGTGATTTTCTGGCTCACACAAGCTTTTTGGCCGCGTTCATAGTGTGAAAATTTTTTTTTATCAAAATTTTATTTTTATTTAAACGAAAAGTTATTTTTCTAACTGCTGAGTAGGATTGGGACTTTTTGTATAAATGCGTTATTTTTTAATTTCTAATTATTGAAAATGTAAATTAACTTAAACGTCTAATTAATTTTTTTGATCAGCCCGGCCTTGCCCTATTAGTTGAATTTGACATAATCCGGCTTGTCACTTTTAAATACTAAGTTAGCCCGTTACTTAAATTTGGATATATATTTTTTACTATTTTATTAAATGAGAAATAAATAGGTTGAGTTATTGAAATATATCGATGAAATTTAAGAAAAATTATTTTTTTGAATACGGTACCAAATCGCTTCTTGTAGAAAATTCTACTTAAATATTTATACAATAAAAAAAATTAAGTTCAAGTTTCCCCTTTCCCCATATAGTGATGCCGTTTACCGCTCTGACTCTACTCGAGCATAGAAATTAATAACCGTCTGGATAAATAGTGATATTTGCTCGCATGCTTTCGACCTGACTTTCACTTTAGGCATATAACCTAACAGGGCACTCAGCAGCTTTTAAGTGGTTGTACACGTATTTTCCTCAAAAAGTTTGTCTATGCACTGTATCGAACCCAGACCTCCTGCGTATAAGGGCACGTGCAAAGTGAGTTTTTATTTTCGTAAAATTTTCAAAATTTTGAAAAAAAATATTTTGTAATAAAACGCAAATTTTTAAAAAGTTGCCAAATTTAATATATGCACATAAAATGCTTTTTCTGAAATAAAAAATTTTTAAAAAAATTTGGAAAAAAAATAAATTTTTAAAATTTTTAGAATTTTCAAAATTTCACGAAAATAAAAACTCACTTTGCACGTGCCCTAAGGCAGGAAGGACGAAATTACATAAAAAATAACAATTCCTTATTCTTGGATTGGGAAAAGTTTTACATAAATTATTGCAAATTTTGGATTTAAAAATTATTTATTAATGAAATATAATTTTATGAGATATTATGTGTTTAAATAAATTTTTACAAAATCATTTATGTTTTATTAGAGGATATATTTAATTGGTGGTATATATTACGTTTTAAAATATAAATTGATTTGATTTATAGTTTAATATATTGACCTTTTTATATATTATTACCACGATATTCTTAGATAATTCTATAGAGTCTGCCAAAATTGTGTCTATATTGCAAGACCTTTTGCATAACTCATTGGCGCCTATCCTAAAGGGTGAAATTATGTGCAATAAGACCCCTACTTCTTATCAAACTTCAAATACCGACGTTTTTAGTATCAAAAACCTCCTAAATAGTCTTGTACAATCTGTTGGCTTAGCCTTTGAATTTGATTTTCCTATTAACAATGATGATAATGGTGAAAATAACAATGAATTAAATGGCCTTACATCTGTGGGCCTTAAAATATGTGCCGATTTTTTTGAGGTTTGTTAGTCAGTTAATGATATAGTTATTTAATATTTATGAAATTAAAATAAAGAATTTTGCTCGTTTTTTTCATACCTTTAGGCTAAAAAAAATTATACATTTTTATTAGAAGTTTTTAAAGATCTTATAAAATGGATACTGTATTATTTTTTCTATATTAGGTCACTTCACCTTATATATTACACAAGCATTATGATGAACCAAAGGCCAATTCAAATTCACTGTCCTCTTTTTACTATAACCCCGATAGTAATAATAAATCAATCACAGCTCTACCTAGCTCGTTTAAGGCTTTAGCTGTTAAAATTGCTCAACTAAAAGAACACGAAGACTTTTTAGCTAAGTTAACTTCAGATATAATGAGAGGCATTAAAATAGCCTTAAATACAACCCTAAAGTCACTCATACAAAACTACGGACCCCATATTGCTTTACAATTATTGCCTCTTAACATAGAACCCGACAGTATACATTTAGATCTGAGCCGGAGTTGGCTAATCCCAGCTTTAGCTCAATGGGTGACTTCGAGAAAAACTCCTTGCCAAATTTCAAAACCTGAAAGTAACGAAAATGTTGAAGGAAATCTTGGATGGTCTACCCTTACCCTTTTTTCGACGCAATTTGTTCCTCTAGCTATAAAACTTAAAGAGAAAGGTTGGTGTGAAATTTATTTTTGTTTAAATGAATACATTTACTTTCGTATATTAAACTGATTTTATAATTAAACTAACACTGATTAAAATATTGTAAATTATAGTTTTAACTTGTTAAAATATAGTTTTAACGATTCATACTTTTAAAGTTATGTATTTTGATAACATCTATATGCGAGTTTAGAAATATCAAATTATTTTACCACTCTTATTAAAATCAAAAAAAAAATTTGGCTGAATTCGATAATTTTAGAGTGTGAACTTACCTAAAATTTACTCTATAAAATAACTACATAATTTAAGTTTCGACAGTATTCTAATGCTTTTTAACTTAAAATGTTTTTGCTGTCTCTCACCGAATGTTATGGAAAATATAAATCAAGGTTGAATGACATATCATTGAAAATGTGTAACCCGCATATTTTGATATTTATATGTATATAATTATAGCTTCCGAACAAGCGCTTAACAATAACACATCCTTGTCTCGTACCATGAATGCCCTAGAAACTCAAATATGGGCTCTTTTGCCTACATTTACGACCGTTGCAAATTATGGGGATGTCAAAGCTCACCTTGAAAATTCATTTTTTTATGAATTGACTAAAACATACCTAGGCTATCAACATAATGAGGTCAAATTTTTTTACGTAATATATATTTAAACATAATTAACATTTTTTCTCTGGTTGTAAGTTACATCTAAAATGCAAATATTTTTAATTTTTAAAATTATTTTACCTTTATAATGTACTCTAGTTAGTTATGTGTTTGTTTTTTTATTAGTCAAAAAAGGGTCAATCTGTAGCAGAGTTATCCGAAATTGGAGAATTTATACTAAAATCTTTGCGCTCTCTCGTCCAAAAAAATTCTGCCTTTCAATCTCTCATAAATGCTTCACAGCTTAAACAAGGAGAGGATGAAATAGTTAATAAAAATGGTACAGCTGAAACAACACTTATTGAAACTTTTTTCCGATCCATTACACCCAGCTTATTTAACCTGTATGTCAATAATTCTTCGATATCCGATGACTTACCGTCTTGCAAAACGTCCAAGCTCAAGATTGGAGACACCCTTAAGGTTATTGTGAAATTTAATATATTTGTTTGAATTTTTTAAAATAAAATAACTTAACTAAGTTTTATCGCGCTATGTGTATTAAATTTTGTCCTTTTTAAGCTTAATTGTCACTTAAAATCTATTTAATATATCAATTTTATAATATTAAGATATATTGACAAACACAAATTTAATGATTTAAAAACATTTTTAAATTTATGACATGAGTTTGAAGTAATTAGAAATAAAATTAAAAATATGATAAATAATCTTGTAGATGGAAAATTAAAAAAGGGAGGAAACAACAAAAAATTAAAAATTTGAAATGTATAAAAGCGTTTTTGTAACATGTGCAACTTTGTTAAATACTTCTAGATGAAGTTTTTGTCGTTAAAACTTTCAATTACCTCCGGTTTAAAGATGTTTGAACCTCTAATTTTTGATAAAAAAATTAAAAATTTGAAATGTATAAAAGGTTTTTGTAACATGTGCAACTTTGTTAAATACTTCTAGATGAAGTTTTGTCGTTAAAACTTATAATCACCTCCGGTTTAAAGATATTTGAACCTCTAATTTTTGATAAATTTTTGATAAAAATGATCATGAGATATAACTATTAAGAAAAGATATAATCATTAAAGCGGGATCATTATTAACTTTAAATGATTCGCTATTGTCCGTTTGTAATAATCTTGCAAGTGTAACGAAATGTAATTACATAAAAAAATATGCCATTGCGAATCAAGTTTTGGCTAACTTGAATTACAGATTTTATGCAAATTATTGTTTTAGGGCAGATAATTGAAAATTTTGATATGTTTGGACGAATTTATGACCAAATGTGTGTGTAAACATTTATCATGTGCTCTGACAAATTTATCTGTTAAACAATATTATTATCTTTAATATTATTAATTATTATAAATTTTTATTATTACTATTAGCATTATAATTCTTATTATTATATTATTTATTACTAATTTGGTAGGTATTTATTATAACACCATATAATTATTATGTATAGGCTTGCCTTTCCAAGTGTCCGATACAATTTTTGTTAATCTTTATGGCAAAATTACGGGAAAAATTGACTTCGGCCAGCCGAATAAATCAAAAAAATGTAAACCAAGAAAATATGCAATGTGAAGAATCTACAGAAACAAATGACAATAGTGGGTCACTCCAGCCTGACGTCCCTAAAATACCAGCTTGGATGGATATTCTAACTTTCATGCTACCATTTGCTTTGGCTGAGAAACAGGGTTTACATTTATCTGTTTAAAAGTTATTTACACATTTAGTGCAAATTATGTTCTATAAAATAAGATTTTCAATCATCAATATTGTTAGATTTTTAATTCGAAGTTTTTTTTACAAGCCGTGGTTTGTTTTTATCAAATATATTATTAAATTGCCAATTTATAGATATGTTCCTAAGAACACGTTCATGAATTTGGACACAAATATGATAGCGTTTTTCTTTTTTGGCACGTTTCAGAGTCATATTTTGAAGCGAAACAAAAAAATAAAGGGTTATCCTGTTTTTCTATTTTGTCGAACTATATAAAAAATTAATATTAGTAATAATTTGGTCCCATAATCCTTAATTAAAAAATGCACTTATAAAAAAATATTAAAGAAAAAAAATTTCGACTTTTATAAAAAAACAAAAGCACATTTAAGCTTATTCGTGTCCTAAATTGAACGTACCAAAATATTGAAAATAAAATTTTTTTATATATTTTGTGTTTTACCTATAATTATTTAAAAAATAGATCATTCAGACGATACCTTTTCGCAACTTTTCAATTACTTCTTTACGTACATCGCCGGGAAAATATACCGCTGTGAGAGCGACGAATTTTATTGTTTTCTCATGAATTATCATATCCCATTGGCGAAACAAATACAAAAGAAATCTTACAAGTTAATTTGTGTTATATAGAACTGTTAACATTTTTGTTTTAAAGTGTCTGTCGTGGAATATAAGATTCAAATAAAAATATTTGTTAATTGTATAAAATACCAGTTTTAAACCCTTTTACACAACGCAACAATTCGATTTTTATATATTTTTTTAAATCTTGCTTTGGGCGCATTTTAGAAATTTTATAATATCTTCCTTTCCTTTTACACATAAGTTTATTTTTACTCTATGTATTTTTAATAATATAATTTCTTATATTACAAAACATGTACCATATTAATTTTGTTTTTTTTTACATTTTCTTTTCATTAGGGTACTCGAATGCATCCTCCAAAACTCTCATAATATGTTAGCCGAAAATGAACATAGTAATTCATCACTAGGACACCAATTGACATCAATAAGCAATTCCTATCTATGGAACGGTGCTTCTAACGCCATCCAAATCCTATTAAATAATTCCATTACAGACAAAGCCGAAAATACTGGAAACAGTTGGGCTACCTTTAATTTAACCCTAGTTAAATTACTTGACAAGTCCAGGACTCGAACTTATTCTAGCAGTTTGGCTACGCGATTCAAATGCCTCGCCCATCTTATAAACATATCCCACAATTTTATTACCATTCCCCTACAGACCTTTATACCTGAATCGATTTACGCGTGGTATGGGAAAGGGGCGAGTGTTAAAACTCGCCTTACCGCTTTTACCTTCCTCGATAGTTATCTAATAAACTATATTTCCCCGTGGAAAAAACCCCTTGCAATCAATATTAATGATCAAAAAAGCTTGCCTACCTTTGAATCGATTGATCAATTTTTGCAATTTGCCCTGATCGGGCCCCTAACGCAACATTTTAATCTTCCCGCTTTCATACATACCCGCCCCGCAATACACAATTACGATTTCAAATTTAGTACTTTAAGTTTAGCAACCGATGGCAATGATGATTTATCGCCGCCTCTTGAACAATGTGAAACGGAAAATGGCATGATTTGTAAGATTTTGATAAATATTTTTGATAAATTTTTTATGTTAGACTGGCTATTATTTGATTTTAATTACATTTCAAGTTTTAACTGCATTATTAAAAATATTTTCTTATAAAAATGCTGAGCTTTTGTTAATCTATTTTTTTCTTAATTAAATTTACTGAAAAGATTTATATTTAATTTAAAATATTACTTGATGCCCATAGCTGATAACGATGATAATATGACTGAAGCTTCCAATCATCACACCGAAACTGAAAGTTCCAATTTAGATGTCAAAAGAGATGAATTTACGATACACAATGTCAATGAAGCCGTTGCCAGCCTCATAACTTTACAGCATTTTTATAAGGAATCTGACAATTTTACTGAAAATTATATGCGTAATAATCATAATTTACATATTTTCTAAAATGTTTCATAAGATGTTTGGCTTTTAGTATATTCTTTTATATTTATTAACTACATTTTCAATGGTTTTGCATTAATTATTTTGAACATTCAGGTATTAGAAAATATTTTTTGTTACACATGTTTTTTAACACTTAGATTTATCCGACCCTATGAAGTGCCGTATTTGGGAGTTTTTAATTCAATGCTTACGAGTGAAGCAAAGAACGTTTGTTAAGCATGTTGTAGAATTTATTTACTTGGTCATTACTCAATCACCCAAATCGGTCATCGTTCAATATACACCCTATTTAGTAATAGCTAATTACTTACAAGAATTGATCTCATAATTTACTCTTTTATAATGCTTGAATTAGAATATTATTTATCTAGATAATAGTAACCTATAGGGGCCGGAATTTTAAATCCCGACCCGTTCCATCAAATTGGTTCAGCTTAGCTCTTTAACTATAGGTTTCTTTGACCTGTGTTAGCTGATTCTTTTCGGCTCATCAGGCCCGGTTTTACCTGTAATAATTTTAAAGATACAAAAAAATATTCATTTTATTTTAAATTAAACAGAAACGTAGACAAAGGGTCAAACGTTATATTTTTGGCCGAAATTTATAATTTATTATTAATTAGATAAATAAATATGTCCCTTGGTTTTTTTTTTCAAATACTTTAATATTGTTTCTAAATTTCCCTTTCCTACCTCGGCCCGCTGACCCACGAGGGTGAGTATAAGTACATTTTTAAATGTATTTTAAAGTTGTAAAAATGGAAAAAAAAGAAATGTTATTTTTATTGTGTTTAAAAGATGCATCAAATGGCTAGAATGAATGCTTCCATGACTACATGCGTTACTTTCAAAATCAAGATGATTATGATCAAGCTCTATCGTAAAAACGAGTAATGAATTTTACCATTTTTAGCTTAAGTGTAATGTCTTGTAAATTGTTTGTTTTTTTTTTGCAAAATTCAAAATCATGGAATTTCCTGTCTATCAAAACGCGATTTTTACTTGTCGGCGCCGAGGCAATAATGCAAATTGTCTATATATAATTATGATTTTAAAAAAAGACATGCTATCTATAACGCCGAAAATGTTTATGACTTTATGTTAAATGCATTTTTATTATAAAATTTTTAACAACAATTGTAGACTCCTATTTATTAATAACTAAAAATCCTCCTAAATCTTATATGTTTTTATATGTGTCTTTCTATTTTGTAGCCCGGACATATTTGGAAACCTCATACCAGCTAAGTTTAGCAAATTATACGAACGGATCCACAAAATTGAACGGCGGAAAGAGAAAAAACATAAGAGTGATACTGCACAACCTGTCACATCTAATGGCCCTGCAGACATTGAAGAAAATTCTAATGTAGCCTCTGACAAACATGAAAAAAAACGAAACAAGTATATGGCATTTTGCTTGTAAGGGCGCGTTTAGAGTTCTTTTTTTTTTTGATTGAAAAAAAATTATATAGAAATATCTTTTAGCTGTTTTTTATTCTAATTAAATTGATTTTAGTGTGGTATTAAAATGTATAATTATTTGTGCACATAATAGAAATTTTATTTATTGCCTATATTTAAAGGTAAAAATGGTAAAACTAACATTTTGGCAGCCTTTTTTACATTTTGTTTAGTTATAAAGATTTATAAACACAAAACCAGAAAATACCTAATTTTGGATTTTTATTTTAAATTAGTTTTGTGTGTTCAAACAATATTTTTATCCCCTTAATACATGTGACTTTTTTTTAAAATAATGTTTATATATGTCGTTTAATAAACATTATTTTTCTAATAGCATTATTTATGTGTTTTTTAACGCATTATATAGAAAATAATAACATGTTATCCTAGCTAATATTAAATTTTTATTCATATAAGATATACATATTCAAAGGTAAGCCATTAATTAATTTTTTAGCTTTGTAAAAAATTTAACAATTTCTATACATAAATACTGGCCTATATATTACTTTCTGACACATTTTAATTATAAAATTTTAAGGAAAGTTGGATTTGCGCTTAAAAGTGACATTGATCTCAACGATCAAATCACCAATCTCCTTGACCCTATAGAGGAAACCACGCTAGCTGGTACTAATTTTTTAATATTTTATTTTAAATTTAAATGCCAAATGTAAAATAAATGAGCCATTAAACATGTTATACAAATATAAATTTAATTTAATATAATTTTAAATATGTATCTAAATTTTAATTTGTCCTAGTTGCACCCACGGGGCCCACAAAACACTCGACAAAAGACGTGCCCTTTCCTTTAAATAAAGAAGGGAAAATGGTTATTGGAGCCTCTGGGCGAAATTCTAAAATGTTGAAAATGAAAGTTGGATACCAAGGCCTTAAAAATGATTTAAATGTAGCAAAGGATACGGGTGATTCAGAAAACGAAAACGTTGTTTATAATTCTTCGCAAGAAGAGGATTTTGATGTAATTAGAACCAAAAAAAAATTTTAATTCTTTTTAAATCAATTTAAAGCAATGTGTTAGTAAACTCAGTTTTAATGCGTTTTATTTTTTGAAGAAAATTTAAGTTTTTCTAAAATTTATATTAGGTCATAGCTTTTAGCTTTTTTTAAAATTCTTTACATATTTTAATCAATAAACTTCGTTTTACGAAAGTTTAACCTTTAATTTTATCACATATTAATCGCAACATTTTATGTACAGGATCAAAATTTCCAATCTCACAACCCTAAACGGAAAAAGATACCTCAATCCAACCAATCAAAGAAAGACCACGTGTTCATTAAAAAATTTTCTCCGAACGGCAGTGTTAAGAAAATTAAATCTGGGGCAACTAATAATGCCGGAACGAAGAAGAAAGATAATCTTCAACCATACAGCTATATACCACTCGATCGAAATTCCTTAAGCAAAAAAGCTTTGCGAAAAAGCGGAACCAGCAAAAACAAATTGAAAAATAACCCATTTAAAGGAATTGTTGGTTCGGTTAATAGACGCGGCGTTACTGGTGGAAAAGGGGGTCGAATCCAAAAAAGAGAAAATATTTGAAATTTTTTTTTAGATTTTTCAAATAAAATGGATATAATTATACCAAACACATTATTGTTTTAGTCAATTTTTGCTTGAATAAACTTAAAAATTTTTGACTTCTTATCTAATTTTTATCACCATTTGTGCTTTAAAGCTACCTAAGGTTGACCCTAATAACCACACCTCGATAAATTTTTAAGATGTCTCAAGTAATTACAGAGATCAAAGCTTTAATTCGGATTATTAATACCCCTGAAATTTCTGGTTAATCTTTGTAAGCCTGTTAAACATTGAAAATGTATTGAAAAATATTACAAAACAATTAGATTTTAAACTGAATTAATAAAAAATTTACTAATTTGAAACTCAATAAATTTTTTTTTACATGTTGTTTAAAGATTGGGGTATAATTTATGTGAATATTAGAGCTCAAACTTATAATTTCACTGGTTTCACGTAAAAATTAAAGTATAAAAGATTATAAAATTATCTTTTTATAAGAATTTTTAAAGGTGCCGCAGCGGTTATTTAAGGAAATAAACATTATTAAGGCCTAAACTTCGCCACAGCAGATTTTTAAGGTGTGTTATAAGTTAATTAATTAAATAGCTCGACATTTAGAGTATATGGGCTAACTTTATAAATATTTGCTTTTTTCATATCCGTTCCGTTTTTTAATTTAATTTTGAATACATTCAAAAAAATTTAAAAAATAACAAAAAACAAAAAGTATTCAAAGATATTTTTATATATAAAACAGCTAAACTGTCGTTATATTTATTATAAAATAATTGTCTCCTATTTAGTCGGGGTGTAAAATAATATATACTTAAAATTTTATTCATGAAAAATAAAAGTTACAGTAGATATAAATATGAAAAAAAAATGTTTTTAAGGTTGCAAAAACAGTTAAATTTGCCATTTATTCGATTCGATCTGGTGAATCGGTAGGTGATGGTTACAAAAGAAATATTTTACAACGATCATCTAGATGGGTTATCAGACTGAATTTTGTTGAAAATTTCTATTGTATTGCTAAAATGGAACTTCTTTAAACCATTCATATTAATTTATACAATGATACAGAATCCAAGAGCCAATCAACATCGTATACCATGACTTCAATTTTGCAGTCGCTATCTTTTAACATTTTACAGGCTTCCTTTTCGTTCTCATTTGTGATTTTGAACCATTTGAGATGCGTGTCTTCGGTATTATTGCATTCTGAGGAGGAACTTTTAGTAGGCTTGTAGTAATAAAATCCTTTGAGATAACTTAGTTGATTGTTAAAGTTTTTAGGTTGTTTGCGAGAAGGATAATCTTCCGTAGTTAAACCGTTGGGTATCAATATTATGGATTGTGAGCTATTGCGATTTTCGACAAATGTTGTGTTAACCAAATTATTATTTAGACCGACGAATGATTTCCGCGTGGGGTCCCTTATAACAATCTTGCCATCCCCTAACTTGATAATGTTAATTAGGTCGGCCCGACTTGGATTGGGGGCCTTAAAATCGCCTTTTAGAAAGAATTTGCACTGACTGAAGAGTTTAGGTGAACCCTAAAGAAATATGATATATATAAAAAGTTTTGCGTGGTGTATCCCTATTTTTTCAAAAACAAACTTGATAATTCTAAATTAATATACAAAAAAATATTACCAAAAATTGAATAAAAAGTGGATTTAAAGTGAAAATAGTATTACATTTTGTTGTAAAAGCCTAGATTGGGTTGGAGCTTTTGAACAGACAAAATTTTGGTCTTTGCTTATGCATCCCGCTAACTCATAAGAACCTTCATCTATTAACGTTTGTGTCTTAGTGCAATCCAATAACCAGCTTCCATCAACTATCCATTTTCCTGTGAGCAGGCTTAAAATATATTTCATGGTCCGTTTAGTTTGAAAGATTTTATTTGTATTAAAACCATTAGAAAATGAGGTATCAGAGTTGAATATAACCAAATGGGTTATGGATGGATCAAATTTTTCAGAAAATTTGACTTTTGGAAAAGTTTGTCGAAATTTAAAAATAATATTAGCTTCTCCATCCTTAATATTGGTATTTTTAGCTAATAAATCTGGTGATTCAAAATCTTGAGTTTCGGAAGAGTTATTATTAGGATCTGTTTTTAATGGTTCACTTATGATAGTTGCAAAGGGAATATTAATTCCTGACAAAAGTATATGCATCTTTTGATTTTGCAATTTGTTTGGCGTTTTTTTAATAACATCTTTTCCATTTTTATCATGGTCAACAAATGAAAATTCATCCGTTATACTAATTTGTTCTGATGGAGTTATTGATGAGGTTAAAGGCTTTGTGGTAGCAGGATTGATTAATAGGCTTCTAACTTCTTCTGTGGTGGCATAATCAATGGGTAATAGTCCAGCTTTATTTCTACCAAAAAATATTTTAAGTTGTTATTTACAATTTTCAGGAAAATAAAGGTTTATCATTTATATATACTATACAATTAACAATAGGTCAACAAATTTTTGATAGTTATGAGCTAACTACAATGATCAAACCTGCTATCTTAAGGGTTTTCGAATCCGTTTACCGTTTTTTCTAATCAAACTAAGTCAGCTATAAATATTGAAAATTTTAGAAAAAATGTTTAAAAAACTAAAAAGATTCAAAAATAAACTGAATTTTTTTATGCATATTCACAACAACTAAATTGTTAAATTCAAACTTCAAATAATATTTTTATTTAACACCTATAAGATATTGTGTTGTATTTAAGTTTGGATGCAAAATATTCTGTATTATCTAAATGCTGATGTAAGTTTGATATACTTAAAAATTTTATTTCTTATTATTTGAAATGATAAACATAAGTCACAAGGGATTTTTTATAAAAAAAAGATTTTTGAATTTTTCTTTTTGTATTTGTCAGGTTGCAAAATCTGTCACTTTATTCAAAAAAAGGCCATTTTTTGATTTGGACCCAAAGGCGGAAGAAACAAATAATAAATATATATATATATGAGATAGGGCTACCATGGGGATGTATGCTGTTTTGTTTCATAAACTTATTTTTTCTGGCATTGATATTTGTTGACCTGTGTAATAAGGCATAAAAAGCACTAACTTGATATTTGTTTTTGCACCTGCCATTATAAGAGCTTTTACACATTCAATGTGATTATTTACAACGGCATCATGTAGAGGGGTCTCATTGTCAGCTCCATAAATATTTATATCAGCACCATAATTAATGAGGGTAGAAATTAATACAGAATGACCATGGTTGCAGGCTTCATGCAAAGCTGTCCAGCCTGCATAATCCTTATGATTTATAAAATCTCTAATATCTATTATTTCCTCTTTCAACTTTTCTTTTAAGATATCTTCACATTTTTGTTTATCACCCTTCAAATTTATATTTGTAAAAAATATTTATTAACATAAACAATAATATTACTAATTAAATAACTTGTCATTGAAATTTGTAAATACAAAAAGAATATTAATATAAATTACTCTTTTGGCGGCAAGGTGTAGCTGAGTTTCTCCCTTTCTATTTGACTTAAAAGATATTGATGTTTTGTAATTTTGAACTTTTAGCCTCTTTTTCTCCCTTTCTATTTCTAACACATTAATTTTATTATCAACCAAAAATTCTCTACCAGTATGATCTAAAATTGATATATAAAAAATATAACCTTCATCAGTTAAATCTGGAAACTGCTTAAAAATATTAATTATTTCCAACATTTTCTTATCTTCATACATGGTTAAGCTTTTAGGACAGAATATACATACCTCTTTTAAAAGACATGCCCTAAGAAAATATAATAAGTTCTAACTACAAATGCCAAATTAATTGAATATAAACTTGCAAAAATGATGGTCACATTCCCAAAACATAACAGGGTTTATCATCAAATTTTTACTAAATATGCATAATGAATATACAAAAAAACCATTTGTCACACAAGAGCACTTCTTTAATTTTATTAATTTCGTACATTCCGAATTTAAATTTCAGCGGGGAAATGTTTTAAGCATTCTTTCGCAGTCGTGGCTTTTTGGCGACTTGGCCAGCGTCGTGAAAAATAGTAAATGGTCACATAAAATGTGGCCATTGACTACTATATTTTTAATTGTGATCAGAAAAAATTAACGATCACAATTAGTTTCATTATTTGACCATAAAAAAGTTTATTTTTTTGCTTCCTAGTTTAGGCATATTATAAAACGACTATAAAACACCAATTCTTATTTTAATATTACCCGTTAAAAATTTTTTTTAAACAATTTTATAATATTAGCCGCAGCCAAAGAAAGATATATCTAATGAAAAAGGTTTCAATTCGCAGCGCCCTTTATATGAATGGGCTCTCAAAAATGTGAAACCGATGGTAAAAGTTTTTAATAGTAAAGAAAACATCAGGGTGCTATGCACCTCTATCTATGGGATTTATATAAGATTAATTTGGGATTAGCACTATTGGGTCCATACGGACTCCAAAAAATTTTAAATTTTAAATATCTTCAAAAATATTATAAATAATTGCTCATTTTTTTTTAATTTCATCATAAATATATAAGGGTGCGTTCAGACTCAGTTTAATTATTTAAAAAAATTTTAAATTTTTTAAAATTTAAAAATTTTTACCTTTTGACATTGAACGCTTTTTTACAAAAAGTCGCCAATATTTGTTATTAGCAATAAAATAGTTGTTCCGAAAGAAAAGTTTTTAAAAGATTTTTAAAAAATAATAAAAATTTAATAAATTTAAATTAAAATTTTTAAAATATTTCATAAAAATGAAGAGTCTGAACGCGCCCTTATAAACAAAAGTAAATAAAATTTGGTGTAAGTCTCATAACAAAATTTGTTTAGAAATTAGAAATTCTACTGGGGTCCGTATGGACCCCTTTCAATTTCACTGTTGAAAACCATGATATTGCCTTAATGTAAATTTAAAATGCAACTATTTTTATAATTTCTAATTGCAAAAGACTTCGTTATTATATTGCCAAAATCTTTTAATTTTTGTTATTACCCAATGTAAATTTCTATTGTATTACCATTACAAATAAATCAAGACAAATATCTGAAGCCATCTTTGAATTATACCGATAAAAAATAGTAACCGATTATATACATAATATTGGTATAATATTTTTTATTTTTCCTTTTTTTTATGGTCTTAAGCTTTAACCCGCGTAGCACTGTGATGACCATAAGGACCCTAGATCATAAATTTTGAATCTTTAAAAATATTATATATTGTTGGTAAAATTTTTTTTCTGAAATTTTTCTTTAAAAATTTTCCTAAAACCAATTTCTTAAATCAAAAGTTTTTATTAAAATTTGTGTGTTATAATGTAAGTAAAAGAGCAAAGTAGTATGGGTGGTAATAAAATCAGATATCTTTAAAATTAGATCGTCATACAGCCAATAAAACATCAATCAATTTTATATCATAGCTCCAAGGCCGTTACGTGATAACAAATTTTTACTACTTTTGATAAATCAAATTACAAAAATAAATCAATCAATTTTTATTTAGACAAAAATATTATACGTAAAATTTTTCTTTTTTTCTTAAATATATAAGGGCGCTTAGACTCATTTCATTTTTTATCTAAAATATTAAAAGTTTTAAAATTTTGAAACTTTACAAATTTTATTTTTTTCAAAATTTTTAAGAACTTTTTTTTAGAAAAACTTTAAATGCTAAAAAATAGGCAACTTTTTGTTTAAATGCGTTCAATGTTAAAAGGTAAAAAATGAAGAATTTTCACAAAATTGAGATGAGTCTGAACGCGCCCTAATAGACAAAATAGTAATAATTTAGTCTAAGTCTAATAAAAAAATTTATTTCTAGTTCTATTGGGGTCCGTATGGACCCCATTTGATTAATTTCAATGAAACCACGATATTGCCTTAATGCAAATTTAAACTAAAAAAATTTCAACCTTATTTTTTAGGTGTTCTTTTATATTAGTTTTATATATCAAGATACAATGTTTTCATTGTACACAAATCTTATGAATTAATTATTTTTCTTTATTAAATATTTAGTGTTTAAGGCGAGTATTAGCCAAAAATAATTATTAATCTCCTTATATTTTTTTTAGAATTTTTTTAAAATTTTTTACTTGACCTAAAAATACAATTTAGCCCGCACCTTTTATATTTTAAACTTCAAATATGATATATTTTATTGGCTAAATTTTGTGACTTTTTTCTTAAATATATAACACACAAAACTAGTAATTAAAATTTGGTCTAAGTCTAATAACAAAATTTGTTTAAAAATTGAATTGGGGGTAGTATGGACCCCAAACTGTATTCATTGTTGAAAATCATTATAATGCCTCAGTGTAAAAAAACTTAATAATTGCAACCTTATTGTTTATTTTTACATATCAAGTGTAAAATGTTTGTATTATATTAATGTAAATTTGCTAAATTTTGTAGGGCACGTGCAGTGATTTTTATTTCTTAAATTTATAACACACAAAACTAGTAATTAAAATTTGGTCTGAAATAAAACGCAAATTTTTAAAAATTGCAAATTGGGTAGTAATGGACCTAAAATGTATTCATTTTTGAAAATCATTAAAAAATTTTGAAAAAAATTAATAATTGCAACCTTATTTTCAGAATTTTTTACATATTTCAAGTATATAAAATCTTTTGCATTGCCCTAATAATGATAAAAATTATTATTTTTTCCATTGTAATAACTAAAAAAATTTATTTCATAATAAAATTTTTCCCATGAATTTTTCATAAAATGTTTTCTACTCGACCTAAAAACACGATTTAATTAAAAATATTGATATATTTAATTTATTGATATAATTTGTTTAACCCGCGAATGATAGGGTGAAATTTTTGTAACGCGAATGCTATGGTGGGGTCCATACGGACGCCAATTTTAATCCTATATACCTTCAAAAGTTTTAAGCTATGATCAAAAAAAAATTATTTGAAATAATAACACAAATTTTTAAAGGAAGTACGTGCCAAATTAATATTACACAAAAGATAAAAATGCATAAACAAAATTAATTTCATTTTTATATTACATCAAAAAAAATCATCTAAATAAATTAAATGTATGTGTTTTTGCATCTAGTAGAACATATTTAGAGAGTTCCATGAAATATTTTGATAAATAAAATTTATAAAATGGCTGTATTTACCATAATAACTAAACTCACTTTTAGAAAGTGCCCTAAAAAAATAACTCTAGTAGTTTTAAGGTTAATAATAACTAAAAAAATTTATTTCACAATATTATTTTCACTTTAGGGCACGTGCAAAGTGAGTTTTTAATTTCGTAAAATTTTCAAAATTTTGAAAATTTTATTTTTGTAATAAAACGCAAATTTTCAAAAAAAAAATTGAAATATAGCATGCTCGCTTTTTCTGAATACGGACGCCAATTTTAAAAAAAAATTAAAAATCATTATTTTTTAAAATTTTAACATTTTATAATTTTTGTTGCTCATTGCATAAATTTTTAGAGCAGAGACATTTAAATAGATTTTTAAATTTCTTTAAAGAAAATTTCATTTTTATATTATATTAAAATAATATAAAAGTTAATAAATTTGTTTTTATAAATCACAATTTTTAAGAATTTTAGAACGCAATTTTTATTATAACTTATCATAAATTAAAATTTAGTTAAAGATATATTGCTGTGTTTAAAAGATTCATGCGCTATTTTAGCTTTTAAAGCGGTAATCGGAACTCTTTTATAAAAATGAGGTCATTTTGTACAATATCTGTGCTGTACAATTATCTGTGCTTTTTCTTGGTTAAAGAACTATCACCCTCTAAAATTATTTTATAGTCATATCTCATATATACCATCATCATATACTTGAAATATGTAAACTAATTGATTTGGTTAAAGATATAATTGCTGTATTATGAAGATTTATATGCGCCGTTTTGCTTTTTAGAGCAGAACACCCCAATCTTAGTAAAGCAGAAGGCACTCCAAAAACCCTTTTATGAACCTAACAATAAAATTTCGCTATAATCGACATTTACCAAAAAAAAATTATTCAATGCGTCCAAGTTTAAATTTTTTCCCCTACATTTATACAAAAATATGTATTAATAACCCTTTTTTATAGGTTTTGGTAGAGGTACTCCACGTGGAAGAGGTGGTCGTGGTATATAATATATTTTTAATATTTATATACTTGTATCTAAACCTCTTTGGTTATGTGATTTAGTTTTTGATGGCTATTTGTTAATCATAAAAATAATAGTCATTTTTAGAAGCTCTTGCTTTTATTTCTTTATTTTTTAAATTTTTACTTAAACTTGATTAGACCTTATAGTTGCTATTAATTTTTTTCAATAATTATATGTCTTTTTTATGATGAATAAATATTACTCAGGCTAAGTTATATATTATAACTAATGTAAAAATATTAATTAATTAGGTGTACATTATAAGTTTTTATATATTATGTTTAGGTGGCATGACACCTAGAGGCAGAGGGGGCTTTAGAGGTGGTGGTAGAGGAGGATCAAGGGGTGGTGGTGGTGGATTTAGAGGAGGCCAAAAAGTTATTGTTGAACCACACAGACATCCAGGTATTTAAATTTTTAAACTTTCTTAAAATTATAGTAATTCTAAATAATTTTTACAAAATAATTAAACTAAGTTTAAAGTTGGAACATTTTTTATTTTTGCTAACAATAATATCTTTATCTATTGTCAAGACCTATTAAGCACTTATTTGTATAGCTTCTTTTATATTCATAACTGTTGTAATTAATTTTTAATGAACTTTCTTGTAAGATAAATAAATGGCTAATGTTGTAATTTATATTTTAATACTGTCTTAATTTAACTATTGTGTTTTTAGGATCTTAAAATTATTAGAGATGTTTAAATCTTTATGTTCTTGCCCCTTATACTGGCTTACAAATTTAACCAAGTTTTTACTTTTTTAGCTATAAAAACAGAAGAAATAAAAAGCATATGTTTAAAAGATAATTTTATTTTTGTTTTTCAAGGTTTTTCATTTTTAATTTTTTTGTATGGCAAAATTTATATTGTGTAATAATAAAAGGATTAAATCTTAAAATTTCTTATGTCATTGTCCAGAATACATATTAGGCATTTCTTGTTAAATGGAAGGGTTTAATTAATTGTCTTTGCTTTTGCTTTTTATTGTATTAGTGATTGCTCTTTCTTCCCAAATTTTTTTGATACAAATTAAGTTTTTTTTATATTTAGTTGTATTTATTTTATGAGGCACTCTATTATAAAAATGTAAATTATTATCTAAATCAATTAAGGTGTTTTTGTTGCCCGAGGTAAGGAAGATGCTCTAGTAACATTAAATCTTGTTCCAGGATCAACTGTTTATGGGGAAAAGAAAATAGCTGTGGGGGTATTAATTCATACATATTATTAATAATTTCACATTTTATATTATTGTCCTAATATTTGTAATGGCTCTATGTATTAAAGTGCGTAACTTGAAAACCAAAAAAATTTATTTTGTATTTATATTTTACTTATGGGTACGTGCAAAGTGAGTTTTTATTTTTGTAAAATTTTCAAAATTTTGAAATATATTATTTTGTAATAAAACGCAAAATTTTAAAATGTTGCAAATTTAATTTATGCACATTTTTCAAAATTTTGAAATATATTATTTTGTAATAAAACGCAAAATTTCAAAATGTTTCCAGATTTAATATATATGCACATCAAATGCTTTTTCTGAAATAAAAATTTTTGAAAAAATTTTGAAAAACATAAATCTTTAAAATTTATAGAGATTTGAAAATTTCACGAAAATAAAAACTTACTTTGCACGTGCCCTATTATAGAAACAGGAAAATTTATGAGATAAGCCAACATGTAGATTATTTTCTTGTAGTGGCATAATTTTTGCTGATAACTCACTGTTGTTCTATGTTGTGGTTTCTTGATAATTTTTGGCTGAAAATAACTTGTTTGTATTGAAAAAGTTTAGCATATATTAAGAATTAGCTTAGGGATTATAGAGTGTTAGAATGTACTAAATTTTTACATTTAAATAATCTTATAGTGGTTTGTTTAAACGCAAGATTTGAGTTGTTTGAAAACATTTTTATTCACTCATTTTTATTAAACTATTATATTTTTAATGTTGTTTGATGTTTATATAGACAGGAGTAATAAAATTCGAATATCAGGCCGCAAATCCTTTAGTTTCAAGCTTGCCATCTAGCCATTCTGAGTGGCTTCCGCCCCTTGGCAAGATTTGGATGGAACTCGGAGAGCTATAAGTTTTATACCTCGGAGCTGCCCCCCCTTCAGGGACGACCTCCTGTTTTTCACACGTATCAGATCTCGTTGGTCCAGTAATAATATCTTTGTTTTATATGGGCGCGTTCAGATTTCATTCACTTTTTCAATAAAATTTAACTTTACTTTTTGACATTGAATACATTTTAAAAACAAGTTGCCAATCTTTATTATTAGCATTTAAAATAATTATTATGACAAAAAAGAAAATTTTGTTTAATTATTTTTATAATTTAAAAAAATGAAAGAAGTTTCTGAACACGCCTTTTCAAGGGGTTTTTAATTATTTTAATATATATTTTTTTCCCGCTAAACTGGTCGTACAATTAGCGCTTGTTGAACTTGTGTTGCGTTCTATACTCATTGAAGCAGCTATTCTGTAATAGCCTTTTACACCTATTAAGTGGCCTTTAGACTAGCTTTTATTTTTGACGCAGTTTGATATCATCAAATATACCAGAAATATAAAATAACATAGATGTAGGGGAGACCAAGGTGAAATGATACATATTTTTAGCAAAATCGTTGCTGCTGACACATTTTTAATCCAAAATGTATAAAATTCCCAATGGCTCATTTATAGATAATTCATTATATTTTATAAAATAATTTGTTTAACAAAAAAATATAATTCTGTTAAAAGATATTGAACAATGTAAAAATCCACTAGTATTAACATTCTTAAATTATTTCATACGGGTAGTGAAACACTTATAGAACGCAAAATTGAGAAGTAATAATCAACATTACAGCTTTTAATTCACTCATTTTTATAAACCTTATATATTTAAAATTAAATAGAGATTTAGATCATATAAAGACAGGAGATGATATCAAAATCAAATACCGGTGGCCCAAAAATCCTATTAGATCAAGGGGTTGCCAGTCTGCCATGTACATGAGAGTCGGTAAGTTTGATCGAACTCGGGAAGTAAAGTCTTATTATCTCAAAGAAGGACTGCTTCATGGATACCTTTGAGAACATGGTTATCCAAAATAATAGTGCCTTTATTTGGACCAGTAATTCAATTTACTGATCTTCAGTGTATGGGCACGAACAGTTGTTCATTTCACCCCGCATTTTGAGTCAGTGAAATTTACCAAATCAATACTGTTTAAATAACATTGAATGCATTTTAAGTAAAAAATGTAGCCAATCTACATTCTTAGCATATAAATAATTGTTTTTTACAAATAGAAAATTATTGTTTAAATTATAATAATACTTTCGAAGAAAAAATTTTGTCTCAACATAAAGCAATATTGAATTGTTTCTTAAAACATTTAAATTAGATATAGCATTTTTTCTTTATACTGGTCGTACATTTTTCTAAACGCTTTTAAACTGATATTATATTCAAAAATCTAATAAAGCGATAGCTTCGCTTCTCAATAGCCTCTACAACATATATAAGGGCGCGGATCTAGATATATTGAATAATTTTTAGCACAGATATATCCATTAACAGTCACCACCCCAACTAAACCAATACGCCCTAGACTCCCCTACATGTATGTTGATAGAAAAACTACAAAGAAAAACTCGCACTGATCTAATTAATTTTTAAAACATAGAAGCCACTCAAATAGCGACTGCTAAAGAGTTTTCTTTGAGGCGCCTTACCCGTTTTTTAAAGGTATCGCGAATAACATTTCTTATTTTTTTTGAATTAAAATATAAATAAGAAAATAAATTTTCGTCCTTGATAGTTAGTAATATTAATAAATTAAAAAAGGAATATAGTCTTATATATAATTTTTTAGATGTAGAAAAATTTAGTTGTGGCAACTTTATACCGGTATACCTCGTCATTATCCTAAAAACAAAAATAATTCTTTTGGGCGGACAATAAATTTTTTATAAAGCGTTTATTTAACAATTTATGAACCTTAATATTTATATTATTTTATATTTTCAAGGAAGGAAAGGTTTATGCCGTTGAATTTTCCCACAGATCGGGTAGGGACCTGCTTAACGTTGCTAAAACACGTCCTAACATTGTTCCTATAGTTGAAGACGCCAGGTAATATTTATTAAAACAGTCTTTTGAATAAATTTAAAAAGTTTTGATGTTTTTTTAGTACAACAATATAGATATAAAAGAAATTCTAGAGTCATGATAGTCTTTTAATATATGAATTAAACGTAAATTTTTTTGGTATCACTTTTTTATATTTTTTAAGTGTCTTCTATGTTATTTCGTGATTTAGACACCCCCAAAAATATCGCATGCTTGTTCCAATGGTCGATGTCATATTCGAAGACGTTGCCCAGCCTGACCAGTCCCGAATTATGGCACTGAATGCACAATCCTACCTCAAAGCTGGTGGTCATTACATTATATCCATTAAGGTTATGGAGTTAAATCAAATCTTTTTGTAGTATTTGTGAAAGATTATTTATAAAATTTGAAATTATTTTTGTTTAGTAAGTAGCTCAATTCTGTATGCTAAAATAAAATAAGCAGTTAGGTGTATTTGCATTTTTAAGATTTTTTCTTATACTAAAAAATGGAAAAACCTAGGGGTAGAAAAGGTTATTGAACGGGGCTGTTCACTGTAATTTTAAATGATCCCAAACATTTAAATAAGTTTTTTTAATTTAATTGGTTAAATAAAAAAGTTTTCTACTTTTACTTTTATCACGCATCATACATTATTTGTCCCTTTTCCTCTCCTTTCTATTTTTTAAAAAGTGATTTGTTTAGTCATGTAGGAAAACTTTGGTAAAAGCGTTTTTTTTATAAAATTATATAATAACACAGGTCAGCTAAGGAGATTAAATCTGCCATCTTATGGATTTTTAAATCTGTTAACCGTTTTTTCCAACCAAACTTAGTTAGTCAGCTATAAACATTGAAAACATTAAAAAAAATGGCAAAAAACAAAAAAAATTCAAAAACAAAAATAAATTGAAATTTTTTTTTGCATATTTACAACAGCTAAACTCATAAATTCAAACTTCAAATAAAACTTTTATTAAAAACCGATAATATACTGTGTCATGTTTAAATTTGAACGCGAAAATTTTGTATTATCTAAATTCTGATGTAAGAGCTTGACATATTAAAAAATTTTATTTCTCATATTATTTGATATGATAAATATAAGATACAAGGGATTTTTATATGAAAAGATTCTAAATTTTTTTCTTTTTGGGTTATTTTCAATCTGTCAATTTGGTCAACCCATTTTTTGATATGGACGGGTGTGAGGAGCCATGGCCGGAAGAAACTTAGAAAAACAAATTATATATATGAGATAAGGCCATCATGGAAATATATTTTTTTGTGTTTTCATAAAATTCACCATTGTGCCATAGATATTTGTTGACCTGTGTAATAGACCTATTACGAACCAAAATTAAAAGAAAAGCAAAGAAGCTCTCTACTTTTTTTTCACATTTTATTTCATTATTAAACATATTTGCTTATTTTTTACAATACAGACATGTTTCTTTTTTGTTAAAAACATTTTTTTTTGTTAAAAACATTTTTTTTGTTAAAAACATTTTTTTTTGTTAAAAACTTTTTTTTGTGTGCTCGCATTCAAAATTTTGCAAATAAAAGTTTTTTACGTTGCCGCAGAAAATTTTTAGGCCACATTAGATACATATATTTTGTTAACTTCCCTGTTCTACAGGTCTACGCAAATTAATAAGTTTTTAGAGGCTTATGTAACTGATATAAAACAATCTACATGATTTATCTCTTATATTTTTTTTTCAGTTTTTTAATCATCCATATAACGGGCTTTTACAGATCCTGGACCATCGAAAACTTTGGCAAATTGTTGGCTTTGCCACCTATCTAGAAAAATAAAACGAAAATTATTTTAGATTGTAGGTTTGATAGCTCAATATAGCATGTCAAACTGTGTTACTTTAGATATTGTAAATGTTTCAAATCATAAGAGCTATTTTAGAACATTTATGTTTGAGTTAAATAACAATAAAATTGATAATTATTTATTATTTTAGGCAAATTGCATCGATTCCACAGCTCAACCCGAGGCAATTTTTGCTGGCGAAGTTCAAAAACTGCGAGCCGATAAGTTAAAACCTCTAGAACAAATTACGCTTGAACCATACGAAAGGGATCATTGCGTTGTGGTTGGTGAATATAGGTATGTTGCATGCATTTATTAAGTAATCTTAAAAAACACGCAAAATTTCTTAAATAGCGTAACTGCTGTTAATGGTTTATTTATAGCTCTCAAACATTAGAATTCAAGACACTTTAAACAAATTAGTTTAAAAATCAAAATATGTATGCATGGTATATATATATTTGCTAGTCCTTCATGCAATTATTAATTGCAAAATTGAAAATGAACTAGCCAATGTGGCCCGGCTCCGCCCGGGCAACTTGACATTTTAATTAAACTGATTGGCTGTGTCCACGACATTTTAAGTAAACTGATTGGCTGTGTACACGATCAGTCGATATATTTAAATATGTAATTTGATTATAAAAAACATATATTTATAATTTGTAACTTGTTATCGGAGTTCGTAATTACCAAATTATTAACTTAAAAAATGTTAGGCAAATCTTTCTCATAGCAAATTTTGCTCACTGAGAGCAAAAATACAATTAGTGGATATATTAAAATTCTAAAATTTTTTTGTAATATTCATAATGTAAAAATCGTCCGCGGTAAATATGTATGTTAAGCTAGGTTAAAAGGCAAAAAACGGCTGTTAGGTAATTTCTTAATAAAATTTTGGCACGGACATTTGTATCTAAATATATAGAATTCAAAATATCTGCGGACGCTGCCATTGAGAGGAAAAATACAATTAATTGATATATTGAAATATTTATTTTTGATTAAAATATAAAAAACATAGCAAAATATAAAATGTATAATATTGTATATATTCATGATATTTATATTTTCTATCGTATTACAGCAAATTGCTCATTGAGAGCAAAGATTTATTCAGCTTTTAAAAGGTATAACAATAATAAAGATAAAATTTAAAAATAATACTATATAATTAATAATTTAACGTGATGGAAATTATTTCCATTGCAAGTATATCAACAGTAAACTCATAATAGAAAGATATATTAGTATATTAAATAAAAATTTTAGACATATAATACCTTTGCATTTAGTGATTTTATTTATTCTTTTTAATTTTAAATTAAATTATCAGATTGTATAAAATAAATTATAAACTGAGGGGGCAGTTTCATCATATCAAAAGAATAAAGCAATATTTAATTAATACCTAATCCTTGTTGTTACCTACAACCTGTTAATAATCGATATTGTCCATCGGTGCATCGTGAAATATCATAATTCGTTTGAGTTAAGAGATTGAGATAACGCAAGGTTAACGAAAAGGGATATGAATTATATAATGGGAATCAAAATAACCTAAAAATACAAATTCATTAATAAAAATTTTAACAAAATAAAAATATAATAAAATAATAAATCGCTGTTGTCCATCGGAGCATCGTGAAATATCATAGTTCGTTTAAGCTACGTGATCGAGATAATGCCAGGTTAACGAAAAGAGAACTGAATTCTACATTGGGAATAAAAATATCCTAAAAATACAAATTCTTTAATAAAAATTTTATCAGAATTAAAATAATTAAGTACTACTGTATAATATCATCCATATGTTTTAAATAGATTTGGAGATAAACAGCGTTAATTTTGTTGAAGTGAAGACAGATGAATTTGCAACTCTTTCTAAAACGAAAGAAAAAATACAAAATTTATAGAATAATAAAAAATGCGTTCAACTTTAACAAAAATATATAAATAATCAAAAATAGAATACAGAGATTGCATTTTAAAATTTACTTAAAAAATACAAATTGACTCCTGTTATATTGTTTTTTATTTATTTGAAAGAAAATAATTTGTTAGAATTTATCTTTAAATTCATAATTATTTTTTATAGCCTTAAAATATATGCATAAATTATCTTTAATATAAAATAATCACAAACCTTAACTACTCTAAAATCTCTTGATAAACGATTATGTTTGCTGGACCTGTTACATAAATTCGTAATTGAGAGGGGTCACGAACCCGGGAAAGGGCTACATAAAGCTGCCCGTGTGAAAAACAATCTTGGGATAAGTTAGACCTTGATTGTTAATGGTCATTGAAAAAGCTAGTGAAATAGGAAATTGAATCCTTTCGAAAAATGGTAAGTCTGTGGGTATCATACGTATCTTGGGCAAGTAGACGATTTCGTTTTTATAAAAACCTATTTAAATTTTAGCTTCTATAACGTGAGACTTCATGGATAGTATTTGTAATCTTGTACCATTCAGAGTTTAGGGGGATCTATATTGCGTAAAAGTATAATAGGTGAACCCACTTTCAATGTTAATTTATGTAACGGGAGACCTGGGATATTAAGTGAATTAAGGAATTCAATTGGTTAAAACGTTTCATCACCATCACGCAAGCACTTATCAATCGATGAATAGGTTATGGAATTGTTTGGAATTAAATTAAGAATACGGATATTAAGATCGTCTACCGATTTATTAAAGGGACATAAAATAGCCCTATCGGCAAGCCAATCGGAATTTAAATAATTTAATTTGAAACTGGGATATACTGCATCAATCAATGAATCTAGGGATGAATAAATGTTTCCATACTTATTTAAATTAATTTTATCATTTTGTAAAAAAATTTTCTTTACCGTCACCTATACTTAAAAGATATTCTTGAAAATTGCTATCATTAACTGAAATTCGCATATTGATCGTTAAACGACGGGTAATTATTTTTTTAAATAAATGTGATAATTTTATGCATGCATTGACCTGATTGTACCTCGTCCCTTTAGGTATGACGGGTAATAATTGTCTGAAATCCCTGGCAAGGATTACTAAAAGCCCACCCATTAATTTATCATTATTTCTTATGTCTTTAAGGGTTCGGTTCAAAGCCTCTATTCCGTGTTTATGTTTCATTGGGGCCTCGTCCCAAATTAATAATTTACATTCTTGGAAAAGTTTTGCCTTGACGGAATTTTTTTTGATGTGACATACAGATGAAGTGTTTTCAATAAGATTTAAAGGTAAATTTAAAGAGGCGTGTGCTGTACGACCTCCAGTTAATAAAGTAGCTGCAATGCCAGAAGACGCTGTTGCTATAGCAATATTTTTATCTTTTCGTACTCGTGCCAAAATTAAATTTAAGAGAAAGGTTTTTCCGGTTCCTCCAGGGGCGTCAATAAAATAAATTCCGTCTTGATCTTGCTGGTATCGTAATATAATTTCGTCGTATACATCTCTTTGCCCTGAATTTAAAAGTGGTTCTCGTTGAATGATATAATCCTGCAAATCATTTAAGTTATATGAAGTTTCTTGCAAACAGGATGAATTTGCCAGAACCCTTTTTTATAATCAAATTCCAAAATATTACGTATGGCATAAATTAAACAAAACATATTCCCCTCGAAAAAGAGGTTCGACAATAGCTGGAAGTAATATAAAGTCCTCTGATGCTGTTGGTAGAGTTTATACAGTACATATTCGAACACAGAAACTTTTTACTTAAGAATGTTATTACATCACGTTCGAGGTCCCACTTCGTTTTCTTATCTTCGAACAGTTGACGGTGTGCAATTTCCTATATATCAGGCGGCCTGCCAAGCCTATGGTTTACTAGAAAATGATCAACAGTGGCATTCAACTTTGAAAGAAGCAAAGGAAACATCATTACCATATGTAATTAGAAATCTTTTTTGCTACATAACACTATTTTGTTCCCCATCAAATATTTTAAGCCTTTGGGAAAATTTTAAAAGTGACATGAGTGAAGATTTAATAGACAGTTTAGATTTCGACAGACATAACGAAGCACTTTGTTTAATTGAAGATAAAATTTTGCAGTTAAGCGGCAAATTATTAACCGAATTTAACCTTCCTTCGCCTAATCGGCATCTACGTAACTTATCCGCTAATTTAGAAATTATATGAGAAACTTCATATAACTTAAATGATTTGAAGGATTATATCATTCAACGAGAACCACTTTTAAATTCAGAGCAAAGAGATGTATACGACGAAATTATATTACGATACCAGCAAGATCAAGACGGAATTTATTTTATTGACGCCCCTGGAGGAACCGGAAAAACCTTTCTCTTAAATTTAATTTTGGCACGAGTACGAAAAGATAAAAATATTGCTATAGCAACAGCGTCTTCTGGCATTGCAGCTACTTTATTAACTGGAGGTCGTACAGCACACGCCTCTTTAAATTTACCTTTAAATCTTATTGAAAACACTAAAAAAATTCCGTCAAGGCAAAACTTTTCCAAGAATGTAAATTATAAATTTGGGACGAGGCCCCAATGATACATAAACACGGAATAGAGGCTTTGTACCGAACCCTTAAAGACATAAGAAATAATGATAAATTAATGGGTGGGCTTTTAGTAATCCTTGCCAGGGATTTCAGACAATTATTACCCGTCATACCTAAAGGGACGAGGTACGATCAGGTCAATGCATGCATAAAATTATCACATTTATTTAAAAAAATAATTACTTGTCGTTCAACGATCAATATGCGAATTTCAGTTAATGATAGCAATTTTCAAGAATATCTTTTAAGTATAGGTGACGGTAAAGAAAATTTTTTACAAAATGATAAAATTAATTTAAATAAGTTTGGAAATATTTATTCATCCCTAGATTCATTGATTGATGCAGTATATCCCAGTTTCAAATTAAATTATTTAAATTCCTATTGGCTTGCCGATAGGGCTATTTTATGTCCCTTTAATAAATCGGTAGACGATCTTAATATCCGTATTCTTAATTTAATTCCAAACAATTCCATAACCTATACATCGATCGATAAGTGCTTGCGTGATGGTGATAAAACGTTTTATCCAATTGAATTCCTTAATTCACTTAATATCCCAGGTCTCCCGTTACATAAATTAACATTGAAGGTGGGTTCACCTATTATACTTTTACGCAATATAGATCCCCCTAAACTCTGCAATGGTACAAGATTACAAATACTATCCATGAAGTCTCACGTTATAGAAGCTATTTTAATAGGTTTATATAAAAACGAAATCGTCTACTTGCCCAAGATACGTATGATACCCACAGACCTACCATTTTCATTCGAAAGGATTCAATTTCCTATTTCCCTAGCTTTTTCAATGACCATTAACAAATCTCAAGGTCAAACGCTATCTGTAACGGGAATTAACTTATCCCAAGATTGTTTTTCACACGGGCAGCTTTATGTAGCCCTTTCCCGGGTTCGTGACCCCTCTCAATTACAAATTTATGTAACAGGTCCAACAAACAATATCGTTTATCAAGAGATTTTAGAGTAGTTAAGGTTTGTGATTATTTTATATTAAAGATATTTTATGCATATATTTTAAGGCCATAAAAAATAATTATGAATTTAAAGATAAATTCTAACAAATTATTTTCTTTCAAATAAATAAAAAACAATATAACAGGAGTCAATTTGTATTTTTTAAGTAAATTTTAAAATGCAATCTCTGTATCCTATTTTTGATTATTTATATATTTTTGTTAAAGTTGAACGCATTTTTTATATCTCGATCACGTAGCTCAAACGAACTATGATATTTCACAATGCTCCGATGGACAACAGCGATTTATTATTTTATTATATTTTTATTTTGATTCCCAACATATAATTCATATCCCTTTTCGTTAACCTTGCGTTATCTCAATCTCTTAACTCAAACGAATTATGATATTTCACGATGCACCGATGGACAATATCGATTATTAACAGGTTGTAGGTAACAACAAGGATTAGGTATTAATTAAATATTGCTTTATTCTTTTGATATGATGAAACTGCCCCCTCAGTTTATGATTTATTTTATACAATCTGATAATTTAATTTAAAATAAAAAAGAACAAATAGAATCACTAAATGCAAAGGTATTATATGTCTAAAATTTTTATTTAATATACTAATATATCTTTCTATTATGAGTTTACTGTTGATATACTTGCAATGGGAATAATTTCCATCACGTTAAATTATTAATTATATGGTATTATTTTTAAATTTTATCTTTATTATTGTTATACCTTTTGAAAGCTGAATAAATCTTTGCTCTCAATGAGCAATTTGTTGTAATACGATAGAAAATATAAATATCATGAATATATACAATATTATACATTTTATATTTTGCTATGTTTTTTATATTTTAATCGAAAATAAATATTTCAATATATCAACTAATTGTATTTTTCCTCTCAATCAGGGATTGGAACCGGTTCCTAAGTTCGCCGGTTCCTGGTTCCGGTTCCGATTCCTGGTTCCGATTCCTATATTATTAAAACTTAAATTCATCTAACAGATACATAATAAAATATATAAAAAAATTCTCCACCCAAGAATTGAACCCATTAAGCCCAAACGTATAAGCCGTCGCTTGAACCACTACACATTGGAATCTCTTTTAAATAATATTCATTTACTTTATTTATTCTGATATGGAAAAACGCGAGTCTGCATACCTTAAATCTCCTGTTTTACTGGCAGCGATATTTTTAGATCCTAGGTACAAAGGTCTTTTATCGGTTCAGGAAAAAGCTGAGGCTCGATCTCATCTAAAAGAACTTTGGAATAAAATGTTGATGCTGGAGGATAAGAGCTTAGAAATAATTGATGAAGACCTCGTTGATTGTACAAACGAAGATGAAGAATATAATAATTATCTCAAAAATCATTCAAGTCAAGTGAATCTCGTTAATTTCGATACTTATAAATCAATTGATTCTCAAATATCAGAATTTGAAAATCTTCCTTTTAGTTCAGAATTTACTAATATAATCGCTTTTTGGGAAAAGGCATCAGCCCAATTTCCCCAGCTTTATCAAATTTCAAAAATACTACTTAGTGTTCCCGCAACACAGGTATATTTGTATTTTGTTATTTTTAGGTTAGTGTAGAAAGGTCGTTTTCGACCCTTAAATTTATATTATCGGATATAAGGGGGAAGACATCAGAACAACTTTTACAAGCTATTTTGTTAATTAAATTAAATAATGATTTAACAAAATAAATTTATTATATATGATTATATATATAAATATTGTTATTGTAAATAAAAGATATGTAATTTTGTATCCTATCGGTATATTTTATATATATACACACGTGCACACTACATTTTGTAATTAAAAAATATTTGGAACCGGAACCGTATGAAAAAAAAATGAAATGGAACCGGAACCGGTTCCACGAAAAATTTTGGAACCGGAACCAGTGAAATTTTTCGGACGGTTCCAATCCCTGCTCTCAATGGCAGCGTCAGCAGATATTTTGAATTCTATATATTTAGATACAAATGTCCGTGCCAAAATTTTATTAAGAAATTACCTAACAGCCGTTTTTTTCCTTTTAACCTAGCTTAACATACATATTTACCGCGGACGATTTTTACATTATGAATATTACAAAAAATTTTTAGAATTTTAATATATCCACTAATTGTATTTTTGCTCTCAGTGAGCAAAATTTGCTATGAGAAAGATTTGCCTAACATTTTTTAAGTTAATAATTTGGTAATTACGAACTCCGATAACAAGTTACAAATTATAAATATATGTTTTTTATAATCAAATTAAATATTTAAATATATCGACTGATCGTGTACACAGCCACAGTTTAATTAAAATGTCAAGTTGCCCGGGCGGAGCCGGGCCACATGGGCTAGTACTAATAAATTCTAAAACTAACTGTAAATTTATAATTTCTTTATTAAAATAGTTAAGTAAAAATAATATTATATATTCTATATTTAAAAACTAATTTGTTATGAAAAACTATTTCTTGCAAGTTGCGATGACAAAGCTGAATTTAGCCTATCAATCAATGTAAGTTTTTTTTATATAAATTTATCAAATTTGTTTATTTTATTTAGACCCATACCGAAGAGTAAATGAATTGACACACAATTATCTTTCCACAGCTATCAATCATGTCCATTTTAAATTTTAATATGTTGAAACTTTTATTATGTTTAAAGGGGTTTATATAATACAACCAATTAAACAGATTAGGCTAATTACAGATATGTTATTAAACACCGCCTCAAATTGTTTTTTTATTGTAAAATTATATAACACACCACCTCTATATATGATTTTATAAATAAATATATTACACATTTTTGTTTTTAGATGAATTAAATTTTAGACAATATTTCGAATTCAATTCTAACTCGCAATGAATGTTTGGTTTGAAGAAAAATTAAATTCAAAAATAGGTTGTTATAGATGATTTTGGTTTTTTCTACATCAAAACACAAAATTCTCTGTTTTTACAAGATCTATTCATGCGTGCATTAAGTTTGATTTGTGCCATTCTAGTTTTGCTTAATATTTATATTATATTTTAAGCTACCACTCGTTATATATGTTATGGATAAGGCACCTTTTTATGGCCTTTTAGAGGACTTTTTTAAACTTAATGGCGCACTTCTCGTTTAGTAAGTAAAATCGATAATGCTAATATTCCTCGCATAATGTCTTAATATAAAGCGAAATTTAGTTTTTATCTTAGCGAAAGTTTTCAGGGTATATTGTAGTGAATAGCATAAGTGCAATTTTTTACATTGCAGTTTGTTGGGGTATTAGAAAATTAAATTATGTGTTTTGAATTAAGAAATCGATTCAGACTTTTAACATAAAAATACATGTTTTTTTTTTCAAAATATATTTTTTTTTATTTAAAACTAATGTAATAAAATAAAAATCTTTTGATTTTTGTTTAATGATGTTATATTTCTATTTTTAGACCACACAGGTTTTTTGGAAAATAAAGTTGCCAATTAGATTAATACAAATTATCAACGTCTTTTCACTTTTTAATTATGTAATTGAAAAATGACAAAATGATATGTTCTTTATGATATCAATTAAAAATTAATGTTTTTATGATTAATCAAAATTTTTATGTTTTTTAATTGACTATATTATATAAAATTGTTATGCACCCAAGGTTCTTACCAATCAAATTAAGAAATTAAAATATTTTATTTATTGAAATTAAAAGTTTTTGTTAAATTCAAGTACAATTTTTGATTTTTTTGACAATTTTATTTTACTACAAATTGATTTAAAATACGCCAAAAATTCAAAATTTAGCAAGATGTATATCAATTCTACTTGTTTGAAATATGTCTGATGGCTTTAGTAGCAATTTTGCGCACTGTGTGGTTAATTTAATTACATAATGTGGCGGGAGCCAACATTTAGGATCGCTGGCAGACCGGATTATATACAAAAAACCTTAATTTTATTACAAATATTTAAGTTCTGATATCAACCCTCCCACTAAACGTATCCTAAATTGCCAGTCTCTTTTGCTGCACGGGGTATAATTTGTCTAGGCTCTCGACATCATAATTTGAGATAAACTATAATGGTTAGAAGTCCTAATTTGGCACCCCACTGTCTGTCATGTTCAAATGTCTCTTCGCTTTTAACACCTTTACAAAACACTCTCCTTGTTAAGTCGCTATTAAGAGATGCATAAGAAATATTTATGTGCCTCCAAAGAACAATTGCATTAAATATTGGGTGAAGGGTTCTCTACATGTGTGGGGCTTAATGTCCTTTTCTGTAAGACAAAAGTGTTACCATTTTGTACGAAAACGGTTACCTAGGTTACTGATAAGTTTTGAAACAGCTTTTGATACCTCTTTTTACTGCTTAGAGAGAACATCTCTTGTCAAAATACTTTAAACTGCGTGGTGTAATACCTTGTTTGAGAGCGTTTATTCTACACATTTTATATGTATTTTTTGCTGGAATTTGGTAGCTATGCCGTGATCTAACGATTTTGTTTCCTATATAAGTTTAGTTATTACCCCAATTTTATAAGTCTCAGCCTGGGTGCTCCATGTTTTTTTAATCATTACATATGGGCGCGTTTAGAGTTCATTCTTACAAAAAATATTTAAGAATTCTGAAAATTTAAAATTTTAATTTTTTTATCGAAAATTATTAACCAGTTTTTATTTTGTTACACACGGAGCCGTTGTGCTCTAGTATGTTAAAAATTCTTATAATGTCCATATCTAGATCTACATAACTTAGCTGGTCTCAACAAAGCTCTTAAGACCCTTAAAAATTTTCAGGCAAAATTTTTATTAGATTCCCCCAAAATTGAATGAACTCTGAACGCGGCCTATATACAACGCTCAATAATATTTAAAAAAATCGGGTTATTTTAAATTAAAATCGTATGAAAGTTTTGCCTGGGTTGTAAAAATGCTTGATTTTTTGAGGTTAAAAGCTTAAATGAGGGTTCGGTTGCACTTTGGAAATTTAAAAATTTTGCTGCTTTGATTTTGCTTCTCGTTATATGAATTAATTCTCTTAATCTAATTTTTAAATTTATATGACGATTTACAGGATAGCATTATCTTAAGCTAATATACCGGCTGGTCAGCTAATTTGAAATTTTCACGGCTCTATCCTTTTAAATAAAGTATAACGGCTCGCTATAAAGAAATAATTTTAAATTGTTATAAACAGTTATATAAAACCTAACACTTAATTTTAATTTTGGTCTTTAAATTAGGCTTAAAAAGGTCGAGTTTATCTCTTTTTTTTACAATTTTTAAGGCATTTATAACTTGTCCTTAATTAGGCTTCTCTTGATATATAGTCGACCTGCCATTAAATGAGGTTCATTGATTTATAAAAAAAAAATCCTTTAAAGCGTTTCCTCCGTATTTTAAAAATTCTGATTAATGATGACCTAATTTGCCTCATTATGCTCCTCCAATCAAGAGTAACAGAGTGTTAATAGCAATAGGCAAATCCAATTAGCATGCTTTGGCTAATTAATACAAAGAGAGTTATAGTTTTTTTAAGGGATGTCCAGTAGGTCAAATTCTTTTAAATGGTCCACTAAGAAATTTACTATATCAACCCCTATTTCCTTTGGTCTGCTGCTACCTGCACAATGCCAATTTGTCTCTAACTGTCAGAGATGTCGTAATGTTAAGACGCAAGAAAACGAGGATTTTATACTTGTTGTTATTAGTAGACTACTCATTAAACATTGGTATAATCCTCTTATCCTGCCTTGTCTCTTACCCCGTTTGGACTTTTGACGTTTCAATCAACTCCACAGGGTCCTCGACATTTTAACGATTATTGTATTATAAAGACAAATAATACGAGAGACATTTAGTAGTTTCTAAACACTCTTCTACCCACTAATTTGCCTTAATGAAGGCGCTAACTACGACAAATTTTTGTCTTATTTTTATGGTATGTCGGGTTTATATGCCTCCTTTATTCTATTACTAAGCTAATTACCATAAATGCATATGATTTTGATTATGGCACTGCGTCGTTTATATATCTTTATTTGTGACATGTTATTTATCATCAAGATTACCAAAGTTTTTTGAAGGTGTTACAATTAGAAGTAAAAGAAAAACCCCCAGAATGTCTAAGGGAAACTCTCGAAGGAAACAGCTTTTTGTAGACATTTTGGGAGCTCGTTTTAACATTATATTTATCAAAATAGATATATGCAAATGTTTTAATTATAACGCCTCTGGCTCAAAATAATTATAAGCTATTGTAGTCATTCAATTACAGGAAAATATTTTCTATTCCAAAGAAAATATTTTTTTAATTTTTAAAACATGTCGATATATATATGAAATAATAGTTGAATATCTACAACAATTGAGATTTAAAAATTCAATGATGGTATTTTAACAAAATTTGCGATTAGTAAAATTTTAATCAAAATATGGGCATTTTAAAAAGGGTTGAACTAAGTCATAAACGTTTTAGGCCTCGACAATTTGTGTTAATCTGAAAATTAATTTTGAATGTCGTCTAGCTCGATATTGTCGCCTTATAGTAATGTTAAAAGACGATGACATAAGGGTACAAATGCATTGTAAATTCTTTTTACATCATAATACGACACTAATAAAACAATAAATACCTAATGCTACTAATAAAGATGTTAGGCCAAACAAATTATTAATTTTAAGATTACAAAATCAAAACACATAAAAGCTCACATGTATCCGCTGGTAGTGGGCCTTTAGATTGGATAAAATACAATTTTTCTTTACAGTACCCTAACATGGGCTATTATTATTCCTTTTTTGTTTTACCATTTTACATTTGATAACAGATAGCGGCTTATTTTATGCTACATTTAACACATAATATTAGGAATAATAGCAATAATCATAACTTGTAAGTTGTTAATACGACGTTCAGCCCAATCAAATTTTTTTACACTATTCCTTCCTTGTTATTGTTGTGGAATGACATTTGTCCTCTCAAGATATTAAAAGCGGTTATCGTGTTTAACCCATTGATTACATTATGTAACATGTTTAAGCAATTGGTGTCGTTTAAGCGACAATTTATGTCATTTTAGTATATCCACTATCGGGGTCCTTTTGTATTTTTATTACCAATTTGTCGTAATACTATAACTTTCTTTTACAACTCTACTAATTAAATAAAAATGAAATTATTACAATGAGGAAAATTCTTGTAGGTCATAGGCTTAGGTCCGCCCCCCTGTAATCGGGAATTTTTAAATACTAGTTTAATCAAAGGCATGAATATGCCTAGATACCATTTTTGTTGTAAAATCTTTCAATTATGGGTCTCTCCAATATAAGTCCGGGTAAAGATATTTTGGGCTATATTATTAATTTTTGTCATTATATGACGTGCTTGCTGACTAATAACCCTATATATTTTTTTCATACCTTTTAATTTAAAGTCACATAAATATTAAAAATATCAAGTGGGTCGTGGTGTAGCCTAAAAGTTTTATAACTGACGGATCCGGGTTATACTTATTCCAAGAATGCTTACATTTATCTTGTATGGAGATGTAGCTAACATGGGGCTTTTTTTAATGGATTTTTATTTAATGTTAAACCCTCTGCCCTAAATTTGACATAATTATATCTCACAAGTCTCTAATCCAAGAGGCCTTTAAGGTTTTTTTAAGTAAAAGTTTAAAAACATCTTAGTTGTATTTTGTATTTAACTACAAAAACAGCATATACTTTGTTCAGATGCGCCCTCTATGACTGTTTAGTTTAGCTCACATTAAAATTTATTAACTTATAACTTATATGCCATAAAAATCGTAATATTTAAAAACTTAGTAATTACGACTTACACAAAATTATAGCCAGGAATTTTAGAAGGGGTACACAGGTTAATAAAAAGATTGCAACTTAAAGGGTTTTATTAATTTTTGCCCCTTTAACAACTTTTGACTCCAATATTTTTTGAACGATTAAAGTTATCCATGTAGAAATTTAAAAGTCTACAAAATATTAAATTGCTCTTTCCCCAAAACCTTTCTCACGCAGTAATTTTCTTCAACCATTTTTGAAAGTCTTTTAAAATATAACCTTGGGGACCCTAATTATTAATAAGTCATAATAATTTTTTACTTGGTGATAAAATTCTTAGGCGTTTTACCTGGCTGCCCAACTGAACTTTAATAAAATAATGGCATATGTTTTAGGATAACATTTAAAAAATATTAAACATTGAGTTTATATTACCTATTGGTCACATTTTTAAATAATTTCACATAAGCAAAAATATAAAAAAATTTTTAAGGCCAAATTGTTTTTATATATATAATAAATTATAAACATCACAATTGTCCGAATCCTAAAGTTTTAAATGGGTGAGCATAAAATTGAATTACCAATAATTTGTATGACATTATAAAAGACTTTTTAAAAAAATTAGGTTGATTTGTGATTACATCGACGATGTTTAAAAACAATTGGGTTTGATACCTTTCACCATATAGGGGATTATACCAGTTAAGGGGTTTTTCTTTTAACCCGAGCAAAGCAATTAAAATTACCGTAAATAGTAAGGCTTGCTCGCACGCGGCTACATAGTTTTTTAGTTTAGGCTCTCAATTTATGCATCGTTTAGGGCCTACTGCCTAAGCAGGCCACTTCTGCATCTTTTAAGTGAATGAACACGTGTGCTATATTCAAAAGAAAAGGCGTTTATGCATGGAATCGGACCCAAAACTGTAAGACATTGATGAGTTTGCCATTAAGTTAAGACTTCACTTTTCTCATTTGACTTGTGTATTCTTATATTATTCATTTCTGCCTTGTGTATTCTTTTTTATTAAAAAAACTTATAAAATGTTCTATGCTATATTGGCAATTAATCATTACGGTCTCCAACTTATAAATATATTGGTATTATTGTACTTAATGAATGAGGCTCAACTTTACATGGCGTATTCTTGCCGATCAAGTCTTGTGCTCTATTTATAAATAAAATGCTGTAGTTCTCAGGTATACAACCTTAGGCCTTAAAAAATATGAAAGTGTGTTTTTTGCTTTGATTGATATGAAAAAATTTATGATTTTTATGCATGTTTAAATTTAAGCTTTAACCATTTATCTCTATTACCCGATGCTGGCTTATAGAAAAAATAAGGCCTGCTAAATGTTATTGAATATAAATGGGTTTGGCCTAGAAATTTTGGAACCAGGGAAACTGCCGACAAAAATTTGTCCTTCAACACATTATTGCCTTTTTAATATGCCACGGTAAAAAGTTGTTTTAAAATGCGACGCACGCTCACTTATTTGTCAACTTTCCCATATACCGACCGCGTCTAAATTTATGACAAGATTTATGGTCAAAATATTTCACAGTTTTTTATGCCAAACGAGTTTGTTAGAATGCGAAAAACATGGAAGTAAAAAGTTGTCTAGCTCAGCTCTTCCTCGTTGATATACCAAAAAAAATACAAAACTTATTCTTTGTCTCTTGCCATAGCTTCTAAAAAATCATAAACCAAGTCAAAAAAATACTTGAATGTGTTGCAAAAAAAGTGAAAGAGTTAACATGGTGTCACCAAGTTTATACAAGATTGTTTTACATGTATAAAAAGGTGCTATATGAAAAGTAAAAACATAATTTATGAGATAATGTGGTCAGTCACCATTTATATGTCTTTTCATATATATTTTTTTGCATTTTAATGATTTTCGCTTAAGGTTACATTATCTCAACTTTTCCTCGGAAAAAGGGGGTTTGCCATTGATTTCTGTAGACCGGGCTCTACCCCCCCCCCCCCCTCTTAGTTTAAATATATTATTTGGCCTAGCATGATCCATCAGTTCTGCTTTTTTAGCAACTCCTTATCAGACGCTGAGATTTTTCGGTCCGCCCGACCCTTTCTAATATAATACAGCAAAAAGAAATTAGATTTTTTTTATAAAAAAAACGATGTGTGAAAATGTAATGCAAACTCTCTCATCAGGGGCGGATTATCCGTCATGACTCTGCCTCCTCCAATTATAACGGAACAACTTTTGATAAAGGTTTAAAACAAGCTGTTAATCTAGTAGGGCTGGGCTCATATGGATGGTTTCGAAATTCTTTGATGGTCACCCATCGAAAAACTAATTAGGATCGGCGCTGCATTACTTGAGTTTAGAACACCACAAAAGCTAGAGAGCGACTCAATTGTTGAAAACTAATTAAAAAGATATGCATCACATACATTAATAAATTTATACTAGTATGCCTAACACATCAAAGCCCAAAATCCTGAATTAGCTGTTCCTAACGACCTAGTCCTTTTAAATGGGGCCGGCACATGACGAAGTCGGCCTACGAGATCAAATTAAAACAGCTTTTTTTTAAGATATTGGGAGTCAAACAATATGCTCTAGTTACTATGGAGTCTTGAGGTTATTATCTAAATCGTAATTAAATAATATGCAGTTCTACCGACAATATATAAAATGTTTTAGCTTAACTGTTTTTTGTCTTATTTTTTAAATATTCGTACGAAAAGAAAATTGGGTGATAAGGGTAGAGCTCTGGCAAAAACGGGCTGACCTGACGCAGTCTCCTCTCTCCTTTTCACATACCTAATGGTATAATAAAGATATAAACACACCAATTTGCCCCATCTCCATAATATTAGTGGAATGGCAATCTTTTAAGCCTAACAAACGAAAAAGGCATAAACAAAGTTAATAACAACGATTTTTGAATTTTGACCCTTATCTTAATTTATTACGTGGAGTGCTGAAACCCTTTACAGTTATTAAATAAAAACGTAAGGCAAGGGTCTGAAAATTCGAGGCCTGAAATTTTTGGACGGGCCGAGGCGGACATATTTTATTTTTTAAGGTTTTTAAGAGTCCAAAAATCTTGTTTCATACTTTTTCTTGCATTCTTTTATTTATTAAATAATATTTATAAACATTGATAATGTTTTTAATGAAAAAATAAATTGGGCCTGAAACTATTAGCATTAACCTACAACAACCCCCCCCCCTCTTCCCACCCCCCGAGCTAGGTTAAGAGCTAATAGCCGAGGGGCTGGGTTGAACCGCCAACAATTTGCGAGTCGGCCATTGAAACTTTTTGTGAAAATTTGGAGTATTATATAGAATTATTATAAAATTTGCATTTTCATAAAACAGGTAAGAATTACAATAATAATTTAAGGTCCTATAAACAATAATTACACAATAAAAAATCATATATTACCCAAAGTTATATAGTGCTATTGCAAATAATAATATTAAACTTATTATTATTATTTAAATGGCAGTATATGTAAGATATTTAAGCATTTGCAAATCAAAATCTTAATAAAGCTGTTATTCAACGTAGGGAGTTTGGGCTCAGTGAACTGTAACTAATGTGATTATTATCATCACCAATTTTATCGTTTCTTAGCTCCAAGCGGTATTAACGGAAAACTGGCAAAGGAATGATGCAAGGCATGGAGAAATAAAAAAGAAAAAAAGAACTTGTATTTCGCACGACTTTATTTTGTGATTTTTCTCACAATTTATTAACAACTCTAGCTCCTGTTAAAGAAAAAAATTTCTAGTAATTAAAGGAAAATCTACTATAACTCGCTTAGTAATAACTCTTTCAGTATTCTCCCTAAAATTTCAAATTTTTTATATCGAATGAATAAATAAGCTGTCCAAAGTTGAACTTATTTTTAATTTATTGTTTTTATATTTTAAAAATTCAAAACTTTAAAAACCCTACGGGCATAAATATTGGAAAAATGCATAATATCGACTAAGAGTGGGAGAGATAAAAAAAAACTAAAAACTGAGTGACAATCAAATATTGGAATGAATGGCATGTACCGTTTAGTGAGAAAGGTTAATAATGGTAGTAAAAAAAAATCAAGTCAATCAATCACACTACGCTTTTTTATGCACTTTTTTTTTACATTTTTTGTAATGGCAAATATTTAAAGCTTATTCGGGCGGGTTTAAAGTTTATTCATATTTAAAAATTTTTTAAATTAGAAAAAATAAATTTAAGTCTAATACTGCAACGAGTATTTTTAATGGAGCTATGTTAAAAATGGGTTTTAGCTATGTTCATTTGATTTAATTAAACTTTCTAAATATTCTGTATATAGAGCTATTGCACCGGGTATTAAATATTGTTAAAAAAAAAATAATGGTTGATAATATTCGATGTAAAAATCCAAATTTTAAAAATTAAAATTTTTTAAAAAATTAAATAAACTTTGAACGCGCCTCTCTCAGACAAAAAAACTAAAAAATGGGCAAGTGTATAAAATTAGATATTATCTTACGGACAAATTTAAAACTGTTTTTAGCAAATTTTACCAAAATTTATGGATATGTAGGCTTACATTTTCTGAAAAGAACAACATGAGAATAAATAATTAAAACAAAATGTTATTGATGTTTTCATAAAGTAATTTAAAGAAAAATGTAAAAATTTATATTGTTATTGATTTCATGTAAACTATTGTCTTGTTAACTATAATTGCTTTTCTTGTATTTTTGCGAGATGTTTGAATTAAAAATGATAACCTGAAGGTCGCCCAGATTTATTAAATTTATATTTAATATTACATGAATTTTTTTAGTACATATACACAATAAATTGCTTTATTTAGTATAATTCTATTAAGTTATATAAAAAATATTTTTATTTATTTATAATAACAAAATGTATATAAGGAAAATGGTAAAAGTAACAATTATCCTGTACCGATTTTACCTTAGGTGCCACAATATTAAATATGAATTATAAATTGCTTTAATTAGAATATTCCGTTTAAAATGAGGATTAGAATACTCTTAATATATATTTAAGAATATCCAACTTATACAATACTCAACTTTAGAACTACGAATTTAAAAAAAAATTATAAAAATTTGAATTAAAAATAAAAGTTTGAATTATATATTACATAATCCATATTAGATTTGTAATAATTTCTTATCAGTTTTGCAGGGAAAATTTCCATAGATGGTTGGTTGGTTTTATTAGCCAATTCAACCATAATGAAATTCTTTCCCTTTTATTTTTGTGTCAAGAAGCGTGGTAGTAACTTAAAAATATACTCATAATAATCTTAACAATGTTAATAATTTAATTCGTTTAAAGATATTAATAAGAATAGAAATGCAAAAAATATTGGTAGATTGCAATGCTGTTTTAATGTAGTTACAATAATAATAATAAGATTTTGAAATAAATTAACCAAATTTTCCAAGCCATTGGACTGAAAATTATTTTCACCTTGCCTTATCCACACGTCTCCTGTAAATTATATATTTCCAGATATCGAAAAGTTGAGCCCTTATCATTACGTGTTTTAGACCAACCTTATACTAAAGGTAATTAACTGGGGTCCAGTTTTTAGTTAAGACTTCTTGGAAATGTTTTTAACTTGGCATACGATAAAACTGTGATTCCTTAAGTAAGCTGATATAATTAAGCATAGGCGAAAACTGACAATATGTAATATGAGTTATACTTTTAAAATTAATTTAAAATTGACCAAAATACCTGTAATTTAATAAATCACATACAAATTGGTAAAATAAAAAGGTTAATTATTATATATTTAACAAAATGAATTAAAAAAATGTATTTTCAACTTTTAATTGAAAGATATATACAAAAATTGAGGATCATTATTTTTACTAAATTTTAATTTCCCTTATTTCTCTAATTAACTGCCGATTATGTGGCAACCCACACAAAAAATCATATTGTTACATAACACCTAGTTAGTTATGTTTGTGTGTTTTAGTATAAATTTGATATTTAGTGTCATCGTAAACCATAAGAAAAATAAAAATTCTTCATATTTTTTTTTATATTATTTTCCCCTTTCACCGCTTTCCTCTTAGATGAAACAATATATAAATAGACATGTATTATATATACGGGAAATCTCTTGTGCCATATAGTGATGAATCGACCTCGTCTAATAAAATTTTTTTTTGCCGTGATATACTTGTTTAATAATTTTTTTTATTTGACTTCATATTTCATATCAATTTTTTTTAATCCCACTTCCCAATTTGTTTTCATCCATAAACTCACTTATACGTGAAATAAATTTTTGTAAGTCCAAAAGTCCCTAAATTACCAAACAAAAGTGTTTTAATCTTTTTTTTTCCTTTAGCATTTTCTTAAATACCCTAATCTTACAAATTTTCCATTTTTTTCTCTTTCTCCAAAGTTTAAGCACATACACATTGATAATTTCATTTCACGCTTGGATAGGACAGGAGGAGGAGGATCTTCTCGTGCACAAGCAACTTTTTTTAAAAAAGGATTTAACCAAGCTGAAAGCAGCATTGTGTATAAATATTATTATACTAATATCCGAAAAATAATGATAATGACATTTCACACAACTCACAACGGATGAATGAGCCCTTCCTCCCTACAATTTGCTTGCTTTTTTGAGCTTGATTTAACTTGAGCTGCCTACAATATACTCTTTCCACTCTACTGTTGCCTCTGCCCAACTGTGATAAGGATAGGACAGCTTGCGGAAAAAGAAAACTTACTCCGAGAATTAATATTACCGTCACCGTCTTCACGGACCATCAACTTAAACACGCACACACTACTTAACAACGAGAAATATCAATTGCAATTGAGGTAAATTATTATATTATAATATACATATATCCATAATATGCATGCGAGAATATATCATCATATCATATCAAAATGTTTGGATTCTGCCTTAATTTGACTTTGCTCCCAAGTCATATAAATTAGGGCACATCGCTATATTTTAGGGCTCATCTTCGAGTATGTTTTAGGAATCAGTTTAGTCATTTGCAGATATTGACGGAGAAATAAACCTTTTTTTTCCATTTAAAACACGAGAGCTCTAATCTTTTGGTTATACTACTCTTTAAGGTTTTGCTTTCAAATATTCTCACGGTAGGATAAGTTTCGTATTTTTTGGTTGATTAACTCGTCGTCTTAAAATTTATTATATAAAAACTTGAGCCCAGCCTGACGTGCACTGCTTCTGTGCATAAAAGTAGGGGAAAAAATTTGACAGGCAATTAATTTATGAAAATTTGTTTATGCCGCATTAATTGACTTAATCTCCTCCCAAACTTTATTTCTCGTCTCAACTTAAGGATGTAATTTGCGGTGACTACCAGAGCAAAAATTGCCTAATTTAAGATCTATCGGTTGTATTTTTTGGTATAAATCTATCCATCAAATTTTTCTGTCAAAATTTATTCGACAATGTTTCTTTACGAGTTTATTTGGATGGCAATATATGCATGCCATTAGTTGCTGCTTTCGTGGTTTTAAGAGGAACCCTAAATAAAAAAATTGAAGAGTCTTAGAGTCCTTCTAAACCCATTATTTCCAGGCTAGAACTTCCAAGCTAATGCCGATTTACCTTATAAAATGCTATTAAATTAAACCTAAGACAAGGTTTTATAAACTCAGATATGCCTCTGCAATGTGCCTTCTCCTTAAAGCCCTCTAAACTAATCCAATGAATATTTCAAATTTCCAATTTCTTTTAAAATATACAACGATTTAGCAGATCCTCGTATATTAGTTGAAAGGTCAGAACCTTGAAGTGTTGCACGCATGTGTTGTGTTCAACCCTCCAGTTGGGCAACACTACTAAATTGGGGCCGTCAGGTTAAACCATAAGTCGTCTCTCTAAATTTTAGGCCTAAACATCAAGGTGGGTAGTTCTTATTTCCCTGACAGGGCAATACTGTACGAGGCAAAACCCCGATGAACATGCCACTTGGAGGAGGCTTATATGTTTATTATTTTAAACTAAGCAACGTTAAATCTAGGACTTATTTTTATAAAAGAGGTAGTAGGTCCGGTCCGCCCGTCTTCTTTAAGGATGACCTTATCGTCGTTAGGCCATTTTATCAAGTATTTCGCAATTATGAAGGATTTTTTCAGGTACCTATTCTGGACCAGTCCTAATTATCACATGTAAAAATCAATTTAGGGCCAATGGCATTAGAATAAAAGAAAACCCCAACACTTATACTCTCAATGAAATTCTATATTTTAACTTGTTTAAAATTTAAAAGTCGGGTAATTCATAGTTTAAGAATCATAATTGCATTCGTCATCTTAGAGGTTTAGCCGATTGCCAAGTAAGTTTTATAACCAGAAAGGTATTTCTGTAGTTACTTTAATGCAGCGCGCGCAGCCCCCAATTCAGGGCAAAACATTGCCGCTCTCTCCAATTTCTCAGCCGAAGTTTTGGTCGACCTTTTAGTAAGTAGGTTAGACCAGTCTTGCTTATTAAAATTAGCACGACAAATCACTTTCTAAACTTGGAACGGCCATGCACTACCACCCACTGGAATGGGGAAGAGCTATCAATCTGACAATCCTGACAGCGTCTTATCCGCTCGTTTTTTCATGAGTTAAACCCGGGAATCCATAGAACCTTGGCTTTGCCAAAAAATTCGAATATAGATTTTTACAATGTTTTTTGTATTTTTGAGTGTTAAGATTTTGGCGAGGGTTTTTCACTTAAAGTAATTAGTATCTAAACGTATATTCATGGTCGGTCGGCTGATAGAACAATTTAAACAATGTTTAGGGTGATGCCTGAGTTTTAGCCAATAATAGGGGTTTTTAACTAAATTATTTTAAAAATTGCGTTTATATAGGGGTCTGCCAACAGATTTTTTAGGGACACCTTTTTTTCGTATTATGACTGGTTCGTAGAATTTAGGTGACCCTGAAAATTGTTGCTATATGTTTTAAACAGAATTTCCTTTTAATTAATGAAAACTTTTATATGTTGCCTGTCGCCCCCAAGCATCGCTTAGAAAGCTCCTAGCCGAATTTGCCCTATCGCAGTGAATTATATAGATTTAAAGTCATACTGACTATTGTAATTTTCCAGTTATATTCCTATATATTTCAACCAATAAAGTTTTTTTTTAAATATTTAATTCTTTTTACACTAGCATTTTGAATGCATTAGATAGGGTGGCACCTGTATACAATGTCTCTAGTTTAAGTTTGTGGAAGCATACTTTTTACGATGTCAAACTAAAAAATGAGCAGATTCATGGTTCATATGATATTAGACATACTTCAAGAAAACGGACCTTAGCACCGCCGAAATCAAATTCAAAACTAAAATATCCATTTTTGTGACACCTTTTTTGTATTTACTTTTAAATAATACTAAAACCGAGGAGAAGAAACTATATTATATATTTAAACTATCTTTAAGGCTGCTTGAAGCATCAACTGATTTAATAAGCCGTTATTAACCCAAATTAAATTTTAATTTACGTTTTTGATAGGCTGAATAGTAAAATGCCGAAAATGAGATTTTTGAAGAATTTGTAAAAGTTTAAAACTGGACCATAGTTTTCCGGCCCGCTCGATTAAACTTTGGCCTCGCCCAAACTTAGTTATGGCCTGGTCTGGCCCGAAGTTACAAATACGGTCTGAAATTTTATATTCCATGCTATAATTTCTTTTCATCAACAATTATCAATGTTGTAAAACATTAAGCGATTTGCCATTAGCCCTTTGCCCTAGGGCATTGGGCAATCAGCTGCATTTTGGCAATATTTTGTGATATCAAAATTTATTTGATGAATTATGGTTTATAATTATTACCAAACACCTGGTGTTATTCTATGAAAAATTTAATTTGACGGAAATTTTACAGTGATAAAAAAACATTTTGATTTTCCGTAAATATACAAATTAGTAAACAAAAACTTTTATTTTATTGATATTTAGTTACCTATATTTTTTTGCACATACGGAACAGATAGGACACTTTTACCCTCATGACCATAACCCGCTTAATGCCCTAGGGCAATAAGCTATTTTCCTCAAACGTTTAATGCCCTTCAACATATACAGTTTTTTGAAGATTATAAAATGTGTATTTTAGTCTTTACTAATGGTCAATAAATATGGCTCAGCCAGGCGCAAAATTGTTCTAATTTCGGCTCGGCCTACTTGGCCTTTCGGACTGGCCTGCATTGGTCTCGGGGTCTGGGTCCTGACTTTTATCTGATTGTGAGAAGCGTTTGAGATTGGTTTTCTAGACTGTTGAAATATAGTGACCTTTTTTTGTAACTTTATTTTTTATGGTAAGGGCGTGGAAAAATTTCTTATTTGATCTTAAAGCTAGTCTATATATAGCCTGGGATTGCGATCATTAAATACGCTAGTAATTTCTAAGAAGAACATATGGATCAGGGCAGTAGAAAGTGTCGTCCGCACCAATGTCCGTGTTTCTTCAAATACGGTGCATGCAACGTTCCCAAATTTGTAAAAGGAGAACGGACGGAGGAAGAGGGGGAGGGGGGACGAATTACGAAAAAAACACCATTGGCGGCAGGTCATTTTTTTTACCGGTTTGTTAAAGGTGACTCAGGATTTAAATTAAAATTAAAGGGACACCTATGTATAGAAGATTACTCTGAACAGAGCACTGCGTAAGACTACTTGCATAAATGTGTTAATTTAGAACACCAAAAAATATGTATTATTCAAATTAAGCTGCTTCAACTGATGTTTGAAAGCATGTATGCCCTAACTAGTACGCCGCCTTTAAACAGAATAAAGGTATGGGTGACTGTATTTTTAGGTTAGGTTTTGTTTTATTCGGCTTCATTAAAATAAAATATATGTATTGGCGTATATATGAACTTAGACCTAATGACGCCAATAGCACTTTCAGTTCCCCCGACCCCCTTAAAAAAATATTGTTTGTTTTAGGATTTCTAGATAATGAAAACATATCATTTTATAGCTGAATCCTTACCCACATTATGGAGGTTACTCCGACTCCTACGTTCACACGTCCTCCACGTCACCCTCAATGCCCCACAAAGGTACTGACAATTATATTATTAAATTTTATTTATCAATACATTTATTATTTTAATAATATATTTCATAGGGTCACAAGCTTTTCCAAGCGTAAAATTGGGCAGCTCTTTGCTGAATATTCAAAAAAAGATAGGGAGCCCACAAAATTTTTGCTTTTATTCCACTCGAATAACTTCAACAATCTAAATTTTTCTTTTCACAGATAAAAATTCTGTTAAATGTCTTACTTAATTCCCTAATTTTAATAAAGAATATGTTACAAAAACACTTTTCAACATCGCGTTGTAAAGGTAATTTTGTCAAAAAATATAATGAAAGTAATTACTACATATGCATTAGATTGGATGAAAAAAGACCTTTGTACATTTATTATAACTATGTATTTATGGAAAAATACTGCATTGCATAATAATGATAATATAATATTCTTCCGTAAGGTGAAATTTTGTCTGTCAAATTGAATAAAAATATAAAAGTCGGGAAGTCTATCTGAGAGGGGACACTTTAATGATGATTACATTACTTAATAGGAAGGGAGACAGAAAATTACACAGATTCGAACCTATAATTTTATAAAATGTTGTAGGAATTTTTAGAAAAATTATTTCGCCTCCAATGGCAGCATATAAATTTAAGATCAAAGACGGGACCCGATGCCTTCCCGGTCCGGTGTCGACCAGCCTTAAAATGGGCAAGCCTTAAAATAAAAACCAAATTCTGGCCCTGTTTTGCATGGATGGGGCGGGTAGGGTCGAATTGCAGGTTGGCCGGGCCTTTATTGAAATGTGTCGGGCGGGCCAGAATATTACAGCTGGTTTAAACTCTAATCTAAATGTATGCCGCTATCGTATGATGCCTAATTCTGGCTTAAAATAATGGAGAGGGACAGATCAAAAAAGCTCCATCCGTGTGCAGTATTACCTGAAGTGAGAAAATGCAAAAAAAACTATCGAATCTTAAAAAACTCTATTTTTTAGTGAATAAAATTTTTAACACAACTCGACTATCAATTTTTTCGTAAGTCAAATCTATTAAAGCAAACTTGAATAGGCATATCTCCTCAATTTGATGAATTCTTTCCAAAAATTAAGGAAACAGGTTGCAATTACAAAAAAATGATTTAATTTATTATTATGATATAGGTCACAGCGGGATAAATCAACTCGGAGGCATATTTGTGAACGGTCGGCCTTTGCCCGACGCCACTCGACAAAAGATTATTGAGCTAGCTCACTCCGGGGCCCGTCCCTGTGATATCTCACGCATACTTCAAGTCTCAAACGGGTGTGTTAGCAAGATTTTAGGCCGATATTACGAAACAGGTAGCGTATGATGATTCCATTTTATACCCGTTTTTTTGAGGTCGATGTATATGTAGAAGTTATATCTAGAGGCGCGTTCAGACTTCATTTGTTTTTACAAAAAAAATTTATATCGAAAATTTTAAACCATTGTTCTTACATTATTTTCTAAAGGGCACGTGCAAAATGAGTTTTCATTTTCGTAAAATTTTTAAAATTTTAAAACATTTTATTTTATAATAAAACACAAATTTGTAAAAAGTTGCCAAATTTGGTTTATGCACATAAAATGCTTTTTTTGTAATAAATTTTTTTTTTTAAATTTAAAAAAAAAATTTTTAAAAATTTTAGAATTTTTAAAATTTTACGAAAATAAAAACTCACTTTGTACGTGCCCAAAATAAAGAAAGTATGCAAAATTTAGTGTAGGCTCTATTGTAGTTATCAAAATAAATGAATAAAATAATTTAATTTAAAATATGCTTCGGCCAAGCTGAATTTTTTTTTACATATTTTGGCCAGGGTTGTTTAACGTTCGATTAATAAGCAAGACCGATATTTAGTCGCTGTTTGGGGCCCCGTCATAAAACTTTAATACGCAAATCCCTACTGTTTGGTCTATTTTAATAAGTTTTGTTGACCTGAAATTTTGCAAAAATAGTACTAATCAACTATTAATTATTAAGACAAATGGCCAAAAATTCAGTTTATTTGGCCCGAAAGTTCTATTTTCTAATTTACAAACATTTCTGCCTACCTATATTTCAGGCTCAATAAGACCCCGGGCAATTGGGGGAAGCAAACCCAGGGTCGCTACATCTACCGTCGTAGATCACATCGCCAAATTCAAACAGGAATGCCCGTCAATATTTGCTTGGGAGATTCGGGACAGACTATTGGGTGACCGGATTTGTAACGCCGAAAACATTCCCAGCGTAAGAGAGTCATTAAATTAAGAATTTCCAAATTTTTTTCTATAATAATTTTTTTCTATCATATATAAATCCCTTCCAAGAGTTTGTAAATTTTGGAAAGTAGAGATAGAGATTGAGTTAAATTTATATTGTTTGGTTCGCAATTTTTACTTGCCATTTTCCTTTTTATCGATTGAGAGAGAAAAACAGAGAGAGAGGGCCACTGTTACAAGTTTTAGGGACTTCGTTAAGCCAATAAAATGCCAACCATATAGGAATAGAGACAGCCGAACCAGTGTAGGAGTGACAACTTAATCTCGTCCCCACATTGGACAGGGAACTGCGTTTATTACTTTACAGGGTTGGGGAAACTTAAATACAAAAAATCTACCTTGTGGTACACCCTTTTAGTGTTTTAGGTTATTTAACTGCCTATTTTTAATTACTGCCATGCCATATCAACTCAATCAAGCAGAAAATTTATAGGATTTATTTAACCAATTATCTAACAAGTTTTATAAATAAGGGGGAAGTGTAGAAGTTTTTTAATTATTTTATTAATTAAAATGAAATTGTAAAAAACAATATATTGGTAAATTCGAAGAAATAATGCCCAGGGAGTTAATAATAATAACCTTGAAGAAATGGTCTGTAATTGGATTGTAATTATTAAAATTGTTAGGTGTCCTCCATAAACCGCGTTCTCCGTAACCTATCGAGCAAAGATCACGACAGTCCCACCCATTTTTACGGGGCTGCAGCTACCGCCTATAACAAATCCCTATTTGCCGGGCATGCTTCCTTCTCATCTTACCACTCTCCCCCACCACCTCTCACATCAATGCCCCCGTCATCCGTTCTGTCTGCGGGTGGTGGTTTCGGGACAAAAAAGCAATGCGCTCCTTCATTCTCAGCCCCTATCAAAGATAGAAGCTGTAAAAGTCAACAAAACCACAATAATAATAACAGACCTTCGTCCGGTGCCGTTAGCAGTGAAGACTCTTCTAGCAACCCCAATACGCCGACCTATCAACCTAATAATACTGATTCAACTCATCCGTTGACGACGGCTTTTCCCTTTGCCCCGATACATGATACCGATAAATTCTACGGTCATCATAGTTCCCAACAGCAGCAATTGTCGGTAAGAAAAGAATCCGAGTTTCGTAGTTGCTGCAGCACTGGTTGTGATACCTCGCCCATCAGTGGCGGTATGTATGAAATAATGACACCCCAGCTTAGTCTTCTCGGTGACAATCGAGGAGGGCCCAATGCCAAGACGTTAGTTCCTCAAAGTCACTACATGGGAGCTGATGGTGTCGCTTCATATTACACTGCGACATCTCATAGCATTGCAAGCACCCTAAATTGTTCGAACGAGCAGGTCAAGGTCTGCGAACGTCAACAGCAAAGCCTTAACGGATATCAGACTGAAAACAATTCTGGCGAGATTAAAGGTAATCATCGAAACAAAAATTTCCAACTAACTTGCAAAGCACACTCTACATCTAACCCACAAAGCTGTGGGGAGCCCACGACCATGTACCCGAGTTATAACATAAATACAAATAATAGAGATGGTGCCACGATTAATGCTAAACCACTGTGTAGCAAAAAAGAATCATATGACCATAGCGTCACCGAAGAATCTCAATTCATTCCAGAATACCGTAAGGATTCTAAAACTCAGTTATTCCAAAAACCACAAAAATTAAACTTATTAGCTCAAGAGGAGGACGACTATTCTCTCGACACGTATAGCACCACTTATACGAAGAACATTTCGAAAAACATGGTACATGGTAGTGACATTTCTTCTACCAGAGATAAAGATTCATTTTCATGCAATCCGTCAGACATGCTTTCAACCGGTAATAACAAATGTTTGGCATATTCTCAGCCAGTTGGTTACAGTGAGAAGTCGTTGTTGGAGGAACGAATCAATTTTAATTGTGATAATATTAATAGTAATGGCAATGATAAAAATCAAAAATCACCCATGATCAGCCTCACAGAGATGACGGAAAATCCAGATTTATTGAGAGGAGTCTCCTACAATAACAATTCTCACCAGTATGCACCTAAATCTTCCAATAAACATGGTATATTTACATTAAAATTTTATTACTTAATAATCTTTATGGGGCACCTAAAATTATAGATAATGTTTTCAATATTCTTTATGGGGCACCTAAAATTATAGATAATGTTAAAACCTCAGAAAAGTAAGTAAACTTTAACTAACGTATTGATTTGTCTCTACTTCCATTACGTGCAATGTTCCGTCATTATTTTTTAATTATGGTTGTTACCTTTGAAATATTTAAATTCGTACTTTAGTTTCAACATATATGTTGTCCTTGAAATATTTTTTGCTTGATAGGGTACAGGCAATTGCTATGTGGCAACGTTTATAACGCCTAAGGGTACCTGAGTAAGGGGCATCTCTTATACTTATCATCATTCTCCTCTGGAATAGTATGGCATACAAGTTTTGCAAGCACAAAAAAAGCAGAAAGCCAGAATTTTTCATTTAAATAATTCACAGATGCCCTTAAATTTCCTGAATGTCGTATACCCTTCAGGCATGACTCCTTAGCCACGATGGTTTTGGTTACCAGGTATTAGCGAGCCGGATTTTAGGCCCAGTTTACCTGTGTCCAGTTATTAAGTTCTAATTAATTTTGCCCTTAGGCCCAAAATTTTTTTAAGGTATTAGTATAATTTTATATAAAATCAATAAATTTGTTGACTCTAATCTCCATATGTTGCCGCCTACTGTCCCGAAGCATTCAAAAATCCCGACCACCATTTATAATTTTTAAGACCCACATGGGGGTGGACGGTACGGACCTGATAGGCACCAGGCTGAAACATTACCATGCATATTTTGCTACAAAGCAAGTGACCTAGTTAACGATACCTCAACTATAACAGTCATAATAGTAATAGTTAGATAACAAAATTTTTATGTAAAAATGTTATTTTAAAGCATTTATAAAATACAGCGCCATAGGATATAAGAAAATTGGCATGATATTTACAGTGATGAGAAAACAAATGCGTCTCAATTGGAATGTCTTCCCTTATAGCATTATTATTAGCTCTATTCCCTTCTCATTTTCTCTTATCAATGTCACCAAATTGTTAATCAACAACTACCTAAGGTTATCGGTGCCTCCTCCCTCTTTTAATCTCTTTTTCTCTCCGTTTATTAATCTCATACGAATCATAATATACCTGTAAGCCATATATAAATTCTAAAATGACAAAAAAAAAGTTGTGAATATGGCAACGAGGAATCAAGGTTAATATATCAAGCATTATTTAACTCATCTAGATAAGAAATTACTCAATCAAAAAAGCTTTGTAATCTTACCAAAATTTAAGATATTAGTATAACTTTCTCTTGGATTCACTCTATTTTAACCTTATAACAACTTTCTTATAAAATGATCCCAACATTTTCTCTTTCTTTCTTTGCAAGGTCAATCAGTGTGCCACCATGGTTACAAAGTTATGATAAAAATTCTTCAATGTCGCCAGGTTTATTTCAAACATTTTTTTTCTCATGGTTACTGTCATAAAATTAGGAGGGGAAAAGCATTTAAAAAACATCTCATAAAACTTATACTAAATATTTTTTGGCTCTTTTGCCATTAACAATAAAAAATTGATTGTCAAATTATATATAATAGACTTAAATTATGTAATTTGTCATATTAATGGGACTATGTATAATAATGGTCACCATAATTTAATGCCTTAAAATATTATTAACATTCGTAAAATTTTTTTTCTTTATGTTTCGCTATATTTAATTGCTTAGAATGTATAATGAGTTTTTGAAAAGAGTAATCAGACCAGGGGGGAACTTAAAATTTGTAGGTTTTTAAATCTTAGCTCAAAAATATCTGTTGCACAAGATTTAAAAGGCTGATATGTCCAATTTAAAATCTAATTTTTTTAAAAGAAATGGGTGACAAACCTTTTCGACGTAAATGGCCGGTTAAAAAAACATTAAAAAATATTAATAAAATCGTGTAATTTAATTAAGAATTATCACAAGTTTTCATGTTATTGCTAAATAACTTTTCCGCATACTCTATTCCACTTGTTAATAACTATAGCCTCTCAGCCCTAACATAATGCCAACCTAAATTAAACTGAACTTTAAATAACCCATTAGGTTAAACATATTTGCTTGAAACGAATATCCTACAAGTAGTTATTTTATTTTAACTATGACGCTCTACTAGTTTTCTTTAAAATGACCTAATCCGGACCTTGAATAAAGCCAATAAGAATAACAAAAATATTATTTTTTAAAAATGATTGTTTTGAGTCTCTTACCCTTTTCACCTTAAAAAAAATTTTGCTTTTAGAACACATTTTATTAATATTTAAAACGGAGAGATTTTTATTATGTGATAAATAGGGTCTTGCAAATATGTATAATTTACGGTCTCATGTAAAATTTTATTCCATTAGGGAATTACAAATCATTTTATTTATCAGTGAAAATGAAATTTGTCATATGCAAAGTTTCATTTAGCCAAGATTTAGTAAAAGGCTATTACAAAGCTTACTTCTAAGTTAACATTAATAAAAATTTTCCATTTTTTTAATTCTATTTTTTGCTTGTAATTTTTTTCATTCCCCGTTTTTCATTTATTTTAGTTTTTTTTTCATTTTGAAGATTTTTGATTTTAGATAAGGGGAACAGCAGAAAGACAAACATTGTATTTAATAAACGCAACAAACGAGAGTGTATTTAATAGATTGCATAAACCGAAAAATTTGTAAATTAATTTATTGCAATATATTGGGGTGGCAGGACACATTTTAAATTAAATTGCCTGTATTAAAGGGGGCCTCTGTTTAGTCTGAGGGAATATTCGATTACTTTTTTTTGTAACAACTAAAAATTACATTTTGTATAAAAATTATAAATTGAAAAAAAAAAATCTGTTTTATTAGTTCTTATCTGTGATTTACCAAACAATTTTTAACATTTTTCTTTTTTTTTCAGATGCGGTGACTTCTGATAATAATAGAAAAAAATATTAGATTTCACTAATCT
>CM060243.1:9791202-9851191 GCA_030555515.1 Acutogordius australiensis | reverse complement strand
TTTAACTTTAGTCAGAAAAAAGGTCAAATACCCGAAATTTTTATTTTATTAAAAACCAAAAGCCTTCTTTTTCTCAATATAATTTTCTTTCTTTTAAAAAATATATATTATTTTGTTGAAAAAGGGATAAGTTTGTTTGGGCCATTCATAATATAGACTGAACCTAAAGCATAAAATATACAACTTAACATTTTTATCTTTTCTGGTTTTGCATAAGACGACCCTTTCAACAAGGTTGAGAGCCATGACACTATTTTCTTAGACAGCAACTTAGAAAGAGGGGAAAGATTTATTTACCAGTAGTATTATTAAAAAACCTTTTTGAGTCTACCCATTAAAATAAAAAAATTAAAAGTAGAGGAAAAAATTCACAAGTTTGAAAATATATTTTACAGACCCTTAATTTATCCTTTCTCATATTTGTTTTATATGAAATATATAGGTTAGCTGTGAACTTGACCTTTTTTAACCGACATTATTCGTTATTTCATTAGCCAAAAATATTGTTGACTAGTTAGTTTCGAGTTTCATAACGTCTTACAATATTGGGGGATTTCACCATATATTTTACCAAAAAATTAGGGCACATTTTCAAATAGTAATAATTCAGACATGCTGAAAAGATTTAAAGGTAGCGTATAGGCAAATTTTGGCTCCCCCGCTCACACTTGATTCAGTTTATTTTTGAGTAACCTTTTTCAGAGGATATACAAATTTCAATTAAATTAAGTAGAATTAAGTCCTATTTAGTTTACCTTTGCATTGTAAAACTATCAAAACAAATCATATATCAGCGTTTATTCTGCTTCATTTAGCTTTAGATGATACGGGGAGAGATGAAAGGTCAGCCAAGCTTGCTAAATATGACTATAAACAGGGCGACCCTATTGGGAATTTAGGTAACAAAAATACCCCAATTTCCATAAATGGCATCTCGGTGTGGGATTCACAGGACGATGAAGATGACAGGCTAAAACTTAAACGGAAACTTCAGAGGAATAGGACCTCATTCACAAATGAACAGATTGAAGCACTTGAAATCGGTAATATTTTTATAACACATTATAATGCGCTAATTTTATACTATATGACATTCCAAAAAATATTTTAAAATTACCAAAGGGTGACCTTTTTACCAATATATAATTAGAGAAAATATTTTAAAATTGAAAAGTCACCTTCTCACCTACATGTAAAAAAAAAATTAGTATGAGCTTGGCCACTCTTGACAATTTCTCATTGTTACTTTTTGTTTGGTTACAAACCTTATGGACTTTTTAGGGTTTAAAAATTGACGTTCAATTAATCGTTAATTAATGTCAAATTTTCTTGAATTTTATTATTAAAAGCTTTTGACATTAAATTCCACGTTCTTAGGAGTTAAACAAATATCAGCCCATTTCTTATTGAGTGGATAAAGCAACCCATTGATTTGTTATTCTTATAAAATATTTTTCATATCATTAGAATTTGAAAGAACCCATTACCCGGATGTGTTTGCACGCGAAAAATTGGCAAACAAGATTGATCTACCAGAAGCTAGGATACAGGTAAAAATTAAAACTAATATGTTTTGTTTAAAAAAAAGATTGAGCATCGTAAAACAGATCGCAGTTTTGAATACCTTCTATTTTCCATTGCCCCCTATTTCTGAAAATTCACTGTTTTTTTTAATTAAACTAGCCATAGCCCTATTAAACTCCTTATTAATCTTCTAATATAGGTCTGGTTTTCGAATCGCAGAGCTAAATGGAGACGGGAGGAAAAGCTGAAAAACAAAATAAATGGTGGCTGCTCACCCCAGTTTCACGATGAGACTCAATACAAGGATTACCCATCTCATGTTAGCATTTTGGATCATTATAACCATAAGTCCTCTCAAGTCAGAACCAATACTCAATCCCAGCCTATCATGTACAAGGACGACAATAAGAATTTGTTGTTGAAAGACACGGATATTACTACAGTCAAATTGTCCAATCATCTCCCATACGACAATATCAAAACTAACGGTGGTGATAATGTTAGACATGGAACATCCAAACCGCAAAATGTTAGATATGCCTCGAATATTGTTTCAACTCCTAGCAATAGTTTCCCAATTCAAATGGTCACGTCTTGTTCCCACCAGCTGTTAGACTATACCAAAAATCAAACCATACTCCAAGCCTCAAATCCTCATTTACTACCCCCTGCGTCCTATTTTGAATCTTTCCCCTTTCCGTACGGACTTATACCAAACCAACAACAGGGTCTACAAGCAATGGGCGTCTCGCCGCCTAACAAAGTCTATTGCAATGGTCAGGTGTCAGATGTTTCATCGCAATTTCAACAGTCTTCCATGTTACCACCTCAGGCCGGTCCCATAAATTATGAGATAAACTTTTATCATAACCCTCTCATATATAACTATACGCCACATGTACCACCAATGACGATCCCTTCTTCAAACACGTGCAAAAAATTTGATTCTTCAACGCTAGCTGTGAACGCAAAATTATCCGATCCTAAACACAATCCACTAACCCAACCCCACAACGAAATCCAATCAGTCGAGCCAAAAGAAAATAATAAGTATGGCCATTTGAATAAATAAACATAGGGGGAATTGCCCTAGAGGACCCTTTTTAACTTAAGGCACACGTACTCGTAAAGACCTTTTCCCTATTTAACTCGAGCAAAATAATTTTTGTGGTTGTTTGTGTGAGTTAAAAATAAGATTTTGCTAATTCTATATGTGCTTGAGTTCCACCCGGGCCGTGATATTTCGGCCCGGCTTACCACACATTAGGCCAACCCCGGAATATGTTTATTTAATTTGGGCGGCCAAAAAGTTTAGAAGTAATAGCCTTCATTGTGTCTCTTGTGTAATAAATTTATCATTTTTAGTTTAAATAAAAGTTTTAAAAATAATTAGGCAAAATAAAATTAAAATACTAGCCCGGCCCTTTCCGTCCTTTTTCTAAGTTAAGCCCAACCAGCCCGGCCTGGCCCGTTTTTCGAGCCTCGGCACCGAGTTCTTGGGTCCCGACTCTGATCCGTAATATGATCGACCCATAAGTTTCTTATTTAGGCTGCTATTATTTATATTTACTAATAAGATAAAGCTTAATAAATTGTATCTCATTTTTAGAGACCGCAAGACGATAGCAAGCACCCTATCTAACCCTGACGTGGACTATGCCACAAAGCCTGAAACATACCACCTTTACTCTGAATGCCATCACTCGGATAATTCCAGCCTTAACAACGCCTCCCCTGTTGCAATAAATATCAAACAAGGTAATATTTCAAACCCAAAACCACAACCATACGAAGGGGGTACTTTTAACTACGAACATCACCATAACCATGGCAGTCATTTTAATCAATTTGATTTGTCTCAGCCAACGGGCTCATTTCTCTTTCCTACGGTTCCGCATATTCCATACGCTGCCCATCATTCGTCAACTGGTAATGCCAGGTATAATATATCTATCGGAAGACTCCCCACCATGTCATTCGAAAGTTATTACGGCACCGCGGAGCACCAGTCACGTGCTTCGAACACTTATCACGCGGGAAACGCATCGACTCCTAATCCAGATGATATTGCACGTGTTGCGTTCATTCCTAAAACTGCTCAAAATGATATAACAACATTCTGTACTAGTCCCCCAGGGCAGCCTTTTTTTGACACCTCGGCCCTTACCTCGAACGATATTACGGCCTTGCGTGACCGATTGAATGCATATAATGCAGTCGGCTCCGGCGGAAACCCTCATAACATCAATAATAACCCTAGCAATAGGAATAATTGCGCTGGCAATGCACCTATTCCAACTTTCTTATAGTTAATGATAAGAGCCTTTATTGTTTAAAAAAGTAATTAAATATTGTAAAATTGTCAATAAAAGCTAACCACGTTAACACCCCTAATCTTGCTAATAGAAGAGTTTATTATATACATCTTATATATTCCAAAAGTTTATATGCTGTTAATGCAATATTCCTAATTTATATTCAAAATAAATAAATGTTTTTACACCCAATTAGTCCCATTAAGAGTGTAAATTGTTAAAAGCAAATTTGTGCTATTTAAATAAGAGTTATAAAAAATGGTGATGGATACCCATATTAAGGTCAACATAACTATCGTAGCTTTGCTTCTTTTACTCCAATAAGACTTTTAAAAGCGTTTAAAAATAAAATGACCAAGGGTTTGAGGCCTGGGCGCTTCAGAAAATAGGCAATTATTGGTATAATCATCGGTGACTCCTCAACGTTCAACACATTCAGCGCTTCTTAACTTAGCGCAGAAGTACAAGTTTGCTGCGCTTCAAGGTCATTTGGCCATTTTAATTATAAATGAATTCAAATTTTGAAATTAAATTAAACATAGGCTAATTCGCTTAAACGAGATCTCTTACACCAAATTTTTATTACACAGGTCAACAATTTTTTGAGAGTTATGAGTTAACAACAGAGATCAAACCTGCCATCTTAGGGAAATTCAAATCCGTTTACCTTTTTTCCTAATCAAACTTAGTTAGTCAGTTATAAACATTGAAAATTTTAGAAAAAAAGGTCAAAAAACCAAAAAAGATTCAAAAACAAAAATAATTTAAAATTTTGTTTTTGCATATTCACAATAGTTAAAATGTTATATTCAAACTTCAAATAATATTTTCATTTCAAACCGATAACAACTGGACAACAAAATTTGTACGACCCTAAGCATCATTTATGGCAACTATGGTTTTTGGTCAAGTTTTTGGCGCTGATTACGAATATGAAATTAGAATTTTAGCCAATGCCTCAGATTCTTAGTTGTTCGGTGTCAAAGTTGAGATTTTTTCGATTTTTGGGGTTTTTTGGGCTTATAGAATAAAACCTATGGGTAGTAACAAAAGTTTAAAAATATATTTAGATAACGAAAACATCCATTAATAACGTAAGGCGTTTAAATTTTTTTATCATATTTAATTTTTTTTTTATTTTTTCATTTTTATAAAATTAGTGGTTTTGTCATAAAATCCGTTTTTTGATCCTAAATAACTTGAAAGTAAATTGATAATAATTTTAGGTAATAACCCTTTTTAAATATGTTTTATATAAGGCTCTGTATATGCCAATAGATTTTTTGGAAAAATTAATAGTTAAAGAAATTTTATGAATTTTTTTCTGAACTTTTGACGCGGTTTAAAAAAATTGGAGGCATTGGAAAAAAACTAAACCCGGGATCGTTATCGCAAGAAAATTCTCTACAAAACCCTCAAAAAATCGTTTATGTTGTTTTTTTTTGTTGTCCAGTGTAATATATCGGGTCGTATTTAAGTTTGGACGCGAAATACACTGTATTATCTAAATGCCGATGTAAGAGTTTAATATGTTAATAAAATTTATTTTTCATTATTTGTGATTAAAAATATAAGTTACAAGGGATTTTTATATGCTAAAAAGATTTTTACATTTTTTTATTGTAGGGTAAATTTAGATCGGTCAATTTGGTCAAAAAAGGCCATTTTTCGTTATAGACGGATCTAAGGAGCCAAAGACGGAAGAAACTAAGAAAAACGAAATATAGGGGAGACCGGGGCGAAATGAACATATTTTTGCAAAATCGTTGCGCTGACACATTTTTAATCCAAAAGAAAAAATTAATGGCTCATTTTATAGATAATTCATTATATTTTATAAAATAATTTGTTTAACCAAAAAAATATAATTCTGTTAAAAGATATTGAACAATGTATAAATCCACTAGTATTAACCATTTCGCCCCATATACGGGGTAAAATGAAACACCCATGGGGCAAAATGAAAGTGTGTGAAATTTATTAAATTTACAGCTTAATTTCAAATAAACCTTAAATATTGAAAAATAAATAGAGATTTAGATCATTTTATTAATAATTATATCATAATCAATTACCAGTGGCCCAAAAATCCCAACATCAAGGGGTTGAAGTCTATGTGAACAATAAGATGGTAGTGTGACCACTTTAATCCCATTATCTTTAAAAAAGTCACTGCTTTTATGGATATATGAGATACATGGTTATCCAAAATAATAAGTGCCTTTATTTAAAATATGATAATTCAATTTACTGGATCCTCAGTAATATATTTTACAAAATGTTGTTCATTTCGCCCCGCATTGAGTAGTGTTTGCAAAATCAATAATGTTCAAATAATATTAAGATTTAAGTTAAAAATGTATTATATTCTTACAACGAAGTGTTTTTTTAATCTTTTGATTAAAATAATATTTTTGAGGTAACATTTTATTTAAAATAAAGCAAAATTATTGTTGCTTAAAACATAAATTAGAAATAGCATTTTTTCTTTAATTGAGATTTTCTAAATTTTTTAAAATGGATGTATATGTAAAAAATATAATAAATCGATAGCTTGTTTAAAGATCTACAACATATATAAAATTTATATATTGAATACTTTTTGGCAGAGATATATCCATTAATCATTTCACCCCACCAACCATTTCGCCCCGGTCTCCCCTACATGAGATTAGGTCATCATGGGGATGCATTTTTTTATGTTTTCATAGAATTCACGTCTTTGACATTAATATTTGTTAACCTGTGTTATACATTTTAACCAAATATTTTGTGGATGATCTGGCTTTGTGTATCCTGCAGGCATGATTCTAGCTTTTCCAATTTGGGGGGGGGGGGGGGGGGACAAAAAAAACTTGTGGGGGGGGGGAGAGGGAGGGGCAAAGAAAACTTGTGGGGGGGGGGGGGGGAGGGGGCATAAAATTTTTTTTGCCGCCTGCGGCGTTAGCCATGGCAAAAAACATATATGTACACCAAATGAAATCATGTTAAACTTTTTATTATTAAAAATGTGGCCTCACAACTCGACGTTGAAAAGCCAAATAACAAACCTATAGAAAAAATGTTAAATAAATTAGGAAACGCACCTTTGTAATCATATAAAAATTTAACAAAATCATTAGTAATACATTCTTTATAATTATTAAGCTTCTTTATTACAAATTTTTTGCTACGTTAATTTCTTTAGATAATGAATTTTTATCAATATTACTTATTTTTACAAGAGGCTCTAACTTATTTATATCTAAAAAAAGGATAATCAAATTTATAAAGGGAATCTAAAAATTCTAAATAAATATAGTCGGTAAAAAGTCTATTATTAAAAGAATCAATAAATAAAACAAGAATATCAGAATAAATACTTTTTAATTTATCATTAATATTTAAATTATTCTCAAACTTATGAGTAGAAAATAAATAAAAATCAAAAAAATCTTTAGGTTTAGTTTTTCTATAAATAAATTATCGTCCTTTAAAAAGTATTATATATATCAAAACAGTTTTTAAATTAATCTGTAAATGATTTGTATTTCTTAATTGTTTAATTTCTAACAAACTGGTGTATTAAATCAAAAGTTTTAAAAACATAAATCGTTTTGCTTTAAAATTGGTCATTAATTATTTTTAATAAATATAATTTTTCAAATGATAAATACAAAAAAATAAATTGATGATTATAAATATGGTCAAAAAACCCCGACGCTTCTGGGCTGTGACCTGAAGATATAAAAACTTTTTAATTTTTAAAAGATTATTTAATATTTTTATGTAATTTTTAAAAAAAAACAATGGCGTCGTAGTGACCACACCACCGATGGGGCAACAGCCGGGGTATGGTCCCACATTCACTTTCTTCCTTGATTGCATCATGTTGAAAAAAATTTATGAAGGGAAGAAAAAATATCAAAAAAATCTTTTTCTTCACTTAAAATTTCAATACAATCTTTTACAACAATATGCAATCGGTGGTAATTCAGTGAATATACGGGACATGGTGTCCAGCTATTTTGCTTAGAAATACTTGAACACCACCTTTTTCCCCGGACATTACGTTCGCCCCATCGTAGCATTGTGCGATCAGGTCCTTTGGTTTTAGATTATATTCTAACAAAAAATTGTTTAAAAGTGAGGATTTCTTTGGCATCAGATTTATGAATTGCTTTCACAAACATACAGCTTTCTGAAACATCATAATTTTCTATATATCTAATAACAACAGAAATAATTTCTGTGTTAGTTAGATCTCTTTAGCGGATGAGAAGTGTTGATATGAATGAAAACAATTATAAATTAAAGTAAATATTTTTAAAATAATAATTTATAGATATTTTTGGGGGCAAATTCAAATTTATGGGGATGGAAGGGAAAAAATAAAATTTATACGTATTTGGGGGGGGGGGCAAATTTAAATTGGGGGGGGGGGGGGGGGCAAATTTAAAATTGGGGGGGGGGGCAAAATTAATTTTTTTGGGGAGAAAGGCAATCAAAAAAAAATTGGGGGGGGGGCCGCCAGGCTTAGACTTAGTTTCCTGGGCGAATCCGCATCTTGAACAAAATTTCGGCTATTTATCTAATTTGATTAAAACTGACCGGAATTTGAAAAAATCACCAATTTATTTCAATATGAAATATATAAAGCGATTGACAATTTTTATTAGATTTAATTTTTATACGGTTAACCCGTATGTTTTAGAATAATTATTACGCAGGGGTGGGAAGGCGTGTTTAAGGCTGAAATTTCATATTGTCAACTACCGATGGACCAAACAATATATTGAGTTGTTTTAGCAACTTCATATAAATCGCAAAGGTGTGGCTGGCAAGGTTAAATAATTGTTAAATGATTTTGATTAATTAGCATAATTCAGTAAAAATGTCGGCAACTCTCTTAGGAAAAGTATTTATTGAATAATATAATTTTGTCAACTGTTGTATCTAGTTAGATTAAAACAAATAGTTATTAAATATATATCGTTTAAATGTAATTTTTCATTAAATCTTATTTGAAAAAAAAAACCTTTTTTAAAAGGTTACTTTAAATGCAAATGAAATTTTTTGGTTACAAGATTCCTGCACAAAGGAGATGCCGACGTGAAAGTTGTTTGATGTTTGTGAACGACCATTGTCACAAAAGGTTAACAATTTGCATTGGAATTTTAATATACTTTCATATACAGTGCTGGCCACTATAAATTGGCCATTGTCAGAAGAAAAATGATCATTGTCACATATAATGTGGCCATGTGCCACTATTTTTTTAATCGCGGTCACTAATAAAATGATCACGGTCACAATTAATTGGCCAAGATGAGGATTTTATGGTAAACATCACTAAGTTGTGTGACTATCTAGCCACAACATAGGGATATTTATCATGAAAACATCATATTGGCCATTTAATTGTGATCGCGATCATTTAATTGTGATCGTGATCATTTAATTAATGACAACGATCTAAAATATAGTAGATGATGGACACATATTATGTGTCTATTGATTATTCTATTTCTAACATGTACCAATTTATTGAAGTGAGCACTGTAATTTGATGAGGAATGTTTAACAAGAGCAGAGTAGATATCAAAGCTGGAATCGGTACCCAGAAGCCCGGCTCGTGTCGGTCCCCCCAAAAAGGCCGGGCCAAAGACCTAGAAAAAACTAGTTTGTCTAAAATTTTGGGCCGGATTGGGCTTGTTCTTAGGATCGTCCGCCGGTTAGAATAAATAAAGCCCATTTAATTAAAGGAATTGTTGAAATAATTTAAAGATATGTCACTAGTTCCTCCTACTATACAACACTATGACATTTTTTATGCCATATGTGACCAACCAATTTTTAAAAATTGTCATAAATCACACTGGACAACTAGAATTTAGAGCAACAGAAATTTCAGGTGAGGCCTTGGGTCAGAATTTTGAGGTATAGTTGTCTCGAGGCTAGTCAGAAAAACAAGGCCATGGTGAGGAAGTTTCCATTAAGGAAATTTAAATTTCATAATATTATGAAACATATATTAATTTATAAGTGCGTTTTAAAATAATTTTATAATTTCCTTAAGTCTTAAGGGGCTTAGAATTCCTATAGTTCACTAGTCAAGTAAAATTTCCAATAAGCCATATTCTTGGGAGCCTATGAGGTTTAATTTGTTGAAATAGAACCTTCTAAGTGTGAAAAGTTTGGCCAATTTTTAAATAAAATTTAAGGCTGGCATTTTTAGCCTTTTCCGAATGAGTTAGAAAATATCTAGAATAATAAGACTATTTATTCTTTGATATACCACAATTGGCGCATTCGTGAAATTTAAGCATCATTAGTGACCTGGAGTTGGGACATTTTTTCATGATATATCGGAGGCCAAGCAAATGGTTGAGAGGTGCTTAAAATACCTACGTTTAAATATTTAAGGTCAAAAACTCAAATTTTTATTTAATAGCCATGCGCCTTATGGACTGGCTGGCTCTGCGAGCCTAATTAAATATTTTTAAAATGCCAATCAAAATTTGAGGCCATTATTTTTATACAAAATTGTTTGCCATATATACAATTGGCTGAGTAGGTCAGTGGTAGAATTATGGAAGGCACGAAAAGTTGGAGGCATAAATCTCGGTCAATCTATATTTTTCTATAAATCAATATTAAAAATACACAACGCTCTGTTTACTTAGTAGCTCTCGAGTGACCTACTAAGGCGGCAGGTCCTAAGCACGTCCATCTTGAGGGCCTATAATTCCTAGGGCCGACAGGCCTCAGTACGGGCACGGAAGACAAATTGTCTAATACACTTTGATCCCACATTGAACAGAACGAATAATAAAAGCCGATAAATGGCTAGATTTGACATATTCTAAAATCCAGCAAAACCGGCTTACAGCCGCATATAGGAAAAAAAATTGACAAAAATTAAAGTGGTTTCTTTATACCTACTAATTGTTTAATTGGTAAAAGACACAATGGCGCCTAAGATTTACCTGGAGCTAATAATTACCTTAGGCAATCTTGACAAAAAACCTTTTCATCATGTCGACTCAAAACTCCTAAAGAGATTCAAATATAGCGCTTTGATTGCATAAGTGAATTTTATACGAGGACCCGTGCTTTGTTTCTCTTTCACTTGACTTTACTCGCAAGATAGACGTGGTAAGGCGTTTAAAACTAGTTATTCAAATTAATAAATTTAACAAAAATTAGAGTTTAGTTAAATATAAACTTTTTTCAAAAATTTTGTTGGAATTTTTCTGTATTTATATGATTTTATTAGTTTCCTGATTTAAAATTTGTTCGTAGGATTTTTTAAACAGCCCGTTCACTGCTGATTTTTGTTGAGAAGTCTAGAATAAAAAAACACTAGCAGGCGCTTTTTTCTTTTATGGTAGAATTTGGTGAATCTTATTTGTATGCCACCCATAGAAATTGCGAAATCTAAATTTTTGCAACTATGACAAAGCTGACACACAATCTAACTATATCATTTTTAATTCTTGAATCGAGGCAAGAACGGCAAATATGGCTGATATTAAATCAATAATGCTTTTAAAAAAACATGTTTTCTAAAAAAACGAAATATTTGAATTGTTTATGTGAATAAAAATCGGAGTAAAAAGATGGAAAATTTCCCTGGAGGCAGCGCCATAATATATCACATTTACGTTCCGACGACTGAAATTTAAATTTCTTGATAAATTGTTGCATTATTGTCAGATTTTTTGTATTCCATCACTACCATGTTATAGCAATAGTCAAAAATTAAGTTAATCTGGCACCTCCTTCCACCTTATCGATGCCAATCTTTTTCATAAATAACATCACCTAAGTATATCATTTTAACATGAGCAAATTTTTATGGTTGATTAGTTTAACATTATATTTTGACAGAGAAGATTGATCTATTTCATTTTTTTATACATGTGTCGTTTAAAATGAATGACCCGACAAATTAGTAGAGTGGTTTGAAAAATTTTGACAAATGGCTTCAGTTAGACAAAGTTTTAAGCGATGATCAATGTGGCTTTCATGCCTGAAATAGCTCGATGCCACCTTAGTTCGGGCAAAAAATCTTTACCATGAATGTTTTTGTTGTACCTAACCTCACTGTCACAAATGTCCTGTTTAGAACGAAATTTTGTCAAGCCTGGTGTAAAGGTATTAATTCATAAAGAAAACCACGTGAAAACAATATTTCCTATTAAATCGTAAGTGCAGTATAAATGTTAAAGGCATTTTGCAATATCTCGACCCAGCCCAATGTCTAATGGCAGGTAAATTTGATCGCAAATTATTTTATATGATTAACAGGGCCGGTTCGTCTATTAGGGAAGCTTGAGCAATGCTTAAAAACGTCTGTCAGTATTTAGGAACAATGTTTTCACATTAATCTAAAGAAATTTTTGTTTTTAAGCACTTAAATTTGTTCGGGAACCAGATTGATGAGGTAAAAACAAATTCAGTCAAAACTAGGATATGTTTTATAAGATATGCGGTCATAACCGCAATTTAAAAAATGTTTTACTAAAACTATCGAGCCCAATTTGTTATAAAAAGTATTACGGCTAAATCGTCGAATGCTCCGCTAAATAGATTCATACCTTGCATAGTAAGTAGAATATTTATATATAAGTTTGTGAATTAATTTGTGTATTTTTTAATAAATGACTTAAATGACAGTGTTCACAAGCCTTGACAAGATGAGATATCATAACAATTATTGATGAGATTTGTAGGTCTATTGGGCAATCGGCGCCACTTTGTGAAGGTTGTCCATCAAAGCTGGATCGGTTTTACAAAACTTTATGAATTCTTCTTTGCAAATCTTTCCGTCTTTATTCTAAATTACAATTTATATTAAATAAATATCAATGGCACAACCGTGAAATATATGAAAACCTAAAAAAAATTTCCTATGATATCCTTATCTAATACATATATAGTTTCTCTTAGTTTCTTTCGGCCTTGGCTCCTAACATCCGTCCATATCGAAAAATTGGCCTTTTTGACCAAATTGACAGATCGAAAATACCCTAAAAAGAAAAAAATTTGAGAATTTTATTTTCATATAAAAATCCCTTGTAACTTTATATTAATTATATCAAATAAATGAGAATAAAATTTTTTATTATATCAAGTTCTTACATAAGCATAAATTATACAAAATATTTCGCGTCCAAACTTAAATTCGACACGATTTATTATTGGTTTTTAATTAAAGTTTAAAAGTTTGAATTTAACAGTTTAGTTGTAAATATGCAAAAAATTCAATTTATTTTTGTTTTCTCTTTTTTGTTTTTTTTGGAAATCTTTGTTATTGTGTGTTTAAAAGCCGAGATTATTGATGGAATCAAATGATATGAATACTGTGTTAATTTAAATAATTGCCGGATAGAGGATAGAATATCAAATTTCTTAAGTTTCTCATTTTATAAAAAAAGTTTTTATTAGGGCTTGGCCTTAACTAAAACAAATGTTTTTGTTTTGACGCGTTTTATTATATCTAAAAATTAATTATAACTAAAAGTTTTAATTTTGACACCAGTTTTAGTTAATAAACATTATTTAGAATTAGATTTTAATGTAACCTCTCGAATATTTGCAACATCAATTAATATACAAAAATTTAAGCTCCATTATATTTTTTGTTTCATAAGTTTTTTTTTAAAAGGTAAAAAATCTAGGTATTATATTTTTCAAAAATGACAGCTTGAATCACAGTAAAAACTCTATGGGTTTATATATTTATTAGGTGACAAATTATCTTGATTTGTTGTTTTGTATCTTTTATTAGGTGGGGGGGGGGGGGGGGGGGTAATAAGCTGACATGTTTTTCATCAATTCTGAAAATTTTCTAACAACAAATTATCCCCCTTTAATCTTTTTGTAGTGTATTTATGTTATGCGTGATTAATAAAAGATCATTTAAAACATCTAAATGTCTTTTTTTGTTTTTTTGAGTTATATTAAATATTTGCATCCTGAAAAATATTTTTTTGATTTTAAAATACTGCCACACCAACTTATTTGCATCTCTATATATTTTTTTAGCTAAACGAATATGTGTTTAAATATTGCCCTATATTTGGCTTTGATGTTGCTTTAAACTGGGTTTGGGTATTGTCTTTTTTGTTTTTGCCCTGAGACATAAGAATTAATTTTTTCTTAATAATTTATGACAAATGTGCTTTTACTAAATTAATTAATAATAAAATACTTATGTATTTTAATGTTATATAATAAAAAAAAGTCTAAGCTCACAAAGTTTAATAATAATAAAAAAATCTGAAAATCTTCAGAGAAATTATTTAAAGATTAAAAAATTAGACCTTAATTAAACAAAATCTACTTCATCCATCCGGGAAAAGATATCTTCGATTCCCTTCACGTAACGTTCCCTTTCAGTTTCAGTCCGAGCCCCGAGCATATCGTAGATTGAGAGCATTATGCTTACCATCTCTTCACTACTTATGGATTTGTCGTCGTTTTTATCGTACATTTTGAAGGCCCCTAACCCATATATTTATTAGTTTAAAACAATTTTGACTAATTTTTTTTGCAAATTTACGTTTCTTATTTATAGTGTCTTGACAAATAAAAATTCACTCCTTTTATAAATTTCAAATTTTATGCATTTTAAAAAAAAGAGTAATCAACATGTAAAAAATGCATTTTAAGGAATGACAGCGGTTTGACCATATAGCGAACATCAGCATTTTATAGAAGAGAATTGGATATTATTGCTTTAAATTTTTTTAGACATGCAAATCATTTAAGACAGTAGTATATAGTCCTAAAAATATTTATTGATGCTCGGCGACCGTGGCAATTGTCCATGGACGTGCGGCTTTGGGATAAAATTTATAAGTCCATTAGAAAAAACAGTTAGATTTTAGGTTTTTCCCATGCCTTTCCCCACATAGGGGCACCATACCCGTCTAGAGACTTGTCTCCTAATTCCTAGCTCGAGGAAAGCAAATAAATTGCCACCTATATAGCAAAATTTGCTCGCAAGCCGGCGACCTAGGCTCCCATTTTAGATTTTTGGGACATATTGCCAAACCGATTAACCAGCTGTTTTAAAGTGGTTGTAAACATGGGTTATAATCCGTAAAAAAAAGCCGGTTATTTGAATCAAATTTAAACTTTCTGTATGGAGGGAAATTTTGCCACTGTTACATCTTGGCCGATGACCAAAAATAGAGAAAGCTATCTGTAAACCATAGCCTTGTCGCTCTTAATGGATACGGATCTCTTTAACTAACCCACATTTTTAAGTAAATAAATAGAATCTTACACGTACATTCTAATTTTTCTTCGGGCGTTCCTTTGCTCAGTACGGAAAGTGACATGAGGAATTCACGAAAATTTAATTTTCCATCCTAGATGACACATATAAAATTATATATATTTGGAGTAAACATAATAAAGTTGATATAAAAAACATGTAAGGACAAACGAATACAAACTTTGTTTTCATCGAATACGTGAAATATCTGTTTTGCAAACTGTTTAGCATCACCTTCAGGAAAGTATTGTCCGTATATCTCTTCGAATTCCTATAAGAGAAGTTACCTAATAAAAATTAAGGTATCGTAACTTACTGCATGATCTAGTTGACCTTTCGGACATTCTCGCATGAAATTTCGATGCCTATGGGTAACAAAAATATATAATATGAATATGTGGTCACAAACATTTTAATTGTGTCAATAGTTTTTATAAAAACTAATATATTACCATTTTAGTATTTCCTTCTTCGTAACTAGATAAATAATATAATAGGTAAAAATTTTGGCCAATAAAACAGCATTAAAACATTGTCGGGGACAAATGGTTTGTTTATTCACACCCTTGGCCTATCTAATTAATTGTTGAACAATGGTTAATAGCTAGATCCAGCCCGACCCATTTTAATTTACAAATATACTTCACTTAATTAAACTAAGTTTAAAAAGGTTTGAACGAAAAATAAATTGAAATAAAATTTGTTAGGCTGAATGTGATTTTCAAGCCTCCGCCAACCTATGCTAAATTTCCCGGACTAAGCGAGCGGGCTGAAAACGGCTAATTTTTAAAATTTCACAACTAATTTGATGACTAGATAATAATTACATCCAAAATATGTCAAATAAATTATTTTTCTCGTATTACACAGGTCAACAATTCTAAGAGTTATGAGTTTACTACAGAGATCAAACCTGCCATCTTAGAAAATATCAAATCCGTTTACCGTTTTTCCTAATCAAATTTAGTTAGCCAGTTATAAACATTGTAAATTTTAGAAAAAAAGATTTAAAAACCAAAAAAGATTCAAAAACAAAAATAAATTGAAATTTTATTTTTGCACATTCACAATAGTTAAACCGTTAAATTTAAACTTCAGATAATATTTTCATTAAAAACCGATAATATATCGTGTCGTATGTAAGTTTGGACGCGAAATATTTTGTATTATCTAAATGCCGATGTAAGAGCTTGACAAATTAATAAAAAAATTTCTATTATTGGTGATTAAGAATATAAGTTACAAGGGATTTTAATACGCAAAAAAGATTTTTAATTTTTTTAGGGTATATTTAGATCTGTCAATTCGGTCAAAAAAGGCCATTTTTCGTTATAGACGGTTCTAAGGAGCCCAAGACGGAAGAAACTACGAAAAACGAAAAACACATATGAGATTAGGCCATCATGGGGATACATTCTTTTATGTTTTCATAATAATCTCGTTTCTGACATAAATATTTGTTGACCTATGTTATTGGTTAGTTCCCCCATTAGTCACTTTGAAACCCCTTAATTAATATATAAAAATTGGCATTGTCTCCTAGGTGTCAAATTTAAACGGGCACTTTAAATTTTCCGAAATATTTTTTTTCCTTCGAGTGAAGACTGAAGAAACAGTCTGATATTGATATTATTTTGGTTAAATTTTAATTTAGTAAGAATATCGTTATTACTTACATAAAAAGAAGGTCAAATAAGGCCAAGATTGGTATATTTTTTAGTCTGGGTCGAATTAACTTTGGGTCCTACATTGGTAAATAAAGCAATTAATAACTGTTACAGTGTGTGCTCTCATCAAGCTCTTTCAACTCCTCCTGCCTTATTTTGCTATGCCGTTTACCCATTCCTCTACGGCAGCATCTGAATAATATTTTGATTAAGATGGAATGTATGAATATTTTTGCACGATTTAATTAGGTGATATTGTGCAAACAATTATATAACATACGAGTTTTAAAGCACAAAAGTTTAAATTATTTTATTTAATCTTTAGAAAAAAATACACAAATTTGTAAGTATGCCAGATATATTGTCATTAATTATTAAAGAGTGATAAATGTCGATGTTTATACGATTAAAATTAACACTTACCTGTCAATATTGCGCCCTCCCCTTCAAATGTTTTACAAATTTGATAAGTAAATAATAAATACGTCCTGAGGTCATGGGAGAGAGGGGAGAGATAGATGGATGGTGTTTGGATTACCTGTAAAGAAAGTGTAAATTATAATTTAACCTAATACTTATCAAAACGTAATATACGCTGCTAAATTTTGTCTAACCTTGATTCTAGAGTAATTTATAAATGAACTTTTAAAAATGATTGGGCCTTTAACACTCAGGCTCAAAATTACCAAGTTATTTGGATTAGGCCGAATGTCCTAGCCTTATATTCAAAATTGTAAAGGTGACATTTTTTTGTAACTTTGTACTTAAATACAAAAAAAAAATAAAATCAAAATTGTGTTTTTTTGTAAATAGGTCGGTCAATTCAAAATATTTTTTGCCTAAGATTAAATATATTAAAATTATTGTAGATGTTAAATTTCACAAGTAATTAAATTTATTCTGGGATTCTAGATTAGATTTAAAACAAGCATAACTTCTAATACTAAGGCCTGATTTATATTTTTACCTGCCAAAATGGTGGCACATTTGATTTAGTGCATCCGTCCTGACCCACACGCATAGTCATATGTTCGAATCAGTGCGTTATTGGCTTTTTTCCTCAGAAATTGTACACTTTTACGACCTCATTAAAGCTACTGAATGGCCAGCATAGACAGTAGCTCCTCAACCATTTGCCTAAAATGAGACCGTAGATCAACGTAGCTCGCCAGCGTGCGAACTTATTATGTAATTTGATGGCAATATTAATTGATTTGCTCAGTCTTAAACCGTCCAAGACCTAACGGGTATGGAATCCTTAAGAAAAGGTATGGTAATACCTCAATCATTTTTTGGACTCAGCGGAATATTTTATGAAGATGCCAAATGTGACACTTGTAGAGACCTCATAATAAATTTTCAACAAACAAAAAATTGAATTTGAAAACGGTAGCGACCATTTTCTCAATCCAAATAAAATAGACTAAACATCATAATAAAAAGCATAAATTTAACTTAGTTAACTCGTAAATTAAATTTTCATATAATTATTAGTCTGTGAGTCTCAAAGTCGCAAGGGCTTTTGGCATTTATGATATATTTTGATGTGTAGTACAGGAGAAAATTAGTCTAGCAGAAAAACGAATCAGGCCTGGTAGTAGCATTTAATCTCTCTTAATATAATTTGAGGACCATTTTATATATCTGTTTCAGGCACGATTCTAGACCCCTTTGGGGGGGGGGCAGTGCCCTGCCCCCCCCCCCCCCCCAAAAAGTTTTTGATTGCCACCCCCCCCCCCCCCCCCCCAAATAAATTTGCCCCCGCCCCCAAAATACATAGTAATTTTATGTTTGCCCCCCCCCCCCCCCCCCTTCTGTTGCCCCATCGGTGGTGTGGTCACTACGACGCCATTGTTTTTTAAAAAAAAATTACATAAAAATAATTAAATACTCTTTTGAAAATTAAAAATAAAATTACTTTATATCTTGAGGTTACTGGGCCAAAGCGTCGGGGTTCTTTGACCATATTTATAATCATCAATTTATTTTTTTGTATTTATCATTTGAAAAACTATTTTATTTATTAAAAATTATTAATGATAATGCAAAACGATTTATGTTTCTAAAACTTTTGAATACACCATTGTTTGTTAGAAATTTAACAATTAAGAAATACAAATACATTTAAAGGTTTATTCAAAAACTGTTTTGATATATATATAATACTTTTTTAAATGACAACAATTTATTTATAGATAAAAAAAAACTAAACCTAAAATTTTTTTTTTATTTATTTTATACTCATAAGTTTGAGAATAATTTAAATATTAATAATAAATTAATAAGTATTTATTTTAATATTATTGATTTATTTATTGATTCTTATATTTATTTAGAATTTAGATTCCTTTTATAAATTTTATCCTTTTTTAGATATAAACAAATTAGAGCCTCTTTTAAAAATAAGTAATATTGATAAAAATTCATTATCTAAAGAAATTAACGTAGCCAAAAATTTTTTAATAAGAAAACTTAATAATTACAAAGAATGTGTTACTAATATTTTTTTTAAATTTTTATATGATTACAACGAGTTTCCTAATTTATTTAACATTTTTTCCATAAGTTGTTATTTGGCTCTTCAACGTCGAGTTGTGAGGCCACATTTTCTTCTTTGAGAAGGAAAATAACTTCTAGTAGGCTGGCAAGTAGTGACCTACGTAAAGGTGATTTGGTTCTTCTGGGACACGAAAAATCATTAACTGGGGCGTTGAATTTTGATGAATTTTATAATTTAATCAAAACAACCTCTAGCATAAAATTGTTAGATTAATACAATACACTGCTCATAATCAGCTAATTATTGCTTACTATTTTAAAACATGGCTGCATTTTTTTTTATGCGCATTTAACGTTTATGTTTATGTTTTATTTAATTTTTTACCCTAATATTAATTACTAGTTATATATAACCAGAGTTTTTTCATATATATTCTTCCAAATTAGCATACTTATAAAATTTGTTTTCATGATATTCAATCTTTATATTTTTATTTTTCAGGCGCATTGATACCAAATGATAAAATTATAATTACAATTAATTTACAAATCTCATATCTTTTTAAGCAATTGATTTTGGTGAAAACAATTAATTCACATATCCAATTTGTAAACGCAGTCATTTTTTTTATTTTAAGAATATAATAAATTACTTTAAATTGTTAAAAATAAAAATTTTGAACATGGATTCAATTGTTGTACATGTATATTTTTTCTGCCCCACCCCCCACGAGTTTTTTTTGCCTCCTCCCCCCCCTCCCCAAAGTGGAAAAGCTAGAATCGGGCCTGATCTGTTTTAAACAAAAAGCTTTTGGATTTTTTGTTTTTCCCTAATTTTGCAACGGCTCATAATTATGTTTAACAATTTAAAAAATTCTTAAAGTAAGTTCGGCGGAAATGTTAACTTATCTTGAAAATTATAAATTTCTAGCGATTTCGGACAAATTTTAATGCGTTCGGCCAACCATTAAATGACTTTGAAGGAAAGTGAACAAAATATTCATGATAAATAACCAAGTAAGAGCTTATTTGTCTTAAGGACGTCATTCGCATTTAAATTAAATCTGGATTTATGTGAGAAACAGTGCAAACAAATTTTAAAAAGGGGCAACTATCAATATTGTATTAACTTAAAGATAACCCCGACTGATTTATCGCCCCCAACGGTCCATAGATCGCCCGTTGGAACGGCCCTAACTAAGCATTTTAAATGTTAGCATGGCTCTGATCCAAAATTTAACTATGAATAGATGGAAGAATTTAAATAATAATGTGTGGGCCGAATAGTTTAAGAAAATAAAGGAATTTGAAGGTGATGCAATTTTACAACTTTGTTTTTGTCATTATCTACCAAAGTTTGTTTGAATAGCGTGTGCAACGCAAAGCGGATTACGGACATTTGGGGACTTGTTTATTTGACGTTCACCGTTTCTTCACGGATCAAATTATATTTCAAGGTTTTTAGGATCAGTGTAGAAGTTACCTGTCCAAAACACATTTCACTATTAAGTCGCTCCAGGTTGTTATGCAAACTTAGTTTGTTTTCTAGATACATAATATTTGCCATGTGAATCAATTGTGACTCAACTCTTGAGTAAATGCTTCAATATATATATAGGCGTGCTTTTGATCATACCCCATCAAAATATCTTTTAAAAAGCTAATATTTGAATTCGCTAATAAATTTTCAAGTCAGTGTGTAAAGCATGAAAATAACACATTGGTCAATCCTAATTGTGGCATGTGTGATTTTGGGACTCGGATGGGTAACTAATTCCTTGGAAGTTATAAAACCGGTTCGACCAACAACAACAATGTCAAGTAAGGCAATTTTAAAATCTTTTTTAGTACATATACTTGAAAAAGTTTTATCATAAATTGTTTAATTTATAGCCCGTGTGCCTGTTAGAGGACACTTTGGACCAGGTGTAAATTATATCCCGAGGAGACCAAACGTAAATACATTTTTTATATTTCACAACTGTCCATGCTAAATATAAAGTAGTGCGTCAATTGCCAAAATAATGATCAAAATATCTCGTATTTTTGTATATATCAGTATATCGGGCCCTGTAGCCCTGAACTCAATGCCGGAAAAGGGAGCTTTATATTAAAGGGACCATGAGAGCGCCATTATAAATATTACAAAATGTTGGGCCTACCTAATTTTTAAATTCCGCTGCTGGGGTGATTTTTAAAATATTATAAATAGGAGGGCCTGGGCTTAAATATTTATTTTCCGTAAAATTTATTGAAGCCAAAACTTATCCACATTTTCTGCCCAGCCTAAAACTTACGTTAATGTTTAGTTTACAGAATACGCCTAATAAATATTAATATAAAACTTAAGTTAAGGTTTAGTGTACAGAATAGGCTTAAACTAATATTTAAAACATTGGTAGTAATGGAAGAGTTTTTAGCAACAACATTTTATGGATATTTTTAATTATGAAGCGCATTTTTACAAAACTGCTTTTTTTAAAATAACATCAAAATTTTAACATTTTCAGAATAAAAAAATTTAAAAAAAATAACTCTACTTTGAACGCGCCCTAAATCATTGGTTATAATAATGAAATGATAAATAAACAACCAATTTTCTAATTAAAAATATTATAAAAAATGTTAAATGCCAATAAAATTATACTGCCGCTCATATTTTCTTAAAAAATACGGAGGCCTAATAAATATTTAATTTAAAAACTTACGACAAATCCCAAAATATTTTTCATACAAATATAAAATAATTAGGAATAAACTCAATATAACTACTCCTTACTCTATTAATGGACAAAATTTTATAATTTTTAGGTTTTTATATGCCATATTTCAAAGTTAAGTTTTGTCCTGAGACAAATACCCTAACTATAAATTTTTTTTTAATTTGCGTTTAATACTATTTTTGTGATTTATGATTGTAGCGACCATGACAAAGTAAGCTGTATTATTTACAAATTAATATTTATCGTGTAATTTTAAATTTAAATAAATATTATGTGACAATGGCTGCGGCTAATATAAATTTCAAAAATGTAAAAAAATATTAAAAAAAAATAATTTAGCGGCTAATATCAAAAAATGAGAAATAATGTTTTTGGTCGTTTTAAAACAAAATGTTTTTGAGAAAAATTTTTTACGGCACCTTAATGTTAATCAAATACGCTCGATTTTTATCTTCAAACTTTTTTTTTCACTAGCCGCAGCCAATGGACCATTTGGTTTTTTTATATTTTTTTTGGTAAGGGGGTGGAAAAATTTGCTCGTTTGATTCCAAAGCTAGCCTATAAATTAACTGGGATTGGGATCATCAAATACACCAGTAATTTTTCAGAATAACAGATTGATCAGTGCGTAAATGAGGTAAAGGTATGTTGATATGGTAATTTAAATTGTCCGCACTGATGTCCGTATTTCACTTAAAATTAACCGGTGCATGCAGGGGAGTACCTGCTAAAAAACGACCTCCTCACAGCCTCTTCTTTTTTGAGGCCGCTGTACCCGTGGCTTTGGCACTTGACCATTTGGTTGAATAATTAGATGTTGCTAGTGTAGACATAAAAGGAAGGAATAATTTTTGCCCTCCCCTCTGCGTCCACATTCCAATAGTTCTTTCAATCCTCTTTTGTGTCACCTGACTAATGCAAAAAATCACTTGCCCTTAAAATGGTGGAATACTTATATGATTTTGCCTATGACATTGTAAAATATATTTTTTAATTGTCGCCTGCTTACTTTCTAGTTTGGTAATAACCTCTAGTTCGTAGTGGGCACATCATATATTCCTTTTTATATAATGTTTAATTTTTTATTTTATTTAACAAATTAAGATTCGAAGAAGTGGATTTAGTTGATAAATGTCCTTAATCCGATATTTATTTATAAATTTAATTATTATATGAAGCAAAATTATTGAATTATTACGTTATGCAATAAATAATTTAATATTGAAATTATAATTGAAACTCATAATATTCGATTACGCCTTTAGTATTATGAGTTCATTACTGGAAAGGCACCTTAGCTAGAGTTTTAACGATAGGAGAAATAGCTCGGGATCTCAAGGATTTAAGGAAGATTTTTTGCTATTTTATTAAATTTTGTCTTAACCTAAAAAAGAGTTTCAATGTTTTTTAAGATCACATAAACTTCTGCATGCTATCAGGCTTGCTTCCCGACTCGATATATATCTATTTATGTGAATACTTCAACACCTTGCTGTGTTGCCAACCCTAAGAACGAAATTTTCTGTACGTAAGGCCACGTGCAAAGTGAGTTTTTATTTTAGTTAAATTTTAAAAATTCTAAAAATTTTAAAAATTTAATTTTTTTTTTAAATTTTTCATAAAAAAATTTTATTTCAGAAAAAGCATTTTATGTGCATAAACTCAATTCGGCTACTTTAAAAATTTGCGTTTTATTAGAAAATAAATTTTAAAGTTTTGAAATTTTTAAGAAAATTCAATCTCACTTTGCACGTTGTGCCCTAATAAAAAACTTCATAATAGAAAAATTTATGGCTGTTTAGGCTACATGAAACATTTAAAAATGAGGTTTTAACAAACTTAAAAATTAATTGTAGAAAAACTTATATTTTAGGATGGGGTTTACTCAAAGCAGTCTTACTTTTTAAAATAACTTATTTTATAGTTTGGGCAAGGCAATTTAGGCTTTTTTGCAATCAAAATAACCCATATTAAGTCATCAGTTTATTAAACATGATTTAACAAAGAAGCTCTCACTCAATTCTTTAGGGCTTCTAGTAAAAGGTCGGGGGGGGGGGAATTCTGCTTCCGCCTTGAGGATACGGATGCACGCATTCCACAAGGCGAGCTCATCAATTGAAAATTGCTCGGTATTATTAAATTAGGATTTTTAAATGATTTTGTTGATAACACAGGTCAACAGTTTTTTGAGAGTTATGAGTAAACTACAGAGATCAAGCCTGCCATTTTAGGGAATACCAAATCCGATAACCGTTTTCTCTAATCAAACTTAGTTAGTCAGTTATAAACATTAAAAATTTTAGAAAAAAGGTCAAAAAACCAAAAAAGATTCAAAAACAAAAATAAATTGAAATTATTGCATATTCACAATAGTTAAACTGTTAAATTTAAACTTCAAATAAAATTTTCATTAAAAACCGATAATATATCGTGTCGTAATTAAGTTTGGACGCGAAACACTTCAGAAAATTTTTTGCCGCCTTTCGGCAAGCGCAGGAAATTTTGACGCCCCTTTGCTTATATATAACGTCTATTAAAGTTATTTTATAATAATTTTTTTTAAAATTTAATACCATTATGCTCTGATTTATTTTAATTATATATTTGTTTGATTTATTCGGCGTATGTCGTGAGTCTCAGCAACTTAAATCTAATATGGTAGCTAATGAGTTACGCTTATCGTAAAATAAAAACATGTTAAAATTATATACATACACATAAAAGCATTTAAAAGGTTTATTAAAATTTTTTATTCAAATATAAAACGATAATTTGAGGTTAATGAAATAAACATTCAATTCCACCTCATCGATTTTTTCCTTCAAGTTCTTAGATTTAGCTGAAAATTAATACACTGGTAGGACTTTGGGTGCTGTAAATTTTTTTGACCGGAAGTGATTATTGACCGAAATATGAGCAAAAATATTTTTGATTTTTTGCAAAAAAGTATTGAGGCAATTTTGCGTTTTTCGTATTTTCTTCTGCCTTCGGCTCCTTAACATATATCATAAATAATATTGTAGCTAGAGTCATAATTTTATTTTTATTTTAAAGATCATGTGGGCCATTAAAGTTATTAAATACAAATAACTCTAACTTTCCTTTTATTTTTAAATTTATAAAATAAAGCCCTTAATAAATGTTAATAAATGCATAAATTCAAAAATTTAAAACCGGCATAACTTTTAAAAAAATTAAAAAAAAATTTTGCCTTAATTTTGGGACATATTTATGCCCTTTGCACTATATTAGAATATGCCAATGTGCCAAATTTGATTAAAATCAGGACATAGGGGCAATTATGTTAGACCACAATAGTTTAATTTATTTGATTAATACTATTATTAAATTTACAATGAAAAAGTGAACCTCAAAACTGGAAAAAATGTGATTTTCGCTCGTTTTCAAAATCGACTCTCTGGTTAACCAGCCATCTTTTTTTTAATGTTTAACATGCATTTTATAGATAAAATATTGCTTAACAATAGTAGCCCGTTATTAAATTAACCCGCGAATGGTAGGGTATTTTTGTAAGGCGAATCTCTATAACTTCAAGAGTTTTAGAGCTAAAATCTTTATTTTTTTATTATTTTAACCCGCGATTGTCATTGTAGGGTCCATATGGACCCCAGCACTTAAACTGTGAATATCTTCTAAAATATTATGTATTATTGGCCAAATTGTGATTTTCTAACATATAATAAACAAATCTAATGATTAAAATTTTATCAAAGTCTAATAACAAAATTTGTTTATAATTTATAAATTAAATTGGGGTCCGTAAGGAGCCTACATGGTATATTTCAATGTTGAAAACCATTATATTGTCTCAATGTAAATTTATTAAATATTTGCAACCTTATTTTTTAGTTATTTTGTCTAAATATTTTTACTTTAAGTATATAAAATGTTTGTATTGTATAATAATAATAGAAATTATTATTTTTGCTTTGTAAAATGTCTAGTTTCTAAGGTGAATAATAGCAAAAATAATTTTTTAATTCATAATATTATATTTCCATGAATTCTTCATAAAATGTTCTATCCGTCCTAAAAACATGTTTTAATTAATGTTTATATATTTAATTTATTGATCTAATTTATTTAATGTAATATGGAAAAATAAAAAATTTTAATTTTTGAGATTTTTTTCTATTTTGTGTCAAATAAAATTTGCACTATTCATTTATAATAATTTATATCACTCTATAATTAAAGAACACGTTTTATTCTTTAAAATGATAAAAAAATTTAGCTTTAAAACTCTTGAAGCTTTATTAGTTTAAAATTGGGGTCCGTATGGACCCCACTGTACCATTCGCGTTACAAAAAATCCCACCCATTCGCCGGTTAAAGAAAAAACGTGCTCTTTAATTATATAAGTTATCATTATTCGCAAATTTTATTTGACACAAAGTAGAAAAAAATCTGGAAAATTGTAATTATTTTTTCGTATCACATTAAATAAATCATACCAATAAATTAAATATATCAATATTAGTGATTATGTTTTTAGGTCGGGTAGAACATTTTATGAAAAATTCATGGAAAAAAATATTATAAAATAAAAAATTATTTTTGGCTATTATTCACCTTAAAAACTAGACATTTACAAAGAAAAATAATAATTTCTATCATTATTATACAATACAAACATTTTATATACTTAATATTTAAAAATATTTAGAATAAATAACTAAAAAATAAGGTTGCAAATATTTAAGTCTGATTTTACATTGGCTGCGGCTAACACTTCTTTCAAAATTGTAAAATTTTTAAAATAAAAATAATTTTAGCGGCTAATATCTAACAAATGAGAATTTAGGTTTTTTGGGCAATTATAAAAATTTAAATTTTTTTTTCACACTAGCCGCCTCAATGTTATTCAAATTGCGATTTTTTTTCGTCAAAACTTTTTTTCCATTAGCCGCAGCTATTGAGGCAAAATGGTTTTCAACATTGATTTAATTACTAGTTTTGTTTATTACATATTTAAGAAAAAAGTCACACGATTTTGGCTAATAATATATATTATATTTGAAGATATTCAAAATTTAAAAAATGCTGGGAATATGGACTTTACAGTACCAATCGCGGGTTAAAAATACATGCATTAAGATATTATAATAAGCTGTTAACTTTTTCTCATCAAAATGGCCAAGCCAATCAATAGATTTTAATATAATTAAATTTAAACTCAAGCTAAGGATAAATACTAGCTATTAATAAATGAAATATGTAATAATTAGATATTAATTTTTAATTATCAATTGTAGTAGCTAATTATAGGAATTTAATATTAACAATATGTTGATGGAATACATTAAAATCAAGACATAAATAGCTAGTATTTTTTGGCTACACTAAATTATGAGAGCCATAATTGACTTGTAATATTCTTTTTTTGAAATCAAATTTAAAAATTGTAGGTTTTTATAATTGGTGGTTTCCTTTTACAATGTTAAGCCTAACAAAATGTTTATTTTCAATTATTAAAACAGGCTATAAATGTATATCTAATACATTCAATTTTTTAATGAATTATGTTATTAATAGTAGTCTCAACGGGCCGAATTTTTAAGGCCCAGCCCGCCCGAAAATTTTTTATGTGTGGCCCGGCTTGGCCCGGCCCGAAACCAAAATTTTTATTTTCGGCCCGGCCCGGCCCGATGTTTTTTTTAATGGCCCGGTCCGGCCCGGCCCGGCCCGGCCCGAATCTATAAATATGGGCCCGTAACATTTTTGTGAATACTATAAACAATTAAACATCAAATACATTTTTATTGCTATTAATTATATTAAATGTATCATTTGATATAATAATCATTTAAAAAAAGTAAATAATCCAGTTTTTCCTGGCCTAAACAGTTTCTTCTTTTGGTAAATATCTGACCGGCTGTTGAAAAGGTACGTTCTGCAGTGCAGAAGCTTGCTGGAGTGGCAAAGATTTTGTTTGCGTAACTATTTAATTTGGGCAAGAGTATTTTATTATTATCCCACCATTGTAAAAGATTTTGATCATTTACGTCCTGAGGTGGTAGATTTAAATAGGTTGCTAATTAGTCTTCTGTCCTAACATCATCATCTTCCCACCTGCCCCCTTCGTAGGAAGAAAAGTTTACATTTGTCAAATAAAGGGGTGTTAAAGGTTAAGGGTTAGTGTTAGATTAAGTTAGGGTCAGTGTTAATGTTAAGATTAGTTTTCATTGCAAGGTTCAGGCTTAAAGAGTTCAATGCGTTTTGTTATAACCAGCAATTTTTTTCATAACTGTCATATTTGAACTTTTGAGGGCAAATATATCCAAAACTAAATAAAACCAGATTTACAATAAGGATTTGCGCTAAGCGCTTAAAATATGGCCATATTACGAAAATTTTTCGCCCGGCCCGGTCCGGCATTTCGGGGCGAACGGGCTTTCGGGTCCCGACTGAGAGCACTAATTAATAGGCAGCATTGCTGCGTTTGATACTAATTTTATTGTAAAAATTAAAAAAAAATTTAACGGTTAATATTAAAAAACGCGAATTAATATGCTTAAGGGCACGTGCAAAGTGAGTTTTTATTTTTGCAAAAGTTTTAAAATTTTGAGAAATTTTATTGAAATAAAACGCAAATTTTTTAAAAGTTGCCAAATTAAGTTTATGCACATAAAATGCTTTCTGAAATAAAAAATTTTTTAAATAATTTTGAAAAAAATATAATTTTTAGAAATTTTAGAATTTTTAAAATTTTACAAAAATAAAAACTCACTTTGCTCGTGCCCTAACAAAAAATTCAATGAAAAAAAAATTTTTTTAAGCTGCGGGTAGTGAAAAAAAAAGTTTCGAAAAAAAAATTGAGCGCATTTGATTAACATTAAGGATGCTAGTGAAGAAAAAAAATTTAAGAAATTAAAATTTTTAAAAATTTAAAAAAAAAATTTTTTTTTTGGAAAAATTTTTTGTTAGCCCCTAAAACAATCAAATATGAATTCTTATTTTTTGATATTAGCCGTTATAATTTTTTTTATTAGGGCACGTGCAAAGTAAGTTTTTAATTTCGTAAAATTTTCAAAATTTTGAAAAAAAAATATTTTGTAATAAAAAGCAAATTTTTAAAAAGTTTCCAAATTTAATATATGCACATAAAATGCTTTTTCTTAAATAAAAAATTTTTGAAAAAATTTTGAAAAAAAATAAATTTCAGAATATACAAAATTTTACGAAAATAAAAACTCACTTTGCACGTGCCCCTATAAAAATATTTTTTTACAATTTTGAAAGTATTAGGCTGCGGCTATAGCCGCCTCAATGTTATTCAAATGCGTGGGATTGTTTTTTTCCAAAACTTTTTTTTTCCACTAGCCGCAGCCCTACATGGCGAAATTCATGTATGCATGCAATGTCCAACCGCATTCCTAACAGCTGGCGCAAGTTTTCAAATTTTTTAACAAAAGACGGCCAGAATGCGGTTTAATGATATAAAGGTAATATTATATTAATTTGCACCTCATAGGAATTTGATATTTATAATGTGTTAGGCAAAGGGAGTTTTGCTACTGTATTTAGAGCAGTACCTAAAATGGGCTGTCAAGAAGTAGCTATAAAAATGGTTTATTCCAATTTATTTTACGTTAGATTGATAAAAAGATTATGAAGGCAAAAAATATGGTGCCAAGAGTCCGAAATGAAGTTGAACTGCATTCTAGGCTTAAACATCCTTCTATTTTAGAAGTAATTATATGTACATCATAAAATTGTTTTCTTGATATGTTTAAGATTTATAATAATTGTGATTTTATTATTTTAGTTATACAGTTATTTTGAAGACAAAAATTTTGTGTACCTTGTATTGGAGTTGTGTCAAATAGGGGAATTAGGGGCTTTTATAATGAACAATAAAATTTCTAATAAAGGCATTCTAGAGCAAAAAGGTATATTAAATTAATTAACTAATTATGTAGCTTCATATCTATTAGCCCAAATTATTGAAGGTGTTTTATATTTGCATCAGCATTCAATTGTACATAGAGATTTGACAATATCTAATATTTTATTAGACAAAAACTTATATGTGGTATATTATTTATTTTTTGTTTACAATTATTTTATTAAAGGCACATTTAAATTTAAAAAAAAGAACAAATTTTTCACTTTTTTATATTTTGTCAAATTACAAGATTAATAATATAATAGCTTTTAGAAACTTTAAATTTATTTAGTAATTATTAATATATCAACTTTTTTATTAAAGTATCAAATTAGTAAAATAATTCAAATTCAAATTCTTTAGTATAAAAAAAGGTGTTTTGTAAATAATATAAAACAACTTTGACCATACTATTTTATCTCATATTGATACCAAAATCAATCATTTTAATTAACAAAAATTGAACATGGCCTAATGCTTATTTTTATGTTGTTATTTGCATCAAATTTTATCTTGGATCTTCTATTAGAAAATTGCTGATTTTGGTCTAGCAATTCACCTTACCAAACCTGATGAAAAGCATTATACAATGTGTGGAACCCCAAATTTTATTTCACCGTAATTTTTTTAAATATGACATGCATTTAAATACAATTCATTTATTAATTATATAATACTAAATGGACCATAATTAATGTATTTTCTCCTATTCTTTTCAGTGAAACAGTCTCCAATACAGCCCATGGTATGCAAGTTGATATCTGGAGCTTGGGGTGCATTCTTTACACTATGTTATGTGGCACTCCACCATTTGACACTCAAACAATTGAAACTACCTTTAGTAAAATTGTCACTGGTAAGTTTACCATTCCCCCTTACCTTAGCTCCGACGCTTATGATTTAATTGTTAAATTTCTTCAAAATGACCCCAAATCAAGGATAAAATTGACAGGTAATTCTATTTGTATTTATATATTATTTCTACAGATTTGTATAACTGGTAAAATATTAACCCTTTTTTACATATTTCATTTGTTTTTTGTTGATAAATTATGTTAAACTTTTAGAAAATTTGAAAATCAGATCTGACATAAATTACCGCTGTTATTACAATATATTTAATTTGTTTAGATGCACTTAAACACCCATTTATTAGGAAATATCATACCGTATCATCAAGTTGCAATGGAAATATAGATGAATCATCAATAATGATATTTGGAGACAAGGTAATGAAAACATAATAATTACCCTCTTACACAAGATTGTAAATAAATGTTAAAAATTTACCTTATTTATTGCATAATATTAGAATTTTTTTACTCCTATATTAGCCAAACTGCCAAAATAACGGGGTTGAATCTAAAAACAATTTTGACAATCGAGAAAATTTTTACACACCTAAAAACCAATTTGCAATTCCTTGCGAAGATAGTGACATTTATAGAGGAAGAAACAAAAAGATTAGTTGTCCTCCTAAATTATCAGTTTTAGAAGAAACGACCGATTATTCCAGCCGTGGAGATGAGGTTGTGAAATAAAAAAATATTTTATTTTGCTTTATTATCTAATAAATTTAATTAAATTTTTGTAAGCGCTTACCACAGGCCAACAATATTTTAGAGTTATAAGCTAACCACAAAGATCAAACTTGCAATCTTAATTCTCAAATCCGTTTACAGTTTTTTCTAATCAATTTTGTAAGTCAGCTAACATTGAAAATTTTTGTAATTATGTTAAAATAATATTAAAAAACAAAAATAAATTGAAATTTTATATTGCATATTCACAACAGCTAAACTGTTAATTAAACTTTAAATAATATTTTTTAAAAACCGACAATATAATGTATTGTTTGATATGGATGGAGCAAAATATCTCAGAAGGCGAGAGAAACTACGATACATGAAATAAGGCCATCAAGGGGATCCATTCATTTTCAGTGTTAATCTTTTTTCAGACATTTATATTTGTCGACCTGTGTAATATGTTTCTTAAATTTTAATTTTTCATTTATTACACTAATTCCTAGGCAAATGTGTTTATATATTTAACTCTATTTTTTATATTTTTTATGTTTAAGGATAACCAATTGCTCACAAATGTCTTCTCTTCAAAAACTCATCCTTTAAAGTATAGATAAACTGTTATTCAAACTATATAATATTAAGAATTTTATATATAGGTTTACATAATTTATAGAAAGGATAGTGTTAATTAGATAAAACTATTCTCTGCCAGCGTTCTGTTTTTTTATAATAAATAATATTAGCCTGCTCTAATCATTAAATTGTAAAAAAGATGAAGATGAAATCGTGTAAACCTTGACCAAAAAATTATAAAATTTATTTTTTAAGGTACCTTTAATTATTTAACTTTTTAGATATTTTTTTGTTTAATCTAGTTACAATAGTCAAAAACTATATTATAAGCCTTGACGCCAATTTTATTTTAGCTCTAATGGGTAATAAAAAAAATCTTACAAGTTTAATTGATCATTTAATAAGTATTGTTTTTTTTAGCATTAAATGGCTAAGTTTATTTATCAACTATAAATTTTTAGTCTTTATTTTAAAATCGTCCTTTTGTTGAGCAAATAGATAATAGGACAGAGCGATTCAATAGGGTAGCATTAGTATTTCCCCGCCTCTAGTTAATTTTGTACCTAAGTAATATTCATATTTTTAATATTCAGCAGCCAGGATAGGTCCAACTCTCCCGAAAATTTTATCCATAATTTACGTAATCAACTTACATCACTCAACTTAAAATTAGCCGAACGGAAAAATTCAACCTATGGCACCAAAAGCTTACCGCAAAATATAAATGATCGACCAAGACTTAATATAAATGATGAAAATAATAATTATGAGAGTAAAATATCGAATAGGATTAAGGAAAATGCCATTAATAAAAGATTGTTTTCAAATAGTAACTTTCCGTTTACAGATGTAACGAATAATAATAACAATACCACTGACTTAGCCAAAATTATTGAAAAGTGCCCACATCCTTACAATCACAAAGATTTCAAAGGTCCGATTAAAGCAAATAATACGCCGAAAAAGAAACGGGACGAGTCAACCCTGCGTGATTCAACAAATAAACGGCGTAGGAAACAAGAAGAAATTACGAAAGAAAAGCTTGAAAATTTTGTAGCCGGCCCGCTCAACACCGCGAGACTAAAACCTTTCAAACAAAAGAATGGGGACGTTATCGTATAAATTTTTTTGTATAAAAATAAACAAATTTTTCAATTCTTACATGACAAAATTCTCATCGGTTTAATATTAAAAATTTTACTTAAAGTTTGATTGACAGTTTAGCTGTTGTTAATACTTAAATTATTTGGATATGTTATTGTTTGAATCTTTTTTTGCTTTTAGCTGGCCTAAGTTTGTTTAAATATTCGGTAAACGGCTTTAAGATAGCAGGTTTGGTCTCTAAAGTTAGCTCCTAACTCTCAAAATTGGCCTGCGTTATTAGAAGAGCTGGGGAAAAGCGCATTTTTTGGCTAAACTCAAATTTTTGTTTTCAATTTTTTTTTGATAGATCTAAGCAATCAACTATAGATACAAAATATTAGCAGAAAATCTTTAATCTTATAAATATTTTCTTGGTTGAAGCTACCTTTATTTTTTCTTACTTTCCAATAATGAAAAATTGAGTTTGGCCCAAAAATGGACTTTTCCCCAGCTCTGGTTATTAGCCATAAGCTCTTAAAACATATTCTCCAAACATGAAATCATTTTTGCCAACCTCTGTTTTTTTCTATATTATTAAATTTAGCATATCTATAAACAAATTATTATGCAATAAAATTTGGATTATCAAAATTAACTTATTTTAATAACAGATGTCTATATTACCTGGTGGTGATGTTAGCCTTGAATATTATACAACTACTACCAGACCTCCAAAAAATTCGATTTACAATTTCGATAACGACCAGAAGAATCATCGAAATTACTCTAAACCTCCATCTCAACAACAAACTGCCATTCTCCGACAAATTTTTAAGGTTTCTCACGATGGACTAAAAATCGAAATTTACGATGCCTTGGACAATATAAGGAATACAGGCCTAACACTTTGCCAAAATAATAATTATAATAATCAAAATAGTAATGATTTGAATACCATGTATAGCGAAAGAATAACTGATGTATATAACGAAAACAATACTATATATACGCCCGCAAACGGTCGCCCACCCCTACCTAATACTGATAGGGGTTTCAAAATATATGCGTTTGATAACTTACCTAGGCCCTATTGGAAGAAATATGGCCTTGCTTCGAGGTAAACTATATCAAAAAATAAATTAATATTTTGCAAGTTAAGTTATTGATTGTCGAAAGTTAAATTCTCTCTTATGCACAATTTAGAAGTCAAAATTTAAAAATTTATTTTACATGAGGTTGACGAGCTACCAAAATTGGAAGAAATTAGTTTATAATTGTAAACTACTTTATAAGCAATTTTGTTTAATATGGAATATTTGCCAAATCGTTTTTTTCTTTAGTGTAAAGCAAATTGCATTTTATAAAAAAAATGTTCAATTTTTTATAATTTTTATAATTTAGACTTTAAAGAAGAGATATAATTATAATATTTGTTCACTCTTCTATTTGCTTTTCTTATCGCTATATAAATATGATGTAGCATTAATTTGTATTTTTTGATTATTGGTTATTTTTACTTTTTTTATTAGATTTGTAAAAATTGTTCGAATGAAAACACCCAAGGTTACCGTTTACACCCATGATGCGAAATGCCATTTAATGGAAAATTCACCCAATCCCGATTTTGAGGCCCTGTTTTACGATGGTTTCCATTATATTTTAAGATTATTCTATTCTTTTAAAATTATGTATGTTTTTTAGTTTAGGAACTGGGAAAATATTTTTTAATATTTTTTACTTAACAAGATGGTTATTTATTAAGCATTCATTGTTGATAAGGAACCTAAGAAACTTGTTTCACAAAATATATGATTTATAAAGTATATGTATGACCATCATAAATTCATATATATTGCTTAAAGTGATTATATTGACATTATAATGCCTATATTTATTATTTATGTCTTACAATGACATAATATATAATTTGTAAATTATTGATTATTAACCAATCCTTCTTATCAATTGCTAGATATAATCGCAATAACAATATTAATTTAGGCCCAAAATTCGTTATATCCAACAACAAAATACCACAAAATTCCGCTTATCCTACCGAAAAAGATGATTTTCATACCTTGAAGATAAAACACCTTAACATGGAATCTAAAATTGTCAAAGATATATCTTACTATGCACCCTATTTAAATAAAAACGGCAAGATGGCCCATAATTTAAAAGATTCTGCAATGAATGCTCCGAATGGTCAAAAAATTGATCGAGATATTTTGCAAAATCTTGCCAAAGCTTTCGATTATAGGGAATACTGTTTTCAGGTATGTACAGAAGAATAATATTTTATTCAGTGTATGCTTGCCAGTAATGCTAGGGCTTAACGAATTTACTATAAAAGGGACAAGTCACGCATTTGTTCTATTTTTTTGAAATATTTGTATTATGAATATATAAAAACTTTAAGTATTTTTGAAATTTATTGAATTTATTAAATAAATTTTTTTTTGCAGAAAACTAAAAATAGGTTTCTCTATGCTATTCAGAAAAAGAATAAAATTTTAAGGTTAATCAATTAAGTTATTAAATAATATATTATAATTACCATCTAACTTAATTATTTTTTATGCAATTTGTCAAATTAAAAATACAAAAAATTTTTTTTTTTTTCAAAATATGATTTTGACTTGGCTCGACTTAAAAATACCGCCAATTGATAGTTAATTTTTAAATATATATATAAATTAAATAAACTCATATAAATATATATAAAAGGTCGAAAAATCACTGGAATCTCTCACCACTGATCCAACAACTTCCACCATTTACATTTCAAGTACCAATAATACTTCTCCATTTCCCATAGTTGTTGGGACAAACCCTAAAAGGTTACTAACCTACAATCCCTTAAATCAAATGCCTCTCGGAGAAAATAATAATGATAATAAAGTTTCACATGTCGACAAAAAAGAAATTTCAACTTTTAAGTCGGAGAAAAACCCACATTGTACATTGGATGAGAAAGAAGAGGCTTTGAAAAATAGTCGAAACCATGACGGTTTTTATTCTAAAAGAGATAGAATTGCCTCGGATAGATATGACGACCAGGTAATCATAAAATATTTTTGTTTCACAGGATCTGAATTTTTCAAATTAATACCCTTACAAAAAACAGGTTATTATTATATTTTGTTATCATATATTGTATCTATTTATAACAGAACTATACACAGGGTACCAACCGAATATCTAAGAATTCTCAAAGTATTTTTGTTTAATGTTTCTACTCCCATATACACCATATTTGCCTTAAAAGTAATAATTAATTTATTTACTTAAATACTATATTTAAGCACCTTCACACCATCAAAAATATCCAAACGAGACCCTTATGACTAGTTTTGACGAAATCTCACCCCAATCAAATAACCTCATATCGGCCTATGTACCAGGTTTTAGTATTTTTAATTTTGTTGAAAATAAGAGTTTTAAGCAAAAATGTTTTTGTAACACCTATCGAAAAATTCCTATCGGTCGTGTTACCTACACGAATTTGCCATAGAGAAATGTGCTCTTTCTCAAAATGTTTGCACTTTTTTTAACGTCTCGATTTCTTCATATATTAATTTTTCGTTAGGGCGGCTCATAAAAATTGTTAAATAATGCCAAAAATATATAATTTTTTCGGGTAATTTCTGCATAATATGTATGGTTGACATTCTTTAAAAATTTTTTTAATGGCTGACTCAATTATAATAAATTTTTTGACAACGTATTATTTTTTTTGATTTTAAGAATTTTCTTAAATTTCTTGTCAAAACTAAAGTAAAAGTATAAATACATATTTAACACTTAAACAAACATTTTTTAAAAACTAATTAAAATTGGGAGATAAAGGGCTAGCGCATATTTTACCATATCTACAATATTAACAAAATTATGACGAGAATGATTTAAGACATACAATTAAAATCAGGTGTTAAATTTTCTGTCAAACATCTTAGCTCCGAGAAGAACCAAAAAAATACAGATTAATGTTAAAAAGCTTTTAATAATAACGCACATTTTACGTTTGCCTTTTTGAGTTGTACCCATTGATAGCGATGGCTTATTTAAATCGGGTTCTGTATGGGAGACTCTGTTACATAAAAGATCTGGGATCAATAATATGGTTTAAATCGTGATTGAAAATTTTAAATTTATCACATTTTTCTATTTATTATATTTGACATTGTTAATTTTTACTATTAATTTTAAATGCTATTATTACCTTCTAAATAAACTATATTGAAAAATTATAATAATACAGGCCTACAAATATTTATGTCAGAAACGTGAATTTTATGAAAGCATAAAAGAATGCATCCCCATGATGGCCTAATCTCATATATGTTTTTTGTTTTTCTTAGTTTCTTCCGTCTTTGGCTCCTTAGATCCGTCTATATCAAAAAATGGCCTTTTTTGACTAAATTTACAGATCTAAATATACCCTAAAAAGAAAAAATTTAAAAAACTTTTTTGCGTATTAAAATCCCTTGTAACTTATATTTTTAATCACAAATAATGGAAAAATTTTTTAACAATATATCAAGCTCTTACATCGGCATTTAGATAAATATTTCGCGTCCAAACTAAAATACAACATGATATATTATCGGTTTTTAATAAAAATATTATTTGAAGTTTTAATTTACCAGTTTAACTATTGTTATGCAAAAATAATATTTTAAATTATTTTTGTAAATCTTTTTTAGTTTTTTGACCTTTTTTCTAAAATTTTCCATGTTTACTGACTAACTAAGTTTGATTAGGAAAAACGGTAAACGGATTTGATATTCCCTAAGAGGGCAGGTTTGATCTCTGTAGTAACTCATAACTCTCAAAAAATTGTTGACCTGTGATATAACTGAGAAGTTAATTTTTAGCCGTAGATGATGCAGCATAATTTAATATTTAAAATATCGTCTATTTATCAAAATTGCCAGGTAATTGCTGGGGCCTCTACGACCCACGTACAAAAAAAATTACAGCCAAGTTTTTAGATGGGATTCAACTGGTAATTGATGCCGATCATCTAAATAGGATTAAATACATTGACACAAACAACTCAGCAAATGAGGATTATTACAAAAACTTGAGGTAAAATTGGTCACTTTTTTAGCGAATTAAAGAGTTATACTCTTGCAAAGTACATTTTTGTCCTTCAAAAAGTGATAACGGCGTTGTCACTATAGTAAAAAATGATAATAATATGCAAATAGGACATAAAGTCTATTGAATGGTATCTCGTTTTGTAAAATTTATTGTCAACATTTTTATTATTATTATTACTTTTATCTATACCAGACAAAAAAGTTTCATAAGAATATTTAAAACCAACCAACGTTCTTGTTTTTGGTGTAGCTTACGAATATAATTTATTTATTCTATGCCATAAACAATTTTTTTTATTTTCCGGATAGGCTGGTATAAATAAAGACTGAATAACTAATTTTACATATTAAATCTATCAAGATAAGGCATTTAAATAATTTTTTTTGTTATCCATATAATACTTTTTATAAAAATTTGTTTTTATTCACTATTTTAAAATAAATCGCTAACATTTTTGATTTAATAATTTTTCTAGACCACTTGTTCAAGATCTAATTATTTCAATGAATTATTGGAAAAATATAGTTATACAAATTACATGTATTCTTTTAAACCCATTATAAAAAAATTAGGAGGCACTGGAAAAAAGGTTATAAATAATTAACGCAAAACAATTATAAAAACTTGAAATAATATCTGCTCTATATTTTTCTTGTCCAGCTACTTGATAACCTATTACCAATATTTGTTATTCATTTTTCCTGCACAAATTTTCATTTATAAACATTACATTTTAATAAAATTTTTTAATTTATTATTATTATTCAATTTATAGTTACGTGAGCCACGATTTAACCATAAACCCAAACCTGCCTGACCATATTAAAGATAAATTGAATGTTATACCCTTGTTAGTGCAAAATATCAAAGCCAATTGCACAAAAGTTTAATGTTATAATTCAATGAACGCCATAAACAAAATTGTTTTTATATAATAATGTACACTGCCACGTTTAAATATTATATTTTAAATATCTTGCTTAATATGTCATAAAATAATGCTCAATGTAAATATGTCTTCATGTCAAACATACTATTTATACATGAAATAATATGAAAATACAAATCAAATAAAGACAATTTATGTGATATATTGCCATATGATAAATGTTTTTCATAATCTTATTCGAGGTGACCAATCTGATGGTAAAAAAAACTTTTTTATATATTAATTAAACAAAATAATTTGTTTTATAACTTATAAAAATTTTAACTGTATTGTCCGATTCATTTTTTAAAACTATATTCCTTTAACAACTTTACAGTTTAGATTTTTTAAATTTACAAAAATGTTGCTTGGGTACCAAACATGATAGGTCACCTCTACTAGGGTTAATCAACTTCGTCTGGCGTTACAGGGTGTGGAAGGGGTATAATCGATTTTTTCTCAACGTCGCGGGATAAGGCTTTTCTCATATCTGAAAATTGTAAGTTAGATTTAATTTTGTAAAAATAGGGGATATATATAAGGTTTTTTTGGAATGTGTCTTAAGTTAAGTTATTTTTTTTTATTGGCTCGTTCCGAGTTCATTTATTTTAAAAAAACTTATATTCTAAAAAGTGTTTTTGATACTAATATAAAAAATTGGCACTTTTTGCAAAAAAGTTATAACAAAACTTTAAAAATGTTAAAATTTATAATTTTTGAATGCGCCTTTAAACGCATTTTTTTCATACTTAATTACAATTTCAAATATTTGGTAAAACATAAATTGTTGAAATTTTTTTGATAAAAAAACAAAATTTCTAGAATTTTTTACATAACATAAGACGGCCCCGACCACATTCAAAGTAAGAAAAATTATATTAGGTGCATATATAAAAATAAAACTTAGTATGACAAATTTTTGAAATATCTAATATAAAATCAAACCTATTATCCTAAGGTAAAAATCCAGTTACCGTTTTATATCAAACTTTGTGAATCAGCTATAAACATTGAAAAAAATTATTTATACATACAAAACAGCTAAACTATTACTATTATCGGTAACATGTCGTTAGGTAGGGTGGGGTGTAAAATAATTTGCATAATATAAGTGGATAAAGCTTGATAATTGTGTAATATTCCATTATTTAAAATAAAAAATTTAAGCTAAGTTGACCTTAATATAAAAAATTACTTTTTAATTATTTTTACTAATAGGTTCTCAAGGTCGCAAATTCAGTCATTTTCGTTATATATGGCTTGGGGGGGGGGGGGGGGGTATGTAGGGTCTTGTTTAAAGGAATGATTTGAAAAACGTATATACGAAAATATAATTTTTTAACAAAATGTTGTCAGTACTAGGTATATTAAAAAGACCAAATAAAAAGCAAATGGTTGCCTATAAAAATTTTAAATATAAGTTTGAAATTTCAGAACGTTATGTGTAAAATATAGCTGAGGTCTTAATATTTTTATGTAATAATTGGTATATAATTTTAATGTAAATTAATTAAATCATGTAAATGATATATTTCTTTAAATATAACTACCACAATCAAATTTGCCCCAATTTTTGTGCATTTTATTATGGCGGTAGCAATCTTTGTTACATTGAAATCTATAAAATTCAATATGTACTTTTTAACATTATTTTATATTTGTTAAATTAAATAGGTAAATTTGTTACCAATAATTTAATTTGTAAAGATTTGTTATTATTTGCTTTTTTTAACGACAAGAAAATCATAAATTAATTTTTATATTGTTTATGCATAGAATTGTTTAAAAAATATTTGAGTTATTAATTTACTTTTTAGTTGCTTAAAATTATGTTAAATAGTATTTTAGTTGGCAATATTAATGAAAGTTATTAATGTTATATAATTTAAACATCCATCCTTTGTAACACAGGTCAACAAATATCAATGTCAGAAACGAGATTGTTATGATAACATAAAAGAATGCAACCCCATGATGGCCCAATCTCATATATACTTTTCGTTTTTCTTAGTTTCTTCCTTCTTGGGCTTTTTAGATCCGTCTATAACGAAAAATGGCATTTTTTGACCAAATTGACAGATCTAAATATACCCGAAGAAGAAAAAATATAAAATTCTACATTGCATATGTAAATTCCTTGTCACTTATATTTTTAATCACAAATAATGGAAAATAAATTTTAATAATATATCAAGCTTTTACATCGGCATTTAGATAATACAAAATAATTCGCGTCCAAACTTAAATACGACACGATATATTATCGGTTTTTAATGAAAATATTATTTGAAGTTTGAATTTAACAGTTTACCTTGTGTGAATATGCAAAAATAAAATTTCAATTTATTTTTATTTTAGGATCTTTTTTGTTTTTTTGACCTTTTTTTTCTAAAATTTACAATGTTTATACCTGACTAACTAAGTTTGATTAGGAAAAACGGTAAACGGATTTAATATTCCCTAAGATGGCAGGTTTGATCTCTGTAGTTAACTCATAACTCTCAAAAAATTGTTGACCTGTGATTCAACAAAATAAAAATTTTCAATTAATCTTTTATTATCATTTCCCAATTTCTCGCAAAAATACAATTCCTATTTATATATGCTTACAGTTAGTATCTACTTGATCAAAAAATATAAATTCAATTAAAACATAAAAAACTATCAAAATGAGGTAAAACTTTGATCTTTTTTTGTTAAATTTTAACATGATTTCGAAAAGGTAATGACTAACTACCGATTTAATTTAATAAATTTGCTTAGTTTTTTTTAACTTTCACTAAACCACGTACAAAGTGAGTTTTTATTTTGGTAAAATTTTGTAAACTCTAATAATTTACAAAATAAAATTTGCAATTTTTGAAAATTTTAGGAAAATTCAACTTGCACGTGAGAGTAAAATTAAAAAATAAATGTTTAATGAATCGTTCTGCAGTCTTAAAGCAACCCAGGTGACTTACCAAAGGCGTCTTCGCTATAGTCACCGGCATAATAATCGAGGACTCTTCGATAAATGCTGTACCCAAACTTTTTGTACATCGATATGGCTACCGTATTGGAAACGCGGACAAACAAATCGACAAAGTAACAGTTTTGCCTTAAAAATAAGTATAAAAATATAACTTTGCAAAAAATTCCAAAATTTGAGGATTTTAAATATAAGTGAGTTAGTTGAGCTAATATAAAATATATTATGCAAAATATTTTATATGCCATATATAACTAAAATAATTTTGCAATAACTATAAAACATTTTTTAAATTTTAAGTTTTAGCCCCAATATTGGATTTTACAATAATAATTTAAAAACCTTTTCTACTTGTAGTTTATTATTGCTATAATATATTCATTGCTTAAATGTACAACAATATAAAAATTAGGGCAATCTAAGGATAGTTTGTACCAGAAATTTTTTTGAATTTTGTTGTTACGTAAAAAAAATTCAACTGGCATGTAGAGTCATATTTAGATCCAAAATAACAAAGTCTCATTATATAAAAATATTTTTAATAAATTGATAAGATAAATTAAGTTGCCCTTAAACTGACAGAGACGTTTTGTTCGAGAGCTGAAACTAAAGTAGAACATAGTTTAGCAGGATAATACAAGGGTACAAAATAAACTATTGTTTGCAAAAAGTAAAAGTTTTTTTTCTAATGTTATATCACAAGAAAAAAACAAATTTATAGTAACGGGGTATAAAATAAACATAAATATATTAATCGTTTATAGAGATATGAAATATAACCATTACTTTTTAATTATTACTAAGTTATTTTTTATATATATAATTTGACAAAATAAAAATAAATGCAAAAATTTTTTTTTGCTAATTCAAAAAATGACTTTAAAAGTGCCTTCCTCTCTTAAAAACCCACACTTTATGGGCCAAAACACAATTTTTTTTTCAAATAGGCCCTAAGTCTTGATTTCTTTCTAAAACACAGGTCAACAAATTTTAATGTCACATAAAATAAGTGTATGAAAACATAAAAGCATGCATCCTCATGATGGTCTTATCTCATTATTTTCCGTTTTTCTAAGTTTCTTCCGCCTTCAGCTCCTTACATCCTTCCATATCAAAAAAATGGCCTTTTTTGACCAAATTGACAGAACGAAAACACCCTAAAAAAATTTAAGAATCTTTTTTATATAAAATTCCCTTGTGATTGATATTTAACCTTTCAAATAAGTAATAAAAACTTTTTAGTATACTCTTATATCGGCATTTAGATAATACAAAATATTTCGCGTCCAAACTTAAATACGACACGATATATTATCAGTTTTAAATAAAAAAATATTAATTTGAATTTAACAGTTTAGCTGTTGTGAATATGCAAAACAAATTTTCAATTTATTTTTCAATCTTTTTTGTTCTTTTTGACATTTTTTTTATAATTTTCATTGTTTATAGCTGACTAACCAAGTTTGATTAAAAAAACGTTAAACGAAGATGGCAGGTTTGATCTCTGTAGTTAACTCATAACTCTCAAATTGTTGACATGTGAAATATGAGAGTATTTATGTTAAAAATTGGAAAATTATTAATGTAACTTTTTATTAATAATAAAACTTAAATTTAAAAAACTCACATTAATAAACAGTTCAAAAATCGCATATCTTTTTCCTTTTAATCCTCTGAGTGTGAGCTTTTTTAATAATAAAGCCCTTAAAAAGTCTTTAAGGCTTCCAGCATTGCTTTCAAGATTTGTTATAAAAATGTGGAATTAGTTTATTATTTATTATTTAGATTAAAAAAATAAATGCCACGAAATTTTAACACTTGAGAAAATGGGCAAAATAGGTTTCTCAGTTATTGGCTTTGCCCTCCCCCTTCAATTTTTTTCTTTTTTTAGATTAGGGCTTTTTCCTTTATTGGGAAAAAACATTTTCCCACAATGTCCCACATTTTTCCCAGCCATGTTATAAATTTGGTAAAAACTAATAATTTTGTGAACTTTTTAATAAACATGTTAAGTAAATAACAGCAAGAGGAGTATATTTATTATATCCATTCACACATTTACATATTTTATGTAAGCTCTTGAAAAGTAAGCTAAATGGCTTAAAATACATTTTAACTTATCATTTTTTATATTTTGTTTATTAATTTTTATTCTTTATTACCAAAAATGAAAGTTAAAGATAATTTTAAAAATCTATTCTTAAATGGTCATAAAATAAAAAACTTAACTTAATTATAAACAAATATCAAAAAATGACAAATTTTATTTAATTCAATTTTTATAAAAATGAGTATATCTAAAGACTAACTTAAACTACCACTAACTTATTGAAGACAACATATAAAAAATGTTTCCTATGAACTTAGAAATTAGATTATAGTAAAATATCAACAATCTATAAAAAACCTACAAACACTTATATTCACCTTAATACAAGCTACAAAAATAGTTTCATTAATTTTTGTTAGAACAACTATTTAGTTATTTAAATGAATAATTTTTAAAGCCTCATATCCTATGTAAACAAAACAAATGTAAAATGCAAATATTATCTTTTGGTATGGTTAATAAATAAAAACCTATCAGAATAATCCTCCAAATGTTTCATCAATGATTCAGCCAAACCAAGTCTTCTATAATCAGGTGCGATGGAGAGTGCAGTAACATGGCCATGATAATTTTCGTTTTGGCCTTCCGTCTTGCCCATAACTAATAACTTACTATAATGTTTATTATACTATATCCCATTACTCTACCATTGGGATGTTCTGATACTTTGAATAAGCTGGGCCAATGAATTAAATATTTCATATAAAAACATAGTCCATACTAAAATAAAAGAGAAATCTTATTTACTGTTTCCGTTAAATGGTCCAAATTACTAATAAAATAAACAATAACATTAAACTTACACTTGGTTAAACTTAAATAAATCTTCAAGCCTAAAATTCCTTATGTAAGCCATTCGACTCCAATTCAAGATGCTATAAAAAAGAAATCAGCAGGTGAATTTTCGAGGGAATTTGAGTGAGCATGCTTAGCAAATGCCTTTTAAATTATTCCAAATATAAATGTAATTTTAACTTTATACCATGTTTTGTTTGGTATTAAATAAAATATAATTTTATTTGTAGATTATAAAGCTATCATATACAGTTCTCAAATAAAAATAAGATTTTCTACTAATTTAATTAGAAGCTTTTGCAATCAAACAGCACATCATGCTATTGTTGAAGAATATGATGATAGGCCTATAAACAAAGAAGAACAAAACTCAATAGATTACTTTAAAATGAAGCAAAAGTTAGATAGTATAAGATTACAAAGCCCAAATTTAGCTGCAGGAAAAGAATATCCTAAAATGCCTAGTAAATTAATCAAGGCACATGGTGAAATATTACAAGAAAATAAACCATTTCAAATGTCTGAACTAAATGGCAAAAATATTAATTTTAATGAAAATTTAAAATTCTTTATTAAGGCTTGCCTAACAATGGATGAAGTAATTAATTTTTAAATTTTGTAAAGCTATATTTATTTAATTTTACACTCTAATTTCCAGTTTTTAACAATTAATAACCACCCATAAGAATATATAAATTCATAAATTTTTTTATTATAATTAGATAGACTTTTTTTTAACTACAAAATTTATATCAATCATTTCTCAAGCTCCACCAACCTTATATTTGACTTTTTTTAGCATAGGATAGATTTTAAGAAGTTTTATTTAAGCCTAAATAAGGATCAAAAGAATGAAAATTTTTTACTGCATTATAGACCTACATTTCATGAGTAACAATAATTTGATATTTCAAAATCAGAGCTGGGAAAACAGTAAGCCGCAAAACTTTAATGCTCCACAACTTGGGGGAAAAAAGAGAGCCATAAATAAAGGGCCAAAATTACACCTTAAAAAATGTATTCACTAAAAAAGGCTAGAAAAACACTCTTAAAATATCATGAAAAGCCCACTTAATATTTCTTAATAATTTTTCAAAAATCTTAAATGTTATAACTCTCAAACTCTAAGAAAATTTACCTCAACCGCAACTAAGGATATATTTAATCTGTATTTGTAAGCATAGGATTTATTTGAAAAATATTTTGGAATAATATAAGGTGAAAAATTTTTTGTATTTTATAAATATGTATGGGGACAGCCAAGCATATTTAGAATAAATTATGTAGACTGTTTAATTAGCCTACAGGTTTGACTAAGCAAGCTTTAAAGGATTATATAAGCAAATCGACCTTATTTGGTCCATATCTATATAAATGCTGCCTTTTAAGTTCTATATTAGTCCTTTTTTAGAGACTGGTCCATTGTATTTCGGCCCGCCCCGCCCAAATATTTCAACTAGCCCAGCCCGGATCATTTTAGCCTAACCCGGTCAAATATAAAAATGTGGCCAGGTGTATCACGGGCTCTATAAATTTGTTGCTTTAAAAATATTAATAAAATGTTAAGTGTAGAAGTATTACCAAAATTTATTGTTTTTGTAAGCAATAGTTAAAAAGAAAAATGAGATATCAAATATCGGCCCTACCCGTTTCCAATTTCGGTCAGGCGGGGCCCGGCTTGTTTTGGGCGAGCCGGCACCCGTCTAGCTGGACTCTCGGGTTTCCATATCCCTTCAGCCCGGTCTGGTAATTATTTTTTTAAAAAATTATGAATTTTTAAATTATTTTACCCTATGATTTCATATATATTTAATTTTGCCAAATATACCAAATTGAACGGTTAATCTTTTGTATTAAGGAGATTAAAAACAAATTCATGTTGGTAAAAATAGTTGGGGCCTCAAATTTCGTCAGGCATGTTTAATGTGCCAATGTTTTATTTACAAATTATAGAGTAGATTATTGAATTCGAACATAACATCGAAATTATGCCAGTTTTAAACGCGCTTTATTTAAGAGAAATCATTTTTAATATTTGTACAAAATTTGGTTTTAAAACTAATAATATCTATTTAAACACAACAGATAATGGGACTTATTTAAAAGTCGCAAACCTACTAATAGATGATACGAATTTAATCTAGCATCCATAATAAGTGACAAATTAAAATGCTTAAATTTAATGGTAATAAAATTCCGGGTGATTTATTTTAAAGAAGCTCTTACGAGTTTTTTCAGAAAAGGGGCTTTTTTTTAATTTCCCCCTTTTTTAAGCAGGAAAAGAGACTTTTCTTTTACCATACAACTCGTGGGCTTTTTGTCAAAAATACACAAAAAATTAATAAAAAAAAACTCTTTTCTTTTTTCCTTTCTGTTTATAACTAATATAACACAGAAGTCCATAAATATGTAAACATTTAAATATGTTTTCTTCCTTGACTAAACTCTTCAAGTAGCGGCATTATAAAATATGGAAAAGGATTTTGGTGACCTCAAGTTTCTAAAAATAAAGAAAAAGTTAATAAAACTTTAATTTATATACTTATATTAAAATATATCAAATTTGATCAAGCTCCAACATCACATTAAGGTCGAAAAATTTAACATCCACGATTAAAAATATCTGATCAGGTTAAAGAAATTCTATTTAGGTTATACATATTAGCTATTTTATAAAAATTTTGAATGTTTTTTAGTTTTTTATATTTATTTTTTCTCCAAATACTTAATGTTTATATCAATACAAAATGTAAATTGCAAATTAGAAAATGAAATCTGAAGTTGGTAGGTGTTTTATGATTAATTATTTTATAAGTCCAGATAATTTGTAGAACAATAAAACTCACAATTATAATTCAGATAAGAAACTTTAGTTTCAAAATCTTTAAAATATGGAAACGGCAATATCAATTTTAGGAACTTAATGAGCATTATATAAGTAGCAGACTTAGATTTGAATCCTGGCTGACAATTAATTTTGGCTTGATATATTACACTATCCTTTGAAGTTTATTTTCAAAAAATAATTTATTTTTAGCCAAAATAAATTAACATTTAAAATCCAAATTAAAAAACAATTTTGACAAATATACCATTTGGCAAGATAATGTAAATATTACTTTATATTAAATTATTAGTATATCTTATCTAGCTTGGCCATTTATTAACCAAGCAAATCAAATCAAATATTTTAATGAACATTCTTTTTTTGCAATTTAGAAGCCCTAACTTTAAAATTTGGGAATAACACAACCTTAATTTAAAAATTATTTATGCTTTACCTTAAATGATATTTTTTTATTCTGGTAAAAACAGTTGCTATTTAGAAATTTGAGGTGAAACATTATACTAATGTGGAAGTTGAAGCTTTAATTTTAATAAATGTGATATTATTATTCTAAATAAAAAATTTAACTTTTTTACTCTAATACTGGTTGCAAACGTTACTTTCCTATTTTATCATCTTTTCGATTTTTTTTAGGGCAAAGGTGAGAGGATAAATTGAAAAATGGTAAAAACATAAGATGCTATATTTATATTTTTTTATTTAGGTTTTATAAAATTTTGTAGATCTGTGTTTGTTGACAAATAACAGAAAATAAAATTAATAGCCTAAGAATGCATTACCCAACATTATCATAATAATCTATCTTCATTTTTTATTCTTATATTTTTATATAGACTTCATATCATAAAAAGAATGTGAATCAGGATCATATTAATGCAATTACCAACCTTGTAATTAAACGTTTCAGGGCTAAAAAATACATGAAAGCGATTGATTTTATTAATGAATTGGTTTGTAAACACGGAGTTATCCTACCATTTGAATCATTAATTCCCCTCATCAAAACCATCAGTGAAAAGGGCTTCGATCCGACGGGTAATTATGCCAGAAGGATATTTACAACTATACAAAATACGGTTAAATGATTTATATTTATACTTCTTTTTGATTTACGGTAGTTTTTTGCGATACAAACTTTATAAAAATATATATAATATTGTGATGCATTTAAAAAATTTGTTTTCATCTTTTAATTAATCAATATCAATAATTTATCACATTTTTGTTATAGGGATTATCGGATCATTTCGGTGGGAAGATCCCTGTCTTCTCAGAAATTTTAGTGTTTAATACCCTCTTAGGCGGCTTTCTCGGAGAATGGCACACTTGTACAACCACCTTGAAGCTGCTGAGTGACCTAGTTAGGAATTAAGAGCTAATTAATATGCCTGTCTGAGTCTAGTTTGATATACTAGGTCCCCAGCGTGTGAGCATATCTCTTTTGACCCGATGGCAATATTAATCCCTTTGCTCTTAAAACGGGTATGGCGTTCCTATATAGGGAAAGGGATGCGGGCCTTAAACTAATTAAATTTTTTATATTAAAGGGATTACCGTTAACCATGATGATTTCACCAACGTTTTCGAAGAAATTAGGTTTAAGCCACGAAGAAACCATTTGCGTTGCACAAGCTATATCAACACATTCAAACATTAATCTTGAATTTATGATTGCCAACCATTTATTCAGCCCCACCGGTGTATCAAACCAAGGTGAAATTATTGTTTTGAATAGCTAATCTAATTTTTTTTATCCCATATTAAGGAACACTTGATTTTATTAGTACCCGAGACCTCTTCTCAAATACGTTGACCGTTTTATCGTTATATATTCACACCGCAAAAATATTATTTTGATTGCTTGTTTTTTTTTTTGTTAAAAATAGGCACTTAGTTTTTATTTGAAAATTACAAAATTTGTCTTACTAAAAATGTCTTCGAAATTAAATTATTTTAAAACAAAAGACTACATAGTTTCTTTTACTTGTTATTCCTACGCCCAGCCTTGCTCGACTCTATGCCAGGCCGTTTTTTAGGCCATACCGAGAAAATAAAATGTTTTATAAAGCCCTATCATTGTCAGTTGTTGGAGCCGATCGGGCTTAAAAAATTTTAATACAGATGGCCTCTGAATAATTTTAAAGCATATATAAACGCTTTATACATATAAGTAAATATATTTAGCTCTATTTTTGGTAAATTTATTTTAAGCATATTTATAATAGCAAATATGTAAATTTGTTAATGGCATTAACGGTTATTATGTCAAAACATTTAAAATATTTTTTATTTCCACCATGTTTTATATATGTTTATTTTATAGATATGTTAGATTTTAGCCTTTTGACTGGAAAGGATCCCTATAACCCTTCAGCAATTGATAGCATAAATACTTCGCATTCCCTTAAAGAGCATTCCAATAATTTGGTATTTTTTAAAAATATTTTTTGATTTTGCTTTTAGTTAATATAACATTGTTGTTATAATTAAATTGGGTGTAAGTTTTTATATAATTATTTCTCGTTTCTTACTATTTGCAAGTCATTTTTTAATTTCCTTAATTTTACATTTGTTTTATTTCATGTTATAATTTGGACTGTGTCAAACATACATCTGTTTTTTTAATTATTGTTTCTTTTATATTTAATAGATTAATTAACTGGTCACGTTCTAATAATTAATTTCTAGCATCAATGATCAAAAAAAAAGAAAGTGGTTTAAGGGGTCGACATTTTGCGATTAATATCGATCTCCTAACCCTTTTTAGAATTTGATCTTAAATGTTATATATGATTACTTAAAATCTATATATTATGTTTGATGATATAAAAAAGTACAATTTATAATTTTGTTATATTGTTGAAACAAAGGCGAACCAAGCTCACGCAACGCTTTTATACCTATCGCTTAAGGCTCATATTAAACTCTATGAAAAGAGAAAGGATGATATACCAAATACTATTGTATTTCCTACATCCGCCAACAAAGGTGCGCAAAAAATTGAATCACGAGAAGATATGGATTCTAATACAAATAAGAATCAAAACTCAAAACCGGTTATTAGTCTCACGAACATAAAACCCTTTAACATTATGCTGGAAACATGGGCCAATTTAGTAATTAATATATTTATCGGGTCAACAATTTTTTAAGGCTTATAAGCTAACTACAGAGATCAAACCTGCCAAGGATTTTTATTTCCGTTTACCGTTTTTTCTAATCAAACTTAGTAAGTTATCAACATTAAAAATTTTAAGAAAATTGTCAAATAAACAAAAAAAGATTAAAAAAAAAATGGAATTTTATTTGCCAATACAGCTAAACTGTTAAATTCAAACTTCAAATATTCTATTAAAACTTATAATACATTGTGACGTATTTAAGTTTGGATGCTAAATGCTGGTATAAAAGGCTTGACATACTAAATAATTTTATATTTCATTATTTAAGATGATAAATATAAGTTACAATATATGAAAAAAGGATTCTTGTTTTTTTATTCACGAGGTCGCAAAATTTGTCTATTTGGCCAAAAAAGGGCAATTTTTTGATATGGACGGATCTAAGGAGCTCAAGGCGAAAGAAAAGTAAAACGAAAAATATATATGAGATAAGGCCATCATGGGGATATATGCTTTTATGTTTCCATCAAATTTTTTCAGACATTGAAATTTGTTGACCTGTGTTATTAAAAGAAGTTTGTAAAAAAAAGCCCATATGGACTAACAATTGCGGTTTTTTTATATTAAAGATTAGGAATTCCAATTATATATATAAAACCTAAGCAAAAAATTGATATCTTATAAATACCTCTATAATCTTTTCCTTAATATTTAAAAAGAAAAAATGAGTTTAATTCAAAAATGTTAACAGCTTTTGTTACCCGTTATTATTTCTATTTAATTAGCAGAATTTACTAATATTTTTCTTCGAATATTTTGATTAATAATTATTAGCTAACAAATTATTTGAAAATTTAATTATTTAGCTGGGAGGGGCAAAGTGTATCTTACTTAGAGTTTATTTTTAAAAATTAAAGGGCAAAAAATTTTTTTGTTTCTTTGAATCAAGGAAATAGCATTTTTATTTTTTCCAATAATATTAGTTTAATTTTGATTGATTTAAATAAGTTTATTGCAAAAGGAATTTTTATAACTTTTGATAGGGCAACATTGAAAGAATTGAGGCCATTTATCACCTGATATTGTTTAACCGTCTGACTCCAAACGCCGAAACATTCTCGCATTTGCTTTATACCGTCGCCAAAAATTATAATTTGACCATTAATCAAACATATATCACTCAATTTATTCATAACATTTTAACTGAAATGGAAAATTTGGTTTTACAATTATTTTTATTTGTAATTTATAAAAAATTTATTTTTCTATTTTTCAAGGTATTAATTAATATATTTCATAAAGAGTGTTACTCTAAAAAATTCCAATTTTAGAATAATGATAATTATTATATGTACTCGTTATATTTTATGTAACTGTTAAATTATAATAAAATTAATAGAATATACATTTGGATGAACTCTTTCAAAATCGTTATTACTTCCGTAACGAACTCGATATGATATTAAACGTATAACAATAATCTGTTTATTTATATGTAGAAATAAATATTTTTTTAAATTTTTCAAGTGCTTTTTTATCAAAAATATTCTTTAATTTAGGCAATAAACTTGGTGCAGCCACACTATAAACCTCTGACTCCGGAGATCATACGTACCTACGATACGGATATATTTAAAGATCTGCCATCCACAAAAACTGTATATAACACATATTGACAAATTTTAACTTTTGAGATATGACTTTTACGATAGGAAAATTGTATTTTGTGCTTTTTAACGTTTGTATTTTTTTTTTATAGTACATTACTCATTTATCAAAAATTACATATTTTGCAAACTTTGCTAATTTTTGTTTGGCTTAAGTCAATCACTTCTATACTTTTTTGTGCAAACTTATATTTGATTTAAGTTGGCCAAACTCATGTATGACAATTTTTAATATGATTTTTTTATTCCTTTAAAAAATATTTTTAGCCGAAAAACAAACTTGAACTACTTTTTAAAATATATAAATTTTTGGACATATATAAAAAAAATTATAGAGTTATTGGCTTGAAAAAAGTACAGTTTTACTTAGTGACATGTGTATCCTTAAAGAAAAATATGTTTTAAATAGAAAATCACGTATTTTTAACATCAGGTATAGCCTTATTTTGTGAAATTTTTATTTTATATGTAAATAAAGGTTTGCAAATTAGTTACATTATTTGCCCGTTTACCGTTTACCGTTTTCAAAATTTCGTTTATATATTTAATATAAATTATAGTTAAATAGATGCGCCATTCGAGACTTTAAAACTCGACTATAACTCTGAGTTTTTTATGTTTGTATGAAATATGCAAAATGTCAATTTTATGTTGCAATATGTATTTTAAATTTACACATCTAGTTTTGACAAATAAACAGGGAAAACCTTTAAAATCAAACAAAAAAATACTATGTTACTAAACGATTTTCCTTTAATGACCGTCTAAAAAAATTAAAATTTGAGTTCGGACATGTTAACACAACATTTAGGGCCAGAATCATCCATATATTTTGCAGCTGAGTTTGACAAACTCAATTGGTTAATTTGTAATGAAATAAGAACTTATTTCTCCCTTTCTTATTTTAAACTTACAAATAATAAAATAAAAAAGGTTTATATTTATCTACCTTACCACAAAAATAATTGTTCCTAAAAATTACTCAAAATTTGTATTAGACATCATCACAAGGAATGCTCCCCTATTCAGAGTTGTTGACTAAATCTCAATACGATCAATACTTTCGTGAACAACTTCGCAACGAAATGCTTGGATACGTTAAAATTAAATCTATATTTGCGCCCCAATCGACAGTGGAATCACAATCCTTACAAATCTTAACCACTTCTTCAAGCAAATCAAAAAATAATGACAACTCTATACACCGTAGTCCCCTTGGCAATAAAAAGATTGAAAATTACTGCACTAAACAGGAGGTTATTATTATAGCATTGAAGAGTTTACACTTTGCTTAACGTTATCAAGCGAAATCTGTTTACTTATTAGTCTTTTTTTAGGTTCTTTTCAAGCCTTCTTTCTGTTTAAATAATGTTAGGCGTGTTTAATGTCGAAATTTTTTTTTAAATTTTTTGATATTTATTTTATATTAAAATTCATTTTTCAAAAAGGTTGCCGCTTTTATTCTACAGGAAAAAGTTTGGAATAAAATCTAAAAAAACATTAAATTTTTAAAAATAAACTCTTCGTGGGCGGTCTGATACTAAAGTTTTGGATTAATGTCTTAAAGTTAAAAAAATATAAACCTTATTATAACAACATGACTTTTTAAATGCTGCTTTTAATTTTTGCAATTTGTAAAATAACATAATTGAGAAAAAACGAAAATATAAGTAATTGTTATGAAACAAAATTATGCAAAGTTAAGGCATCTCCTGATCTAATTTAAGCTGCGTTTTATACTACACAGGTCAACAAAATTTTGAGATTTGATCTCACCACAGATATCAAACTTGCCATCTTAAGGATTTTCAAATCCGTTTACCTTTTTTTCTAATCAAACTTTGTAAGTCAGCTATAAACATTAAACATTTTTGAAAATAAAAAGTTAAAATAAAAAATATTTAAAACCAAATTATAATGGAAATTGTTTTGTATATTCACAACAACCAAACTGTTAAATTTAAATTTCAAATATTATTTTCTTTAAAAGCCGATAATATATCGTATCGTATTTAGGAATGACAAATATTCTCCATTAAAATGTTGATGTAAGGGCTCGATAAAATTAAAAATTTTATTTCTCATTATTTGAGATTATGCAAAAAAAAATAAATTAATTTTTTTATATTTCCGAGGTCGCAAATTCAGTCAATTTGGTTTTAATAGGCTATTTTATTTATATGGACGGAGCAAAATTTCCGAAGACAAAAGAAACTACGAAAAACGGAAAATATAAGGCTCTCATGAGGCTTATCAAAAACTTTTTTTCTGACATTAATATTTATCAACCCGTGTAATATATTTTGGATTATTTCATACATTTAAATTATAATCTTTTGCTCTTTATATTACTTTTTGTTACATTTGTACATGTTTAGGAAAATATAAAAAAATTGAAACTAGAAAAGGCTAAATGGCAAGCTATTTTACAAAACGTATTTCGTTCAAACCTAAAACACCTCAAACAGGCCTGGGATGAAAAAGGTTTTTTTTTATTTTTACGGATTTTTTTAAAGATAAATTTAGTTTAAACTTGTTTTCCTAATTTATTGGCAGCATACCGAAGAGGTTTTAAAACAATCAATCTTTATCCGATGCTTAAAATACTCCCAGAAAAAGATTACATCGAACTCATGATAAATGTATATTTTTATTGTACTATATTTATAAATATTGGTTTAATATTTTATTCCACTGGTCAACAAATTCAGAGTTACGAGCTAACTACAAAGATCAAACCTACCATCTTAGATTTTAAATCCGCTTACCTTTTTTACTTAGTAATTCAGCCATAAACATTGAAAATTTTAGAAATTAAGGAAAAAAAATTAAATTGTAATTATTTTTTTGCATACTCACAACAGCTAAACTGTTAAATTCAAACTTCATATAATATTTTTTTAAAAACCGATAATATATTATGTCTTGTATAAGTAGTTGCGATATATTTTGTATTATCTAAATGCTGATGTAAGAGCTAAAAAAAGATTCTCAATTTTTTTCTTTTTTAGGGTATTTCTAAGGTCGCAAAATATGTCAATTTGGTCAAAAAAAGCCATTTTTTCGATTTGGACGGATTTAAAGAGCCGACAGTGGAAGAAACTACGACGGAAAATATATATGAGATAAGATATGAGGATGTATGCTTTTATGTTTTCATAGACTTATTTTTTCTGACATTGATATTTGACCTGTGTTTATATAACACGCAATATTTTTACAATATTTTTTTTTAAATTTTTCTAAGCTATTTATACAAATGATAGGAAATTGAATTTATGGCTATAAATGCTCAGTACTACAGCCCGTCAAGTATTTACCTCTACAAACAGTTGGGTTATCGCGTTAATCAAAAATACATTGTTAGGCAAAAACTTTTGAACGGATTCGATAAAAAGGTAAATTTTGCAATGTGAAGAGATTTTTCGAGCCGTAAAATTCTTAGGCCTAGCCAAAAGTTTTTTACCCCAAACTGCGATTACATATTTTAATTTCTAGTATTTTGAAAAGATTTTTATTATTTGCTGTTTTTTAACTAAAGTTATTTTTTGTCATAATTTGACAAAATGCCATTAAAAAAATTGATGAAAGGATATTGATTTTGCTTAAAAATAAAATAATGATTTGTTTTAGCTTCAAAATTATTTTAAATTTAAAGCTAATTGATATTACAAGTGTTTTAATGAATGAAATGAGCTTAAAATGAATTGTTATTATAAAAAAGGATTTTGAAAATTTATTATGGTAAGACATAATGCTATTAATTGTTTAAAAGTCTAAAGCTAGTTTTTTCAAATTTAAATTTGTATCTAAATTTAGCAAAAATAAGAAAGAGTTTTTGCTTATTATTTTAAATACTTTTTTATTTGAGCTATATGTCCATACATTTTGCAACTTTTAATCCATTATATAAAATTAAAGTTTGATAGAAACGATCAAAAAAGTTTGGACTGACACAAAATTTTGTTATCTCTCCTTAATAATATAAACCTTTTCCAAATAAGGTGATATCTAAAAATAAAAATTAAAGCAATTTGTTTTAAATATAAATTTATCTAGCATGTAAGGTTAATTATATAAATGATTACTTTAGCTCGCCCAGATATACGATAAATTTTTTCCCTACCTTGAGGATTATTCAACTTTTCTACAAGAAAATCCTCGTACCCTTTGGAGCCGTATTTGCCTCAACGCATTTAAATGGAGCCCGCATTTAGTTAATATTAGCATCATATTTAGATATTCTCTTTTTTGCGATATACAAATATTTTACAATGAATGTATAAGCTAAATGTTATACATTTCATCATATTTCAAAAAATAACTAGAAAGGTTCTTTAACAATAATTTTTGTCCTCTTTTTCAACCCTTTTTTCTATAATCTCTTCAATATTGCTTAATTCTTTTGAGTTGTTGAAATTGCAATTTTTATATTTTAATGTAATTATTAATAGAGTATACATATTTCTTTTAAATATTTATAACATTGTTTGAGAATTTGCAATTTACAATTTTTATTTTTTATATTTATAGCAAAAATTTCATGTTGTTTCTACATTTAAACATAATATATCAATTTTTATATAAGTTTGCAAAAAGTACCGCCTGCCCTTTTGACATATTTTAGATTAGTAACGAAAATATGCTTCATAGTTAAAAAAAGAGTTAATAACTATACATTATATTAGTGAATTTTTTATATGTTATTATTCTTAAAGGTTGTTCAATATTTAAAATTTTTTGTGCTATTGTTTTTTTTTCTACCTTTTTAGACAAATTGTGTTAATTATTGCGATAATTATAAATAAAATTATTTATTTTTATATCTTATTTCATATGCAGGACTTCGACAATCAGTTATGGGCCTCTACCATACATATAGGGGTAAGTAAACTTTAAATTGATTAAAGTTTGGGGTAAATAAAATAATTATTATAATATAAATAATTGTATTATACTAGATTGGAAAATATTTGTATTCCCTAATCCTGCAAAACATAAAAGTTGAAATTGAAGACTCAAGTTCAGAAAAGTTTATATTTTTAGTTTATTTGTAACATACACTACGGTAATTTTTAAATATAACTTTTTATTTATTTTTAGAAAAACTTCACCCGCGTTTTTTAGTATATTCCGACAATATAGCGTAAATTACAAGGAAGAATTTAAGGTTTGAACTTTATATAAATTAAAAATGTGAAATTTATATCTTGTAACATTTTAAAATTTGTTTTAATTTATATGTTATACGTATATAATTTTTTTTTGTTTTTTATTAGCCCCATCCTAATATAGTTAAACTCTTCAAAGACTCCACACCCATGAATCAAAATTACTTATTGCCAACAACAACTCATATAGATAATATTAATAATCATAATAATAATACTAATATGACTATTACCAATAATAAATTAACAACGGAATCTGATTCTAGTCAATTATCTTCCTTCAAAATTAATGAATTACCTCATGAAAATGAAAATAATATATTTAAATTTGAAACTCACACTCTGCCTATGCTCGTACCCCCTATACCTTGGAGTTCTATTTACACTGGTGGATACTTGCTGAATAATAGTTATTCTACTTTTTATTTTCGAAAAATTAATTATATTATAAATCAAATAAAATTCAAGTGATATATTAAATTTTCTAATTTTCAATCAACAAATTAATATACAAACCTTTTGTTCATTGTGTTTGAACTTTAAATAATCGCATTTTTATATAACCTTATTAGCTTGTTTATCAAGTTCCATGAATAGCCTGCCAATTAACTAGGTCTTATTAAAAAAATCTTGTCAGCGGGTATTAAAAATTGGATGTTTTGAATTTTTTAAACTCTTTTTTTTCAAAAAATATTTCTCTTTAAAGTAATTTTATTCAAAAACGAGCCTTATGGGTATTTTTTATGTATTTGAAAGGACCGGGTTAAATTTTTTTAACCATGATTTTTACACCAAATAACTTTACAAGCTTGCTAGAAAATTTGATCTATATTAACCTACCTAATTTTACCTCATCTCTTTTGTTTTAAATATCTTTTGTAATACAACAAATATTGATTTATGTAAATTACCTAAATAATTTGTTTTCTTTATATTTCGAGATGCTTATTGATTTTTTCTTTGGATTTACTTTTACACCAGGTCAATTAGTACGAATTTCAGAATCATGGGGCCTTCATTCCCATATCCTGGCTAATACACCGGTCAAAAATCTGTTACCCGCTCTCGACGCACTCACATATCTCGGGATGTGCCCTTGGATAATAAATCAAAAAGTTCTTTTTAAAAAAATATCTGAATTTTATAAAATTTTCCTGTTATATTTTGCGTTTGAGGTTCATTATGTTTAATTATATGTTGGGAAAGCTTACTAAATAATGATAAATCTATTATAAATTCGCTTTACCGTATATTTAATTTACAAGATAATATAACTTTTATCAAACACGGAAATTAATAATAACGTTATGGACAATTTATTAAAACCGTGAATCTCTACAATTTTTCATCTATTTAGGTACTTGATGTAATTATTCACATCTTCAACACGAACGGTAATATGAATCTAGGCATCCCAGGGTACACAGCTTCCCTCAATATCTCATCCACAGGCGGTGAAGAAACGTACCCTATATGCACTATACCTTCAATGCTTAAGTAAAGATCTTAAGCTTTTTTGTATGTATATTGATAAATTTTATCGTATAAACATTTGGTTTAATGTTTCTCAGTTGCTCTTTATGACTTCTAAAATTCATATTTATTTTAAATAAAATATCTTAATTTGCTATTTTTTATATTTTTTAACTAAATAACTACCAAAATGTTAAATATTTTGCTATCTAAAAATCACCATTTTATAGACCAAAAATGGCTTAAAATAATTAATAAATATTATATCTTTACTCCAATTGAAATATCTATTGAATTTTGATAAGTATATCGCCCTCTTCCACTTTTAAATTGGGACAATAACAATTTTAGCCGAAATTAATGAGCATTTACTTAATTATCAATAAAATTGATTGAGAGGTTTCTTAAATATATTTAAATTACATTTACCAATCTAGAGTTGGCCGAAATTTCAATTACGACCCTTTTGGCGCCGCCAGTTACAATGGTAACGTCTTAACCAATCCTAAAATTGATTCCGAAATGTATTCTCTCTGGTGTGACACGCTATACAAATTGTCCATTGCTAATCATGTATGCAATAATTATAAATTTTTTTGTGTCGTATATATTATTTATGTTATCATTGCTATTGCATGTATTATAATAATATTAATTTTATTTGAAAACAGTTTTTTAAATTTTCAATAACACAGGTTAACATTTGAGAG
>CM060243.1:9756741-9791002 GCA_030555515.1 Acutogordius australiensis | reverse complement strand
AACAGGAGGTTATTATTATAACATTGAGTTTAAACTTTGCTTAACGTTATCAAGCAAAATCTGTTTACTTACTAGTCTTTTTTTAGGTTCCTTTCAAGCCTTCTTTCTGTTTAATGTTGAAATTGTTTTTAAAATTTTTTGGTATCTATTTATATTAAAATTCATTTTTCAAAAAAGTTGCCGCTTTTATCCTACAGGATATAGTTTGGAATAAAAACCAAAAAAAAAATTAAACGTTTAGAAATAAACTCTTCTTGGGCGGTCTAATACTAAAGTTTTGGATTAAAGTCTTAAAGTTAAAAAAATTTAATAACCTTATTATAACAATGCATGACTTTTTAAATGTTGCTTTAAATTTTTGAAATTTGTAAAATAACATAATTGAGAAAAGAACAAAAATATAAGTAATTGTTATCAAACAAAATTATGCAGTGTTAAGGCATCTCCTTATCTAATTAAGCTGAACGTCTTATACTACACATGTCAACAAATTTTTGAGATTTGATCTCACCACAGAGATCAAATTTGCCATCTTAAGGAATTTCAAATCCGTTTGCCTTTTTCTAATCAAACTTTGTAAGTCAGCTATTAACATTGAACGTTTTTGAAAAAAAAAGTTAAAATAAAAAAATTCAAAACCAAAATATAATGGAAATTTTTTTGTATATTCACAACAACCAAACTGTTAAATTTAAATTTCAAATAATATTTTTTTTTAAAGCCTATAATATATCGTATTGTATTTAGGTTAGAGGGCTAAACTCTATTAAAATATTGATGTAAGAGCTCGATATACCTAAAAATTTTATTTCTCATTATTTAAGATAATGCAAAAAAAATAATTTAATTTTTTCATATTTCGTGGTCACAAAATCTGTCAATTTGGTTAAAACAGGCTATATTATCCATATGGACGGAGCACGAAGACGGAAGAAACTATTAAAAACGGAAAATATATATATAAGGCCATCATGAGGCTTATCAAAAACTTTTTTTTCTGACATTAATATTTATTAACCTGTGTAATATATTTTGGATTATTTCATACCTTTAAATTATAATCTTTTGCTCTTTAAATTACTTTTTGATACATTTGTACATGTTTAGGAAAATATAAAAAAATTGAAACTAGAAAAGGCTAAATGGCAAGCTATTTTACAAAACGTATTTCGTTCAAACCTAAAACACCTCAAACAGGCCTGGGATGAAAAAGGTTTTTATTTATTTTTATGGATTTTTATTAAAGATAAATTTAGTTTAAACTTGTTTTCCTAATTTATTGGCAGCATACCGAAGAGGTTTTAAAACTATCAATCTTTATCCGATGCTCAAAATACTCCCAGAAAAAGATTACATCGAACTCATGATAAATGTATATTTTTATTGTACCATATTTATAATAATATTTTATTACACAGGTCAACAAATTCAGAGTTATGAGCTAACTACAAAGATCAAACCTACCATCTTAGAGCTTTTCAAATCCGTTTATCTTTTTTCTAATCAAAATTAGTAAGATTATAAACATTGAATTTTATAAAAAAAAGTTAAAAAAAAACAAAAAAAGAAATTAAATTAAAATTTTTTTTTTGCATACTTACAACAGCTAAACTGTTAAATTCAAACTTCAAATAATATTTTAAAAACCGACAATATATTCTTGTCATGCATAAGTTTAATTGCGATATATTCTGTATTATCTAAATGCTGCTGTAAAAGCTAAAAAAAAGATTCTTAATTTTATTCTTTTTAGGGTATTCCTGGTCGCAAAATCTGTCAATTTGGTTAAAAAAGGCCATTTTTTCGATTTGGACGGATTTAAAGAGCCGAAGGTGGAAGAAACTAAGAAAAACAGGAAATATATTAAGGCCATTATGGAGATGTATGCCTTTATGTTTTCATAAATTTATTTTTTCTGACATTGATATTTGTTGACCTGTGTTATAAGACACTCACTATTTTTACAATATTTTTTTTAAATTTTTCTAAGTTATTTATACAAATGATAGGAAATTGAATTTATGGCTATAAATGCTCAGTACTACAGCCCGTCAAGTATTTACCTCTACAAACAGTTGGGTTATCGCGTTAATCAAAAATACATTGTTAGACAAAAACTTTTGAACGGATTCGATAAAAAGGTAAATTTTGCAATGTGAAGAGATTTGTCGAGCCGTAAAATTCTTAGGCCTAGCCAAAAGTTGGTTTTTACCCCAAACTGCGATTATATATATTTTAATTTCTGATATATTGAAAAGATTTTTATAATTTGCTGTTTCTTAACTAAAGAGATTTTTTGTCATAATTTGATAAAATGCCATCAAAAAAATTGATAAAAGGATATTGATTTCGCCTAAAAATAAAATAATGATTTTTTAGCTTTAAGATTATTTTAAATTTAAAGCTAATTGATATTACAAGTGTTTTAATGAATGAAATGAGCTTGAAATGAATTGTTATTATAAAAAAGGATTTTGAAAATTTATTATGGTAGGATGTAATGCTATTAATTGTTCAAATGTCTAAAGCTAGTTTTTGCAAATTCAAATTGTCTCTAAATTTAGCAAAAAGAAAGAGTTTTTGCTTATTATTTTAAATATTTTTTTATTTGAGCTATATTTCCATACATTGTGCAATAATACATTATAAAAAATTAAAGTTTGATAGAAACGATCAAAAAAGTTTGGACTGACACAAAATTTTGTTATCTCTTCTTAATAATATAAACCTTTTCCAAATAAGGTGATATCTAAAAATAAAAAAACCTAATTAATTTGTTTTAAATATAAAGTTATCTAGCATGTAAGGTTAATTATATAAATGTTTACTTTAGCTCGCCCAGATATACGATAAATTTTTTCCTTATCTTGAGGATTATTCAACTTTTCTACAAGAAAATCCTCGTACCCTTTGGAGCCGTATTTGCCTCGACGCATTTAAATGGAGCCCGCATTTAGTTAATATTAGCATCATATTTAGATATTATTTTATTTTGCGATATACAAATATTTTACAATTAGTGTATAAGCTAAATGTTACACATTTCCATATTTCAGAAAACAACTAGAAAGGTTCTTTAACAATTTGCCCTCTTTTTCAACCCTTTTTTTCTAAAATATCTTCAATATTGCTTAATTCTTTTGAGTTGTTGAAATTGCAAATTTAATGTTTTAATGTAATTATTAATAGAGTATACATATTTCTTTTAAATATTTATAACATTGTTTGAGAATTTGCAATTTACAATTTTTATTTTTTATATTTATAGCAAAATTTTCATGTTGTTTCTACATTTGAACATAATATATCAATTTTTATATAAGTTTGCAAAAAGTACCGCCTGCCCTTTTGACATATTTTAGATTAGTAACGAAAATATGCTTCATAGTTAAAAAAAGAGTTAATAACTATACAGTATATTAGTGAATTTTTCGATATATGTTATTATTCTTAAAGGTTGTTCAATATTTAAAATTTTTTGTGCTATTGTTTTTTTTCTACCTTTTTAGACAAATTGTGTTAATTATTGCGATAATTATAAATAAAATTATTTATTTTTATATCTTATTTCATATGCAGGACTTCGACAATCAGTTATGGGCCTCTACCATACATATAGGGGTAAGTAAACTTTAAATTGATTAAAGGGGTAAATAAAATAATTATTATAATATAAATAATTGTATTATACTAGATTGGAAAATATTTGTATTCCCTAATCCTGCAAAACATAAAAGTTGAAATTGAAGACTCAAGTTCAGAAAAGTTTATATTTTTAGTTTATTTGTAACATACACTACGGTAATTTTTAAATATAACTTTTTATTTATTTTTAGAAAAACTTCACCCGCGTTTTTTAGTATATTCCGACAATATAGCGTAAATTACAAGGAAGAATTTAAGGTTTGAACTTTATATAAATTAAAAATGTGAAATTTATATCTTGTAACATTTTAAAATTTGTTTTAATTTATATGTTATACGTATATAATTTTTTTTTGTTTTTTATTAGCCCCATCCTAATATAGTTAAACTCTTCAAAGACTCCACACCCATGAATCAAAATTACTTATTGCCAACAACAACTCATATAGATAATATTAATAATCATAATAATAATACTAATATGACTATTACCAATAATAAATTAACAACGGAATCTGATTCTAGTCAATTATCTTCCTTCAAAATTAATGAATTACCTCATGAAAATGAAAATAATATATTTAAATTTGAAACTCACACTCTGCCTATGCTCGTACCCCCTATACCTTGGAGTTCTATTTACACTGGTGGATACTTGCTGAATAATAGTTATTCTATTTTTTATTTCAAATAATTAATTATATTATAAATCAAATATTTTTAATTTTCAATTAACAAATTTATATTTAAACCTTTTGTTCATTGTGTTTGAACTTTAAACAATTGCAGTTTTATATAACCTTATTAGGTTGTTAACCAAGTTCCATAAATAACCTGCCAATTAACTAGGGCGTCTTATTAAAAAATTGTCAGCGGGTCCTACATTATTAAATGTTTTGAATTTATGGTAATTTTTTTTTAAAAAAATTATTTCTCTTAATAGTAATTTTATTCAAAACGAGCCTTATGGGTATTTTTTATGTATTTGAAAGGACCATTTTTTAAACATGTTTTTTACACCAAATAACTTTACAAGCTTGCTAAAATTGATCTATGTTAACCTAGTTAATTTTACATCATCTCTTTTGTTTTAAATATCTTTTGTAATAACAAATATTGATTTATGTTAAATACCTGAATAAATTGTTTTCTTTATATTTCAAGATGCTTATTGAATTTTTCTTTGGATTTACTTTTACATTAGGTCAATTAGTACGAATTTCAGAATCATGGGGCCTCCATTCCCACATCCTGGCTAATACACCGGTCAAAAATCTTTTACCCGCTCTCGACGCACTCACATATCTCGGGATGTGCCCTTGGATAATAAATCAAAAAGTTACTCTTTATAAAAGAGTGTCTGAATTTTATAAAATTTTCCCGTTGTATTTTGCGGTTGAGGTTCATTATGTTTAATTATATGTTGGGAAAGCTTACTAAATAATGATAAATCTATTATAAATTCGCTTTACCGTATATTTAATTTACAAGATAATATAACTTTTATCAAACGCGGAAATTAATAATAATGTTATGGGCAATTTATTAAAAACGTTAATCTCTACAATTTTTCATCGATTTAGGTACTTGATGTAATTATTCACATCTTTAACACGAACGGTAATATGAATCTAGGCATCCCAGGCTACACAGCTTCCCTCAATATCTCATCCACAGGCGGTGAAGAAACGTACCCTATATGCACTATACCTTCAATGCTTAAGTAAAGATCCCAAGTTTTTTTTGTATGTTTATTAATAAGTTTTATCGTATAAACATTTGGTTTAGAGTTTTTCAACTGCTCTTTATGACTTCTAAAATTCACATTTATTTTAAAATAAAAATTTAAATTTGCTATTTTTTGTATTTTTTAACTAAATAACTACTAGAATGTTACATATATTTTGCTATCTAAAAATCATCATTTCGTAGGCCACAAAAAAGGTTTAAGAATAATTATTAGAACTTTAGTCCAATTGATATTTCTATTAAATTTATAAAGTAAATCGCCTTCTTCCTTTTTAAATTGAGACGATTACAATTTATTTAGCCGAAATTAATGAGCTATCTTTTTTTTAACTAAATTATCAATAAATTCGAATGAGAGGTTATTAAATATACATTCAAATTACATTAACCAATCTAGAGTTGGCCGAAATTTCAATTACGACCCTTTTGGCGCCGCCAGTTACAATGGTAACGTCTTAACCAATCCTAAAATTGATTCCGAAATGTATTCTCTCTGGTGTGACACGCTATACAAATTGTCCATTGCTAATCATGTATGCTAGAATTATAATTTTTTTTGTGTCGTTAATTTATATATGTTATCATTGCTATTGCATGTATTTTACTATTAATTTTATTTGTTATTTGAAAAAAAAACAGTCTTTTTAATTTTTCCTTAATTTAATCTTTTTTATAAAAAGATTATTTAATTTATTGCTAAAATATTTCGGATATTTTTTTATTTGTTGAGTCTTGAGATTGTAAAAAGTAATATCATTGTCGCTAATTTTAATTATATCGTAAGATAAATCTGACAAGTGAAAAAAAATATGCTTAAAAATTTAGGTTGAATTATCTTTTCCTTTTTAGGTTCTCTAATATTATAAAAATTTGATGGCCAAACTCATACTTGAAAATTCTTAATTATAATCATTAATCTATGAAGAAATATTTAAACTGCATTGTAAAATTTAAAATGTGAGCATTTTTAACACAAAAAAGGATTAAATAATTGGCTCACACAAATTATATTTCTTGAACAAATTGATAAAAAATTAGCGTTTGACCTCAGCCAAAAACTGTAAGCCTTAAAAAAACATAAAATACTTTAAAAATTAGGCAATACTTTTACATTTTTTTGTATTATTTTAATTTTATTATGCACATAGCTAAGAAATCGTATTTTTTGGTTTCCTCATAATATGGATTTCCGAAGCCGAGTGTACCCAATACCTCCATATTTTAATCATCTATGTAAGAAATCGAATTTTGGATTTTGTATATGGATATATTTTTTGCCATGTGTTAAAGCCATTTAATATCATCGAGCATATTCTTTTATGATAAATTTTTTGATTGGATTATATTTTACATTTTTACAAATAAATAAGTTAGAAGAAATAACCTATTAAGTCAAAAACACTATATGTCTTCGTCCCAATATTACATCTTTTTTTACGATACCGTGTCAGCTGCTAAAATCATTTAAAGGTCAAAAAATGTCATAAGTGAAATTTTTTGTCATGAGCTCTGAAAAGAATTTAATTTTTTTATAATTTCTTGGGAAGAAATTTACATCTAAAAAGCGAGGGCGTAAATTTTGTTACCACTGTAAATTATTTTTGCATAGTCTATAACTGGCAAAAACTTTATTAAAGCTTGCTGACATATTACAGAAAAACAGGAAATTAAAAAATAGCGATGTAGAATTATTAATGTTGTCTTTTTTAAATCTTAACTGAATAACTAATTTTTTTGAAGCTTTATCTGAAATCTGGTAATTTGAAGTCAAATATCAAATCAATTTTTAAAATATCAAAATTACTTAATGGTTTTATTATAATAGGCAGATTCACTGTTTTGATTTTTTAGCTGGGTAAAAATTTATTTATTTTTTTAATAGTTTCTGCATTAAAAACAAAAATTTATTTATTCTGATTTTTATATTGTGATTTATTTAGCCGGTGACCCGTTTAGAAGCTTATTCTTATTTGCCAAGGGTCAACCTCTAGGCCCAAATGGATTGAGATGGCTTAAGCTTCACCTTGTTAATTTGTTGGGAACCCAAAAAAAGTTTTATTTCTTTATTTGTTATTTCACAATATGCTTCATATATTGTATAAATTCTTGATTAACGTTTATTAATTTTGTTCCTTTACATTTTATCATTTTGTATTTTTCTTACCAATTTATTATTTTCAAATGTATATTTCTATTTGAATTAGTTTAATTGAAATATATGTATATGTTTAATTTATAGTCATTTATGGTTTGTTTTTTTGAGCTACTATTTTAATTGATCTATCCTAAAACATACAAATTATTCATTCGTAATCACTCTCTGCTATAAAATGTTACAAATTGTTTTATAAGCCCTCTAAGATTAGCAGCGTATCATTTCTTGGTTTAAAAATTGCGACTCTTAAATTATTCCTAGCTAAAAATATTTATTTTAAAAATGTTAAATATTTTTTTTTAAAACTACAAGGATTCACTTCATATCACTCTTTTCTGTTAATTATTAATTAAATATCTTAAATTTCCCCAATAAAATAAATGTATAAAGTTTTAGTAGTTTAGAATTAAGTTTTTAATTAACAAGTAAATAACTCCCCTTCAATTTTTTAAGTTTATTTTGAAAAAAAAACGAAAACATTTTTTTTATATTATGTTTGTGTCATCTAGGAAGAGTATTGAAAAACGACTACAATACGTTGATCAGACGATGCCTACTATTTTAGCCTGTGCAGAACACCCACTTAAAGTTTGCTCTTATTTAGAGATAATTTCAAAATGTTGATATTGATTTTAGTAGACTATATATATACAAATATTATTAAAGTGTTACCAATTGAAACAAAATTTTGAAAATCTATTAGGTTTCTACCTTAAATATAAATATTTTTAGTTATTTAAAATATCGATAAAATATATAATGTTTAATAGGAAGGAAATAATTGGTGGATGAAAGCCGACGACCCTTGGCAAACACTGGCATGCTGCATGGAGATTAAAAAAGCACTTGCTTCTCCCAATCCAGCTGAACATATTAGCCATTTCCCCATACATCAGGTATGAAAATTCAATTTTCGTCATTTTTTACATTAAAAATGTTGTTAAAGATGATGCCAAATTATATTATTAGATATTACGAATTTCTTAAACAAGCCTATTAAAAATAGCACTTAAAACTAGACAACCATATTCCCATTCTATAGTCTGATTACATTAAAATCGTTGATAAAAAGAAAGGCTGCCCAATAAAATGAAAGTTGCTTAACATATTTACAATTTAAATTACAGAATGAAAATATTATTGTCTAGTTTTTAGTGCTCTTTTTGATATGTAGAATTCGTAACAAGTGGAAATTATTTTTTTTTCAATACTTAGAATCACTCAATATATTTGTATGATAAATTTTTAATGAATAAAAATTTTAATCTATTTTAATTAATGAAGATTTTTAACATCCCGATAATTAAATTTTATAGCTATGTAGAAGAGTGTTTTTTTAATATTATTGATTATTTTTTCAATATCTTTCTTTGATTCGAGGTCTTATAAGCTTATTATTTTTACTTTCAAATAATTATTGCAGCTATATAATTGTATGAAAAACGAAAAAAAGGTTTGAAAAAAAACAATATATAAAATCAATCTGATTTATATAGGCTTCGACCTATGGAATCAAAAAATAAATTTTGCAACAAAATGCATAATTTTAATTAAATCTTCCAGGATGGGTCCTGCAATGGTCTTCAACATTACGCCGCCCTCGGGCGTGACGCTGACGGTGGTAACCAAGTCAATCTTACGCCCCATTCCTTACCTCAAGATGTTTATACTGCTGTGGCAGAAAAGGTTATTATTTTGTTTTTGGTTTGAATTTTTTATGTTTTGTTTTCGATTTTTTAGTTTGTTTATAAATATTATTATCGTTTATTTTTGGTTTAAAGGAATGCACAATGTTTTTTTGTATAATGATTGTTTGTAGGAAAAAACCGCCACCTATTTTTAAAACGTTTTCTAAATGTTTAACACATTTTTTTGGTTACACGAATATATTTTTTAATTATTTGATTAAAAAAGAAATAGGCAGTATTTTTTTTAGTCTGATTTGGTTAAAAAAAATAAACCTTTTTACTTGTAGTTTCTGTTTTCAATTTATTTTTAGATGTAACAAGTTTTGGTGATTATTTGGTTTTTTATTAATTTATGATATGTTTTAGATTTTAATAAAGTTGCTAAATTTTTTGTCGTATGTTTTTTTGTTTAATATAGGTGGAAAAGCTTAGGAAAGCTGATGATGAAAATGGGAACCAAACAGCCATTGTTCTAAGAGATAAAATATGCCGAAAAGTACATTTATAATTAAAATATATTTTTAAAGATTACTGTTTTGAAAAAAAAATAAGATAGTTTTTACCAATGTTTTCTTTTACTTTTACAAAAAAGTCAAGTTTAGATAATTCCTCTCATTTGCCATTTTTAAAAATGCATTTATACGCGGTTTAATAATTGACAATAATTAAAAATTTTCACCTTAATTTAGATTTGCTAGTGACATTTAAATTTTTAATCTAGCCTAATTAGTTTGCAGGATAATATAATTTAAAAGTGAGAAATGATAATTTAATGGCGCTTAAAGTGCGTTTTTAAATTTAGAAAGATATAATAATATTAACGTGACTTTCAAATTCTCGATGTCATTTATAATCCTAAATTTAGCCTAATTATCTGGATAAAAGTTAAATATTAAAATTAGCCCTAATTGCTTTAAACCAATCAAAATTTTTGAAAAAATGTTTAAAAAAAACAAAAAAGATGTTAAAAAAAATATCGAAAAAAAATTGTATATATTTAATACAGTTAGGCTGTTAAATTCAAACTTCATATAATATTTTTATTTCAAAATGAATAATATATCAGGTTATTTAACTTTGGGGTGTTAAAAATTAGGTATATATAAATGTTGATATAAAAGCTTGATATACTGAAAATATTTATTATTTGAAATAATAAGTATATGTTAAAAATTGACTTTTATATGCAAAGAATTTTTTCAGTTTCTTAAAGAAATTTGAAGTCGCAAAGTTAGTCAATTTGGTCAAATTTGAATTTTTCTTAAATAACTAGGGCCGAAGCGGTAAGAATCGGAAAACGAAAAATATAAGGCCACCATGGGGGATTATTTTTCCAGTGTCATAATTTTATTTTTTTTCCACATTGATTTTTTTCGACCTGTGTAATACATAATTTATCCGGCTTTTTATAGGTTGTCAAACAAACAGTTATGACCGTAGTTTATGGCGTAACCCATTTCGGGGCCAAAGAACAAATCTCAAAACAAATTGAAGCGATTGATGCCTTACCCTACGAGGTGCTGAACCAAGCTTCACGATATTTGGTCGAGAAAACGTTTGCGAGCATTAAAGAGTTGTTTACGGCCACGCGGGAGATTCAAGTTTATTTTTTTAAAAAATTTACAATTTTGTGGAATTCTAGTACGAGGTTTTTAAAGTTTTGGGAAGAGTGCTGCGTTAAAACTTTAATTTTGGAATGGCAATAAATTAATATTATGTTTCCTTTTTGCATTTTTGTCGAATATTCCGCTATTATACAATTTTGGTAATCTTTTATTTAACTGAAATACTAACTAAATGACCAAACGTTATATCCCGAAATGAGACTATAATACTTAAAGAGTTTATATTAACTCAGTTTAACTAAATATTTACTAGCATTACTTTTCCCTCTGTTACCGCCTAAACATACATGGCCTTAAAATAAATTATCAAAAATGAACCTTGGTAAGGGGTGGAAAAATTTGTTTGTTTGATCCCAAAGCTAGCCCTTTAAATTAACTGGGATTGGGATCATCAAATACATCAGTAATTTTTAAGAATAACAGATTGATCAGTGCGTAAATGAGGTAAAAATATGTTGATTTGGTATTAAATTGTCCGCTGTCCGTGTTTCATTAAAAATTCATCGGTGCATGCAGAATTAGAAGTACTTGCTAAAAAACCACCTCCTCACAGCCTCTTTTTTGAGGCCGCCGTACCCGTTATGGCCTTGGCACTTTTATCACGAATGTCAACGGGGCAATGGTTATCATTCATTTGAGATAAATATAGTTTAATGTTTTTTAAATTAGGATTGGTTTACCGATTGCGCCCGACACATATGTCAGAACACGGACCTAACGCTCGAATGGGTAACACCTATTGGCTTCCCAGTCGTTCAACCCTACAGTAAAAGAACTCAATCTGTCCTACCTAAGGTAACATTTGCTGCTCAAAATAAAAGATTAATTGAAAGGTTTGTCGCATATTTAGTAGAAATTTGTTTATCGGACTTTGGGTTAATTACATCGTAATATTTTATTTTTTTGAATAGCAATTAATTTAATTAGGTGCATCTCACGGAACCACACTCGGCACTCCACTTGGCATCAGGACTATTTGAGTTAAACTTCATTTTCGTATTAAAAATTTATTTTAAAATTATAACAATACATATTCTTTAATCTTATAGTACACATCTACAAAAATCAATGAATGTTTATAAATCTGCAGCAAAATAATCTACAATGTAGCTTTAACTATAACCTTTTTTCCGTTTTCAGATGATTCCTTGGGATAAGCCTCTAGAGCTTTACGATTATTAAAAAACAGCCATATTTAGCAACATTTGTTGTTTTGAAGACCTTGAAAATCCTTAAGAAATAAATTAAAATTGTTTGTCTATATTATCAACTGTAAATCTGAAATAATAAGATATCAAATTTTTATTAAGCTTTAACATTTACATTTAAATTATGCAGAATATTTTGCACCCCCGATTTTTAACCGGTTCGAAAAAATAGCCGTTATAAATTATTTTAATATTTTTTAGGCCTTTCATTTGTTTTTTTTAAACATTTTTTATATTTATTGTTTATTAGGCTTACAACGTTTTATTTGCAAAAAAAACGGTAAAAAGAGTTGAAAATCCTTTATAGTAGGATTGAGCTTATAAATTAACCTATATATCCCAAAAATTTATCAAATTGTTTTAAGACGACAAATAAAGGTATATAGAAAAAAATTGGCGCTAGTGGCTTTTAAAATAGTTAATCCTTTCATATAATAGTTTTTTAATTAAGCTAAAAATATTTATTTTGACGTTTAGGAAACCTATTACAAGGAAACAAAAAAACGCTTTTCCACCAAATTTCATTCATTCACTCGATAGTTCACATATGATGTTAACGGCCTTACATTGTCAAACGTATTTTATTATTTTTTAAAAATTAGCTTTCTGATAAAATTTGCCTTACCGCTAATTTAGTTATTTTAATTGACAAAATTTCAATATAAAAATTGAGTGTATCAATTACTTGCGAAAATATTTATTTTATTTTAGCCATTTAACAATTATTTTTCAAATTATTGTATCTGGGGTCCCATTAAAATAATTTTTAGAAATATGAAAGTTAGTTTGGACGAACGACCATTTGTCCTAAACCATTTTTCCAAAAAATGTTTTATATATTGTTAATAATTATTTTTTATTTTGCGACTAAGCTACAGTTTAATTGTATGTTAAATTATAACACATACAAAAAATACACTTAATTTGAGTCCTTTACTTGCGAAAAACTTTTTGGAATTTTTTGCGGCTTCGTAATGTATATGGCTGGCTATAAATTTGGCAAATAGGAAAACAAAAAAAAATAATTGAAAATAACAGAATAGAGTTTTATTGATATTGGCTATTTATTTGTATGTTCCAGCTCAGGTATAAATTTCGTGGCCGTTCACGATTGCTTTTGGACGCACGCTAATCATGTCGAAATTATGAATAAGGTTTATATAATAAAGAACAATTAGATTTTGCCATTTAAAATAAGAGTTATAATTTTTAATTAGCCATATCATTAGCGTAATAAATTTATATATTTTTAATTTTAAAACTATTGAGGTAATATTGACCCTGGTTTACCTTTATTATTTAGATATGCAGGGAACAATTTGTTTTACTCCACTCACAACCGATACTTGAAAATTTATCCAAATATTTCGTTCAAAAATACGGATTTGTCGACAAGTTAAAATTCATTTTTTGTAAGGATATGGTATTTTGTAAAATAATATTTGAAGACGTTCCAATTTTAAAATTAAATGGGATAATTTTCCTAAACTTTAGAGCCTCTGTTTGAATTAGAATTTATTTTTAATGTACAGGGAAATGAACGAATTACAAACGTCGATTTCAAATTCAAAATCCGCCCCACATAGTACCGAGGACATGCTAAGTTTTAACCAACTTTTAGTTAGACTACCTAAAAAGGGTATGAATATTATTTAAATTTCAAATATCTAATTTATACAAATTTCTTATAATTAGTTTTGCTCAGGCTGTGTATAAGCTCGAGATAAATTTTGTTAAATATAAAAATTTTAGTTTACAAAACAAAATTTGTGTTTTATCTGTCTTTTTAAATTGAATGTTAAATGCAATATTTTATTTTATAGAAAAAGGTTTGTAGTCTTAGGGCACGTGCAAAGTGAGTTTTTATTTTCGTAAAATTTTGAAAATTTATTTTTCAATATTTTTTATTCTAGAAAAAGCATGCATATATTAAAACTTTTTAAAAATTTGCGTTTTATTACAAAATTTTTTTTTTTTAAATTTTGAAAATTTTACGAAAATAAAAACTCACTCCCTTAGCAAAGAATATTTTATCATATTAACTTTGTTTACATAACATTTTAGGTTCACTCGATATAAAAAAGGTGCTTGAATCGACATTTTTCTTTAGTTAAATGATGAACTTCATTTAATTTGTAAGGGTGATCTTTGCATTAACATTGCAATAATTCCATTTTTTACATTTATTATCTATACATTTTTTTATATATATTGTTTTTTATATATATTGTTTTTATGTTCAAATTATAATTATCGCAATAAATTATATCATTAATTGAATACTTAAATCGTAATTTTTTTACTATGAAATAATTGGTTTTGATTTTAGCTAGGGACCTTTTATTTTTAATGCTCATACGCTCAAATAAGTGATATAGGCAAAATTGAAGATAAAGTTAATGTTTATTTAAATATTTGTTGAATTATAAATAAAATATTAACCAGACTTTTACAAAAAATGATGTGTTGAAGCGTCAAAAATATTTAATACAGTTTTCGCAAACAAATGCCTTATTAATTGGCGGTTGCGTAAGCCGATTTATCCAAATCATCAAAGTATGGGTGATTGAGAGCCTGTTTTGCTGTTATTCTTTCGCTAGGATCGTAGATTAGAGATTTCTATATATATAAATAAAACTTTACAAAAAAGGCTTAAATCTGAAGGTAAAATATAAGGTTTAAAGCGTTCTTAACAGTTTTGTACTAAATACCTTAATTTCCCAATATGTTAAAAAAAACCTTTATACTTTAACTTACAACTAATAAATCCATTCCATGCTCGTCAATGTTTTTCATAATGGTAGGTAGTGTAAAGGTTTTCCAGTTGGGAAAGGTCAATTTGAAATCGGGTAAATGGGTAACGCCTTTCCAAGTCGCTTCGTTTGGTGTACTTAGAATTCTATAATAAATGATCCAAAAAAATGTTTTAATAAAATTAAAACTATAAGTTACTTTATTCTAGGTTATTAATCGTTCTAAGGAAATAATAAAAGTTTATGATAAACAATAAATAAGAGCATAACATACTATTCTAAAAAATATTGTATAATATTTTTGTTGATAGGTGTTCATGTAACTGAAACACTACCTTTTTATTAGCTAATCCTAATTTTTTTTTTCAATAAATTTAAACCTAAAGATTCTAAATAGTTGATCAATTTCTGAGTCACCATGAAACAACGGTTTCATGTTTATCATTTCGGCAAATATACAACCAATGCTCCAGATATCGATAGCCCCAGAGTATTTAGGAGAGCCTAAGAGGATTTCAGGTGCCCTGTACCACAATGTGACCACCTTTAAAAAAACAATTTAAAATTAAATACTAGAAGGAAAAATATATTTAAAGATTTAGTCGTATAAATTATTACTGTTCAGAGTCTGCCTAATTTTATTTAAGATCAAAGAGGTTTGTTTTTACGTTAGTGATATGGCCCTTGTTGGATAGAATCTGCTAATTTCAATTAATGATTGAAGTATATTATTGTAAATGGCTTTTTGAATTTATTTTCAGTCATAGCCACACTTAATTTGGCTAAACTCATATATTTGTTTTAAAAAGTAAATGAAAGATTAGGAAAGTCATTGACAAGGAGAGAGACAAAACGTAAGCAAAAAATTAAATTTTTTAAAAGGTTTATTTTTCTTTAATTTTGAAAAACAAAAAAATGAGTTAGCCCTAAAATGTGCCTTTGTCAGCTCTATAATTATTGACTAAAGAGTTATTTTTATTTATAAGATTTTAGGCGCCTCTCGTTTTTTTATAGATTTTGTTTATTGAGTCTCGATGAAAAAAGGATAGATAAAAAGTAGATACTAGGCAACGTAACTGTAATAAGTGAGGATATAAAAATATATGCTGGTTTATTATTGAATGTCCCATATATATATAGAGTAGAAATTTACATAGGAATAATAGAAGTATATCCAAGTATATAAATTAGAATACAGGTATCTCAAATGATTTGAATACTAACATTACTGTCCCCCTTTTTTTTAGTGTCCAACCTGAAGACGGTCCGGGGGGTGACGTATCCGGGATGGATAGCGCCGCTCCTCAGGGACAACTTCGTTTGGGTTCGGTGGGGAAGGGCTTTCAAGTTCGACAGCTGGTCTCAACTGGTCGGCGTGTTTACGCATTGTTCTTTCATGGTCCCTCACTCTATAAGAATAGAGACCTGTTCTCTCCTCGATTTCCCCTTCTCGCCAGCCTTTTGTCGTTTCATTTTTTACCCAAACCGAATCTTGGGCTAGTTCTTTACCAGACGGTGTTGAATTGTCTATAAAGTCGGCTGGTTTCACTTTCATCCAACTGAGTGGGTTAGGAAGGTCTCTTTTTAGGAAAAGCTTCGCAGGGGTTTCTTGCACGGCCGAATGCTTCGATGTGCGGTAAGCCCACAGGACATCGTTTAGTGCTTCACGTGGAGATATACCTGCTTTTCGGGTGGCTGTGTAGTGCCTTTTCAGTGTTCCAATTACACGTTCAACCAAACCATTTGTTCGGGGGTGGTATGGCGAAGAGGTAACCGTTTTTATGTTCATACTCCGTAGTTTGGAGGTAAAAAGTTCAGAGGTGATATTAGGTGCGTTATCGCTAACTAGTATCCTTGGAAACCCCCACCGCGCAAAAATTTGTGCCAGGCGAGCGAGGATCGTTTGGGAGGTAATGGATTTTAAGATTTCAACCTCAACCCACCGGAAATAGCTATCAACTATTACTAGCCAATAAAATTCGTCTACTGGCCCAGCGATGTCTATATGGATCCTTTCCCAGGGGGCCGTGTTGAAATTCCATTTGTAGGTTGGTTGTTCGGGGCAATTAACGCGGGTAGTTTGACATGGTTGACAAGTCTTGGTTATTTTTTCAAAATCTGCATCCATTTCGGGCCAAAACACTGAAGTCCTAGCCAGAGTTTTCATGGGCACGAGCCCCGGGTGTCCTATATGTAAAAACTATAGTACATGTGGTTGAAGTCGTTTGGGAACTATTATCCTGTCCTTAAGGTACAAAATTCCATAAGTTTCCTCAATTTCGTTCTTTCGTACCGCGTATGGTTTAAGTTCTGCGGGTTCCCAATTGTTGTTACGCAACGCGGAAAGAACCTTGTTTAGGACTACGTCTTTTTTTGTTTCGAGGCGTAGACTATTTCGGTTCAGCTCAAACTCGTTTAGCGTTAATAAACGTACTTGGTTGCATGCTTCATCATCATCATCGAAGTTAAATTTGGGGTTTTCTACCGGGAGACGGGAAAGGCAATCAGCGAGGTTTGTTTTGCCCGGTTCGTACGCGACATCATAGTCATAAGCTGAGGCTTTGTAGATCCATCAAAGTAAACGCGTACTAGTTACTTGGTCTAAGTCTCTTGTGGGGCCGAACAATTTTACTAACGGTTGATGGTCGGTTATAATTTTTACGTGTCTCCCATAAATAAAATTTCTGAATTTTTCAAGCCCATAGAGTATGGCTTTTCCTTCGCGTTCAATGGTAGAATAGTTTTTCTCTGCGGCGTTGCATTTTCTGGATGCATACGCAATAGGACGTTTACCAGTTTGTGTCATATGTGAAAGGACGGCGCCAAAACCATCGAGGGAGGCATCGGTTTCTAGGACTACGGGTAGTTTTGGGTCATAAGCCGATAGTACGACGTCCTCCGCTATTAGGGTTTTAGCTTTTTGGAAGGTTGCGGTGTGTTTTTCGGTCCAATTCCACGGTTGTTTGGAACCAGTGAGGGTATGTAATTGACTTATAAGTGGGTGAAGGTGAGGAATAAACCTTTCGTGGAAATTTAAAAGTCCTAAAAACGATTTGAGTTGTGTTTTATTATTCGGTATTGGGCATTCTGCTATAGCCTCGACCTTGTCTTTAGAAGGACGTATGCCATCAGCGGAAATAACATAACCGAGGTACGTAACTTCCGGCTCAAAAAGTCTGACTTTATTTTTTTTTAGTTTAAGTCCCGCCTTCTGTATCTTTCCTAGTACCTGTTCTAGTTTTTTTATATGATCCTCATGAGTGCTTCCGGTGACTAAAACATCGTCCAGGTAGACAGCTGTACCAGGACTGTCCCTTAGTAGATTGTCCATTATTCGTTGAAAAATTGTGGGCGCCGAGCTCAGTCCGAACGGAAGGCGCTGGTAAGTAAAAACGCCAGTGTGGGTTGCAATACTCAGTAGTGTCTGAGATTCTTCGTGGATGGGGATTTGGAGGTACGCGTCTTTTAAGTCTAACGTCGAGAAGGTTTGTCCCCCAGCAATCTTTGAGACGAGCTCATCGAATGTTGGGATGACGTGCGAGTCCTCCAGCAGGTAAGGATTTATTGTGATTCTGTAGTCGGCACACATCCGCAGTTGCCCATCAATCTTGGGGACGTTGACTGTAGGGGTTGTCCACTCAACCTGGGTCTGTGATTGGTCGATTGGTTTTAGGATGTTTGCCTGTAGTAACCGTTCTCTTCCTCCACTTTATGTTTAAGTGGCATGGGAACTCGGCGACAAGGGAATCTTTTTGGCACGGCGTTTGGTTTTAAAAAGATTTTTATCGGCTTACCTGTATAACATCCTAAACCATCTGTAAAAAGATCAGCAAATTTTTCCAGTATTTGCGCTGCGTTGGGCGATGCTATATGGTTTATGCAAACAAGTTTGGGCCACGGGAAACCAAATTCTATGATCCAGGGGATCCCAAAGATGTGTGGGAGGTCATTACGCGACGTAACATAGCATTCCAATGATCTTGGACTCGATCCATCTTTAAGGTCCACCTTAACACGGGTTTTACCCGCGTGGGTTCGAATCCCATCCTCGTCGCCAATGTAATAAGTGAGGATATAAAAATATATGCTGGTTTATTATTGAATGTCCCATATATATATAGAGTAGAAATTTACATAGGAATAATAGAAGTATATCCAAGTATATAAATTAGAATACAGGTATCTCAAATGATTTGAATACTAACAGTAACAGTCGGATTCACCAGCGGGTCAAGGTTCAATTACCTTCAGACTTAACTGGAACCGACATGTGCGGCAATTACTCCCCATAAAGAACAAAGCGACAATTATACCATCGAAATTTAAACCAAGCTGCGTTAAACTGGTCCTCGTAGACACATTTTCACTTAATTATTTTGTTATTAACATTTTGTTAATTAATAATTATCAATAAGTTTTTGTAAAAGCGGAGAAAATTATTAATCCGAGTAAAAGGTAATTTCAAAGTTTGTCTGTATTTAGTCCCATTCTAGTTATATCAGGGTGTACCATTTTTATTTGAGATAGTAGTTTGATTATACTTTTGTGGTATAGATTGAATATTTTAGAGACTATAAAAATGTTTTGTTTTTTTTATAAAAAAATTGTTGTCGCTATACTTTTGAGGGTATTGTTTATTAAAACGTATATCTTTTTTTAATTTCTGACGCATTTTGCTTCTCTTTTTGTTCTTTAGGCCACTCTCCAATCTTCTCGTTTAGGAATGCGAAGCTGAAAATTTATTCTAAAGGAATCATTTTGATAAAATAAATTTTTTGGGATTATTTTTTTGAAAACATTTTTAAAATAATATTTGGTAATTAGCTTGTAAAATTTTTATCTATTAAAAAATTTGAATGAAAACAACTCTTTGTAAATTATTTTTAATGTATAACAAGTAACAAATTCATTGATAAAGCTAAATATATACACCTCCATAAATAGTTTTAAAAATAATTTAGTTGGATGATATACCTCATGAGTTAACGTTCTTATAGGGATCCCAATGGCTCGAGCTAGCCCAAAATCAGCGATTTTAATGCCTCCGTGCTCATCAATGAGCAAATTTTGTGGTTTCAAATCACGATGTATAATACGACGTTTGTGACAAAAAACAATCCCCAAACAAATCTGGTACATGTAGCTCTAATTAAAGGTATTAAATTATGTATGCTAAAAAATAACAAAATTAAAAAAAAAGTAAATGAGCAAACAGTATAAGACTATTGTAAAAGTGAAATAAAGAAAAACCCCGATTTTATACTCAACGCTATATCTATGATATCCATGGGTAGCCTGACACGTTAGCTGATTCTAAATTTTTAGACTTGCTAGTTATGTCAATTTTATAAGGAATGGGAATGGCCCAATAAATAATTATAAGATATATGTAACCTCTAAAAAAACAATAAGTTATAGGAATGATGATTTTGGTGTTTTTAGCCAGAGAACATCACATATTGAAATAATAAATAAAATATACATTGCCCACATCCTTGCTTATAAGTTTGGCTTACCCATAAAGGACCCAATGGAAAACAATAATATTTATTAAGATGTTTTTTAAAGATAGCTTTTATAAGAAATAACAATCAAAATTTTCAAATTTAGAATTATCATATATGTCAGTATTTTAACTCTTAACTCATTTAATTTTATACCAAAATATACTTTTATTAAGGTCCTGTCCAATTCTTCACCCTTAGGAATAGAATCCAAATACTTTTTTAGATCCATAGAAAGAAATTCAAAAACAAGAAAAAGCCGTTTATCATCCAATATGACATTTTCTAAACTAAAAAAATTGGTTTGAGAATATTTACTTGACTATGTTTGCATGTTTAAGTTCCTTTAAAAATGATATCTCTCTTATGGCAGTTGATGGAACCCCTTCATCTTCAGCTTCAAGTCTAATTTTTTTAAGGGCAACAATTTGTCCAGTCTCTTTATTTCTTGCCTTGTATACAACACCATATGTCCCTATATTACAAATTGAAATACAAAAAATTATAACAAAACAAGTAAAGTAATAATACTCATGTTTATGTAATATTTTATTTAGCAAAATTTATTTTTACTTTATATTAAGGCCTCTTTAACAAAACTATTAATTTAATTATTAAAACTATCATAAAAATTTATAATCTAAAATAAAACTAGTACATTTCAACATTAGGGTAGTTATTAAAACAAATTAAATAAAATGGTAGTGGAAAATATTAACTTTATTTAATTAAAAAAAATTAAAAACAAAAACAAAAAAAAATACAAACCTATTTTAAAACTTAAATTTGATGAGTGTCTTAATTTAAGAGGCTATTGGTCCTTTTATCCCCTTTGTATTTTTCCGATGATTTTTATTTTTAATCATAAAAAATTCCATTATATGTTGAGAGTTAATTTGCTTTTTGTAATATTTTTAAACATTTTATAATTTTTTTCAAAAAATAGATGTTAGAAAATTTTTTAAGCATTTGAATTTAAAAATAGTTAAAATGATTATTAACTATGTTTATATATATAAATATAAATGTTTTTAAATATACCTATCAATTGTTCAGGATATAAAAATTGAAAAAAAATAATGTTTAGTAATTATTTATGTAAAACCCTAAATTTGAAAAATTATATAAGATTTTTAGGAAGGCTAAATAGTAGATGTACTCATAGTAAAAACAAATATCTATATTAACTATAATGCACTATTTTAATTCTGTTAATCAGATATCCATAAATTAATATAAGAGAGGTATATATGAACTTAGTTGAAAAAAAAACTTATTGTTATTAGCAGTTTTTAGGTGACATAAAATCATCTTTAGAGTTTAATAAAGAGTCCTATTATAACAATAAAACTTAATTAGATGGTTTTATAATACAAATATGATATTAAAAAAAGATTTATAATAAAACCTTCGCCAATTTTTTCTATTTTAATATAATTATCTGTAGACATTTCAAGTTTCCAAAAATTTAAAAAGACCGCGTTATGTATTCATTCATTTATCATCATGTCAAAGATTGTGTCTTATATTAAATAAAATAAAAGGTAAAATTAATGTGCCTTAAAATACTAAATTTTTAATTATCGTGTTATTAATAATAGTTTTATAAAGTGATAGACCAGTTGGGGACATTTAAGTCTAAACTTAATCAAATGATATAAAATGTATAAAATAAGGTTTTAACTTCTTTAAGGTAATTAAAAATGTTATAATAAACATTTTACATAAGTATTAGTATAGTAAACCTTGCATTACCTAAATATATATTTAATAGCCACATTTCTTTGGCAGAACTTAATTATAACTAATCTAAAAATGTAATTACAATTATTTTTATCTATTATAAAATTTTATCAATATATAGGTTAATAAATATTGGAAGTTTTTATTAGAAATATTTTATTAAACAGAGCTGCTATGCTATTAGATTTTTATAGGTTGCGTCACGCACTACCCCTTTTAAAATCAAATATAACCAAATTTTAAAAAGTTTAGCGCATTTGTTTATTATTAAAGTGGCTATTTTTTTTTATAAAATTAAATTTAAGCTTATTGTAAACAAGTTAGTTACTTAATATTTTGTATTTTAAAGTTAGATATTCTTTAATTTTTAAAAAATTGTTGGACACTGCCTTGATTACTTAATAGGGCATGTCTCTTTTCATATTTTCTGAAAAATAACACATGTATCATAGACATTGCATTTTACATTATTGTCTTGGCATCATTACTAGAACGCTTTAAAACGCCTTTTGATAGATATGGAATTCTATTGTTTAGAACATAACAAAAAAAAACATACATAACGCAGCTATTGCACTGCATGGCAGCCCGGCACTTTATTTTGGTTTATAATGCCATGTTTTTTTAAAACAAATATATTAAATAAGCAAAAATGCCCTTATTTTTAGTATTAGAATGGATTATTGTGTGTAAGATATAAAATATGGATAAATACTTAAATTATATAGCGTTAAAAATGCTTTTAATTATTTTACTTTTGCAATATAACATGCCTGGGCACGTGCAAAATAAGTTTTTATTTTCGTGAAATTTTCAAAAATTTGAAAAATTTTATATTGAAAAAAAAACGCAAATTTTTAAAAAGTTGGCAAATTTAATATAGGGCGCGTTCAGACTCATTTCAAATTTTTAAAATTTTAAATATTTTTAAAAATATATATATTTTTTTTTTAAATTTTTTAAAACTTTTTATTCAGAAAAACTATTTAAATGCTAATAGCAAAAATTGGCTACTTTTTGTAAAAAAGCGTTCAATGTCAAAAGGTAAAAATTTTAAAAAATTTGAAAGTTTTTTAAAAAAATGAACTTAGTCTGAACGCGCCCATATGCACATAAAATGCTTTTTCTGAAATAAAAAATTAAAAAAAAATATAAATTTTGAAAATTTTACGAAAATAAAAACCCACTTTGCATGTGCTCTTAATAAAAACAAATGTATATTTTTATTGTCATAAAAATACTTTAAAATATTTTTATGTTTATAAAGCTATTCTGCTAAAACTTTAACGGCTGATTAAAGGATTGTAACTAGGCTGCGGCTGGTAGAAAAAAAGTTTTGACGAAAAAATAATTGCACGCATTTGAATAACTTTGAGGCGGCTAGTGTAAAACTTTTTTAAAAATTTTAAAATTTTTAATATTTTTTAGATTGGAGTGACTCTGCTATAAAAAGCAAAATGGCGCATGAAATATATCCTCTTAATACAGCAATTAAATCTTTAACCAAATTAATTAATTTACATATTTCATATATATGATGATGGTATATGATATTAAAATAATTTTAGAGGGTGATTGTTCTTGAACCAAGAAAAAGCACAGAGATGGTACATGCACACATAGTTGTAGAAATTTTTATGAGAAGCCCCGACACCCAGTACCATTTTTTATTAATAAAAAAATATTATTTGCGGCATTTTTGCCTAAAATGACCAAAACACATTGATTCTTATTTTTTGATATTAGTTATTAAATTTTTTAATTTTAAAATTTTTTTTTTACTTGAAAAGAGTTATAGCCATAGTCCTAGTGAAATAATTTTTTGCAGCTGTTTTTATAAGGGTGGGGCTCAATGCGCATATTGTTACTTTTTATTTTTATAAAACTATCTATATTGAAAGGTAGTATAAATATTGATTATGTTTTAGAAGCTCAAAAACTTAAAAATCCATGTATTGCTAAACGGCATTGTGGTGAATGTATTGTATCCCACCCTCAATGTGCTTGGTGTATGCAGGAGGTGCTTTATTAAAATATAACTCTTTTTATCAGTTTTGTTTTACTACACATCTAAATATATATTTGATATTAGGACTATATTGTTGATAATAAACCACGATGTGATTACTCATATAATTTGATTGAAAAAGGATGCCAACAAACTAATTTAATTAATCCAGAAAACAATGTAAAAATTACCATGGTAACAATATTATGAAAATATATTTTTAGAATAAACCACTGAGTTTGCCTGGAACTTTGTCTAATTTTGTTCAAATTGCCCCTCAAGGAGTTAACTTAAAATTAAGGCCAGGTTTAAATTTAGTATTAAATGGAAAGAATTTTTATAAAATATCAATATAACACATAAAAAATTTGTTTCACAGGCAAGCCGCAATCCTTTCAAATCAAATTTAGACAGGCAGAAGATTACCCAATTGATTTATACTACTTAATGGATCTTTCTAATTCTATGGAAGATGATAAGGAAAAATTGGCTTTGTTAGGGGATCTTTTAAGTAAACTTATTTTAGATTATTTTGTTAAATATTTATATCTTTTGATTTTTCAAGTATTGTATTAGCTTTTATTTTTTTCTCCTTTTATAAGTTAATATTCATACCTATTGTAGCTTTTGATGTTTACTTACTTCTTTCTCAGGTATGTTTTAGGCTTCCTCTTTTGATCTTGTCAAAGCATTTTATGGCTATGCATGATTGAGACTTTTAAAAATATATAATAATTTTATGTTTCATTTAACCTAACCCTCTAAACCATTTTTTTATTGTTTGAAAATTTCATTATGGTTTGGAGAGTCATTCATTTTTTGAAATATAATAATTTTAAATTTTTTATAGAAAACATATTGCTTCAATGTTTAAAAATTATTTAAATGTTAGAATTAAAATTTTTTTAAATGATCAGCTATGTTTACATAGATAAAAATTTAATCAATAATTAAAAAAAAATAATTGCATGGGGTATTAGAATTGTAAGAATGATTAATAATCATTTTTAAACCCTTTTAAAAATTCTATTAATTTTTAAAATATGAATGAACCCAGTTAAGCACTCTCTTTTAAAATTTTATAACCTTAACTTGAAGGCGATTGTAAAATAAATTTCTAATATATTATGAAAATAATTCTTGTGTATTATAATTAAGTTAACATTTTGTTATTGTGATCACAACAAAACGTGGTTAGGTGTTAGCATGAAGCAAATTACTACAAATTTCAGGGTTGGTTTTGGATCATTTGTGGATAAAGTGGTTATGTCAGTACTTTAGCATCGTCCCCGAGAAATTAAAACAACCATGTGATAGGTTGTGCAGCCCCCTACAGCTTCTCTTAAAAATCCATCTTAGTCTAACAAACGATACTCATAGGTCAATATATTTTTAATTTTTCTTTTGTTTAATTGGTGTTTAAAATTTTTTGGCTAAATTTTTGAATTCTTGTTTAGGTGCTTTAATAAAATTAAGAAAACTTAAGAAAACTTGGGCAGTAAGTTACTTTAGAAAATTGCTCCAAATAATAAAAATTTTTTCTATAGTTATAAAAAATGATTATATATATTTTAATTAAAGTTTGTTTAAAGTCTATTGTCATAGCTTGATTTAAATATGGTCAATTCCACCTCAATCCAACAAATCCGGGAAGGGTACCCCTTTTGATTTCGCTGAAATTTTGCATGGAGGTAGTATCTAAGGGTATCTCATAATCTGGAAATTTTTTTTGACTGAAAGTGATTTTTGACGGAGATAGGGGCAAAAGAAAAAAAATTGCAAGGTGAATTTTCACATTTGATGCAACTTTGGGAGGTTATAAGTCAAAAGGTATTATAGCTAGAGACTTAATTTTTTTTTTATTTTGAAGAGGACAATAAGGGCTATCTTGCATGTGTTTATTATTTTAAAATTATTTTTTTGAAATTTTACAATTTTGTAAATAACATTCAGTTTGATATAACTAAAAAAACGTATTTTTGAATTTTTTAAAAAATTGCTGAAATACAGTCCTTAGTATTCATTATTAATATGTGAACTCAAAAGTATGGGACCGACTAGACTTTTTAAAATAAAAAATTTTTTTTTTTTTGATTTTTAGACAAAAATTTGCTCCCTGTACTATATTCAAATATTTATAAGAGCCAAATTTGTTTATTTATAAGAAGTTAGACATAGGGGCAAATATGTTAGGCTATAACAGTTTTATTAATTTGATTCAAACTATTGTCAATTTTGGAAAGAAAAGGGGAACTTTAGAACAAAAAAATTGGTAATTTTCAGTATTTTACTCCTATCTTCTAAGCCGACTTTCTGGGTCACTACCTAACCAATTTGAAAATTTAAAATTGCATTTTATACATAAAACATCACTATATAACATAAATTTCCCCCAACATTTTACAACGTACCCATAGCTTTTTATGAAATAAAAACCAAAGTTTGCCAGGTTTTTTGAAATTTTAAGGTGTAAAAAATAAAAACTTAAAATTATTATGTTTATATATGTTAACTTTTACTAGTCATTTTTAGTTTGATGAACAATATTAGAATATGTACATAATTCTCAATATTTATCCTCGGCAAAATTCAAAAAATTTGTTAAATGTATTGTATAAAAAAAATTTAAGAGGATTTTAGAAAAAATAATAAGGTTAAAAAATTTGTAAAAATTTATTTTTTTCTATTATTTAATAGTTTTTAAATAAAACAGCCTCAACAACGTTGAATCTGACAAAAATAAGTAAAATAGAATATATTTGGCCTATTTAGAATATTATGATTTAACAGATTTTCTTTTTTTATGATTCAAACTTAAAATAAACGTAAAAAGTCAATTATTTTATGAAACATAGTGATATGGTTTTTTGATATTATAAATACATAAAAGAAGTCTGTTTTAGGGTTAAACAACTTTAAATGATTATAAGGCAGAATTAGCTTCAATGATGAATTTTAAGACTAAATATTAGACCCAATTTAATATAAATTAAATATAGACATTCAGTCTTTTTTACTAATTTTTACCAAATATGTTTTTGAAAGGCTATTTAGAACAAGGCATACAATATATATCTAACCGACCTTAATTAAGTTTAAAGACCAACAATTTAAGTTCCAATTACATTTTAGTTTTATAATATAGACGCACTAAACCTATTAAGAAAGAGGAAATATTACTGTTACTTGATTCTATGGGCATATGGATTTGGGCATTGACAGTTTTATATAACTAAATGCGTTCCTTACGAGTTTTAACACAAAAATTTGTTTTAATAAATACATTAATCTACAAATTTAATAAAAATAATGGAATAATTTAATAATCTCATTTTTTTATAATTTACCTATCTAGTTCTTTTAAGATTTTCTACATAACATATATACTATTTTTTTAACACTTTAATAGGCAAAATATGACTGATTATATAGGTTCTATATATTTTTAGATAATTATGCAAAAATATTAAAAAAAATAAGCTTGCACAGACGAATACAATCTGCGTTAGTTTTTTGACACCTGAAAATTTGCTGTTTTTTGGCAAAGGTATTTTTATTGTAGAAGCGTCAAAATCGAGTGAAAAAAGGTGGGGCTATTATATGTTATTAAGCGATATTTTATCTATAAAATAAATGTTAAATATTAAAAAAAGATTGGCTGGTTAACCAGAAAGTCGATTTTGAAAACAGGCAAAATTTTCACTTTTTCGGTTTTAAAGTTCACTTTTTCATTGTAAATTTATTAATAGTAGTAATCAATTAAATCAATCTATTATGGTCTAACATAATTGCCCATATATCCTGCTAATTGAATACTGTCAAATTTGGCACATTGGCATATTCTAATATAGTGCAAAGGGCATAATTGTGTCCCAAAATTAGAGCAAAAAATTGAATTTTTTAATTTTTTAAAAAGTCATGCCGGTCCCAAATTTTTTAAATCATAAATTTATTAAAAATATTAAGGGCCATGTTATATAAATTTTTCAGAAAATTCAAAGATACGTTTTTTGAGCTATTTGTGTCTAAACTTGACATTAATTTTTTGGTAACTTAAAAAAATTTTTTTTTAATATTTTTTGCGTCTAAGGTAGCCCTTATTACGATCTTCAAAATAAAAAAATTATGACTCTAGCTACAATACTTTTGATGATACATGCGCGTAGAGTTGCCTCAAATTTTTTGCAAAAAAATAAAAAATATTTTTGCTCATATCTCGGTCAAAAATCACTTCCGGTCAAAAAAAATTTAGGTTTTTATCAGCACCCAAGGACCCTACCAGTGTACCAATTTTCAGCCAAAACTGAGACTTCAAGGGAAAAAGTTTGTCGATTTGAGGTGGAATTGACCATAAATTTATCGAAAATTATTTTTTTGTGACAAAGTGCTTGAATAATGATTATAGATCAAAAATTTGAAGGTAGCACCAATAATATGTATCTCATAAATTTAGATTTGCCGACGAGATAAAAACTGCACCTGTATCCGGTAATTTAGATGCCCCGGAAGGAGGGCTGGATGCTATTATGCAAGTACCACAACTATTATTTAATATTTATCTCGCTTTTTTTTACAAATTTTCTCATTCTAAATGTTTACTTAACTCGAATGCATTTGTCTTGTTAAAAAGTATAGTTTTCTTATTTTTTTGTTTCATATTTGTTCTTTTACCATCATTATTCTCAAATAAATGTACATTTTAATTCCATTTTTCTAGGCTATTGTCTGCCGCGATCAGATAGGTTGGCGACCTCAGGCCCGGAACTTGCTCATTTTTTCGACCGATGCGAGTTTTCATTTTGCGGGTGATGGTAAGTTAGGTGGGATAGTCACACCCAACGATGGGCAATGTCATCTCGATTCCAATGGCTATTATACGCATGGTACTATACAGGTATGCTATTTTAATTTTGAAGGTTAAAAAACGCTTGTTAAATCCCCCCCTTTTATTTTAGCTGATGATGGCATTTTTTTTACATAGGCTAAATTTATTAGTTATTTTATTAAATGAAATTAATTTGACCCTTTAATAAAAATTGATATATTTCAATTGTTGTCTAATTGTATGTATCCATTAAAAATTAAATCCTCATTTAATTTGAAATAATATTTAATTTTCGCAATAATGCTATTATATATCACAACGAGAAAAGAAAATAAGGCTAAAATATTTATTTTGGTTATTAATTTCTTCCTTTTTGGGAATGCATTGGAATAACAAATCATTAAAATAAACTTAGGGGTATCAGTTTTTCTTACATTACCTTTAGAATAATTTATATTTTTATTATTTTAATATTTAACAGGATTACCCGTCAGTCAGTCAAATTATCCAAAAAGTGCGAGAAAAATCAGTCAATATCATTTTTGCCATAACGGGGGAACAACTTCCAATTTACAAAAAATTTAGTCAAATTCTGAAAGGTTCTACCGTGGGTCAACTTGCCAATGACTCTTCTAACATCGTGGAGCTCGTCAAACACAACTATAACGTAACATTTTAAAACGCCTTAGAACTTTTAAATAAATATTTTGTCTTTTTTTTTGTATTTCTTATGTTTAAAAAAAACAATAATATGCGTTGGCAAAGATGAATTTAAAATTTTGGAGGTAATTTTTAGTATAACGCTATAAATTCAGTTTAGTTTATAAAAAAAATTAGAAAAAGAGTGTTTGAAAAATTTTTATCGCTTACGGTTATTTTACATTTTTTTTTTAAACTGCTCCTTTCTTGGCTAGACATTAAGCTTTTATTAATAATTTTTTGCAGGTGTTATTTTTTTATATGCGCTTTTTTGAAGTTTATTTTGAAAAGCTATAAATAGATTGATAATTGCTAATAGTTCATATTTAGTATTTTGTTAATTTCATTTTTTACTTTTCAAATAATATTTTTATTTGCCCACCCTTTGTGTTTCAATAATATATAATAATAAACTTTTGTTTAGGAAATAACGTCCAAAGTTGAAATAAAGGACAGCGCCCTAGCTAATATGACCGTCACATACGAATCATCCTGCTTGGGCGGGAAAAAGAAAAAGACTAAAATGTGTGATGGGATTAAAGTTGGGGATACGGTATAATTTTATTTTTTATATTTAAAAAACAAACTATTATTATAATAATAATTTTATTGGGCGCATATATTCTGTTTACCTAGGGCTTCAAAACTAATATTCTTTATTAAAAGGCCGGACTTGGATTAATATTTATTTTTTTTCTTTCAATTACGTTAAGTTTTTTAACAATACTTACAAAATTACCTATTGTCTTTATTTTAAGCATGGAAGCCCCACAGTTTTTAAATTTGCCTCATATATATTTATAAGTGGGACCCTCCCGGGCTGGAACTGGGCTGACAGGTACATATTCACTGGCCTAACCATTTTACTTTAATATAAATCAATTTGCTTTCAGGTAACATTTGATGTGACAGTAACGCTTGACTCTTGTCCTATAAACAACGTGGACCCACAGGAGCTCAAGATAAATGCCATTGGGATTGGTGAGCAACTTACCATAAAGATTGAAAGCCAATGCGATTGTAAATGTGCAAAGCCACCATACGCTGTATGTTTTTAATTAAAATATCAGTATCATGCTATTGGTATCGGTTCATAAATTACTTTAATATGCCATTATAGCTTGAATTTAAAGAGTTGTTGAATTTTTTTATGTTAGATTACTCTAAATTTATTACAAATATTTAAATCTTAGTATATTTATACAATTAAAAATTATATTATTAGTTATGTATACATAAAATTATGGATTTACGAACTAAACAATATACTTTCAATTACTCCTTACTTAACAAAATAACATTTTTCTAAAATAACAAGTTTGCACCATTGCTTCTTTACCATTAATTTTTAATTCATATATAAAATTAATATTTTTTTTAAATGAATTTTTTTATTTTAACTTTATATAAAAGTAGGGATACGTGGAAAAATACTAGCTATTTATTTTTTTTTACATTTAATTTTAGCAATACAACAGTCCCAAGTGTTCAAACGGACACGGAACTTACGAATGTGGAACGTGCCGGTGCCACGAAAACCGATTTGGTCGAAATTGTGAATGTGATTCGTCTGCTACACATTTACTCACTTCCCCCACTAATCTACATTCGCCTGCAACTGGCCAAGCTTCATCCACGGGTCTTTTAATCTTAATTTTTTGTAATATTTATAACCTAGCGACGAGACAATTAAATAATAAAATATTTTACAAGTTCACAAAAATATAAGTGTAATTGAGCCATTATTAATTCGATTTAATTTTTTTTTAGATTGATCGTTATGACCTGTTAGAATTTTCATTATAAAAAAATTGTTTCTTAATATGGAACCTCAAAACGTTCATTTGGTATTTTTCTCCGACGTGTTTTTAGCTCATCCAAAACCATAAAAAGTTGGAAAAAAAAGAAATTATTATTATTCTTGTTTTTTTATAACTCTTATCTTGACGCGAAAGTCGAATTTTAAGCTTTAAAATAATGTATTTATAATTAACAATGTTTTTTAATTTTCAAATTGTTATTTTACATATTTATTTTATAAGAAACATAGCATTTTAAATATTATATTTTTATAAAAGTTTGATAATTTTATTGTATTGACTATATTCTTTTTATGAGTAGTTCTTTACTTGTTTTTATCATTGTGTGTATTAGGCATTGTCACAACGGGCTTTACCATGAACGACCTCTGCATCAAGGGAAAGAAATATAGAATTGGAGCTGCCTATAACAATCTTTCATCTGTCCCTGATCAAATTGCGAACGGTGAATACGGACCGAACTATCTCGATTTCGCGGCAAATAACAAAATTAATGTCGACCCCAACAACGAAGAATATGACGAATATTATGACGTTAACGGCCCTATATGCTCGGGCCGTGGGGATTGTGTTTGCGGGATTTGTGAGTGTTGGCCTAGGTTTTTGTTTTAAATTGTTTGGTAGTTTGTGTTCATTTTTGTAATATATAAATTTTTTGGGGTTTTTACTACTAAATACTAATTTTGAATAAAGCAATATAGGTTTTAAAGGATGTGATGTTTCTTTATTGAATATCGATGTATAGGTAGTTCGTAAATTAAGTCTTTTTAATTTATAGTTGAAAGAACAATTACTTTTCATATTAAAATTTCCTGAACTAAACCTTGTTTTCAATTTAAAAATATAATTGAATTCTATTTATAAGTCAAGTCTTCAGCTTAAATTTTTTTTACTAATAGGCTTAAATCATTATGGCAAGTATTTTGAAACTGTTGTTATTTTTATATACATTATTAATTATGACAATCATTTGTAAATTTAATATAAATTTGTCAAAAAATTAATTATTTTACGCTTAACAACTTTATATTTGACCTCTAGAACCACCTTTTATATTTATATTTGTTTCTCAGGGAGAATCCAAACGAAATTGTCACGGGTGAATTTTGCGAATGCGATAATTTTTCTTGCGACCGTCACGAAAATAAAATCTGCGGGGGCCGGGGGACCTGTGAATGCGGGTCGTGCGATTGCCGGGATGGATGGGTCGGTGACGCTTGTCAATGTCCGTCGACGAATGCGTCTTGCATCGCTAGCAACGGGGTATATTGGAATAAATTAATATTTTCGGGCGCGTCTAAACCTGTGATATATTTTGTTAAATTAATAAAACTTATGTGTTTATTTTTCCACAACAAATATTGTAAAAATGTAACACATCTTTTGAATTATTTTTTTGTATACAGTTATTTAAATTTTTTAATTATTGCTTTATTATCACATTCAACTTATAAGATATATAAACTAATTAATAAGTTCTACTATCTTAAGGATTTTTGAATTTGTTTCCTGTTTTTTCTAATTATTTACTGTATGCCAGCTATAAAAGTTGAAATTTTTGAAAATGTTAAAAAAACAAAATAGATTTAAAAAGGAAATTATATTGCAAATATAAAACAGCTAAAATGTTAAAATCAAACGTAAATTTATTCGAATCGACAAAAAAGTTTTATATTTAGGATGCAGAATATTTTTCATAACTTAAATGTTGATGCAAGAGCCTAACATACTTAAAATTATTTCTCATATTTCAGATGAAAAATTGTAGTTGCAATCAGAAGTCAATTTTGCCTAATTTGTCCATATTGTTAGTACAGTATTTGTAAGGCTCCGTCTAAGGGATTGAATAACGAAAAAAAAGTCTAAAATTAGGTTATCATCTAGATAGTGGTCCTTCAAATTCATAAACCTCAAACAATATTGAATTTCATTTATCCTATGTTTTATAGTAGTAATTTTATGTTTGAAAGTTGTTTGCTTACTACTTTTAGGTTAATGAAAATATGTTAAAACATTCGTTCCTATAAACATGTTTTAAACGCGATTTTTAATGTCAAATAATCTTGAAGCTTTCTGATATTAAAATATATAGTTATTGCGCATTAAATTTGATCAAGTCGATTGAATTATTTGTTAACGTTGATTTATGTCTTCTATATTGCATTTTTTTCACAATTACATTTTATTAGAAAATATGTAACGGCGTTGGTATATGCGACTGTGGCGTTTGCATTTGCGACGTCCTGGATCCCACGATTCTCCAAAACAACCCAACAGCTGGGAATATCCCTAGTGGATCGCCCCTAAGCGACAGTATTGGCAATTCAAACCGTTACCGTGGACCGACCTGCGAAGAGTGCCCCACCTGTCTCGGTCTCTGTAGCGAAAATCGGGCCTGCGTCCAATGCCTAGTGTTTAAGAGCGGCCCGCTACACAGTCAAGATAGCGGTGTTGATAGCCTTAGCACGAACGAAATGAATAGAATTGGTGCTTCAGGCGGCGGCAATATTGGAACTGGATCAGGGAGACCCACTAATGTCCTCAGTGAACGCACGAGTAGTCCATCATGTGAACGACAATGTTCCCATCTTAACCCGATTGTTGTGGATGATTTAATAGGTACATGCACACCTTGGATTTATAGATTAAATGCCAACAGCTTATTTTTTGCATACTGTCTATACGAGTATATAATCAAAATTTTTTCAAAAATTGAAACATGACTTTAATAACAACAAAAACAATGGCATAGTAAAATAATTGGTGGCCATTTTGAGTATATTTTTTAAAAATACACAATTTTTGTTATTTTTATATTACGTTTAGAACCTATTATAGC
>CM060243.1:9704097-9756541 GCA_030555515.1 Acutogordius australiensis | reverse complement strand
TTATCTTAGATTGATTCTAGATCAATTCAAACCTTATTATTTAATCCTCCCAAAATTTTTAATAAATGTAACAAATTTTTTGAATTTTGCCGAGGATAAATATTGAGAATCAGGTACAATTTCTAATATTGTTCATCAAACTATAAAGGGCTAGTAAAAGTTAGAAATTGTGAGCATACAAATTTTAAGTTTTTTTGCAAACTTTTGTTTTTGTTTCATAAAAAGCTATGGGTACGTTAAAAAATTTGGAAATATATATGTTATTTAGCGATGATTTATGTAAAAAATGCATTTTTAGATTTTAAAATTGGTTTGGTGGTAACCCAGAAAGTCGGCTTTGAGAGTAAAATATTGAAAATTACCAATTTTTTTGATCTTAAGTTACCTTTTTTTTCCAAAATCAACATTAGTATAAAGTTAATAAAACGTTAGCCTAACATAATTGCCCCTGCTTCTAACTTTTTTTATATAATTAAATTTGGCACTTTTAAATATTTTAATATAATGCAGGGAGCAAATATTTGTCTGAAAACCGAATACATTTTTTTTTTGAATTTATTAAAAAGCCATGTCGGTCCCATTTATGAACTTAAATAATTATAAAGAATATTAAGGAGGATATTTTCGCAATTTTTTAAGAAATTTTAAAAAAATGTTTTTTTAGTTATATTAAAGTAGTCTTTATAAAATTGTAAGTTTGTAAAATATTTTTCAAAAATTATAAACACATGCAAGATAGCCCCTATTGTCTTCTTAAAAATAAAATAAAAATTAAGACTCTAGCTATAATACTTTATAACTTATAACTTCCCAAACTTGCATCAGATGAGAAAATTATCTTGCGAATTATTTTTCTTTTGCCCCTATCCCCGTCAAAAATCAATTCCGGCCAAAAAAAATATATACCCTTAGAAACTACCTCCATGCAAAATTTCAGCTAAATCTAAAGGGTAGGCCCGATTCTAGCTTTTTTAATTAAGGGCGGCAAAAAAAAACTAGTGGGGCGGCAGAAATTTTTTTTTGCCACCTTCAGCGGCAGAATTAGCCGTGACCTTCGGTCAAGGCAAAAAATATACATGTACACCATTTGAATCTTTTTGGGAGGGCACTGCCCCCCCCCCCCAAAAGGGGTCTAGAATCGTGCCTGCTAAAGGGGTACCCCCCCCCCCCCCCCCGGACTTGTTGGATTGAGGTGGAATTTGCTTAGCTCTAATAACTAGGATTGCTTATTATTTCATGAATCAACCTATTTAATTATTCTAATGTGTGTATTGTGAATTTATATGATAAAGTATAATTAATTTTTTAGGTTAAGTCATAATGTTTGGATTAACAACTAAAAAATATTACCCACTTTCTATCAAAGAAATTACCCCTTTTCAGTCATAAGTTCTTCACACCCTCCCCCTTTAAAATGTTCGAAGACGCCTCTGCCCTCCCTTCCTCTTTTATAAGGGAATATTCGTTAGGGCTATCTATGTTTTTGATGGCAAATGAAAATTGAATGACGCTTAGGAAAACCGATCAAACTAATTTTAATTACTTCAATATATTGATAACTTTTTGGTGCCTTATAATTTTTTAAAACTAAAGTTATTTTGCATTTGATTGAGCATATCGAACGCTACTGTAAAACTGTTATTTAATTTAGGGCACGTGCAATGTGATTATATTTTCGTAAAATTTCGAAATTTCTGAAAATTTTAAAATTTTTATTTTTTTTAAAATTTTTAAAAAATTTTTTATTTCGAAAAAAGTATTGTCAAAACCAAATTTGGCAACTTTTTTAATATTTGCGTTTTTTCGAAATAAAATTTTTCAAAATTTTGAAAATTTTACGAAAATAAAAACTCACTTTGCACGTGCCCTTATAAAAAAAAAAGAAAATTAAATAGCTTTTAATTGTTAAATCAATCACAGCCCGAATCGTTGTCTGTGTTAATATTAAAAGACGCTGAACGTGATTAATCGGCACCAGAGATCTGAAAAAAATCATAGTTATAAGCCCAATTTTTCTTAAACCAAATATGTATTTTTTGCCTAAAATGTTTAATTTTATTACATATATATCTTTTTCTTTTAGACGTCTTCAGACGAATTTTACAATAAATATACCATTCCTTCCAACACAACGGAGGTACGTATTTGTATAATTTTTTTGTATAGTCCATATCAAAATATATATCACAGGTCAACAAATATCAATGTGGCAAGAAATAAGTTCGAAACATAAAAGATATTCCCTTGATAACCTTATCTCATATGTATTTCAGTTGTTCTTAGTTTCTTCTACCTTAGGCTCCTTGGATCCGCCCATATCAAAAAAATGGCCTTAGATCAAGAAATATTTGCGAGTTATGAGTTAAGATCAAATCTGCCATCTTAGAATCCCTTTACCGATTTTTTAATCAACCTTAAGTCAGCTTTAAACATTGAAAATATATGAAACAAATATCAAAACAAATATAAAATAAAATTTTTTATTTGCATATTCACAACAATTTGACTGTTAAATTCAAACTTCAAATTATATTTATATAAATAAAGGGGGCATATGTTAAAAAGGCCATATTTTCAATATGGACGGACCTAAGAGCCAAAAGCGGAGTAAACTAAGAAAAACGAAAAACATATATGAGATTAGGTCATTGTGGGAATACATTTTTATATAATAATTTCATAAAATTCACTTATTTATCATTAATATTTGTTGACCTGTGTAATAAGCAATAAAATTTTTTAATATATCAAGCTAATACATCAGCATTTTGATAATACAGAATGAGTATTATCAATTTTTAATATAAATATTATTGAAGTTCGAATTTAATAGTTTAACTGTTGGAAATATGCAAAAAAAAAATCAATGTGTTTTTGTTTTTAAATCTTTTTTGTTTTTTGCACATTGTTTCTAAAATTATTAATGTTTATAGCTGACTTACTAAGTTTGATTAGAAAAAACGGTGAACGGATTTGAAAATTTCTAGGATGGCAGGTTTGATCTCCGTAGTTAGCTCATAACTCTCAGAAATTTGTTGACCTATATTTTTAGTAAGATTAGTATTTAGGCATTAGATTTATGATTTTGATTGAAAATTATTATATCTACTACATTATGCAAAATAAAAAATTTAACATTCCAAAATCATTCTTAAAAGCAAAAAATATTTGATTCGCTACAAAAAATCGGGCATTTTAATACAGTTTTTAACCAATTATAAAAAATCTACAAAAATAAACAATGCCCAAAAATTGAAATTTCATTACCGGTATTGTTTGTTACAGTACTACCGTTTTTATTGTTGATTAACATATGTTTTAGATTGTTTAAAAAATGCATATTATATTATAACATAGGTCGACAAATATCTATGTCAGAAGAAAAATAGTTTCTGTTCATACAATACAGCTGAAATGAATTTTAAATTTAAAGGATTAATTTAATTGATTCTGATAAAAAATTGTGTCACTTATATATTGGGTTAGAAAATAATTTAATTTAAGTCAATAATGAAGCTCGATATACATAATAATAAAATTTATTTTATTTATAATGAAATTATAAATGAATGTGATATAGAAAAAGACAGGAGTGTTAAGGTCGCAAAATCATCCTCTTTGGCCAACTCCTCATTTTTTTAACTTCGGCTACAAACAAGTTTTTTTTGTAAAATTTTTATTATTTAAAAACTTTTGTACAGGGTCGGATTTTTTTAAATTCGCTTAGTTTAAGCACATAAAATTCTTTTTTTTTGATAAAACTATTATATAAAATTTAACGGAAATAAAAACAATTTGCACGTGGCCTTCCCCAGAGCTGTGTGGCACCATTTCCATAACATTTGATTGAAAAACATAGAATATAAGGTCACGTTGTAGATTATTTTACTCAGGTATCTCATATATGTGAGAAAGCCATTAAAAATTATTATTGTAACTACCCTGCTGTTATAAATAACACATGGTTATGATTTAAGCTACAAATTAAAAATCGATGACCTGTTTCTTACATTTTAGGAAAACAGGCTAAACATTAAAGCGCTATATATCAATCCCACATAGGTTCATGTAATTAAAGACTATGTGTATACCGATTTACGTTACCTACGAGGAAACGAAATAATCAAGTCAGAAAGGTATTTTGAATCATCGTCTCCGGTGGAGAGAAATGAATTAGAGAATCGATACTATGGTAGGATAACAGCTGGAAGTTATAAGGATTGTTTTTACATTGGCACCTGTTAATGTACTTGAAGAAATCATATGAAACATTTTGTATTTTAACCACTTGTTTTATACTTTAACATAACATCTTTTTTTTATAAAAATTACGGTGTTTGTTTACAATTCAAAGAATATAGCATGCCAGACGGGCCAAAAAATTTAAAAACAATTGACATGCCATGTCAAAAATTTGTGAAAATACTATTGCTTTGGCTGCAATACGATTTTTACTTCATATGTATATTATTTTATTATTATGTAAAATTAAATTTAATAGATTAAGTAAGTTTGAAAATTTGAGAGAGACACGAAAAATATTAATTTAATCTTATTAGAAATAAAAATTGATTTAAATATTGAAAAACATCGAAGAAACAAACAGTAAAAGATTAATTATTTTTAAATGAGTTATAAATAGGGAAAAATTATATTTTAATAATCATTAAGGTTATTCAATGTTTTTTTGTCGTTTCCCAATGCCCCTTCCGGTGTGTATTATTTCCATTAGCTCGTGCGGCGTTATTATTATTATTACTTGTCGCTCTATAAAAAAAATGAAACAAAACAATTCCATTTAGCAAATACATCTTCAAGATAGGCTTATGTGAAAGGGTATTAATATTAATCGATAAAATAACAAATGTTACAGAAATAACTGATTAAAAATAAATAAATATACATTAATATGTAAAAAAAAAGGGTAGAGAAATATTAATAAAATTATTTGCTTTGTAAGCTGGCGAACGCAATAAAAATAACAAATACATCGTTTTTATAAACATCATTCCGCTTGCACATTGCCCTAAAGAAACTTTGTCAAAAATCAATTTAACACGCACAAAAATTTTTTTAATTAGTTTACTGCCCCTAAAATGCACAAGTTAAGGAATTATTTAAAATATATATCAAAAATATTCTAGTTAAAATAGAAATTTTAAATATTTGATCTATACGAATACCATTTAATTCTTTAAACAACTTTTTTCACTATTGTAAAATAAAAACAAAGTTTATTTTGAGTGCCCATGATAATTAAAATAATTTACGGTGCGTAAATAATGGCACGTGGTTGTTTGGCCGCTACTGTACTATGAGAAGGATAGTTATTAGGGTTATTTCCCTAATGAATGCCCCTTTGGCTGCATGTTGGCAGAATTGACCCCTATTAAGTGTATTCCGTTGCATGTTGAAAGAATTGTGGCAAATCATCTGTATATTTAATTTGAAAAAAACTTAAAGTTTACAATATGCAAAAAACGTATCCAGACTATAGAGTAATTAATTTATATAAATATTAAAGTTATAACCGGGCCGAACCGACTCGCCCGATATATTATCCAACTTAGGCTCCAGGCCCGACAGAACTGCGATTCAGGCTTGAATTTTTATTTTAAATTTCCTGGCCTGGCCTGAAATACGGCCAAACATTTTTATTTTGCAACCTCTAAATTTTTGCTTTAAAGTTATAGATAAATTACGGAGTATAGAAGTATAACCCTTTATCTCTTAATAAATTATTTTTTGTTATTAAATAAAATAAGGCAAAATAAAATATAAAAACCGGTCCGTAATTTACTAATTCAGGCCCGGCCGGCCCAACTTGTTTAATTTTTGAGGTCCGGCTTATTTTTAGGCAAGTCGGGTGGGCTTTCAGGTTCCTCAAATCTCCATTTGGTTTATAAAAAATTGTTCAAGCACCACTTGAGGTCAAAATAACATAATTTTATTAGTTTACATTATATATAATATAATAATTTCAAAAATAGATAAAATTCAAATTAAAAATTTTATTTTTATAAAGCACATCTAGGACAGAAAATTGTAAAAGGGAGCAGGCAGGCACGATTCAAGACCCCTTTTGGGGGGGGGGGGGGGGCAGTGCCCCTCCCAAAAGTTTTTGATTGCCCCCCCAAAAAATAATTGAATTTGCCCCCCTCCCCCAAATACATAGTAATTTTATGTTTGCCCCCCCCCCCCCCCCAAAAAAATTGAATTTGCCCCCCCCCCAAAAAAATATATAGTAATTTTATTTCTTCCACATAATATAATTAAAATTGCTCCGTCAAAAATATCTAAAAAATATTATGTTAAAAATATTTACTTTTTTTAAAAGTGTTTTTATTTATTAATACTTCTCATCCGCAAGAGATATCAAACTAACACAGAAATAAATAGAAAAATTTGATTTTACAGACAGCTTTATATTTGTGAAAGCAATTCATAACTCTGATGCCTAAGAAATTTTCTCACTTGTCATTAATCTATTGTTAGAATATAATCTAGAACCAAAGAACCTGATCGCATAATGCTACGATGGGGCGAACTAATGCCCTGGGGAAAAGGTGGTGTTCAAGTATTTCTAAGCAAAATAGCTGGACACCATGTCCCGTATATTCACTGCTTTAACCACCGATTGCATCTTGTTGTAAAAGATTGTCTTGAAATTTTAAGTGAAGGGAAAGATTTTTTTGATAATTTTTCTTCCCTTCATACATTTTTTCAACATGATGCCAAGGTAGTTAGTGAATGCGGGACCATACCCCGGCTGTTGCCCCATTGGTGGTGTGGTCACTCCCTGCCCATTGTTTTTTTTTTAAAATTACACAAAAATATTTAATACTCTTTTAAAAAATTAAAAATAAAAAAACTTTTATATCTTCAGGTCACACGGCCGAATCGGGGTTTTTTGAGCATATTTATAATCATCTATTTATTTTTTTGTATTTAATTGAAAAATTATTTTATTTATTAAAAATAATTATAGACCAATTCAATGCAGAACGATTTATATTTCTAAAACTTCTGATTTAATACACCATTGTTTGTTAGAAATTAAACAATTAAGAAATAAAAATACAAAGATTTGTTCAAAAATTATTTTGATATTAATACTTTTTTAAATGAAAATAATTTATCTTTGGGTAAAATAAAAACTAAACCTAAAGATTTTTCTGATTTTTATTTATTTTCTACTCATAAGTTTGAAAATATTTTAAATGTTAAGGATAAAGTAAAAAGTATTTATTTTAATATTATTGATTTATTTATATTTTGATAATAGATTTTTTACCGATAATAGTTATTTAAAATCTTTAGATTTCCTTTATAAATATGATTAATATTTTAGATATAAATAAAGTAGAGCCTATTTTAAAAATAAGTAATATTGATGAAAATTCATTATCTAAAGAAATTGACTTAGCCAAAAATTTTTTAATAAGAAACTTAATAATTACAAAGAATGTGTTACTATTGATTTTGTTAAATTTTTATATGATTACAAAGATGCTTCTAATCTATTTAACATTTTTCCTATAAGTTTGTTAATTGGCTCTTAAACGTCGAGTTGTGAAGCCACATTTTCTTCTTTAAGAAGGATAATAACTTCTTGCTGTTAAGTAGTGACCTGCGTAAAGGTGATTTGGTTTTTCAAGGACACGAAAAATCAATAACTGGGGCGTTAAATTTTGATAAATTTTATAATTTAATCAAACCTCTAGGATAAAATTGTTAGATTAATAAAAAACACTGCTCATAATCAGCTAATTATTTACTATTTTAAAACATGGTTGCAATTTTTTTTTATGCTCATTTAACGTTTATGTTCAGGTTTTATTTAATTTTTTACCTTAATATTAATTACTAGTTATATATATAACCAGTGTTTTTTCATATATATTCTTCACATACTTATACAATTTGTTTTCATGATAATCAATCTTATTATAATATTTATTTTCTAAAATCCAAAGTTTTATATAATTTATTTTTATCATTCATATATATCATATTTCTAATTTTCATGCGCATTGATACCAAATGATAAAATACTTAAAATAAATTTCCAAATCTCATATCTTTTTAAGCAATTGATATTAGTGAAAACAATAAATTTTAATTCATATATCCAAATTATAAACGCAAATATTTTTTTTTTATTTAGAATATAATAAATTACTATTAATTTGTTAAAAAATCTTGAACATGGATTCTATTTGTTGTACATGTATATTTTTTGCCGTGACCGAAGGTCACGGCCAATTTTGCCGCCGAAGGCGGCAAAAAATTTTTTTCTGCCCCCCCCCCCACGAGTTTTTTTTGCCCCCCTAAAATGGAAAAGCTAGAATCGGGCCTGGGAGCAAGCCCTATTCTAGCTTTCTACCTTGGGAAGGGGGGGGGGGGTGGGCAAAAAAACTTGTGGGGGGGGGGCAGAAAAAAACTTTTTGCCGCCTTCGGCGGCAAAAAATAAATCCATGTTCAAACTTTTTATTTTTAACAAATTAATAGTAATTTATAATACTCATAAAAAAAATGATTGCGTTTATAAAATGGATATATGAATTAAAATTAATTGTTTTCATTAATATCAATTGCTTAATAAGATATGAGATTTGGAAATTAATTGTAAACATAATTTTATCATTTGGTATCAATGCGCATGAAAATTAAAAATATGATATATATGAATGATAAAAATAAATTTTATAAAACTTTGCATTTTAGAAAATGAATAGTAAAATAAGATTGATTATCATGAAAACAAATTGTAGTATGCTAATTTGGAAGAATATATATGAAAAAACATTGGTTATATATAACTAGTAATTAATATTAGGGTAAAAAATTTAATAAAACATGAACATAAACGTTAAATGCGCATAAAAAAAATTGCAACCATGTCTTAAAATAGTAAGCAATAATTAGCTGATTATGAGCAGTATATTGTATTATTCTAAAAATTTTATGCTAGAGGTTGTTTAAATTCATCAAAATTCAACGCCCCAGTTAATGATTTTTGTCCTAGAAGAACCAAATCACCTTTACGCAGGTCACTACTTGCCAGCCGAAGTTATTATCCTTCTTAAAGAAAAAAATTTGGCCTCACAACTCGAAGTTGAAGAATTAAATAACAAACTTATAGAAAAAGTGTTAAATATATTAGAAAACGCATCTTTGTAATCATATAAAAATTTAACAAAATCATTAGTAACACATTCTTTGTAATTATTAAGTTTTCTTATTAAACAATTTTTTTGGCTACGTCAATTTCTTTAGATAATAAATTTTTATTAATATTACTTATTTTTAAAAGAGGCTCTAATTTTTTTATATCTAAAAAAAAGGATAATCAAATTTATAAAGGGAATCTAAAGATTCTAAATAAATATAATCGTTATAAAATCTATTATCAAAAGAATCTAAATAAATCAATAATATTGAAATAAATACTTTTTAATTCATTATTAATATTTAGATTATTCTCAATTATGTGTAGAAATCAAATAAAAATCAGAAAAATCTTTAGGTTTAGTTTTTCTTTTATCCATAATTATTGTCAAAAAAAGTATTATATATATCAAAACAGTTTTTGAATAAATTTTTAAATGTATTTGTATTTCTTAATTATTTAATTTCTAACAAACAATGGTGTATTTTTAAAAACATAAATTGTTTTGCACTGAAATTGATCATTAATTATTTTTAATAAATAAAATAATTTTCAAATAATAAATACAAAAAAATAAATTGATGATTATAAATATGGTCAAAAAACCCTGACGCTTCGGCCCTGTGACCTGAAAAACTTTTTTATTTTCAATTTTTAAAAGAGTATTTTTAAGTATTTTTTTTTAAAAAACAATGGCCTCGTAGTGACTATACCACCGCTGGGGCAACAGCCGGGGTATGGTACCGCATTCACTTACTTCTTTGATTCATGTTTAAAAACTTTATTAAGGGAAGAAAAAATATCAAAAAAATCTTTCCAAATTTCAAGACAATCTTTTACGACAAGATGCAATCGGTCGTTAAAGCTGTAAATACACAGGTCAATAATTTTTTGAGAGTTATGAGTTAACTACAGATATCAAACTTGCCATCTTAGGGAATATCAAATCCGTTTGCCGTTTTTCCTAATCAAACTTAGTTAGTCAGTTATAAAGATAGAAAATTTTAGAAAAAAGGTAAAATGAACAAAAATGAATTGAAATTTCATTTTTGCATATTTACAATAGTTAAACTGTTAAATTTAAACTTCAAATAATATTTTCGATAAAAACCGATAATATATCGTGTTGTGTTTAAGTTTGGACGCGAAATATTTTGTATTTAAATGCCGATGTAAGAGCTTGATATATTAATAAAATTTAATTCTCATTATTTGTGATTAAAAATATAAGATACAAGGAATTTTGCAAAAATAAAATTATTATTTCTTTTAAGGGTATATTTATATCTATCAATTTGTTTTAAAAAGGGCCATTTTTCGTTATAGACAGATCTAAGGAGCCAAAGACGGAAAAAACTAAGAAAAACGAAAAATATATATGAGATTAGGCCATCATGGGGATGCATTCTTTTATGTTTTCATGAAAGCCTCGCCTCTGACATTGATATTTGTTGACCTGTAATATACAGGACATAGTGTCCAGCCATTTTGCTTAGAAATAAATGTTTTAAAAGATTTGGCTAGATATAATTGTGCCAACATAATAAAATAAAGAATTGGAATTTAAGCCATATATGATTGTGCCAATATGATAAAAGAAAGAATTGGAAATTAAGCTAGATATGATTGTGCCAATATAATAAAATAAAGAATTGGAAATTAAGCTATATATGATTGTGCCAATATGATAAAAGAAAGAATTGGAAATTAAGCTAGATATGATTGCGCCAATATAATAAAATAAAGAATTGGAAATATAGCTAGATTGTGCCATTATAATGAAAAAGAATAGGAAATTAAGCCAGATATGATTGTACCAAAAATAAAATAAAGAATTGGAAATTAAGCTAGATATGATTGTGCCAGTAAAATAAATTAAGAGTTGGAAATTAAGTTAGATATGATTGTGCCAATATAATAACATTTATAAATACATAAAATGTTATATTATAAATAAAATATGACCATAAAATTATAAGCACTCATAGAATCATTTGTTGTGCTTGATTGTCTTTTTTTTATATTGTAATTGTTGTCAAAGAAATAACTTTTAAAATCTTAACAAATGTCATATGTTTCACATCTTATTTAATTCCAGCCCCTCGGATTATTTTATATCTAGCTATTCAAGTCTAGCTGTTATTGTCTTATTTAAGAGCAATTTATTATATATAGTCTCTAAATGTCCTACTATAAAACTTTTCTGATTGGTTGACCAATCAGAGAAGCGTATTTGTGGCTGATCAATCAATTAGCTGTTACGTATTTAGTTGGTGTCATCAATATTATGAGAATCAATTATTTTCGGGTATTTCAAAATATAACAATGGGCTATCAAATTAGATCCAAAATAAATCAGGAGATGGTCCCACAAAAGCCATGTATAAAGATAGTGTGATAAGTCCATTTTCTTAATTTTCAATTCGCCTCCCTTTATCTTCTATTCGTCCCAGTTCACAATATGACAAATTTTAAGCTCGGCAAAACGCTGGATGGAGTATCCGCATTTCAAGTTTGTTAACTATAAAATTTAATATGCCTTTATTTTTATTATTCTTGCTTAGGTAGGCAAAATTTCTTTCTAAAAATATAATAGATTCTAAGCTACGATCTTCGTTAGGTCTTATCGTTCGGACACTATCAGTCATTCGGAGACGTTAAGTCGCTCACAAATTATAAGTTGTTCAGTCGATATGGGACCAATAATTCTTCTGTCGTTAAAATCTATTAATCATTGAGGCACCGTTTTTATTGCCACCTACGGAGGTTGAACCATTTTTGGTCTGTCGTTGAAATCATCTCGATTTCCTTATAAATAAAATTTGATTCTAAATTAAGGACCCATTTGATTACGAGTTGATGCGCATACGTTGTTAAACGTCATAATGAATTGCTTGTCTTTAAGAAAAATTTTTTTATTAATATATGTCTTGTCACAGAACTTCAATCTACGAGGCGAAGCTATTATTAACCCATGAGTGACATTTGTAAGTGTATTCGTTTTGAGGTACATCGTTCGACGAAGATGGACCTTGTGCGTTGTCAATTACTTGTACATGATTCCTTCCTCATTTAGAATCAGTTTTTCAAAAAGATCGGGCCAATTTACAAAAGGGGGTTAATCAAAATCAAATTTGAAATTTTATATATAAAAAGTTTTAAACTGGGGTTGACAAGATCTCTATGGGATCCTTCGCCAATATTAATATGGATTATATCAAAATTGCTAGGTGAATTAGCAGTACATAGAATAACAATTATAAACATCATTTAAAAAAATTGATTTTGAGGTTTTCTTCTATACCCCTAAATAGAGGCGCCCTACACGTTTGGGGCTTTAACTCTATTTACGAAAGCAAAGCAGTAAGATTTGCTCGCACGCCGGCGACCGAAGTCTATATAGGTTTTCATTTAGCTATAGTTGGGGCCTAAAAGCTGGTTACTCAGTAGTTTCAAAATTGCACATGTATACTATTCAAAAATATAAGATGTCTATCTCCTGCTTGTAAGACAGAAATGTTTAACACTGAGCTATTTGAGATTTAAATAATGCGAAGAAATTGAACCTTAGTAAGCGTTAGGTCATTGTTATCTGCCCATCCATCAAAATCCTTCCATATCAAATCCCGGAAATTTTGGACAAATAGCCATCTTTTTAGAAGTTATGATGTCCTATTTATGGTGTGCCAAATGTTATAACTAAATATTGATGAATTTACTTAAAATTTTATTTCTCATTATTTGAAATAAATAAGTTACAAGTGATTTTTTATAAAAAAAAATTTTAGGTCGCAAAATCTATCACTTTCGTCAAATTCGGCCAATTGTCGATATAAACCCCAAAAAATAAAGCGAAGAAATCTTGGAAACTGAAAATATATAAGAGAATAGACCATCATGATCACCCTCAGTGTCATAATGATCTTTTTACTCATAAATTTTTGTCTACCTGTGTAATAGTTAAAAAAATAGGGCAATAAGGATTAATAACTTCGGCCCGGTTCGGTTTGTGGTTTTTTATTTTTATATTCCATCCCCGCTGGCATGACTAAATTTCGCCCCCCCCCCCCCCCGCTTTTTGGGCGGGTTCTGACTTTATTCTCTAGTTATAAAGCATATATATCTTGTGCCAATGTTTATATAGCTAAAAATTTTAACATTCCTAAAACTCGGGTTTTTCATAGGCGGGAAATTGATTTTAAATGGTAAAAAAAATTTTTAAAGGTTATAAAATATAAAAGGAAGCAGCCAATAGTTAAAAATATAACTTAAGGTTAAATACTAAAATAGTTTTATAATCAAAACAATAACAAATAAAAAACTATTTTTAAAATCAAAAACAAAAACATCTTGTCAAAACACTAACAAGAACAACATTGACAAAAAACCAAACCGGCCCGTGGCCTAAGTTTTGAAGGCCTAACCTTTTAATGGACAGCTTTGGGATTTGTTGGCGGTCACCTTCCCCTAGCCAGGCTTAACACCAGGCACGACGCTACACCCCTTTTGGGGTGGCATTGCCACCCCAAATGATATTGATTGCCACCCCAAAAAAAATTTGATCTGCCACCCCAAAAATACATTAATTTTTGTATGATTATAAAGATGCATTCCCTAATTTATTTAATGTTTTTTCTATAAGTCTACTTTTTGGTTCTTCGGCATCAAGTTGCGAAGCAACGTTTTCTTCCTAAAAAAATTATAACTTCTAATAGGCTGGCAATTAGTGACCTGCGAAAAGGTGATTTGGTTCTATTAGGTCACGAAAAACATTTAACTGGGAGTTTAAAATTTGATGAATTTTTTAATTTACTCAAAAAAACCGGCAGTTTCAAATTGCTTGATTAAAATAATCATCCTATTGACTAATCAGCAAATTATTACTTGCTTCATTCAGACATGGTAGTAATTAATTTTTTTTTATATATTGTTTTTTAAACATAATAATTACTAGTCATATAAAACCCGTAATTATTCATATATTTTTTACAAAAAAATTTTCATATCATACATTTTTTAAAAACTATCTTTTTATATAATCCATTAATTCAAACAATCATATATATCATATTTTTATTTATCATAGTCAAGTGCATATATAATAGTGCATTAAATAACACAATTAATTTCTGTATCGCATATCTTTTTTAAACGCAAATGATATTAGTGTGCAAATAATAATTTAATAAAAGGCAATTTTCTATAATTACAATTAATTGATAACAATAAAAAAAAATTACATGTATTTCAATATTATAATTATGCCGTGACCGAAGGTCACGGCTATTTTTGCCGCCGAAGGCGGCAAAAAATTTTTTTACTGCCACCCCAAGCGTTTTTTTTTGCCACCCCAAATGGAGAAAGCTAGAATCGGGCCTACTTAACACTGCCTAGCTTGAGTATAGAAAACATAAAGCTTACATGCGCTTAAGAATCCGACCTTTGAAATTAAATAAAACATTACTTAGTGCTTCCTTCTCATTTTGTCATAGTTCATATTAAGTAGTAATACACTTCTTAATCCACATTCTATCTTTAGCCGTGTCTTGCATTCATTTTAATTTTTTCGTAAAATTAATGGGATTCTCTATCTATTAAACCAGCAATTAGCACTGCGGGGTCCATACGGATTCTAGCACTTTTTATATTTCAAATATCTTCAAATATAATGTATATTATTGGCCAAAATTTTGTGACTTTTAATAACAAAACTGGTAATTAAAATATGGTTTAAGTCTAATAAAATTTGTTTAAAATTTAGAAAATGAATTGGCGTCCTGGACCCCGCATGGTAATGTTAAAAACCATTATATTGCCTTAATGTATAACTTAAATATTTGCAACCCTATTTTTTAGTTATTTTTTTTTTTAAATTTACTAAATATTATATAAAAGGTTTGAATTGTATTATAATAATAGAAATTATTATTTTTAAAATGTCTAGTTTTTAAGGTAAAATAATAGAAATAATAATTTTTTATTTCACATTTTTTTTCATTTTCCATAAAATGTTCTACCCGACCTAAAAAACGATTTAATCAAAAATATTGATATATTAAAATTGATAGGGTTTATTTAATGTAATATGGAAAAATTAAAATTTTAATTTTTTAGATTTTTCTCTACTATGTGTCAAATAAAATTTGCAATATTTCTTAATTATAATTAAAGAGCACGTATTTTTAAAATACTAAAACTCTTGAAGTTATAGAGATTTAAAATTTAGGTCCGTATGAAACCCACTGTATTGCGAGTTACACGTGTTTTTAAAGCGTTTTATCAATTGCGCCAAAACGACAATTCCATTTGCCTTTAGAATCCTATAGATCATTTTTTGTACTCATTTTACCTCTGATAAAGGCTATCAAACAAGTTTAGATCCAAAATAAATCAGGTGATGGGTACAAGTCATGTATAAAGAGAGTGGAATAAGTCCAAGTCCATGTGATAATTTTAAATTCGCATGTCTCTATCTTCTACTCGTATCCCAGTTCACTATTTGACAAATTTTAAGCTCGGCACAACTCTGGATGGAGTATCCGCATTTTAAGGTTGTTAACTATAAAAATTAATATGCTTTTATTTTTATAATTCTTGCTTAGGTAAGCCAAATTTCTTTTTGAAAAAAATATAAATAGATTCTAAGGTACAATTAGCGCTTAATATTATAACTATCTGTACTTAAGCCTTTAGTTAATTTTTTAGAAAAAACACTTGAACATATCATATAATTTAGAAATAAACACGTTTTTGTCACCATCTTTATCAATATTATATAAAATAATAACAACGGTTATAAATTACCTGATGGGATACACACGAACATAATATCTTATTTCCTCACAGGAATCTAAATAACTGATATTTGAATCTGATATTAGAGGGATCAGTTTTTTTGAACTAAAGACAATTATTTATAATTTGTCTTCAAAATTAACTAAGTCTATACAATAAAGAGTAAAAGAACAATCAAATAAAGAATTAATCTCGATAATTTGTAAAAAGAAATTGTTTCAAAAATTGCGAGTAGGGGAGACCGGGGCGAAATGGTTGGTGGGGTGAAATGATTAATGGATATATCTCTGCCAAAAATTGTTCAATATATATAAATTTCATATATATTGTAGACCTTTAAACAAGCTATCGATTTATTATATTTTTTACATATACATCCATTTGAAAAAATTTACAAAATCTCAATTATAGAAAAAATGCTATTTCTAATTTATGTTTTAAGCAACAATAATTTTGCTTTATTTTAAATAAAATGTTACCTCGAAAATATTATTATAATCAAAAGATTAAAAAAACAACACTTCGTTGTAAGAATATAATACGTTTTTAACTTAAAACTTAATATTATTTGAACATTATTGATTTTGCAAACACTACTCAATGCGGGGCGAAATGAACAACATTTTGTAAAATAAGTTACTGAGGATCCAGTAAATTGAATTATCATATTTTAAATAATGGCACTTATTATTTTGGATAACCATGTATCTCATATATCCATAAAAGCAGTGAAATTTTTTAAAGATAATGGGATTAAAGTGGTCACACTACCATCTCATTGTTCACATAGACTTCAACCCCTTGATGTTGGGATTTTTGGGCCACTGGTAATTGATTATAATATAATTATTAATAAAATGATCTAAATCTCTATTTATTTTTCAATATTTAAGGTTTATTTGAAATTAAAGCTGTAAATTTAATAAATTTCACACACTTTCATTTTGCCCCATGGGTGTTTCATTTTACCCCGTATATGGGGCGAAATGGTTAATACTAGTGGGTTTATACATTGTTCAATATCTTTTAACAGAATTATATTTTTTTGGTTAAACAAATTATTTTATAAAATATAATGAATTATCTATAAAATGAGCCATTAATTTTTTCTTTTGGATTAAAAATGTGTCAGCAGCGATTTTGCAAAAATATGTTCATTTCGCCCCGGTCTCCCCTACTATTTAATAATGAGTATTATCATGATTAAAGGTATCAAACCCTGTTTTTTTAAATATGGGCTGGGATTTTAACCTGCATACGCGGGGGGGTATGTACATAGCCTAGCAAATTTTAATTTTTAGATATTTAATTAAATAATTAGTCCCAATGATTAAATTTTTAAAGATTCGCGAGATAAATAGAATCCTCTCAATTTAAGTGAAGATATTGGCAATTGGTCTGGTGGGTTAATATTAAGTATATTTTGCAACAGTTAAAACAATGACATTTAATGCCAATTAGTAGAAATTTTTTTCACATAGATTGTTTAATAAGGTTATTAAGATTTTTAGGGCTATTAGAGCAATTACCAAAAATAATGGATTTTCAAAAATAAAAACTATGATATATATAATAATTAATTTATAAAGACTTTTTATGCTACACAATGAAAAAAAAATATTTTAATACTTTATTTTTAAGTGTTTGATATGTGTTAGTCACATATCCCATCATTGTAATGATGTAATTATTTTTTGACACATGTAACGGCAAGGCTTTTTTACTGTTAAAAATAGAAAAAATTATTATATCACTAATAAGTTAAAGTTTATTGTAATAACCTTTATTTGATTTTAGTTTTTGAGATTGCGTTGTATGGGCATATTACAACATATTTTATTGATAGATAATCAGCTAGTTTGAACTTTGAAACCTAAGCGCTACCAAACCTTCACGAAACGCGATGTAGATAATTATAATATTTACGTGAGCATACATTGTAAATAACCGGAGCCTTATTGCAGAAAAAAAACAATTCAATTTTTAGCTTAAAAATTTTAGAATATCATTTATTTTTTTTTCCTTTATTTATAATTAAAATTTTTATTATAATGCTACGATGGGGCGAACGTAATGTCTGGGGAATAGGTGGTGTTCAAGTATTTCTAAGCATGTCCCGTATATACACTGCTTTAACCACCGATTGCATCTTGTTGTTAAAGATTGTCTTGAAATTTTATGTCAAAGGAAAGATATATTTTATTTTTTTTCTTTCCTTCACAAATTTTTTCAACATGATGCAATCAAAGAAATAAGTGAATGCGGGACCATACCCCCCCGGCTGTTGCCCCATCGGTGGTGTGGTCACTACGACGCCATTGTTTTTTTTGTAAATTACATAAAAATATTAAATATCTTTTAGAAATTAAAAATAAAAAGTTTCTATATCTTCAGGTCACAGGGCAGAAGCGTCGGGGTTTTTTGACCATATTTATAATCATCAATTTTTTTTGTATTTATCATTTGAAAAATAATTTGATTTATTAAAATTAAATAATTCAATTTCAATGCAAAACAATTTGTGTTTCTAAAACTTTTGATTTTATACACCATTGTTTTTTAGAAATTAAACAATTAAGAAATAGAAATACATTTACAGATTTATTTAAAACTGTTTTGATATATATAATAATTTTTTAAATAACAGTAATTTATTTATGGATAAAAGTAAAACTATAAACCTAAAGATTTTTCTAATTTTTATTTATTTTCTATTCATAAGTATGAGAATAATTTAAATATTAATGATAAAATAAAAAGTATTTATTTTAATATTATTGAATTATTTATTGATTTTTTAAATAATAGATTTTTTACCGATAATATTTAATTAGAATCTTTAGATTCCCTTTATAAATTTGATTATCATTTTTTTAGATATAAAAAAATTAGAGCCTCTTTTAAAAATAGTAATATTGATAAAAATTCATTATCTAAGGAAATTGACGTAGCAAGAAATTTTTAAATAAAAAAACCTAATAATTACATAGAATGTGTTACTGATGATTTTGTTAAATTTTAATATGATTACAAAGATGCGTTTCCTAAATTTAACGTTTTTCTATAAGTTTGTTATTTGGCGCTTCAACGTCGAATTGTGAGGTCACCTTTTTAATAACAAAAAGTTTGAACATGGATTCAATTGGTGTACATGTATATTTGCCGTGACCGAAGGTCACGGCTAATTCTGCCGCATTTTTTTTGCCCCCCCCCCACGAGTTTCCCCCACGAGTTTTTTTTGCCCCCCCCCCACAAGTTTTTTTTGCCCCCCCCCACAAGTTTTTTTTGCCCCCCCCCCTCCCCCCCCCCCCCCCAATTGGAAAAGCTAGTATCGGGTCTGATTGAAAATATTCCTATACATGTATTTAATTGTAAAATTGTTCAACATAATTTAGAGGTCATAATTTACGCGGTTGTTGCGACTTTTGTTTTTTGAATTTATTTCTGTATTTTGCTGAATAAACAAAAACGTATAACTCAAAAATAGTCGTATTTATAGAGAATTAAAATGCATTTCTCTTAAAAAATTAAATTATGTTGGCGTAAATACTCAGATATAAATAAAAAATGAGTGACGCTCGTCGTAATTACCTTGCACTTCATGTAACTTCACCTTCAAAACCGCGCAAAGGCTTTCTCAGGATTCGCAAAGAGAGGGTGTGGCAGATTTACCCGCTTTCCTCTCTCTTCAGTATATCAATGCAAATGCTGAAAATAACCTGAACTTTATAACATGATAATATTTTTAGTCTTTATACATAAAAAAGTTTTTAAATACTTTATAGTTGCGTTTGAGCTATCTAAGGCATGTCAAAACTCCGGAATTCGGGAAGGAGTCCGATTCAACGGGAGTTCCAGGGAACTCCATTTAGAAAACACTCCCAAAAACCGTCAGGAGTTTTCCGTTCTTAAACTCCCGGGTTTTTTCCCGGGAGTTTAAAAATTAGCCCATTGAATGTTAAAAATGTGTATTTTTTTGTCCAAACTTTCTATATAAAAATAAAGTTGTAAATAAATGTAAAAGTAGCTGATTATGCAAATATCTCACATCAATGTTATTAGTTTGTTTTTTTTTAAGTTTTTTTTGTGAGACTTGATAAAAATTAACTAAATAATTAAATTCATGTCTACATAAAACTTTAGTCGATAAATTTTGTATTTTGTGGTGATTTTTTTATTAGACGATATGTACAACTATTTATAATACTATGGTAATTTTTATCAAATTTGTGTCTGCTAACGGTGTCACTAAATTGTCGCAAATGCGATTTATGCATTATAAAACTAATTTTTTCGATTTTTTTTTCTTGCTTTAAAATATAAGTAGTTTTTTTTTGATAAAATTCATTCATTTTTTCGTCTTGTGATATTGTCACTAAATTGTCGCAAATGTGATTTATGCATTATAAAGCTAATTTTCGTTTTTTTTGTGCGGTAATTATAAGTAGTTTTTTGGTAAAATTATTCCGTTTTTAATCTTGTTATAATGTCCCCAAATTGTTGCAGATGCATTTATGTATTATAAATCTAATTTTATATCGAGTTTTTTTTTGTGGTAAAATATAAGTAGTTTTATTGGTAAAATTATTAATAATCTTTTGATAATGTTGCCAAATTATCGCAAATGCGAATAATTCTATATTAAACGTATTTTTTCAATTTTTTCTAGCTCGCCTGATTACTCAATAATATATTTGCTGCCCCCCCCCCCAATCTGACATCCTGTCCAGTCGGATTTTTTTTAATATTGGTCCGGCCGGCCCGCCCGAATTTTTATTACAAGCTTAAAAAAATTTTAATTTTATTAATCAATATAATACAAATGTATAAGTAATACCCTTAATCGTGTGATAATAACTTTATCACTTACAGTTTTTATATTCAGGCCGGGCCCGTAATTAGCCCAGGTTATCAAAATTCCGTATACACCTACAAATCTAACCCAAATTTTTATGCTCGGTTTGTTTAATAACGATAAAAAAGAAACACAAGTATACAACATTCACTCACTATCGCCATAATTCTACTCGTGATTTTGTTTTTATTAATGGCACAGCCTGGGTTACAATACGGCGCGAAATTATAAATTTCAAACTATAAAAATATCCACATCGTGTCAGAAATTTAAGTGATACAAATTTTATATTTTATTCATCATGATTTACAAGAGGTAAAAGCAAAAAATTAAAAAATTTAATTTAATAATAATATGCTTAAAATGGACATACTAATTTTATTAATAAATAAGGTTATAAACAAAAAAACTCGATATAGTTTTTCCATTATTTAAATAATGGCATTTGCGACAATTTGGTGGCAATGTCATTAGTTGCCTAAAATTAAAATATTTTTTACCAAAATTACTCATATATGGTAGCCCAAACAAAATAAAATTTATAAAATTTATTTAATATTAAATTATAGACATTTGCGACAGTCAGGTGACATTGACTCAGCGGGCTTCATATTAACGTTGCCAAAATTTATTAATAACGGTTGAAACAAAAAAAAACAAAAAATTTTTTTCAATAATGGCATTTTCAACAATTCGGTCACAATGTCACTAGTTGCCTATTAAAAATTACAAAAATTAATAATATATGGCAGTTCGAACAAAAAAAATTGAAAAAATTTAGTTAATATTAAATTATAGACATTGCAGTCAGGTGACATCGACTCCAGGCTTCATAATAACAAATTATTAATAAATAAAGTTAAATACAAAAAAAAACTCGAAAAATTTATTTAATTTAAATTCTAGACATTTGCGACAGTTAGGTGACATCAACTAAGCAGGCTTAATAATGACAAAATTAGAATTTATTAATAAGGCCTAATTGAGAAACTTTATATAAAGATTACTAACACACGACCGCCCGAACCAATAAAATAAAATAATAATATTAATTTAATATTAAATTACACTGGACAACAAAAAAAACAACATTAACGATTTTTTGAGGGTTTTGTGGAAAATTTTCTTGCGATAACGTTCAGAATTTAGTTTTTTTTCCAATGCCTCCAATTTTTTTTTAATCGCGTCCAAAGTTCAGAAAAAAATTACAAAATCTTTAAAACTATTAATTTTTCAAAAAATCTATTAGCATATTCAGATTCTTTAAAAAAACATATCTAAAAAAGGTTATAACCTAAAATTAGTAGCAATTCACTTTCAAGTTATTTAGGATCAAAAGGCGGATTTTATGACGAAAAACACTAATTTTATAAAAATAAAAAAATAAATTAAATACTATAAAAAAATTTTAAACCCCTTACGTTAATAATGTTTCCGTTATCTAAATATATTTTTAAACTTTTGTTACTACCGTTGGATTTTATGATATAGAAGCCCAAAATACCCCAAAAATTAAAAAATCTCAACTTTGACACCGAATTACTAAAAATATGAGGCATTGGGTAAAATTCTGATCTCATATTCGTGATTAGCGCCAAGAACTTGACCAAAAACCATGGTTGCCATGAATGATGTTTAGGGTCGTCCAAATTTTGTTGTCCAGTGTTATTTGCATTTATGATAGTTTATTGACATCATTTCAGCAGACTTGATATTGTAAAATTTATTTAATAGTGTTACAAACAAAAGTTTTTCAGGCCAAAAAATTGACAAGGTTTAAATATATTTGATATTTAACAAAAAAACAAAATATATTTTTCTCCCACAATTTTCCTTAGAATTAAAAAAACTATTGTTTCGTTATTCAAATCGTAGTAAAAACATCTGGTGGCTAACCCCCTATTTATAAAAAACTCACTTTTGAAAAAACAAAAATAACCCGGGTTGAGCTCCAGGAGTTCAAAACGGGAAAACTCCGGAGCATAAGGGTTCTCGTCCCAGTCCTTCAAACTCCAACTGGAGTTTTAGCAAGCCCTAGAGCTATCAAATGAAATTGTTTTTATCACTCTAATAATTGATTGGGAATATTATTTTGATTTATAAATATATTTTTTATATTTGTTAATTTGTATTTTAAAAGAATATTAATTAGTATATAATTCTAAACCTGGCGAAATTGTCATCTGGTAGTTTAGTAAAAATTTAGTGTAGAGAGGGATAAAAATTTGTCTGGTAAAAAAGGTCTAATCAAGCTTACTGGTGGCATACATCTTACTTGGCTTATTATCTGGGACTTAGGAAAGTTTGTATTCTACTAAAATATTAATTCAAAATCTAATTTTCTGTATTCTGTTAAGTACAAAAAGTATAGATTAAAATTATGATTCATGGTTATATATAAGATCACGTATTTTTCTTTGAAATAATTATCAAAATTTAATTTTTAAAATTGGTAAGTTTAAGTTGGGGCCTTGTAACATCACATGCATCGCGGTTACAAGGCCCCAACTTAAACTTCCCAATTTTAAAAATTAAATTTTAATTATTATTCCAAAGAAAAATACGTGCTCTATAGTGATGATTAAAAATGCTTGATATATTTAATTGAGCGGCTATTTTACAATATATCAAAATTTTCGCCTTTAAGTGTAATACAAATTTGTAATAAGATTTATATTTTTTTAGCACTTCCTACTTCAAACGCAGCAGCATTGTGCGAACACATGAAAGCAACAAACAAATCCATAATGACTATGAGCAAGTAATTTTGTTTTACTGTAAATCTTAAAAAAAAATTCCTAGATCTAAAAATTTAATCGTTTGCCTCATGCGAGTTTTGCTCATACCTCTAAAACAACCTAAATCAATAGCAAAAATAAAGGACTATAGCTATAAATATCTGCCATAGAATTATTAACTACCTGAAAAAGACAAGAGGATTTTAAAATATCAAAAACGAGAGTTAATACTATACATTTTTTGTGGAATTAGTAAATGTTTTAAATTACTCCACCTAGAATTTTGATTGTAAAAGTGTATATAAATAATAATTATTTTTAATATATCTAAAAAAAATATAAGTTTTTTACTGTTCAGACAAAAATTTTATTCTAGGTGTCTTCTATATTCTTTTTACAAATTTTCAAAAATTATATGCTTATTATTTATTTTAAAAAGATTCTTAAGGAGTTTGTTGTGATTAAAGGTCTATAAAAATTGTTGACTATAAACAATGTTGTAAGTTTTATTATATTTGGTAGTCTATTTTACCGTTTTCAAGCTGCGATTAACATTTAAAAGTAATAAAAATACTATAACACAGGTCAACAAATTTTTGAGAGTTAAGAAACTACAGAGATCAAATCTGCCATTTTAGGGATTTTCATATCCAACCGTTTTTTCTAATCAAACTTAGTGAGTCAGCTATAAACATTAAAAATTTTAGAAAAATAGTCAATAAAACAAAAAAAAATTAAAAAAAAAATTAATTATTTTGCATATTTACAACAGCTAAATTGTTAAATAACCTTAAAAAAATATTTTTATTAAAAACCAATAATATATAATGTCGTTTAAGTTTGGTCGCAAAAAAACTCTGTATTATTTAAATGAAGATGTAGCTTAATATACTAAAAATTATTTCTTATTATTTGAGATGACAAATATAATTAAGGTTTATATGAAAAAAGAATTCTTGAATTTTAGCTTTTTAGAGTACTCTCGAGGTCGAAAATCTGTCAATATAGTCAAAAAGGCTATTTTTTGTTATGAACCGATCTAAGGAACCGAAGGAGGAACAAACTACGAACGATAAATATATGTGAGATAAGGCCATCATTGGGATGTATGCTTTTATGTTTTCATAAACTTATTTTTTCAAACATTGATATTTGTTTACCTCTGTAAACGACAATTTTAAGTCCTTTGATTTTAAATCTTAAAATGTAAATTATTTTATTTTTAATTTAATAATATATAAAAATTTAAAAAAAAAATTAACAATAAAAAAACTATTCCTAATACAGTTTATTCACTTCATTTGTGTTTACAAAACTATTGTTATTGCTGTTCTCATTTATTGTTTATTAAAACAATGCTCACAATTAATGTCAATAAAAAAAATTGTCATTATTTATTTTGTGTAGCGCCAACATTTTCAAACCTATTTAATAATTTTAAAACAAAGTAAAAAATGTGATAATAACCGAAACTCTTGTGGGAATGCTTTCACCTAATGTAGAAAAAACATAAATTAAATTCTTAATTTTAGGTATAAGGCTGCGGCTAGTGAAAAAAAAGTTTTGATGAAGCGCATTTGATTAACATTGAGGTAGCTAGGGTGAAAAAAATTTAAGAAGTTAAAAATTTTTAAAATAGATTTAAAACGACCAAAAAAACATTAATTCTCATTTTTTGATATTAGCCGTTACAATTTTTTTTATTTTAAAAATATTTTTTTTACAATTTTGAAATTAGTATTAGCCGCAGCCTAATTGAGGCATCCATATACATCAATCCTATACGTGTGTAATTTTTTTAGTTTCTTAGTTTTTATGAGTTTTTGAGAGGTAAAAATACTTGAAAAAGCGAATTAATGTGGTCAAGATTTTATAAGCTTATATTTGATCAAACAAATAAGTGTAAGTTTTTTAAAATTATGTGGACATAACCTTCTGTTTTTGGTGCTAGGGAGTAAGCATTCATTGGTGTTTCTATTTTCCAGCCAAGCTAAAAAGCATTTTCAAAAACTGAAAAATAAATGTCCTTATATCAGTTTGTAAAAAAAAAAAAAATTCAACATTTTCACATAAATTAAGCTCGACCATATTAGGGAAAGGATATTAATCTAAGTACGTATGCCGCGGCCATTTATAAAAAAGGTTTATCGAAAATTTGTAAATCAATGTGCTATATGAAAAACAAGCGTTGTATAGTTTATCTCAAACAATAATGAGTCCATTGCTGGGTCAAAAACGTATTGCTGCAAAAAAAATTTTTTAGGTTTTGTTTTTAATAGAAAAATAAATAAATTGATTTAATTATGGCATATGCTTCTATACCAAAGGCAGCTTGGAAAAACTAATGGCTGAGCTAACAAAGGGGAAGGTGGGAAACCTAAAAACCCCCTCCCTAAATTTTTTTAATTTGGACGAAACTTTCTATATAGATGAAGCATTTTTTGCTCCCCTTTCTCCGTTAGGTTATAATGGCTGCGGCTAACAATAATTTCAAAAATTGTAAAATTAACGTTTTATGGTCGTTTTAGGATATGCTTAACAATAAAATTTATAAAAAAAATATTTTTTAGCTTCTTAAATTTTTTTTACACTAGCCACCTTACCCGCGAATGGTAGTGTGAGAAATTTGTAAATGCTGTGGGGTCCATACGGACCCCAATTTTAACTCTATAACTTCAAGAGTTCAATAGCTACGAACTTTATTATTTTGAAAAAATACGTGCTCTTTAATTACAAACTAATTAATAAAAATCGTAAATTTTGTTTAACAAAGAGAAAAAAAATCTGAAAAATGACAATTTTTTATTTTTTCTATATTCCATCAGAAATCTTGTTGATGAACTAAATGTATAAGTATTTTTGATCAAATAGTGTTTTTAGATCTAGTAGAACATTTTTATAAGAATTCAAAAAAAAAATATTTTGAAGTGAAAATTTTTTTTTGGCTATTATTCACCTTAAAAACTAGATATTTTATAAAGAAAAAAAAAGTTTTATCATTATTATACAATACAAACATTTTGTATACTTAATATGTAACACTATTTAAAAAAAAATAACCTAGAAAATAAGGTTGCAATTTTTTCATTTTAAATTACATTGAGACAATATCATGGTTTTTAACAATAAAATTGAGAGTGTGGGGTTCATACGGACCAATTTCTAAATTCTAAACGAATTTTGGTATAAGACTTAGACCTAATTTTAATTACTAGTTTTGTTTATTATAAATTTAAGAAAAAAGTCACAAAATTTGACCCATAATATATAATGTTTGAAGATATTCAAAATTTGAAATGTGCTGGGGTCCGTATTGACCCACAGTGCTAATCGCGGGTTAATGTTAATCAAATGCGCACATTTTGTTTTTCAAAACTTTTTTTTTCACTGGCCGCAGCTAATGTACAATTTTCGATAAAAGTTGCTAGCACCTGTTGCCAAAATGGCAAAAAATTTTTTAAATATTGTCTCAACCTTTTTTTTCTTTCTATTTTTTAAATAAAACTTATTTGCGCCTTTGATTTAAACTCTATATAGAGTTAAAAGGGGAACCTAATTTAGTGGTTAAATTTCGGTGTTGCGTTAAGAAGAGCTTACATTCTCCATTTATCTAAATCTTATTTTAAATAAATTTCATTTTTACAATTAGTAAATAATGTTATGTTTGATCTACTCTTTACATATACAAAGTATTTTAAAAGAGTAGTTATTCAATTTAGAGATGATCGGGACCAGAAAGCCCCTCCTCCCCCCGTAGGTACCAAACTGCCCGAAGAACAAACCAGGCCGGGTTTGAGGGGCCTAGCCTGATATAAAAAGAATTTGGGGCCGGGCCAAAGTTTTAAATCTCATATTGTCGTAATTTATTTAACTATTCACAGGTCGACAAAAATTAATGAGTAAAAAGAAAATTATGACACTGGGAGAAAATAACTTCCATGATCGTCTTATCTCATATATATTTTTCATTTTCTTTCCGCTTCGGCTATTTTCCTAGGTATATATCAAAAAATGGACAAATTTGACCAAATTGATTAATTTTGCCACTTCGAAATAATTAACTTAATGTATATTAAAAAAAAATTTCTTCGCACAATAAAATCACTTGTAACTTATATTTTTTGTCTCATAATGAGAAATAAAATTATTAAGTATATCAAGCTTTTACATCTATATAGGATATACAGAATATTTGACACTCCAAATAATGACACGGTATATCATCGTCTTTTATTTAACATTTTAATTAATTCAGTGTTATCGCTCTTTCTATGTTTGATTAGATAAAACGTAAACGAATCAAAAATCCTTAAGATGGCGGTCTGGTCTCTTGTATTAGCTCATAACTCTCAAAAATGTGTTGACCTCTGTAAACAAGAACTGATATTGATAAAATTTATTATTACACGGTCGGGTACTACTTCTACACTTTGAATCGATTTATTATTTTAAACAAAGAATTAGTTTGGAATAAAAAAATTTCGGACCGTATTTTTAAATTGTAAATTATATAATATGTTGGGCGGGCCGGGAGGGAATATCAAGTTCCGGGTTTAATCTCTAATTCATATATTTATGCCATTAGTCATTATCTTAACCTTCATATTTATATACAAACTACTGAACGTTATACATATGATTAGTCTGCCTTTCTATTTCCTTCATCTCAATAAATTGGACGTACATTACGTTTATGCTATGTTCAACACAAATCGGACGAATCAAAATCCGTGCTTGAGTCGTCAGATTTTTTTGAGAGACACCTATAAAAATGAAGAATCTTGCAGAAATGTTGGTTTCGACATCATCAGAAATGGGGTTATATTTTTTTGCCTTAATCTAGATACATTCTTAATATCAAAGTCGACCGAACCCCACCACGGTACCGCTCCCCCCCCTCCCAAAAGTCGGGCCAGACCGGACCGAAAAAATTTAACACCCGCCTGGTCCTAATTAAAAACTATTTTATTTTTGTCTTATTGTTTTTACCCGAACCGTAACCAAAGAACAGGAGGCGTCAAACTTGGCGAGGACCTCACTTTTTCGGCAAAGTTTTTTGTTTTTTTTTTAAATATTTTTATTAATATTGCGTGATGGGCTGTTTTTTAAAGGTAACCAGGCTCTTCTTCAGGTTAGCCAGGAAAATTAAAAGTTGATAGCAAGATTTTTAAATTACGTTAAAAATGCATCAGCCTTTTTTAATTTTTATTCGTTACAAGCCCTTTATATCAACTTTTCTTGCCTAGATTGCAATTGTTAGTTTAATGATAATAGCACTATTAGTATCAAATTTTGCAATTTTTTATTTAATAGGGAAAATGTACAATTTAATTAAAAGTTTAATATTACAGCATTTGACGTGGACAGAAATAAAATATAGTGACTTCAATTTTATTGAAGCCACCTTTTGTACTCTTAAAATTGAACAATTTTCGATCGATACCAAATTAATACAATTTTATATTTTGGAATTAAGAGTTAAATATATAAATATAGAGCCCAAAGTAAAAGGCTCATACACCAATGTCTTACCGAGTTCATGGGGTTTGGTAAGCTGAATTACCTTAGTTAGATATTAAAATCATGCGGACCCCTGGTTTTGATTAAAGATTATTTAAGTTGTGGCCAGGCTACTATGCATATATATGTCAACGTTTAAACCCTATGTTTCGCGGACCAAATTTAATTTTGCCGTCGGAGTTGTTTGGATTTGACCGTAGTATCTTAAATTTAAATTTTGCCGAAAAGTTTTTCATAATTTAGCGAACATATTCTTTTACAGAGCGGTAATGTTGGCCCTATTTAATTTATATGGAAAAGTCAAGTTTAAATTTTTTTTTAAACCCTTTTTATCATATTATCATTATGTTATATTAATCGAACTTATTTATAACGATAATATTCCGGGTCAGGTATATTGAATATTATTTTCATTACAATATAGTTTTAAAAAAGGAATTGCAACTTCAATTGTGAATATTTTTTATCAAATTAATGCATTTTGTTTTATATACTCTCTAAAAATTTATTAATTAAGTCATAAATTTTTTTAAAATACTAAAATTGCTTTTTATTTTATTTACCTATATAATAATTTTATCATGTGTATTTCCCATAATTGGGTAAATATAAAAGTAGAATAAATTATTTAGGTGCTCATGTCAAAATGTTTAGATTAAAAACTAAAAAAAATTTACACTCCCCTCGATTTCAAGAAATCATCCCTTATCCAGTCAAAAGTCGGCTCAGATAGCTTAGAGACAAACCTTCCTGTATACGGCTTTTGTAATTTTTTTAAACCATAGGGTTATTTTGCACATGATTGAACATCTCGGCAACGATAAAATTTGTTATTTTACATTAAAAAAAGGGAATATTAATTATTTTATTTTAAATAAATCACAGCCCAAATTATTACCTGCTTTTATGTTAAAAGAGCTGAACATAATTAGTTGGCACCAGAGAATAAAATAATAGCCAAAAGCCCAACTCTACCTAAGTTAATATGCATTATGCCAAGAATGTTTTAATTTTATTATCTATATAATTTTTTCTCCTAGTCGTCTTCAGACGGATATTACAACGAATTTAATATTCCTTCAAATACAACGGAGGTATTTGTATAATATTTTATATTGAACAAATTTACAAATATGTAATTTGTAAAATAAGCATTTAGGCAATAATTTATGATTTTTATTTAAAATATAATACCTACTACATATTATTTCAAAAAAAAAACAAAACAAAAAATTTGACGTTCTTGCAACCTTTATTCTTAAAAGCAAAAAATATTTGATTTTTTACCAAAAAATAAATCACAATTTTTAAAATGAAAGACAAAATCTACAAAAATTAACAATGCCTAAAAATTGAATTTTCATTACAAGCATATTATTACAGCACCACCGTTTTTTGCTATTTAACATATGTACTAGATTGTTTGAAAATTTGCAAATTACACAGGTCAACAATCAATGTCATAAACGTGAAATTTATGAAAACATAAAAGAATGCATCCCCATGATGGCCTGATCTCATATACATTTTTCGTTTTTCTTATCTTCCCTCGTTGGCTCCTTAGATCCGTCTATAACAAAAAATGGCCTTTTTTGATAAAATTGACAGATCTAAATATACCCTAAGAAAAAAAAATTTAAAAATCTTTTTTGCATATAAAAATTCCTTGTAACTTATATTTTTATTCACAAATAATGAAAAATAAATTTTATTAATATATCAAGCTCTTACATCGGCATTTTGATAATACAAAATATTTCGTGCCCAAACTCAAATACAACACGATATATTATCGGTTTTTAATGAAAATATGAATTTAACAGTTTAAATATTGTGAATATGCAAAAATAAATTTTCAATTCATTTTTGTTTTTGGATCTTATTTAGTTTTTTGACCTTTTTTTCTAAAATTTTTCAATATTTATAACTGACTGACTAAGTTTGATTAGGAAAAACGGTAAACGGATTAGATATTCCCTAAGATGGCAGGTTTGAATAATTTTAAATTTTTTTTAGAATTTTTAAAATTTTACGAAAATAAAAACTAACTTTGCACGTGGCCTTCCCCAAAGCTTTAAGGCCACGACAACTGATTGAAAATCTATAAAAGTTGCCATATTGTAGATTATTTTACTTAAGTTTCTCATAAACTTCATCAAGCCTCTAAAAATTATTGTCGTAACTACCTTGTGTAATAAATCATGCTTGGTCCGTGATTTGAGCTATAAATTAAAATTGATGATCTGTTCTTCCACACGAATCGGGAAAAACACGCTAAACAGCAAAGCGCTTAAAAATATAATTATGTAACAAAGGTCAACATATTTTTGAGAGTTGTGAGTTAACTACAGAGATAAAACCTACCATCTAAGGAATTTTTATATACGTTGACCGTTTTTTTATTAAATTAGTTAGTCAGCTATAAACATAAAATTTTAGAAAAAAAAAAGTCAAAAAAAAAAACAAAAAAGATTCAAAAATAAAAATAAATTGAATTTTTTTTGCATATTCACTACAGCTAAATTGTTTATTTCAAACTTCAAATAATTTTTATATTAAAAACCGATCATATATCGTGTCATATTTAAGTTTGGACGCGAATTGTATTATCTAAATGCTGATGTAAGATATATGAATAAAATTTGTTTCTCAACTGTAGTCACAAGAAATTTTTTTATGAAAAAAAACTTATAAATTTTTTCTTTTTAGGGTATATTGAGATCTGTCAATTGGGTCAAATGTCATTTTTCGTTATGGACGGATGTAAGGTGCCGAGTCTAAGGCGGAAGAAAATAAGAAAAACGGAAAATATACATGAGGTAAAACTATCAGGGGGTTGCATTCTTTTATGTTTTTATAAACTAAATTTTTGTGTTGACATTTGTTGACCTGTATAATAATTCCCACACAGGTCCATATATTATATATGAGTGAATATATGGAAATACGTTACCTACGAGGATACGAAATAATCAAGTCAGAAAGGTATTATGAGTCATCGGCTCGGGCGAATAATACTGAACTAGAGGAACGATTCTATGATATGGTGTTTGGTGAACGTTATAAGCAATATTATTACATTGGCAGCTGTTAATGTATTTGAAATGTGACTTCAAAATATTTTAAACACTTGTTTTATCCTTTTAATAATATCACATCTTTTATTCAAATAAAATTTCGGTGTTTGTTTACAAATCCAAAATGGCGTGCCGGACGGGCCAAAATTTAAAAACAGTTGACACGTGTCGAAAATTTCGGTTTGTGGAAATACTAATCTAATTATACAGATAATTGCAATACGATATTTATTTCATATATATATATAATATATTAGTTTAAAGTAAAATTAAATTAGATAAATTGAGTAAGTTTAAAAGTTTGAGAGAGACACAAAAAATATTAAATTATATAGAATAAATAAAAAATTGATCTAAATTAAGAAACACATTGAAGAAACAAACCAATAAAAGAATAAAACTATATATGAGTCATATTTGAAATAAGAAAATGAAAAATAATATAATTAAAAAATCATTAGGGTTATTCAATGTTTTTTTGTATTTTTATCGTTTCTTTGTCGTTTGCTCCCACTGCCCCTTCCGGTGTTTGCAGCATTATTTCCATGAGCTTTTGCGGCGTTATTATTATTATTACTTGTCGATCTATATTAAAAAATAATTATTAAATCTATAGAAAAACAATTGCATTTAGCAAAGGCATCTTCAATATAGATTTATAAAAAAGGGCATTGATATTAATCGATAAAATTAACCAATGTTACAGAAATAATATTGATTGAAAATATTATTATAGGTAAATATATACATTAATATGTAAAAAAAAATAGAGATATATTTTTAAAATTATTTGCTTTGTAAGCTGGCGAACGCAACAAAAATAACAAATACATCGTTTTCTTAAACAACATTCCTTCGCCTAGTTATCACATTGCCCTAAAGAAACTTTGTCAAAATCAATTTAACACGCACAAAAAAAATATTAGTTAGTTTACTGTCCCTAAAAAACAAAAATTAAAAGAAGAGTATATTAAATATTATTAACAAAATCGAACTAAGTGATATTTAGAATTAACAAAGATATTCCAATAAAAAATAACTTAGAAATTTTAAATAATTGATTTAAGCGAATCCCATTTAAATTATTAATTCGTTATATAGCTCATAGTTTAAAAAAGGCATTTTACTAATTTCAAGATAATTTTAAACAATTTTTTCCACTGACGTAATGTAAACCTTTTTTTGCTAAAAAAGGAAAAGTTCATTTTGAGAGTGACCAGGATAATTAAATAATAATTTACGGTGCATTAAAGGTAATGGCACGTGGTTGGTTGGTCGCTGATGTATTATGAGAATGATAGTTGTTAGGGTGACTCCCTTGTTGAATGCCCCTTTGATTTGCTACATGTTGACAGCGTTGTTGACCCCTATTAAGTTGATTCCATTGCATGTTAAATTGGGGTAAATCATCTGTAATATACAAAAATTTACAGTATGCAAAAAATATAATCAATAATTAATCTAGTTGGGTATTAAAGTCAAAGGCCGAGATATTCCGGCCCGTCCCGCCCAATATATTTTTCAACTTAGGCTCCAGGCCCGATCGAACCTGCAATTTGGTCCGGCTGATTTTGAATTTATATTTTAAGCGCCTGGCCCAAAAATTTTAAATTGCAAACTATAAATTATCTGCTTTAAAGTTATTGATAAAATATTGAGTATGAAAAAAATACTTTTTATCGCTTAATAATAAAGTTATTATTTTTTGTTCTTGTTAACAATAATAAAAAAAATAAGCCAAAATGAGATATAAATAAAACCCGGAAATATGGTAATTGTTTACCTTCGCCAATGTTGATGAGTTCCTCTTGTTCTTCTTCCTCACCTGTTCTCAAATTTTTACTCTTTTCCAAAACATGAGCCTTATCTCCAATATGTTGACCCATCATGCGTTTTTCTTCACCCCTAGCTGAATCCTTTACAACCTTTCTCACCTCCTTTACCTGTTTAATAACATTGTATTAAAGTTCAATTGATCTCCACGTTATTTAACAACAATGAAAAAAAGAAAACAAAAGAGTTGCAGATACTTTAAAATTTCCATTTAAAGCTTTCTGTTATTAAATTAAATATTTGTTTAAAAAATATAATTATGGTTTGATGTCATTGTTATAGTAGGTATAATTTAAACTAAATTTGTTGTCAATCAAATTAAAATAACCAAATTCTATATGTATTTGTTGATTTTCAATTTTGAAATAATTATATTAATATATCATTATAACACTAGCAGAATATTACATTTCTTTCCTGTGGTAAGCTTTACTATTTTAACTTAATAAAACATTACAAATAAATTTGTGGAATTATTTTGTAAAAATTCAACTTTGAATGCAGCAGAAAAAAAAATAATATAAAAATGGATGGCCTTAAATGTTTTAAATATTTGTCTAAAATAATTCCTTCTATCCTTTTTAATTTTTCACAAATTTTTTTTAATGTTGATAGATTTAGATGCACTAAGCATGTAGGCAATAAAATACCTATGGCCTTGGCTCCTATAAGGTAAGCATAAAATCTCAAGTTTTTAAGTCATCAATTTTAAACAATAAAAAAACTTAATGAATTTTAACAATAAGCTAATATTGAACATAAATATGCAGTAAAAGGATTATTATAATAAGTTTAATTACCCCACCAGGTCTAACAATTGTAGATTGTGATTCCTGATAAACATGAGGCTGTGATGCTCCATTGCTAGAAAAAGACATAAAGGAAGATGAAGATGAAAATCCACCTTGAAAGTTGTTGGCATTTATATTGGGCATTTGAGTTTGCTAGAAATACATAAGTGTTCAATTTAAAAAACAAATATATAATATTGACCTCTTACCATGTTGTTAAAAAAACTATTCATTTGGCCAAACATCCCAAATGGATTCATCATCATAGAATTGAGTCCAAATGGATCCATCATGGCGTTTCTATTAACATTGTTCCTATTATTACGATTGTCAGCATACGGTATTAAGCCACTCGGGTGCATTATCTAGTCACACATTCGTAAATGGACAGGCAACGGCCATGTCTTAAATCGCTTTTTATTCGTTACTGAAAAAAAATCTATATTATAAGCAAACTATAATTAACTTTTTTATAAATAAAATGTTACACACGATATGAGTATTATGCGCTTTCTTATAAAATCGACGTTATTTTGTACAATTTTTTTATTTTTGTGCTTTTTCTAGGTTTAAAAACTATCACCCTTCAATATTATTAGAATCATATACCATCATCCTATATTTAAAATATGTAAACTAGTTGATTTAGTTAAAGATAATTGCTGTATTTTAAAAATTTTTTAATACGCCATTTTGCAAGAGCAGAGACACTCCAATCCACGATATGTGGTCTAAAACATTTTTGGTACTTGAAACTCTCTTATAAAAATGACGTCATTTTGTACAATTTCTGGGCTTTCTGCGCTTTTTCGGTTCAAGAACAATTACCCGTTAAAATTATTTAAAATCATATACCATCATCCTATATATAAAATACGTAAACAAGTTTTCTATATAAAATATTTTTCAAAATAAAATAACACCAATCACAACATATATTATTGGTTGACCACTTAAAAAGTAGCTTAGTTATATGATCTTGAACTTAACCCGCTAGCCTTACATCAACTTTAAGCAAACCTTACCCTAGCACGCTAATCTTTTCCTACAGTTTCAACCTTATAAAGCTTACCATAATCTAAAATTAATTTCTAACCTCACCCTAGGCGTAACCACACAAACAGAAAGTTAACATTAAATGTTGGTATACTAAAAAAGCTTATGCCAATTTATAAAAATATATATTTTAAATATTCTTTGGTAAACTATTATAATGTCATCCCCATTAGCCTGCAATACTATAACTCCCTTCTGTTTTTAAGTGTATGTCACATTTTTGTATTTTCTTTATATTTATTAAACTTTATTTAAAACTTGACTCTATTTAGGTCTGGTCTGTGGACTTTCGGTTATGACAGATTTTGTGACCACAAGTAGGCCCTAAAAAAAGTTAAATAATTTTTTTTCATATAAAAATTCCTCGTAACTTATATTGATGACACCAAATATGTACGAAATCATTTGATTTATCAACCAATTAAAAATTAGCTTGGATATTATAATCATAGAACTAACCCCAAATTAGTCCAACGTTCCGTAAACTCTAACCTTAAGCTAACCACATTGTTATACTAATCTATCCCCACCCTAACACTAAGCTAACCTCACCCTAACCTTAAGACCAATTTACCCTAACCCTAAATAAACCTCACCAAAACCCTAAGCAAACCTCACACTAAGCTTCTCCTAATCAAAATTTTACCTCAACCAAACGTTAAACTAACCGTAATCTAACTTTGCCCTAACCTAACCCTAAAATATATCACAATGTTAGCATATTTTAAGGATTTTCGTTATTTTATGGATTTTTGTTTCGTACAACTTTGGGTCCACCCTTATATTTTTTATCTCAAATAATGAAAAATGAAATTATTTTATCAAGTTCTAACATCAGCATTTAGATAATACAGAATATTTCGCATCCAAAATACGACACGATATATTATCGGTAATAAAAATATTATTTGAGGTTTCAATTTAACAATTTAACTGTTGTGAATATGCAAAACAAATTTTATTTAATTTTTGTTTCTTGTTTTTTTTATTGACATTTTTTCTAGAATTTAATTTTATAGACTTATTTTATTTGATCAGAAAAAGCGGTAAACGGATTTAAAAATCCCTAAGATGACAAGTTTGATTTCTGTAGTTAGCTAATGACTCTCAAAAATTTTTTGAACTGTATTACAACAAAAAACACCAATTGAAGGGAATTTTCTTTACACCTCAATTCTCCAGCGGGTGGTAAAGCAGATTTAAATAATATGCATGTCTGTCACCTAGATTTTTAAACCTAGGTTCTCAGAAATATAACCATTTTGTAATGATGGCGGCAACTTTCAACTACTAAACAGGCTCAACGCTGCTTAACTTGGGCGTATAACACAACAAGGGTTATACATACTTACAAAAGCTGTTACAGTGCCAGAGCGAATATATAAAATTCAATCTAGTTTGGAGCCAAACGCCGCCGCTCATAACCACTTCCGACCCAATTTATTAGATAAATAATAATAATTATATATATGAAAAATATTATATATTAGCATAATAAATATAGGTATTACATTTATGCAAAACTCAGAAACTTTATATTTATACCCTCATTTGTATTCTCTTTAAAAATAAATTTAAATGAGACATAGAAACGGGATGCATGAGAAATTTTAATTTGGGGCATCAAAAAAACTACGGAGCAGTCTTGTTGAGTATATTGACTGACCAAAAGTTTAATATTTTGTTTATATAGGAATATGCCTCGTTCCTTCATTTCTAAATTTCTTTTATATTTTTACAAGTTTGCTTCAAACTTTTTAAAAATCCTAATTCCTAGTCGGGCCGGACGTAAATTAAAGATTAACCAGTCCTGGCCGGAATTTCGCGGTCAGGTTGAACACTAATTGGCAAGCACCATGGAACGGTCGAATTTTTTTACGAGTTGACCATTAGGATAGAATGGACAAATTTGCATTGATAAAGTGACTTATAGTGAGTTACCTATTTATGGCTTTAATGTAACGTATTAATTATAAAACTCGCTTAGCATCGTTTATTTGTATATGATATCTTTATTTTTTTATGAGCCTGGTATTTTTTTATTCATCAATAAACGCAGTGATCTTTTGTTACACATTTTACCCTTTAAATATATATTAAAGGTTTGTTCATAAGGGAGAGGAAATGAAAAATTTAAGAATTTAGGAGGATGCAGAATGAATTAATGGCATTTTTATAATAAGTAATTATAAAAAACAATTGATAAGTTCACGATAGATGGCCTCAGAAAAATACATGTATTTATAAAATTTAGTTAATTTTTAATTATAAATTTGGGAGTGGTTATCTAATCTTTGTTGATATGGATTATCACTAAAATGTAGCTGAATGACAATTGGTGTCAGAAGAGGGATCCACAATATTTTACATCAACAAGAGAAGAAATTATTTAAAAGAATGGCAACAAATCTATGTAGATAAAGTTACTAAAGAAGAAGATAAATTGGGAAAATGTTAAGTTTGCAATATTGCAGACAACATGATATACATAATCACTATAGTATTTTTTTAATACTTCAATTTTATTAATTATGATAACATAATTTTTAAATATTTCTAATTAAATATGTATTCTTTTATATAGTTAACAATAATGATTTTATCTTTTGATTTAAGTATGTTGTAGGATATTGTGAAAGAATTTTATAATTTGGTAAAGCTTAAAAATATAATGGTTTTAAACAATATGTTTTTACCAAATTTTTTAGCACCAAATTTTTATTTTTGCTACAAAGCAGAAATCAATTTATATAAAATACCTGCAGCTAGCATGTATGCTGTAAGAGCTGAGGTTAAAGTTTGAAAAGATTTTCTTTGCATTTTGTATGCTTCTAAATTTTTAAATAGTATCAATTTTTGTTTAATGTTTTATTTTTCAAGACAACTTAAAGGATTGATTTAGTATGAGGGCATATAACAATATGACCACGACCATGGTTTGGTTTTATTTTGGGAGTATGGGAAAGTTACACTTTGCCTTCTTGGTCTACTGTGGAACATGCAGAAGAAGAGATTATAGGTGTACGGATGCTTTCAAATTCATTTGCCATAACCTGATATTATGGTGGGGAGATTGGATAAAACCTGGTTAGTGATACAGTTAAAAAATTTTTTTCTTCAAATTTGGTACCAAATTATCTTTTACAAATTCTATTTTTTTTTACAAATTCTTTTCTCCTACAAACTCTATTCTCTTACAAATCTTATTCCTACATTTTTTTTTCTACAAAATTTTTGCAGATTCACTTAATTCATATATTTTATTATATGCAACTTGTAAACACTGCAGCTTTAACTTTGTTATTTGCCCAAATTTTTTTGGAAGGAAAAGGGATTGGATAAAAGAAGAGTGAGATAATAGTTAAGGTTTGACATTAGGTAAGACACATAAATCCTAGGGTTTGATATTTAAGTTAAATAAGTTTTACGTCATTATGACCATTTAAAGTAATTTATTTTACTAAGGTTGTGCATTCGCATAATGCGGCCAGTGGCAGACTAAAAATATTGTATTTTGTTTTAAAAGGCCCCTTATTTTAATGGCAGGAAAAGAGTGATTTTGTTAAGGCCGATGGTGTCAAGATAGGACATGTATATAACAATACCTATCTGAGCATTTTTCTCGATTACACTCTAACACAGGAAGGGATGCCACTGAGCTTTTGAGCCGACCAATGATATTTTAATCAGCTGTTCTTTTGTTGTTGTGAATATAACTTCAATAAATAGTTGCCCAAGTTATTAATAGTTCTACTCTAGGGTTAGGCGCTGCCTAACCCTAGCCATACCTTACATCCAACCTTGTCACTGAACTTTCTCTATAATTATGAAGATCAAGCTTACGTAGATAATAATCTAAAATATCCAAAAACTTTTAAAATTTCTACTTTTAAAATTTTTCTTTAGCACATTGAATTTGCGTATCTTCCGGTTGATTACGTATATCTTAAATCTTAAAAAATAAATACTAATTTTTGTCTTAAAATTGTCTTAAAAGAATTTTTGCTCTAACAAGTTGATGCTAGAATTTTTTAAATAGACTCTTATAAGTGAATTTTACATATTATTTAATTTTTTAAATTGCTCATGACATATAAGTTCAGATTATCAAAAAACACCCTCTCCACATTTTAATTCACTCTCTTCTAAAATAATACTCAGCCTTTAAAAAAATCACATGCCGCTGTATTATATAAGGCACGATTTTTTACTAGTTAAATAATACGTTTATTTTAAATTTGTTCAACAGTTTAGCTGGTTTTTTATTTATATTTTTTCAACATAAATTGTTTCTTCATTTATTTAATATCATTTTGTTATGAGTTTTTGTTTAGAGTTCACTTACAAAGTTTTACCAGAAAAAATGGTAAACAGATTTGAACCCTAAGATAGTAGAATTTATTTTATATATTAGTTTATATATCTCAAAAATTTGTCGAACTGTGTTATTGCTGGTTAGTTTGACCCGTGAGTACCAAAGTTTAAAAATAGACCGTAAAGAATATAAGACGAAAGCAATTTTAAATTCTTAAACCACAAAGCTTAAGTATAACAATTTTTGAATTTTGAAAAGCACACACTTAAATGGTTTTAAAATTATAAACATTGAAAATGTTTTTTTTTATATCCATTAATCCGTCGTTACATGCGTAGAAAAAATTTTACCATTACAGTGTGGGGTAGATACCCCAATTCTAAACAGTTATCAGAGAATTTAAGGCTTAAATTTTTTTTGCACCATGATTTTTAACTTTGGTGAAAAAAGTATTTTAAATTTATTATTTCAAATCATATCAACCGTTAAAGGGATTTTAAAAATGTTTAATTTTACGATTTTTTTTAAATTTTTTAACAGCCCTAAAATGTTATTAAAATATATGATAGGATTGCAATTAATGCAAATGCTCATTACTTTTGTAATACAAATTCAAAACCTTACCCTTCTTAAAAAAGTTGTCGCGCTATGTGGGAGAATGTTTTTCAAAATTATCCACGATACTTTTATTAAAAAGTGCAAATTGAAGTTAACAAATTAATTTGCCAAATTTCTTCTTGATATACTTATATTAGAAGGGCAATTTAAAAGTAAAATTCACTCTATTTTTTTGATTGTTTTTTTATTATATATGTGAACTAGATATGTAAAATTGTAGAATCATAATAGGCATAAATGGAAAACATAAATGTGGAGTTAATTAACAAGATAAAATTAAAAAAAAAAAGAAAATGCAAATGAAAAATAGCTTTATATGTCCAAAAAGTTAAAAATAAATTGGTTAACGTTAATGTCATTTTTTGTGCTTAGTTGAGGCATCTATGGAACCTTATAAAGTACCATCCCCGTTAATTTTGCATGACGCTTAATATTACGATGCCCACGCGCAAGCGGGTTTTTATATCCTCTGAAAAACAAATTTTTTTTGGCTAATTTGCACCTGCCCAGGCGATAGGTCCTAAATCAAGCCTTAGCATGAAAAACCTAGGGTAATGATGCAAAAGCAAATCCTTACATTTATCCAGCTAAAGTTGTTTTGATTAGGGAAAAAATAATCTATGCTCTAATGAATTTGCCGTCAGGTCCGACGCGCTTATAGAAACCTCTCGGTGCGCTCATAGCTAAAGCGCACTTATGTGGCATCTCTGGCATCAATTGTCTCCGATACCCTTCAAAAGCCCTCATTGGCGCCTTATAATTTGGAGAAGGGGGTGGGGAAACTCCACAATCAATTTTAATTACTGTTTTTTAGCATCAGTTACCATTTATTTAATGAATTAAAATTTTAAATCAATGACGCATGATGACAACTTTATATGTGTGGAAGTTCAATAACCACACCATATAAATTTTCACAAAAAATTTTTTGTTATGATATTCTTTTTTTAACATTTTTTTGTTTAAAATTTGGCATTTTTGCAAAAAGAAAAATTTGTCAATTTGCAATATATAAATAGCCATGACCCAATTAACATGGATGGGAATTACAAATCACATTTCGTGAAATGCAAATACGGTATTAGACAAGAAAGTGAAAAGCAAAAAATTAGGTTTGTCGATAAACGCACATAAAAAAAATGCCATATTGTATATATAATAAGTTTATATATGTAGTTTAAGGTTTAACCGCATTAAATCTAGTTATCAAATTTAATTATGTATTTTTGAATCTAATTCAAATAGGTATCACGCTTTACGGAATATTTTGTCATCATGACTTACTTTTAAACACATTTTTTTTTAATAAATTATCCTTAAAGTCCAACAATATCTTAAATATAAGTTTTGTGACCGAGTGACCTATGATTTAGCAATTTTCCGTCTATTTTGTTATGTCTTGTAATAGATACGAGCATAAAGGATTTATGTCAACCTTGTACCATTTTTAAGATTATGAAAGGAAAACTAAAAATATGTGGTACGTTAACCCAATACAAAAAAAAGTAGTTAATCCCAAATAAATATCGACAAATTTGAACTATTCTTCAATATTTTTATAAGAGATCTTAGAGATAAGGAATCTTACAAAAATAGGAAAAATACATGTATTAAATGAGATTTAAAATATTTTATTTGCGTATGCTAAATGAATTTGTATATTTCGTGCGTTTATCAGTGGGGGGCACTCAACTTTGAATTTTTCAAAAAAAAAGAAATATATCTATTTAAATTTGTCAATCCGAATTTATTATTGGTGTCACGGTTATGGTAAGTCACCTATTTAAGGCACTGAAAAACAAAGTTTTTACTCAAAACTCGTATTTTTTTTTCTTTTTCAGAAAAATAGGTTTTATTCCAAAAGTTCTCATATCAATAAGTATGTAAGATTTTGTTATAAACTAGTTTTTAATAATCTTCCTTCAATATAATCACCCCCACCCCCACCATTCCCAATGAATTTTGACGATTAAAAAATTAAGTGTTTAACATTTTAAAGCAACTTTAAAATATAATTTTCTCAAATCACCTGATTAAATATGCTAATTTTTTTGCACTCTTTTTAATCACATCCATAATTAAAATTTTATAATAATAAATTGTCATTGCTTTTAAAGAATAAAATTTTGTGTGCTAATTGAAAATTTAATTTTTATTTTATATATTTTTTTGTATAATTTTTATTAAAACTTTTTAAAAATAAAAATCAAGTGCCTTGTAATTTTGTGATTCTATCTAGTAGGTAAAATTACAAATTACTTTTTTTATTACTCCTATGTGTCACGTGTGCGTTTAGTCCTAACTACATAACCCGTCGTGGCTGTAATAACTGCTGGGTCATATGAAGTTAAACTTAATTAAGAGTATGTTTAGGGGAGGGATGAACCCAATAATTAAGTGTTTTATTGGACCTGCAAAAACAATAACTTTTCAAAGTACCCTATTAACGCCTCCCTTTCACCCCCCCCCCCCGCCCCTCTTAAAAGGTTCTAAGAGTTTTTAATTAACTAAAACACGGCTTTTTTAAATTATAGAGCTCACCAATACTAATTAAGTGGGGCGCTCAGTTAATAACAGACTTAATCTGATCTTAAACTATGGCTAAACTTTGTTTGAAGTTCGCAATCTTCCTCTATGTAAGGTATACTTCATTGGTCCCATCAGTGGTGCAACTCTGTATTAATTAATGTTAATCTAAAAAAAATTTTAACAAATAGATCAAACAAAAACATAAATTATTTTACCCAACTTAAATCGTCTGAGTCTCAAATTTCGTCCAGGTCTTCAAATTTTATATGACAAGAACCCGACCTTACAGGGAGTATGAAGATAAGCGACTAATTTGTGGTGATAATGTCCTGACGGGTGCTACTCTTTCAAGGGATGTAGGCCTAAGATGTAGTGTTAAAGCAGGTAAATGACTCTTTGGCCTTCGACTTTTGACATAGTTGTTAAGCTCGACGTGCTAAAATATTCCGGAATATGCGGTGTCATTTTAATAAATGTTTTGGTATTTGCAGAGAGACACACTTAACTTTAACGACCACAGGGATTATGAACAATGTTACACAGCAATTTCATTGCCTCTTACCCAATTCAAATGATAATGGACAAAATGGATTAATATAAGTTGATACAATTCTTAATTAATTATTTCTTATATTTTGTAGCACAATGAAACCCGGAGTCATTGCCCTAATTCTCTTCGTGGGAGTTGTAAGTTGTTTTTTATAACATTGAAAATGTTTTTTTTTCCTTAAAATCTACTAAAGGACGTGTTCAGAGTTTATTCATTTTTTTTGATAATCAATTGTTTTCAAAATTTTTTTAAACCCTTTATTTTAATAAAAATATTTCTAATGCTAATAACTGATTGGAGGTCTCATGTCAAGCTAAAATTTTAAAAAATAAATAAACTCTAAAAGCGCCCAGTATGCAAATATAAATTAATATTTATAAAATATCTAGATCAATAAATAAAAGTCATCATTCATTGCTCACATTGTTAAAATTGAAAACTATATTTTAATTGTGCTCCAAAGATACAATACTGGAATATAAATTCTCATCTTTAATAAAAAAAAACAATTACAAAAAATGCGGCAGGTCTATTGGGTAAAATAAACTCGTGTAAAATGACCTTTTACACGAGTTCCTTTTACACCAAATAGTAAAAACGCTTTGCAATATACGTATAATATTTAAATGATGGTTTCCTTATGTAAAATTTTATGAGGATTTCAAATATGTTAAATGAAAGGAACCCACTTTTAATTTTTTTGCTTTTTTTGGTGGGAGCCTTTTTTTAATTTCTATATCTTTATTTGCGGCTCTCGTTCCTCCCCCAAGTTATAAGCTTTGTGACTCAGTGTTGTCCTAGCTCTTAAAATTTAACTTTAAATGCATTAAAATAACCGTAAATTTTGATGTTTTCTAAACTTTTTTGGTGCTAAAAAATCTAATGCAATAATCTGTAGGCCAAGGATAAGTTTCATATATATAAAATAAAATAAAGTGCAAATTTTTATCAGAGATGGGCTTCGAAGATCAAAAAATGAATTTAGTTAGAGGTAAGATAAATAATTATTACATCTCAGTTAATTTTAAAGTGCTCAACTATGTGATAAATTTATTTAATTGTGGAATACTTTTGTCATTTGGTTTAATTTTTAAACTTATGTTTTAGTGTTTTTTTGGCTACAAAACCTTTTGAGTGCTAAATTTATCAAAAAATCATCTAAAATTAGCAATGGTGTATGCTTCAAAATCATATTTAACTAAATTAATTTGAAATAAAAAATAAAAATAAATTTAAAAAACTTTTTGCTTCAAATTATATAAATTTGTAGATGCCGGTTAACATTCTGCTTAACTTCTACTTATTTACATTTGATAAAAGTTTAACAAATATCGCCCGATTAAAAATTTACTTTAAGCTCATAATTTAGCATCTTCAGCTTTTCTTTTTGGTTAACTTGCCCATCCATGATAATAACAATAGAGTTACTCATAAATAATGGACTTTTATCACATTTATTAGACTTACGTGTTTGCCACATTCGACCAACTTACAAATCATCATCATGGAGGTGGTCACAGCGAAGGTGGAGGCAGGTACAAAAACTCATATATGTTGATTCTTGTAAGGCTTAAATAATTTTAACAATTCTATAGACATTAATATTGATCGGTTAGAAATCTAAACTTAAACCGATACCAGGTTTTTCCTGGCGACCCAGCAAGATTTACCCCGGCCCTATTTCTAGTAAACATTTTGTTAAGTTGAGGATAGACGTCCTAACATGATTTCCTAGGCGTCCCTAGGCAACGCACTCACAGCCTGCTTGTTTATTTATGGGAATGTTAGCTCTGCCGTGAAATATATTTTAAAAAAATAGGCGATGGAGCGTGTAGTTAGGACCTTTATTAAGTTATAGACCGATTCTGATATAGGCAATCGCAAGCAGACATCAGCAAAAATGTGCAACAATATAAATATAAACTAAAAGTCGGGACTCAAAATCCGGCCCGGCCAGGTGCCAGCTCGCAGATTATACGAGTCGATTAGAGTCTGGAATTAAAACAGGCTGGGCAAGCCCGAAAATTTTGTTTCTTTTTAACTTAATAGCAATATGGCAAATGTAATTTTTTTTTCTTCAAAAATTGCATTTATATCAAAATATTTACAGCTTAAAATATACAATTTGTGGGGGTGGCGGGCTGATTGAAATTTCCAGGCTGGATTATCAAGGCCCGGTTTTTTCTTTTCCAAATATTTTAAATCACACCGGGGAGAATGATTAGGGGTACAAACCAAACATTTTGCATACACAAAGGTTTTTAGATGAGGTACACACCCTTGACAACAACTAGCCGGTATTTCGTATCATTTTTTAATAGTAGGCGGAAAATAAGGCCCAAAACTTGAGGGCACTTATTCATATTTTCCTCTGAAAAGTAGTTGCGTCCATTTAGCCAAGAAGTTCAAATGTTTTTTTTTTTTGCAAATAAATATGAAATTTGGTCTCTCTATGTTAATCGATTGATAGGGAAAAAACGATCAAACTTGATTTATATGTCATTACACAAGGATATACACCAGAATTATAATTAATAAATTGTTTTTTTATAACTAATTTCATTAACTTAATTTCTCAAATGTAATTCGGACAAAATAAAAAAATATAAAAAAAAATTTTTTTTCAAAATAGGATTTTGAACGCGTCGTATCATAATAACATTTGAAAATGTGTTTTTGCCATTTAATTGTAATATAGCCATGCTGAACATCACAAAAAGAAGCACGGACATCACCATCACAGCGGTCACAAACACGGGAGTGCAGGGCACTCACACTCCAAGCACTTCGGGGGCCACAAAAAACACGGCTTCAAAAAGCATCATTTCGAGAAGGGATACGAACACGGGTACAAAGCCTTCGGCAAGAAATGGGGCTCTGGTCATTCCGAATACGGGCACAAAGAAAAACACTACGGAGGTCACAAAAAGGGACATCACAAGCATGGCTATGGTAAAAAGAGTTACATAACATTTGACAACCTAATTTTTGCATTTGGGCTAATGTGTTTAATCCGATCTTTTGTAAGCCTCAAAAAAATTTTACCAAAAAATTTTTAATGGTTATTTTATAAGTGCGATGTATTTAGATGATTCTATATGTTTCGTATTCTGGCTAAAAAGTAGAGATTTCAATTATATCACGTAGGAACCTTAAGCTTATAGACATTGGTTAATATTTTCATTAAATTTTTTAATTCGTTCCCACTCCTCCTAATATTTGATCAAAGCAGGCCAACTTTTTACACAATTATTCCCGCCCCCTCCTTTTTTCCTTTTTAACATATGATAGTCAGAAACAGGAAAGGATTAGGGGAATTGCCTCATTTCCGCTAAACAACGATTCTTAAGGTTTATTTTATGCCCACACAGGTCATCATCACGGAGGCCATCACGGTCACCACAGTGGGGCCCACAAGGGCCATCATCACCATTACCACAAACACGGACATCACAAGCGATCGGTGGAAGAACAGCAGCAGCTTCCTATCGTTTTTAACTTTACCCTGCACCCAAAGATCATGAGTCTGTCAGCCGCTTATGCCGCCCAAAATGAAAAACTGGAAGATTTCTTGCCCAAGAGTGTGCTCGTCCTATTGGGGAAGCAAATCAAACCGGCGTACGTCGATGAAGCTGGCAGGAAAATTGTGGAGGAAGTCACCTATTACGAAGAGGTTGATGTCGAAGTTGACCAGACTGAATCGGTTCTAGATAAGCCATTAAGTAATTTGCATAATATATATAAAATATGTTTGAAGGACTGATTTTTAATATTTTTCTTTATTATCAAATTTGCCATATACTACCAATATATTATACTTAGTCCAAAATAAAATGATATTCTTTGCTTCCATGGACCTAAACAAATAATGCTTATAAAAGAAATACATCAACTTTAAACAGTTTTTTTGTGCTGCATCCAATTTAGGGGTATAACAAACCAAAAGTTTATTATGAGCCAGATAATTATTACAAAGCACTCTGTTAACGTAAAAGGATTGGACAAACATTTTATGTTTTTAATTTACAGAATCTAATAACGTTGTTTTTGTTTTTGCAAAGCAGCAAACAATGTTGCCGATATACCAATCGAAGCTCAAAGCAACTTAGTATCTTCGTCATCTCAAGAAATCCGGAAAGTTGAACAAAGCGAACAGAGCAGCGAACAGAGCAGCGAATCCGTTTACAAAAAAGATGAAGCCACAGGTAAGGTATCAGGTGAAACCAAATACAAAAGCGAACAAACCAAATTTGCCGCTATCAAGGATAGCAACGAACAACCCAAAGAAAAAATCGTCGAAGACATACGAATTGTTAAAGCATGGAGCACTAAACAATAAACGGACGGAATATAATTTTTTCATCATAGGCCATGTACATATAGGGTTGATTCCTAAAAATCGCTCTGTGCGCACGAAATTATTGCTCTGTGAGCACAATATAATTGTTCTTTGCTCATTAATTAATTATTAATTAATGCGCGTAGAACAATTTTAAGTAATCAAACCCTATATTTTCTCTTTCTTTTTTTTCTACAAACTTCGAATATAAATGAATTGCTGATCACATGGCAAGTAAATTTAGCGTTAATTCTATAACTCATTTTTTTTTGTATTTTTTGGCAAAAAACATAAATGTGTAATAAGACATGGCTAGGTACTTTTATTATGCTCTATCTGCAATATGTTTTCTCTCCTTTTGTGCTAGTTTGAAAGTAATTTAACCCTTTTAAAATATTTACTTTTTAAATTTAATGCTCAAAAGTAGTATTGTAATTCATTTCAGACGTTTCAATTTAAATTTATCATTTATTGAATCGTTGACACGCATTCAGTATAGCATTTAGCATACCTTATTGCATTTATGATATGTGACACTAAGTTGTGTCTTGTAACTTACATTTTTTTACTAAAATATACAGTATTTAACGGGTTTTGGTTGATACCGTTGAAATATGTTTTAAATTTTTTTTATAAAATGTTTAGACAGACACTTAACAACTCTATTACAACTGTGTAGATATAAAGAAGTTAATAGGCCTTATCTAGAATTTTCATTTTGAGAACGACCCTAAACACTTCTTAATTAAATATCTTTTGCTGATATTTTCTATATATTTTACATATTCATATACACAAATGAGTAAATCTAGTTATTTTTATCAATTGTCTTATTAGATTAGCATTTTCATGGTATGCGTATATTTTAATTATTTATTATTCGTATAAATAAACAAATAATTACTTTATTATATTGGTGGTGCTTATGCAATTTAAGTTTAAAAATAATTTAGAAAGTGAAAAAAAAAGTTTAGGTTGAATGAATTCATTTACAAAAATAGTGGTATTTGAGTTTAAAAATTATTTGGTGTTTAAATAGGATGTATTTTGCCAAACAAACACAAGTTACAAATTGCTATTAGGGGCCACTAGTAATAATTATTTTTGAACAAAATAGCAAAACATAAATTTAACGTCAATTAAACGGCATTTCGATCTAACTAACACGTGATGGTGCTTAAATCGATATGATAATTAATTAAGGTTAAATTTTCGAGATGCGTAAGATGAAATTACGAGAGCCACATGAAAATTAAAAAGGTAAAAGTGGTGAAAGACAAAAGTTTTTTTTTTGTAAAATTGGTAGGGAAGGTGGGCTTATGAATAACGTTAATCAATAGACATTTCGATGTGCGTGTGATGTTACATTAGATCGAAATGACTATTAACAACAAATTTTCACAAATTTAAAATAAAATTGTAGTATTAGGGCAGGGGGCCTGAAAACAAAAAATGTGTCAAAGAGGCCCAATTTTGATGGAAATAGGGAGGTGGTTTTAGAGAGCTGCCATATCAGCGGCCGTTCTTTTGAGGGCCGTAGGGTGGAGTAAGAGATCGTGATTCAGTAGTTTTTCGGGGGCGCCGGCGTCAGCCTCACCCTCGGAACCGGCGTAATCGCTACTTTCGTCATCGCCTTCATGTTCACCGTCATCGTCACTCTCGTCATCCTCATCGTCAACGCTCTCCTCCCCGTCACCGTCAGTATCGTCGCCGTCGGTACCGGTGCTCCCGCTTTCACTGTACTCAATCTGAGCGGCCGTTTTTGGTTTTTTGTCCAGGCCGTGGGCCTTCTCAATCATCATGATGTTCTTGTCGATGGCCGTGTTAGCTTCGGTCATGATGGCCCGGGAAATACGGAGTGCCTGGTTTTGAGCTTTAAAGATTTGAAATTAAACACACAGGCGAAGTAATATTGAATGAGGTGAAAATTTGGTTACATCTACTTTTAGAGGGCTCATACCAAATCAGATTTTCCAATTTGTTTACTGATTGCTTACGAGTTAATGGTTCAAACTAGACAAACTTATTTTTAAAATTTAATCGCATACGTTAGCTAATGAAATTGTTTATACCACATATATATTATGTTTTAGGGCCCCTAAAATTATATGTTGAAGTATTTTATTCTTTTTTCATAGAACGCTAAAAAAATAAAGCGCTAAAAAAAATTTAATGCAGTCCCTTATTCAAAATATTTGTTTAGCAATTTCTTAAAAATTATATTCAAAAAAAATTGACATTAATATCGTAATAAAGACTAATAAAAAAAGGGTAAAAATATATTTTTTGGTCGTAATTCAAAGAAAAAAAAAAGGTATAAACTATCCAAAGTAATTGAATAGTAAAGACTGGTACGCACCCACATTGCCTCGGGCAGCCCGGTTAACGACGGCTGATGCCTGGGGTTTGGCCAGTGCTTTAGCTTTTGGGGCTACAGCTGCGGGAGCAACGCGGGACGCTGACACATTTGCAGCAGCTCTAACCAACTTTTTAGCTTCGGGTTTGGCCGCGACTAGGGAGGCGGCAACTTTTTTAGCCGCTTCCGCCGGTGGAGCGACCTTCTTATCAAACATGATTTGGTACAGACTAATCTCCTTCATAAGCATACGGCCCTGTTCGTCTAAGTAGGGTTCGGGAAATTGGCGATTGAGGAAGATCATACGTGGTTCTTCGTTTCCGTAAATCATGCTGGTATTGATGCGAGTGATGACTTGATCACCGGCCGAGAGCATGTTGTAGTTGTCGGGAATGGAGCGCTTGTGTTGACCCTTCTTGTGCCAGTGCTTGTCGTGACCGCCATGGGCGCCTGAGTGATGGCCGTGGTGACCACCGTGTTTATGACCTATACAGGAATAAATATTAAATGGGTCAGTTTTTTTTTAATACATACTAATAAAACTAATAGATAACTGAAATAATATTGAAATTTTATTTATTTGAGTATTCGATTTATAAATTAATTCAATTACTAATCTTTTATTTCGACAGTCTAGGGGAATGAATTAACCGTTCACAATGTGTTTGCTATTTTAACATTTTTTTTCTTTTTCCATTTTTTGTATTTTTCACCGATAACACAAAAAGTCTTAGGCGGGCCTATACCAGCTGTCACTGGATCCAGTATGAAACTTAAATCAGCTCAAATCATCCTTTCTTTTACTTGGCAATATGTTGTTTACATAATTAAATTTCATGTTTCTACTTTAAAAAATTGGACATGTCTTATTTCGTTTTTTTTGTAGAATGATTATAAAAAAAACATTTTTAATTTTAAAAACACTTGAATCATGGTTATATAAAGGCATTTTAAATTATTGCCCACAATATAGAATAAACAACAAGCAAAAGGCTTTTGATAGAGAGAGTTAATCATATTTTCATTTTTAAACGAACATACAAAATTTCATAAGTATATCAAGACATAATTGACGATGGCCTTACCCCAGTGTTTTTTGCCGTGATCCTTGTGGTGTCCGCCGTAGTGTTTTTTGGCGTGCCCGTATTTCTTGTTCCCGTGCCCGTATTGGTTCCCGTAGGCATGGTAACCGTGCTTGTATCCCTTTTTGAAATGCCACTTTTTGTAGCCGTGATGTTTCTTCCCGTGATGGTGATGGCCGTGCGAGTGGCCGTGGTGGCCCTTGTCGAAGGCATGGTGATGCTTCTTGCCGTAATGCTTTTTGTGGTGTTTGTGCCATTTGCTGCCATGGCTAAAATTTTTTTTTAATAAAAAAAAACAAATAAATGAAGTTAAATTGGGTCAATTCTGAAAAAAAGTGTTAGCAAATAGGGGAATTGGGCTTTTTTTTCTCGGGCAAAATGAAGGGGGACAAAAGCTTGTAACAATTATAAATTTTAATAAAGCCTCCCAAAAAATGGGGAAAAAGCCCTTTACAAAAGACCCTTTTTTGTTTTTCGTTAATTACAAAGATCAAACCTGCCATCTTAGTAATATCAAATCCAAGTTAACCCTTTTCCTAATCAAACTTAGTGGTCAGTTATGAACATTGAAAATTTTAGAAAAAAGGTCAAAAAATCAAAAAAGATTCAAAAACAAAAAATAATTTGAAATTTTATTTTTGCATTTTTACAGTTAAACTATTATTAAATATAAACTTCCAACAATATTTTCATTAAAAATCGATAATACTTCGGGTCGTATTTAAGTGTCGGACGCGAAATATTTTGTATTATCTAAATGCTAATGTAAGAGCTTGACATATTAATAATTATTTTTCATTATTTGTGATTAAAAATAT
>CM060243.1:9547437-9703897 GCA_030555515.1 Acutogordius australiensis | reverse complement strand
ATTTTTTTGGTTTTCAAACGCATTTCTTAGCAATTCGTTGCATGATTTTACTGCTATATTAAATTTATTTCTTTATATTTTTCATTTCCTTTTGCACAATATCGCGGCGCGTTCAGACTTCATTCGTTTTAATAAATATATAAAATGAAAATCAAAAATTTTTTAAATATGGTTTTTATATCCAAAATTATTAACTATTGTTTTAACAATATTTTCTAACACTTGGAACAGTTGCTTTAAATGTATTTAGATATTGTTAAAATTATATCTAAATTATATTAACAGAGCTGATAATTTTAACATGACTTTAAGAAAAATCCAACTCTTAAAATATTTTTCAACATTGAACCAATTTTTTAGAAAAATTTCAAAAATCCTAATTTGAATGAAATCTGAACGCTTCCATATATGTGTTATTGCTAATATACTAACCCCACAACTTGTCTTTCAGCATGCGTTAAAAAACCTAACATATTGGCTATCGTACTTCCCATCGTGATTGGGATAATAATCCTAGGGCTGGTGTTCCTTATGATATGGAAGCTACTAACAATCATACACGATAAAAGGGAATATGCCAAGTTTCAGAAGCATTTATCTTCGGCTAAATGGGATACGGTATTATAAAAACATGCCTAATTTATTAAATATTTGAGGAACGTAGTGTACGGAGGCCCGAATTAGAACATTTTTGGGGTTAAAAATAGTAAAATAATAAAATTAAATGTATTCAATACTAAGGTCTAGGAATTGACAACTACTCCCAATAAACAATAAAATGATGCTTTATGGTAAAAATAACGTTTAAAATTTTATTGCCAATTAAAAACATACCATTGAACCTTTAATGATTTAGCTTTCTCTTAGCATGATATAAATATTTCCTTTTTTATATGATTTATATTTCTCAATTTTATGTTTTCTTGTAGCGCATTTTTCTGGGTTTTATTACATTTTTCTATTATTTAATTAACTTAAGTCCTTTAAACTTTTAGTTTGTGCTTAATTAATTAATTTAGATAATATTCTTGATATATATATGTTTAAATTTATTTTAATTAAATTCAGGGAGAAAATCCGATTTTCAAACAGGCCACATCCACATACAAAAATCCAATGTTTAGAAAAAATCGTTAAATATCAAAAATTTAATATAATTATTAAATTTTATCAAACATCTTTTTTTAAATAAATATATAGTGCTTCCATTTACTTGTCTTTTCTAAGTTTGTCTTACGCATAATTTTAATATCCAAATCAAAAACATTTCTCAAATTATTATTAGGACCAATTTTTTTTTTATTTTTACTTATGTTTAATTTGTAACATTACATTTATAGCTTTAATTTCATAGTTGCATTTTTTGTATTTCTGCATTTATTTTAATATATTTTATTTTATTATTTCTTGTATATTAGAAACAAATTTTTGATGGTAAATTTTTACAAAATTTTTTGGCCAATTACGGAAAGTTTTTTTTTATATTTTTTGTATCTTTGATATTGACATGACCTATTTTTTGATATCATCCATTTAAAATTGTTTATATTAGATTTTTTATAGGACCCTTAGCAATACGCATTTTTAATAGTTTTATTAACCATGTACACACCTTATCAGTTCAACTTTAAAACTATTTATCAATTGAAAAGTTCCTCTTTTAAAAATTATGTTCTCCTAACCCGCGAATGCGTTGAATGTCTAACACCATTGCGAGCATGAGTTGCTTCAATACCTGAATATTAAATCTAAATTATTCCTTTGTGATAATAATTTGAAATTCTACCTTTAATTTTGTTTATGTAGGATATTGGCAGGAAAAAAAAATGTAAAAAATTTAAAACATACAAAATACATATACCTTTTTGTTTTAAACCCTCAATAATTTTTTTATTTTAGGAGAGTTTTTGTTGAAACCCAAATTATTTTGTTTATAGTAAAACTATTTGACTTGTTTAAATTATGTTAAAAATTTTAGCATTGATGGAGATATCTTAATTTGGATAATTGGGGGATAGAAAGTTTTCACATTTTTGTTTGCGGGTTTGAGAAATGATTAGCTATTTTGAATTAAATTATCTTAATATATATTTTAGCTACCTATTATATCAAAATATTATGTCGTCGGTACTACTAGAATTTTTTTTAACTTGTTTAAAATTTTTGAAATTTATTACAACATTCTTTACACAACGTTTTTTTATATGTAAACTTATTTAATATAATCTTAAGTTTAAACACTGAATGTTTTTATAAATGTAATATGAAATAAATATGTTTATTAAAAAATACATTAAAATAATTGTGTGTCAATTATTACAAAAAATTAATATATAATATCCACCATATTATCGTAATTTTTATTATTATTTTTAACAGGTATACATTTTGCGCTCGTTGCCCCAATGCCAAAATATAGTTATACAATATTATTTATATAAAAGAAGCAAATTTGCAATAGAAATTAATGGATGGAAAAAAATCACAAATTGCAAAATAAATACAAAATAATTAAAAAAACAAAGTTTTATATTTCTCAACCTCCAATACCTACCTTTAATTTACTACCTAAAAATTTTGACTAATTGGGCGAAGATGGTTTATGGCTAAATCTTTTGAATGTCCAAACTTTACAATAAAAATTATATAGGTTACGTTACCAAAATTTAAAGAACTAAAAAATATTTTGTAGTTTCTTTTTGTTTTAATTATATACTAGTTTAGACATCCCATACATTGAAAGAGATCTTATTTACTAACTTTGTACGATGGATTACTACCAAAAAATGTAACATTGGGTGCCCTTTCATTGCTATCAACACTATTATTGCTTCGGGAATTACTATTATGATGATGGTTCGTGAAATCGAAATAATTCGGGCCTCCGGCCTTGGCTTTTGACGTCCCGAATTTATCCATTTTTTTGAGGAAGACCGTATCAAACAGCTGACTAGCAGCTGTGTTCAGGAGTCCACCTTCGCCGGTGATGCCATTTTTGTAGTTGTTACACTTGGCTATGATGACGAATATCATGAAACTCAGGATGACGAAGAGGATTACTACGAGCATCAGGGCGACGTACAATTGCCCATTGTAGCAAGAACACGAAATTTTTTTCCGGTTAGTGTAATACATTTTTTCTGTGAGAAAAAAAAACATTATACAAAATCGGAAGTCACAATTCTTTGGCCATGGGGTCAAATTTGTAAAAACTTTTATAAGTTTTTTTGAATTCGATTGGACGTTCCCTTAACTCTAGTATAGGGAGGAAAATATCACTGTTGATTTTATATAACGACAAAGGTATTTTTAATTTTCAAAAATATAATTCTCTATGTAACGGCCCATCCTTGGGCATTTTAAAAAAATCATCTCTCACAATTTAATCTTATTTAACTTGATTTAAAAAAACCAATAGAGTAATTATTACGGGATCAATTTAAATAAAAATATCTTTTTTTCGAATAAATGTCATTTAAAAATTCTTTTTAATATTTAAATTCTTTCCCTGACAATTATTAACTTGATCTAAAGGCTAGATGTATAACAATGTTTCTCAAATTTCGCCAGCTAATTTTAAAGTTTAGATTATCTATCTGACCCAGTTACATATTTAAGGGCTATTAAAAAGAACGTTTTTATCTTTATCTAATTTATATCAAAAAATTCGTAATAATTACCGATTTCATCGAATTCTTCTTCACCCTTGAGCACGACTTTTACACCCTGGAACAGGTTGACCTTTTGTGAAAATGTTTCATTCATGTTAGCCACGTAGGACACGTTGTTTGTCGTTACAGTTGTCTCATTATAAGATGAGGAAGGGGACCTCTTACCACGCTTGTCACAATAGTCTTCCGGCTAAAAAAAAATATGGTTTTGTAGTTAACTCCAAACCCAAATTCCCATTAGGAAAGATGACTACCCGTCAAAGCTTTGCCCTCCTTAAACACTAGAGAGTGGCCCCGCTGGGTTAAATAATATTTAAGGGCACGTGCAAAGTGAGTTTTTATTTTCGTAAAATTTCGAAAATTCTGTAAATAAAATTTTTTTAACAAAAAAAATTTTTATTTTAGAAAAAGCATTTTATGCGCATACAATAAATTTGGTAACTTTTTATTTGCGTTTTATTTCAAAATAAATTTTTTTAAAATTTTGAAAATTTCACGAAAATAAAACCTCACTTTGCACGTGCCCTAACACACACCATTAGGTTCTTGGGGTTAAGCTTTCAGAAAAATGGACAACTTAGAGATTCGTTGGCTATCACACACCCAACTACTAACCAGGCCCAAGGATGCTTAATTTGAGCGTAGAACACAATACAAGCTTTCATGTGCCATATAGAGAGCATTTAATTTGAGAAAAATCGGACCACCTCAATAAGTAAATTTTTTCAAGTTCAAAAAATGAATGATTCATTTATTTGTATCGACCAAATTTGGGCAAGAATGCGGCACTGAACATTTTTTTACCAAAAAGGTTTAATTCTTAAAGCACAGTGAATTGTTTAAAGTTTCTTATCTAATTGCTCTAGGCTTGGCAAATATGTAAAAGCAAAAATCTCGGAGTTATGGCTCAGTACGCTTAAATGTGTAAATTGGCAGGCTTTCTAATGATAATGAGATACTGTTTGGTGCCCTTAGGCAATTGATGTTTAAATATCGATGGGGGCCCTGTTCCCAAAATATAAATTGCTCATATACTATATCGGATTTACATAATATTAGTTTTAGTAAATTAATTGTCCGAGTTGATAAGGGCATAAAAATCCTCTTAACGGCCTAATATTAAAAATTGTAATATATTTATCAATGTTACTTAAAAATGATCTCCTAATAGCTATGTAATTTTGCTTTAAAAATTGCAAAATTAAAACCTGGATTTATGTCATCAATAAAAAAACTGCTAAATAACAAAATGTCTACCGTGCTTAATAAAAAAAATGTAATTTTACAAGTATTTTAACGTCCCTTCTCTTTTCTTCCCCTTTTTCATATGTTATAATAATAATTAAATATCAAATATAATACTGATTACCCTATGGGGACACTTTTGGTAGCAAATGTTAGCGAAGCAATCAAAATACACGTGTTCCACGTCCGGGAATTTGAAGGTCTTGAAGTTGAAGTAAGCAATCGTCCCGGAGTTAGCATTCATACTTTGGGTCGGGCTATCGACGCCCTGTCGAACCCCGTCACTACCCATTATGGCTTCGTTGTTTGTGGTTGGCTTTTTGTTAGCACTCCCACCTGTGCGGCGTTTTATGACGGCGTCATCGAGCTTTTGGTTCGAGTCGTACAAATATTGCGGACTCACGAGGTTATGATCAACAGGACATCTGTTTGTATGCGTGCGTGATAAAAAGCACAAGTTATATATTTAATGCCGTAAGTTAAATATATTTTTTGTTAAAATTTTGCCCCGAGAAATGATACCTGCCAATATTTTGAACAGCTACTTGATTTGCGTTTTTTAACTCTATCGATGTCAACCCAAATTCCTTAGGTTTTTTCAGGTTAAAACGTATGGGTGGCAATAAAATTAATACTCTCTGTACATACCATAGGTAAGGTCAACTTTATCCATGCTTCATACAAGAAAATGATAAAAAATAAAATGGTTACCCTCTTTCGTCGTTCAGGCGAATCTTGCCGTAATTGAGACCATCGTGTGCCATGCAATCAAACAAGTACATATCGTAATCTTGATTTGTATTTTAAAATATTAAAAGAATTTAAAAATAAATGTAAGTTTGCTCCGAAATCTCACTCTATATTATTTTATCTTAGAACCGTTTAAAACTTAGGGTTCCAAATACCTGCCATTTATTATCATCGAAAAATAACCTCTCACCATAGGTGGGTTATTATACAGTTTCCCGAAAAAATTACCTAAAGCCGCAGTGTGTCCTTGTAATATTTATTAGCTATTCAAAGGTGGTTTATTTAAACCTGAATATCCTGGCAAATGTACAACGACTGTGGCAATATCACCAAGCTGCAGCACATCTGTCGCATAATTCCCAGGATCTTTTCCCTTTGTTATTTTCATGTAGACGTCGGGGACGCTTGCCGTATAAGGAATGATTTGGGTCACCTCTGTCCTTCTACATATTTTATATTTCTATATATAAATGCTGTCTTTAAAAACTCTGTGGTAAAGGAGTTTCCTATTTTATTTGCCAAAATTGCTTAAGGTTATTTTGATGGGGGAAATTTTTTTCACGATTTATCCTTTTCCTTAATTCAAATTAAAATATATTCTTTGCATCTTATAATTCATAATGTTTTGCGCATTTTCAAATTTATTCTTTTAACACTTTTGGAAAAAAGGATAGCGGCTGCTTAATATCAGTGCGGAAACGGTATAAACGGATTTGGCTAAAGAACATATGAGTTACTAAATTCTTTCCTATGTTTTTTGTAATTTTTCCGATTTGACGCGAATATATAACGATTCGAAATAAAAACCTTAAAAATTTTTTAATTTCTCTTACGGAATCGTGAATCCCGTATTGATACGCTTCGTTCCCACCATACTCTCCTTACATTTGACACCGTATATTTTGTCGTCCGTGTTGAGGATACCATAGTAGGGCTCGAACATAATCACTACAATGTTTTCGAAGACCCGTTTCCCATAATCATCATTATCGGGGTCATTGTATGAAAGCTATTAATATGCAAAACATATATAGTTTAAACGTTAGAATAAATCTAGCTTAGATTTTGGGCCATTGGAAAATTATTGAGATTATGGTAAGGTATAGCCGTGGCAATAGCCTTGAGGCGTACTTATCCGGGCCGGTCGGGCTTTTTGGGTCCCAAATTTGATCTCTACTATGGAATAACAATAATTATTATTTTATTTTAAATAATTAATCAAAGCCATATCTTTATTCTAACCAATTGTCGGGAAAGCCTTGAGGTCTACTGGGTTATATGATTATATAAAATAAACTTGTTAAACGAGAAATAAAATTAATCATCAAAACATATACTTAGCTTTTTAGTATTGAGTTTACGTATAAAGAGGAATATTATAAATAGGGTTTTTCGTTTTAAAATCATTTTCGGTTTAAAAGCGGAAGCGATTTATTGCACAAAATTCCGTTATACCAAACTTTGTCGACGTTTTTTGCGTTTTATACCAAATGTTTTTTTGTGTTTTTGTGCTTTGAGTTTTTGCGTTTCATACCAAAAAAATTTTATTTGAGTTTTTGACTATAATGTGTTGAACTGAGTGTCAATTTTGCGTTTTATACCAAATTTATCTCATACCAAATTTTTTTTTAATTTTTTTCTTAATGCATTTCTATTGCCTTAAAATACACCGCATTTTGCGTTTTACGTTTACCAAATTCCGCGTTTGTTTTATATTTAAGTTTGATCAATATCTGACAAATCTAAGTCGAACCCAAATGACCACGGCTAAGTGCCAAATAGCATGAAAATGCGCTCGGCCAGGTTCTGGCTTGCCCAAATATTGGATAATTGCGTCGCTGAAATTTTAAAAAGGCTGGGCCTAAATCAGAGTATTTTTGTGGGCCGATTTTTACTATATCATTACTGCCTTTTAATTTTTATCCCACTAGTGACTAATACAAAATTTTACACGATAAAGAATATTCTTGGACACATTATTGAAGACAATTTTACAAAAAAATTTATAACTTGAAAAAAAAAACTTACCCATAAAGCCTGAAGTTTCGACCCGAGCGGGGGGAGGGCTTAAATTAATAAAAATTACGGGTGGACCGCGCAAGATTATCTTGGCATAGTTTAAACTTTAGTTCCTGATGAAAGCTATAAGATATGTCAGTATATAAAATAGCTGATTTTAAAATCTTCGTATCTGTAATAATTGGAAACCCTGAATTTCTCTTAGAAGATTTCTTATAGCGTTCTATACCTTATAAATCAAATCTTAATATTAGATCTTAAAAAAAGTTAATGGTTTAAATATGAGAGCATTTAAAAAATTAAACATTCACTATAAAATATTGTTAAAAAGTGCCAACAGAATTATATTGTTTAGTTCCAATATTTGTCTTACATTATAGAAATTGAGATTAGAATTAAACCTTGCGGTGACATTAATTAATATATAAATGGTCAATTTCACCTCAATCTGAATCGGGAAGGTCATTTTTTAAGATTTAGATGAAATTTTGCATGAAGGTAGTATCAAGGGGTATCTCATAATTTGGAAATTGGGGAGTGATTTTTGACGCCGTAAGAGCAAAAGAAAAAAAACGTATAAATGAGAGCGGGGCGAGATGGTTGTTTTTTCAATATATTTGATCGTAACTTTTTTTTTAAATGATTTATTCAATCATGGTATATCTCAAAAAATAGGTATTTTAAAACTGTATTTAAATCATATACAACTTTAATTTAAACTGTTATATTTTAACATATATTTCGAGTCAGAAAATTCATTTTTTTCCGCGTTCGCCCCAACAACGGCGTGAAGTGGTGAATAAAGGGGGCGAGATGGTTGGGTAACAAATAGGTTCATAATAAAATATATAACTGGTTATTATACATTTTTATTACATAAGATAAAACATATGATAAATATTTATTTAAAAGAGTTTTGAGTTTTTCCTTTTCTTATAGGCTTGTTAACAATAGGTTGGAGCAATTACAATCATCCTTTTTTAATTTTGTTTCAAGTTATGTATCCTACCTGTTTAGCACCTCTGAGGGCTGATTTTTCTTGAACAATGAACTGTGTCCAGTCTAGTCTCATCAGCATTCCATATATTCTCTAGTATTTCTTCTGTAATTTTAATAAGATTGTCAAAAATTTCTACTAGAATTAAATCCTGTAGCTCAGGCAAGACTTGTGCAAAAAGCCTTAAAAAAACTTCCTTGTTTCTTTTAAAATAAGTGTAAACCAATCTTTACCAGTTCTTTCATCCCTTATCCAATTAGGATTTTTTATTTATATAAGATTAAGCAAGCTTTATCTAATTTACAAATACTTTATAAAATAAACATGAAAATACCTCTTTTGGGCTTAATCCATGGTCCATTCTTGCAGCTTTTGGTATATATTCAACTAAATCCTTTTCTTCTTTAGGAAAAAAATATATTAATAATCCTTATTAGGAGCAGACTTAAATTTTCTTCTTAAAATAGATTACTTTTTAGATATTTGGACAATATTTGTACTATTGCCGGTTTTTAAATCCTTTAAAGCTAGTTGTATAGCATTTTCGTTTGGTAATCAAGTTTTTCGCTTGTAGTGTCTCAAAATTATAAATAGCTGATAAAACTAAAAAAAACCACCTCACCCCCAACCACATCGCCCCACACCCTCTTTGATATATAAATTCAATATATTTCAAATAATTTGGCGTTTTTAGGAGGCTTAACATATAGAATAGTTAAATAACACTTTTTTAATAAAAAAACCTATTTTAGTTATTTATTTCATTGATCTTTTGACCAAGCTTAAAAACAATATAAAAGTTTTTTTGATGAAAAGTGCCCAAAAAAACAGTTTATTTACCCTATTTTTTTAATAAGAGGTTTTTTTGAATTTTTTTTCTCATATTCAGGTTATGCTTATCAAAATATATTTTAGAACCCAATTTCAACCACTTTAATTTTACAGTGCCCAAAATATTTGAAAAAATCACTTCGCCCCATTCGCCACTTCGCCCCGCTTTCTTCAATAATATTTTACATTTATTGCAACTCTGGGAGGTTTTAAGTCAAAAAGGACTCTGGACTTCGAATTTTGACAGGGTTGTAAAACCTCCATGCATTATCCGGAGAATACAGCGTCATTTTAATGTATATTATGGTGTTTGCAGAGAGACACACTTAATCCTATAAAACTCAGGAATTATGGACGTCGTCACACAGCAATTTCAATGATCCCTACCCAAATTTAAAACCAAATACGAGGTTATAAGAATGAACACAGTGGTAAAAAATTACAACTATAAAGGTTTTTATAAAATTAGCATTAAAATACAATTTAGTCGTATTAAACTGTCACCAGGTGGCGAAACAGTTGGTCCAGCTGATTGACACTAACGAAATTGAAAAAACAAACAATACCAAAAAGGTTTATTTTAAATCCCTCTGATTTTCCTAAAAAGGTGAATTGGAACAGTGAGTTGATACAACTTATACAATGGTGGCTGGTAATTAATGCAATATTATTGTCTGTACATTTAAACTAATATTTTCACAAGCTTTGCATACCATTTTTTTATTTTATTTTCCCGTTTTCCCATTGAAGTCGGACGGAACAAAATATTATACATTTTAAATGAGTGATTATAAAAAATATAATTAATGATAAAAGATGGCGTTAATTCCCAAATAGAATTGTTAGAATTTAAAATGTATTTAAATAATTTATTATTTTTAATGGGTGTCTTTTTTATCGACTTTCTCATGTGTAGGGTTAAGTATGAAGGTTGTGATAAATCAACCTTATTTTATGTTAAAAATTATTTATTGCATTTTTTTAATTTTTAATTCTCCTCCATGCAAAATTATCATGTTGTTGTTAGCCCCTGTTCTTTGGACGTATTAGAATGGTTAACTGAATTTTTGTACTTTTAACCTTGCAGTTATTTGCCGGGCTGAGATATTTCCTCCCGACCTAGAATTTGGTTTTGAGACATAATTAGAAGAGAAGAGCAACAAGGACCATCTTGCATGTGTTAATCATATTTATAAAATTATTTTAAATTTTCACAACTTTTAACAGAATATTTAATTTAGTATTACTAAAATGTTTTTAAAATTATTGAAAAATTGTTAAAAAATAATCAATAGTCTAATTATATGAATTTAAAAGTTTGGATCTGATTTGGCATTTTAGAATTAAAAAAAAATATACATTTTTTATATAAAATAATGAGACTAAATATGCCCCCTGCAATACATTAAAATACTCAAAAGTGACCATGTAAGTAAACAGAATAAAGATAGATGTAATTAAATACTACCGTTTTGTTAATTTGTTTAATACTATTTTTGAAAAAAATATTGACCTTAAGAGCAAAAAAAATTTGTAATAAAAGCTGACTTATTAACAAAATCCAATATTAATTCTTAAATGATTCTTAAAACATCGCTAAATAACAAATGACACCCCCAATTTTACCTATATAAATTTTTTATAAAATAAAAACGAACATTTGCCTAAGTTTTCAAAATTATAAGGTTACAAGCATAACATTTGTATGCTTATATTTCATAACACAGGTCAACATATATTTATGTCAGAAACGTGATTATCATGAAAACATAAAAGAATGCATCTTCATGATGGCCTAATCTCATATATGTTTTTCGTTTTTCTTAGTTTCTTCCGTCTTTGGCTCCTTAGATCCATCTATAACGATGGCCTTTTTTGACCAAATTGACAGATCTTATATACCCTATAAAGAAAATATTTAAAAATCTTTTTTGCATATTAAAATCCCTTGTAACTTATATATTTAATCACAAATAGTGAAAAAATTTTTTATTAATATATCAAGTTCATCGGCATTTAGAATAAATACAAAATATTTTGCATCCAAACTAAAATACGACACGATATATAATTGGTTTTTAATAAAAATATTATTTGAAGTTTAAATTTAACAGTTAAACTATTGTGAATATGCAAAAATAAAATTTCAATTTATTTTTGTTTTTAAATCTTATTTGGTTTAACCTTTTTTTTCTAAAATTTTCAATGTTTATAACTTACTAACAAAGTTTGATTAGGAAAAACGGTAAACGGATTTGATATTCCTTAAGATGGCAGGTTTAATCTCTGTAGTTAACGCATAACTCTTAAAAAAATTGTTGACCTGTGTAACTAATATCTCTTATAAGTTTCATAAGCGATATCAGTAATTTTGTAAAATTCTCAATATTCACTTAAACTTCAAAATTATTTAATTCACCATATAGAAAAACTTTTTGGAGGAATTATTGAAAAAACTCTATGGTAAAAAAGTATAATTTCATTTTAATTAATTTTCTAAACAAACATTTCAAACGATGACACCAAATAAATACAATTTGATTGGCTAAACGATCAAAAATTAGCTAAGATCCCAATTAGCCTAACGTTACCGTTAAAACCTCACTTTAAGCTCTCTTATATTAAGCTATCCTCATCCTACCATTAAGCTAACCCCAGTCTAACCTTAAGCACTTACCCTTACCTTGAGAAAATCTCCCCAAAACCTTAGGCAGACCTGACCTTAAGCTTAATCGTAAATCACACGTTAAACTAACTCTAATTTAACTTTGACCTAACCTAGCCCTAGATTATTTCAAAATGATGGGAAACTTAGATTTTCGTTACTTTATAAATTTTTGTTTTGTACAAATTTGGGTTCATCTATTTTATCCCAACCAACAAAAATTGCCATAATGGTTCAAAATTTTTTTTTTTCGTATTTTTTAAAAATTTGGTTTTTTTAATTTTGTTAGCGTCAAAATCAGCTGGGCCAATCGTCGTAGCAGTTAAATATGACTTAATTTTATTTATTTTTATATTTTTTAATTTTTAGGAACCTTAAAACAGTGTAATTATGCCACTTTGCACGTTCTTTTGACCTCGTATTTAGATTTAATTTTGGGTAAAGAGCCACGTCCATAATCCTTGGTTTTATAGGATCAGGTTCTCCGCCAACTACGAGAAATACTTACTAAAATTACCCTGCATTCTTCGGAATATCAGAGCATGTAAGCTTTACAGCCTTAACAAAAGTCAAAGTATCACCTGCTAAGACAATGCCATTGCCCTTCATCTCTTAATAAAGACGGCATACTCGTCAGGAAAGATACAAAAACTAAATTTAGAATATTTGAAAAAAACAAAAGTTAATTATGAACGTGACTATAGGTAACGTCCAAAACGCAGCTGCCAGAATATTTGTTAATTTAATGAAGGTTTGAAAGTTCTGCCATACCTATTTCCCGTCAGATCCTGTCCAAAAGTGTTAACTCGAGATATTTTAACCGACCTTTATAGTAAAAAATATAATTTTGGCCGTTAATAGGCACGGCTCGTCGGGAGAAATTTAAACTGTGAATGTAATGTACCTGTTCTTTCTTGAATGTGCCACATGCATCAAGTGGGATCTTAAAGCGGAATGAGTACTCGCCCTTGCCGACTCCCTTGCACGCTTTCCCCTTGTAATAACCCTTCGTGTAAACGACGCCCTCAAAAGGTTTGGCGAAGTTAAAATCCACCGACATTTCTTTGGTTGAGAAATCGCAGTAAACTCGGACATCTGGTTGTAATGTATATAATTATATCTAGAAATTTTAGAAATATAATTTCAAAATAAATTATTGTAACAGAATTTTCTAATTAAAATTGTTACAGGGTTTTAGTTAATTTTTTTAGGACGGTAATAACAATTTGGTATACCAAATCTACATAAATGTAAGATCGGTTGATTAAGCCCTAGTTGCTTATTCTCTACGAGCGATAAGATGGAAATAAATAATTGGGATTCGAAATAAATTACAAATGTCGTGTTGAAAAAGAATTTTAAATGTTTAATAGGCATTCAAAGATGTCCTAACAAATATAATTTGTGTTTAAATAATAACCCGCAATTTTCTCATCTGTAGTCCCGCCACCCCCATAACTACTTCCAGTACTGCCACCTCGGCCCCTCAGGTGAGGCGTTATGATACTCCCTCCTGTAGGTTGAGTAGGAGGACCTCCTCCCTCATAGCTGTTTTGATTATTGTGAGTGTTACTATTGTACTCTTGTACGTGTTTGTGGATGTCCTCATCGTACATGTCCTCACTTCCCCCATCATCTTCGAGGTCTTTCGTAATTATCGGGGCCAGGGAAGGAATCTTGTTACCACTTGCATCTTCTACGCCCATTACTCCACTGGCGGGTATACCCGGTATTCTCATATCCATTTTGTCGCGTAGTTCGTCGGGCTACAAAGGAGTTAAAGATGTTATAGGTATTAATAGTATGAATGTAACACATTGATTAAATCAGATTACTTTCGGGCTGGGTAATGATGATTTTTGTACGAGAGGAATAAAAATTTATGCCTTCTCTCAGATTCGTTTACCATTCAAAGTTTATTATAGGTTTTAGCCAAAATAACAATTTTTTAATTTGCTTAAAAATTATTTATTTCTAATGTGTTATCTTTTACGTTTTGAGTTGTAATAACTTATGTAAAAAAAATTGGTCAAACTTATTGGCAACAATATAAAATTACGAACCAATTATGCTAAATCAGATGCCAGGCTTGGGTCTAAAAGCTCCGTTCAATGAAGTTAGAGACAATTAGATGAATAAAATCCTTCATGTTATTTTATTTATTATTCAATACATATATAGCAATTTGGCCAACAAATAATATACCTTTTTGTAAGCCGACGAGGGTACGTTTTGATAGGGCATATAATTGGGCTGGCCATTTTCACTATCAGCACCACCCATGCCTGGAATTCCGTTTGGCGGTCCTGGGGATCGAACCTGAGTCATGTCGGTATCATCGTACACACCGGCGTCGTAAATGTTGTTCGTATTAGCGATATCTTGTTGGGATGGTATGGATCCTACGCCACCACCCATATTATCGAGGTTGTCTTCGAAGGAATTACTTGCGTATCTATGGGGCATCGGGTGCTCAAATTGCTTTTTTGTTCCCATGCCATTATTTTTGCTAATCTTATTGGAGAGCCGCCCGTTGTATTTATCACTACTACGTGAATTTGCTAGGTTCCGATTGAGGTCGATGTTAATATTTGCGTTACCACCCACACGAGGTAGAAGGGTTCCTGTGGATATAAGCATTAATAAAAAGTGATATTTTTATTATCAGATATATATAGTTTCACAAATATATTAAACAGGCCCTCGTTTATCATCTTTACTAATTGTTGAAACAAATGGGTTTGAAGATACTCCCATACTTTTTCCCATATAGGGGCGACATACTCTATTAGTGCTTTGACTCTTTTAACCTGAGCAAAGCCATTAATATTGCCGACGAATTAAATATTAAGAATTGCTTGCAAGCTGGCGACTTAGGTTATATCCTAGGCTTAAGCACATTATTTACGGCCTAGCTTAGAAGGCTAAATTTTCCTAAGAAAAAAACGCATATCAAACCCTACTTGCGTGTAAGACAAGAATATTTGCCACGAGCCGGCAGATTATAATAATTGCGGATGAAGCAATTTATATATTGAACTTTATTGTATTACATAGGTCAACAAATATCAATGGCACAACCGTGAATATTATAAAAATATAAAAGAATTTATCCTCATGATGGCCTTATCTCATATATATATATATCGTTTTTCTTAGTTTCTTCCGGCCTTGATTCCTTACATCCGTCCATATCGAAAAATGGCCTTTTTTGACCCCCTAAAAAGAAATAATTTAAGAATTTTTTTTTTCATATAAAAATCCCTTGTAACTTTATATCAAATAATGAGAAATAAAATTTTTTAGTATTTCAAGCTCTTACATCAGCATTTAGATAATACAAAATATGCGTCCAAACTTAAAAACGACACGATATATTATCGGGTTTAATAATAGTTTGATTTGAAGTTTGAATTTAACAGTTTGGCTGTTGTAATTATGTAAGAAACAAATTTCAATTTATTTTTGTTTTTGAATCTTATTTGTTTTTTATTTGGCATTTTTTCTAAATTTTTCAATGTTTATAGCTGACTTACTAAGTTTGATTAAAAAAAACGGTAATCGGATTTGAAAATCACTAAGATGGCAGATTTGATTTCTGTATTTAGCTCATAACTCTTAAAAATTTGTTGACCTGTGTTACCTTGAAACTTAACTGTATTTTATTTTCGCCCTTAACCCATATCACCTAGAGAGTTATAGTTTTTTAACCCGACTAAAGCAACCCTTACAGTTAAATTAACAAATTCTAGCATGTCTGTATGATTTTCGGTGTAATATATTATTTTTATCTAAATCGCCCTGTGTTGGTCCAAAGGGATAAATAAAAGTACCCTAAAGCTGTAACACCAGCTCTGCATCTAAAGCTGTTGTGTTGACTATAGAGCTAAACCGGCAAATTCCCTAATCTGCCAATCTTAGCCGCCATGGCTACTGAAAAATTATTAAAATCATAGATATTACTTTGCCCGTAGTTTGGTCTCAGCGTAGCAGCTGACGACCTATCAGTGTATGCGGCCACTTTCTTAGTCTTTAAATCGTTCGTCATTGTGTTTACCGTATTGACAAAATCTAAATGCACAAAATTTAGATCTAGTCACTCAAAAAAAAAGAGAGGTATTTACCCGAACATTTTTAATATCTAGTTAATTCTCATGTTAAAATAAATTTAACCTGTATAGTTTGAGAGCCTCGGTTTTATAAATTTATCTTCAATCTTGTGCTTTGCGTCATCTGTAGATAAACATTATAATTTAGAAGCAGTTAGAGTTTTTGACCACTTTAGTTGTGAATTTTGCCCGTAACAATATATTTTATATTTTAGTAGCTGTAATCTAATTGTTATTTATATTTTTTAAAAATTTAATAATAAAAAAAATTTAAAAAAATAAAAACAAAAAAATATTAAATTCATTTTAATTTTATTTAGAAAAAAAGGATTTTATAAAACCACTAATGTTATAAAATAAAAAAAAAAAAAAATTAAAAAAAAATTTAAACCCCTTACGTTAAATGAATGTTTCCGTTATTAAAATATTTTTAAATTTTTTATAGATTTTATGATGTCAGCGCCCAAACGCAATATTCCGCCGGCCGAATATTGTCTGGACTTGACCTCAGCGTCCAAAGCTTATATTCCGCCGGCGGAATATTGCGTTTGGGCGCTGACATTATGTGTTTTGGTCCTCACAATCAATAATGTAAAAGGTATTAAAATTTATAAACCTTATATATGACCACATATTTTTGGAGTATTAATATATGTTGTAAAATGTACCTAGGGCATTGAAGAATGTTTTCAATACGCTTTGCTTGAAAGTCCTATGCGGTTTAATACTAAAAGTCGTAGGGTATTTTTTGATGTAACTGTTATTTTTGCCGGACAAATTTAGTAAATGTTGGAGGTGAGGGTCAAGGGCGGCACATTTGTCATGAATAAGCATCTAAATATGTTTTATTTAAAAGACATCCAAGAATTAAAATTATAGATTGACCATGTATCGATATATATTCCGCTCTGCCAGTTGGATAATTTTCAATAAAGGGCTTAGACCGGTCTATTAAATGTTCGACCAGCCTAGCATAGTTTGTTTTAGGGCACATATTTAAAAAAATGTATAAATAAAATTGTACATAAACTTTGATTAATAATTGAATAAAAATAAAATATGTTTGGCCGACCCCTTTTTGCCCGATAATCACCCATTCAGACCTGACCTGGAAAAGGAGGATGGGATCCAATATAAATATGCTTTAAGTTCCTATATAAAAACTAATTTACCTTTCCAAAGAATAGGAGAATAACGAGCACCGATCTATAATAGTTAGGTATAAATATTAAATAACAATGATATGTAAATTTAAGATGTAACTTTGTACAATAAATTTATGAACATCCAATTCCGAGAGCCCCTGTTTAGAGCAAAGGAGGCTCATGGATGGTATATTTAAAAAAAAAGTATTTGATCATTAAAAAAGAGGTAATTAAATTTATAGAAATACTAAAAGATAAAATGAAAAGCTCCAATTTTTAAAAAAATATGACCATCTCATTTAAGAGCTCGACTAGGCAGCCACCGGTCTATTTTTATCCTACCCTTTTCGGCCCGGGAATGCTTTTATTTATATTAAAAAGTGTTTTAGCGCACAAACATAATGAAAATTTTTTTTTAAATTTGAAGGGAAACTAATAAATGTAGAGGGTTGAATGATATATTTATTAAGGTTGCCTCCGCAGTCCACATGTTTTAATTAACTAAAAGTCGCAGGATTTAACAGGTGGATGTTAAGGGCAATTTGATTTTTAAAAAAAGGAGTTTGCCAAGCTTTTTTTTCGTTAATTAAATTGTTTACTTTCTAGCCATTATTAGGAAGAGTAGAACTGGATATGGAGGAGATATATTTATAATGTCCAGGAATAAATTTTGGTAAATTATGGGTGAAAATACGTTTACATATATAACATATATGCCGTGTTAAAAATTACATTCTTAGGATATTTAAAAAAAAAGGGAGTAAAACTTGAATTTGTAAATATATATTTGTCTTGATTTTTTAAAGACGTTCATAAAAATATTTTTGGTTCAGCGCCTAGACTAAAATGATTTTCGCTTCCATTTAACTTCGCTGCTTCAGGTAGATCATGCATGGCACACAGGCATAGCAAAATTTCGTAAGGGTTTCAATTTAAAAGGTGTCGAAATAAAAAATAGGTAAGCAATTTTTTCAAATTCCCGACATTATAACATTAAGAAATATATATATTTTTTTCATTATTTAGTATTGATGCCATAGACATTAAACACTAAATTAGAGAAGCCTAATTTTCTATTGGGACAAAGTTGTGCTTATGGCAATGTCAGAGAATGCCTAAAATAGTAAGATTGCAATATCAACCCTTAGAAAATTTGTATAGACTCAAAAAAATTAGGATATACACGACGGGGTTTGTTGCAACAAGTTTTTGTGTCTACAAATATAAAAATTTTAAAGTATGTCATCGCTGCAGCAAGCAACATTATTTTTCCAAGATTTTTAGGAATACGCTTGCATTTCACAAAGAACCTCTTCAGTGGTTCTTCGATCCATACGAGAGTGGAAGAAATAACAATTTTATTAATTCAACAAGATATTCCACCTTGTTTTGCACCTCTGTTATGACAGGTAAAGGTAGGTTTTAGGAAAATTTCAATCATATATGTAGCAATATTAGATGATCCCAGCACTGAATGCATCCTATGTTACCGTTATCTTGATATTGAGGTGCTCATCTTAATTTTAAAAACGAACGCCGCTAATTAATTGAAATTCACTTATAATAGCTATTAAAACATAACGTTGTTCCTTTACCTTTTTTAGAGTTATAACCTTCCTTAACAAAGCGAAAACATGTCTCTGTGTCTTTCACACTACTTGCACTCCCTACCTCCTAAATGTTTCTACAGGTAGATCTTTTGAGTTACCTGTAAATACAGGTACAAACTTTTTTGACTTAATGCTAATCGCTAAGCAGTTGGGTTTTTTTTTTTCAAAATAATTCATGGTCAAAAACGATGACAGTGTAATTTGGGATACATTTATAATGAGATTATGAGGATAGGAGTTATACCTATCATTTTAAAATTACCCCTATATCAAAATGATTATACGTGCTTATCGACTCTGACTAAAACTCCCTGGATTTATTGATTAGAACGCAAAAAAGCTTAAAAAATGAGGCAGCAAATTGTTTAAACATTGAGATATAAATATCCTCTTATTATTATGTTTTAAGCCCCATATTAATTCAGCAAATGCACGGGCCGGTAATTCCAGGCCCCAGCAACGTTAATACGGCTGCACTATTATAAACAACATTTTTGTTTTTTAAATTTTTACCTTATGACGGTGTTTTTGAATGCACCTAAATATTTAAAAAGCATATCAGTTAAGATTATTTTGTGCAAAAATCTTAAGCGTCGAAGGTCATATAGCCAGGGCTGGGGAAAAAAAAAGAAATTTTTTTTAACAAGTTTTTTTTTCCAATCCCCAAACTGGAGAGCATCATAAAAAAAGACCCTTATTTTACTTAAGGAAAAGGGGCATTTTAAATTGGCCTTTTGTTAAAAAAAATCGTAAGGGCGCGTTCAGGAAAAATAACCCTCGCTTCATTTTTTTAAAAAAAAAATCAAAATTTTTCGAAATTATAAAGAAAAATAAAATGTTTTTTGGGTTTTTTTAAGGCCACTTTTTGAAGTTTTTTTCCACTTTTCTTAGAAAAGGCTAATTTTGAATTCTTATTACAAAATTGGCGATTTTTTGTACCCCCTTTTTTTTTTTTTTTTTTGGGGGAAAAAATGAGCTTTTTTGGTCAATGTTTTCCAAGCAAGGTAAAAACTATAGTTAAAATAATAGAATTTTAAACAAGCCAATGAAATGGAGACCATCTAAAAGAACGGTTTCAGTTCTTTCCTATTTCTAGTTTGCATTTTATATTGGTATTTTGATTAGTAATTTATTAATAAAAATCTTAATTAAAATTTATCAAGAATATTTATATGTTGGCTAATTTTTTTCCTACTACATTCATGATACCAAGAGCCATGGCCCAGAGTATTAAAAAATTATAAATTATACGTAATGGAATGACATTAGAGTGGTCTGTTTACCAAAGCAGGCCACTCTAACGTTAATTCATTGGGTTTGTTGTTTTTATACAAAATGTTTTCAATAACAAGCCAAAAATGCATCTTTACATTGTAGATCTGGGAGTTAAATGTTGGAATTAGGATAATTCTAAAGTCTAGACCCAAAACCGGCCCGACGCGGTTAATTAAAAAACGGGAGAAAGCTGAATCAGAAAAAAAATTACCGGTCGAGCCGGGTCGGGCCAATGTCTTAAATCATATTTTTTCTTTTTTTACTATCATGGCATTTTGTGAATTTAGAAGAAATCTGTCTTTAAATTTATTTTCAAACTTAAAGATTGATTGAGTGTTATCATAGAGGCTATTTCATTTGTCTCATTTTTTCTTTGATGATTTCAAATTTCTTTTTTAATGTAACTTTTAATTTGATAAAGACCGAAAGGTTGAAATATATTAATTTCGTTTTAAGTTATTATGATTAATTTAGACTGGGGTTGTGAGACGAGGGTATCTTTAAGCCCTATTTTAGACTTTCGGGTAGATGCTATACCAAAATAGGTAATATATTATTAAAGTGAATAATCCTTAGGGGTATTCTGTGATTTTTTTCGTTCTACAAGAAAATTTTTAACTAGCTGAATAAATGTAAAAAATACCAATTTTCTGGAAAAAATAAAGTAAACCTTTTTTGATTTCTCAAAAAAGTATTATTAATCATTTATAATTTTTTATAAAAACTTACAAAGATAAATAAATAATTAAAACCATATTCTTAATATATAATCTAAGACTTAGTCAGTTAAACTTACTTACCCAGCGAAGGTTAATTATGATACTTCATCTTCAAGTAGTTATGAAAATTGTGCGCCTGCGCAGAAGGTTTATAAACATTAAAATTTTTGCTATGGAAATTCTTTAAGACAATATAAAAAAGTGAAAAATACAGATTCCGCCCAAACAGGAAAAGGAATTTTGTAAGGAAAAAAACTTAATGATATCAGGTATTTATAATTTATAATGTCGTAAAGGTAATTTTTGGGTACGTGCATCGTGTGCCCTTTGTTCGTATGCTATAAATGTGATTAAGAATAAACTATTCAATGCTCTTTTTAATTGAATAAATTTTTTTAATGAATTTACTATTTAATATATATAGGCTCAAATTACCCGACGCTATCGAAAATTACCCCACAAAATAATGTTTATATTTTTAACTGTAACATCTTAAACTTTCAAACTTTTAAAATTTGTCTCATATATTTTATAAACCCAAATGAGACAAACAATCTAAGATCTGTAGCATAAATTTTGGACTTCTGGTTGACATATGGACTCTTGACTTTTGGGTATTACAACTCCAATCTCCCCTATAATAATGATTTTTTTATATATGATATTAAAAATTTATAATATTAAGGTATTACACACGGATTTAGATTTAAAAATAATATCAATAAATTTTTAAAATAAAAGGGGTAAATCAAAGCTTTAGGAGCTAGGCACGAGCTAATAACAACCAATAATTCAATATTTTTCTTTAAGAACGAAAACCCAGCGAGGTATTTAGATACTTCTTTTGATTTTTTAACAAAATACTAAGGAGTTGGCTGTGATCTGGCCTAGGAAGTTGAAAATAATAGGTTGCATTATATGATTAGTGAAGGAGGCCTAATTTGAGGACTTATTGGCTACGGCATTTGCTTAACCAGATGATAGAAGTGGAAGAATCAGATTCAAAGTCTTAAATAAGGGCCTTTCCTTGAGTCCAAGAGAAACAGATCACGCCGTCTGTGCGTTTGCCGTATGGGCGCTTGCCGTCATTTATTCACAATTTTTATTCCAACTTTTTGTTATGCATATCGTAACCGGGCAATATTAATACGTAAATTTAATAGGCCGTTAAATTTTTTTTTATTCTTTTTTTTTTCATTTTTAAAAATGGAATAGGCCACCAGGCCTGAGAACCCCGGGTTTCTATAAAAAAAAGCTCACACTGAAAGGGCCAAAAGAAATAAAATATACGATTATGTTAAAGAAAGGCCTTTATATCAAAAACCCCTTTTTTCTAACAAATAAGGGGCTTTTTATCCAAAGGGCTTTGTGGAATAGGCTAAACTCGTTTGTTTATTTTACTTAAGAAAAAATAAAGGGTTCAAGCAAAATATTTATTAAACATAAGATATTCTGCTTAAATATTGTGTATTTATAGTTGATTTCCAATCTTTCATAAAATTTTTGAAAATAAAATACGAGTTTTGCCCAAATATGGGTCTTTTTTCCTTTTTTGCTTTGGAGAGTGTTTTTTTATTAATTTTTTGGAGTTTTTCCCTCTACGAATATTTAGAGCTTATCTCTTTATTTTTGCCCGAAAAAAATAAGTCCATTTTTCCCCATGACCCTAACCTTTCCCAAGCCTGCACACAGCCTCTAAGGCAAAGTTTAAGCCATGGTCCTCAAAAACCGGCTATATAAGAAAGTCAACATTTTGGTAAGGTCGTAAAATCTTAAATGTGTTTCGCATTTTCGCAAGATAATAAAAATCGAATAAACTTTTTCTCTTAAACTTCAAGATTATGTTTATAAAAAATACTAAAATTAATCAAATTAAATAATCTAATCAAAATTATTTTTGGATCACGGCGAGGCATAATGTTTAAGCAGGGATATTTCGGGCCCAGCTTACCCTTCATTGGCCTGGGAAAGAGCCCTACAGCCCTGAAAAAGTCAAAAATATGGCAAAATATAGAAAAAGTTAATGATATTGTGACCTTGAGATCTATTTAAATTAAAAAAAATTTTATAGTCAATTTTATTTAAAAATAATGAAATATTAAATTTTTATCAAGCTCCAATATCGATATTAGGGTTACAAAACAATCCCAACTTTTTGAATGATACGATCAATTACCGGAATGGCAGAATATATTTAAGTTAGAAAATAGTTTATTTGTATTACAACATAATTAATTTTTTATAAATATTTTTTAGTTTTTGATTCTTACTCGTTTTTATTAAAAAAAATTTATAACAATGTTTATAGCAGGCTTACAGTATTTGATTAGAGTAAGGGGCACAAGAAAAATTTGAATAATTTAGCCTACTAATTAATTAGCTTATATTAAATTAAACAAAAATTATATTTCTATTCAAAGTATTATTTGTATAAATGCCTTAAACCAGCCTATTCTCATAATGTACCCTTTGGCCAAGCAGTTTTGATGAAAAAGCTACTGGGGCAGAAGCATCTATTTAGTTTTTCACGAAGGTTCCTCGTTCACCGCTGTACGAGGTATTAATAACCACTGAAAAAATAGAATGTTCTATTAAATAAACTTATTTGCCTAGAAAAAAATTATAAGATTGACCAATGCAAGTAAAATAATTTTTCCAAATTATCTAAATTATTTATATTCATCATAATTTTTTCCTAAAATATATAATTTAGCTGAATAATGATTTTCTACATGACCCAAAGGTTCTCTTGGGTATGCTCAAGATTATAAGAACAAAATTTTACGAGAAGCAAGATCATTTAGACGCGGTCAAATTTGAACTTAATGATACTAAACAGGAAATGGTCAATTTGATTGAAGAAAACAATGTTTTAAATTTAGATCTGCCAAAATTCAAAGAAACTTTAGAAACGCATAAAAAAGTCATTTTAGATGCTCACGACTGCTTGAAGCGATACACAACCAAATTAAGAACGGAATTAGTTGGGATCAAAGATCTACAAAACTGCTTGGATGGTGCATTTCGTCAAGGCTGTCGAGAGGTCTCACAAAAAATTAATGAAGTTTACGCATTAATCGAACGAGGGAAACCTAAATCAGTAAATGTCGAATCTATCTTGATTGACATTGATGACGAGCTACCGAGTACCAGGCCAATAAGTGTGGCCCCTTCGGCCACAACTTGCCAAAACGAGCCGAGCCCTGAAATTGTATCTATGCTATCTGATATTGACTTTACTACAGGGCAGGATGATGCAAGGAATAGGAATCAACAGATGGAAAAAGTGCAAGAGCTACTCAACCTAAACAAATTAATGAACACCAAAGAGACTATTAAACCCATATCTTACTTGAACAGAATTTATGAGGAAAAGGACACAAAAGTAGAAACTAGTTCCGAATCTGCCCACATTCTTGAAACATGGCCCAAGAGTCAGCTGATAGACCTTATCATGCACCAAGATGGCGTAATCGAGGGACTGAGCAACATTGAACTCAAATTATCCCACCTGATGCAAGAGGTCACGGTTCAGTCTCATCATATGGCATACCTATCCACCAAAATGGAAAGGAAAAGTTTGAAAGAGGAGTTATTACACTATGAGCTGGAACGGCTTAAATCATACGTTTTTGACAGTGCCAGATTATAAAAAAGCATAACTGAGCGCAACTTTTAAATTAACACATGTGATTGGACAATTAGCGAATTAGGACATTAGTTTGACCTCCTGATGCCTTAAATACCGGGGTTTCCTCAAGTAGATAATACAGCTCCACTTTTTAAACACGGCTATTTCTCACGCATCAGGGCATCAACTAGTGCCATAAATCACATCTATACTGTTCTAAACTTGTATAATCTATGTCATAACAACTTATCCATATAAATAAAATTGCTATTTGTATGCATGAATGTCAATTTAAAACGTATAATTGTTATAAACATTAGGTCACTGGTTTTTTACAGTTAATTTTAATTGTTTTGACTTTTCACACGAGCGTATTTTTTTTAAGCTAAACATTATAGTTTTTTTAACGGTTTACACAGTAATTTATGTCATTTCATTACCTGAAAAAACATTTATAAATCAAAGGTGATTTAACTATAGGTCTTCGATTGTTTTAATTGTGTTTGTTTCGTTTAATGAAGGAAAACATTAATTACCAAAAGTGGATCATCTAAAATTACTTGACAAGTTTTTTTCCAGAAAAAAATAAAATCAGGCATTTATCATTGTAACTAGTGTTTAACCTTTCCCAATGCACATGTTTAAAACAAAGGGCTTAGATCGTATTGTTTTAAGATCTTAAACTAGTCAGACAGGTAAGTTAGATTGAATTGTGCAGGTGTGTAACAATGATAAATTCCTTTAAAAGGTAATTAGTATATTACTAAATAAAGTCACTAAAAATTCAACAGTTTGTTGCTGAAGAAGGAACTTGCGGGGCACGAGTTTTTTAGGTTAAAGGTTATGTTGTTAATCAGGTCACGGCATCGAAAATTAGGTTCCGTTCAACAAAATTCGCAAATTTTTCTAAAATATATGAAAAAAGAATCGAGTATTTGCTGTAGTTTAAGCTATAATCTGTAATAAATTGAGAAAATTTACTAAATTTTATTATAATGTGCATAATGTTATTTTGTATGACACGCTATGCCCTAAATATAACACCTTAACACCAAATACTGCATTAACGAAAACAAAACTTTATACTCTTTTAACCCAATAGCTATAAAATTAAATTTTAAATCAAATAAAAGTGTGTTTATAAATGTTTAATTGAACATGTAAAAAACATGAGTAATATAGATTTTATGAGATTATTCCCGGTAACATGAATCTAAATAACTATAAAACGCCGGATAAAAGAAACGAATATTTAAGAGATCCAGATGACCATCCAACTATTTCGCCGAATTCCGATGTTCTAACACATTGGGACAAAAGTCCACATGGAAAACCCTTACTAAGATCCAAATTCAAGTTGTCTAAGACTCAACGAAACAATCTGGTCTCCAAATACCGATCAACTTTGATATTTTCCGTGATCATAGTAATAACATATTTATAATCTTGACCATTTTCATTCAATTAAGACATTTTAACATTAATATTGTTTTTAAGGACGCTTAAAAAAACGATTTTTTTGTTTTCCGAAAAACTACTATTTGTAAAGGGTTGAATGATATATCATTAAATTTGTCTCCGAAGCTTACATATTTTGGTATCGCACTAAACGTCGCAATCTTCAACACGTGGCTATTAAGGGCGATTTTAAGTTAACTTTTATAAAAATTTGCTGGACTTTTTGTTTTTGCATTGAAGGATATATATTTAGGCTGACGTATTCAATTAAAGCATTGCCTAATACAGTCCTTATTACATTTGGGCAATAGTTATTACCTCGAATTTGTAAAAAGCAAGTTGGGAAACAGTGTGGCACAAAACTTTAGCTCACTTTGTGCTCCATAACATGGGGGGAAAAAGAGAGCCTAAATAAAAGTAAATCAACATTTAAAAAAGGCTCCCACTAAAAAAGGGCCAAAAAACGAAAAAAGAAGCTAAAGCATAGTCTTCATTTAACTAAACTTTTAAAAATCTTATGCTTTGAAATATTTTGTTTAAATATGCGTGGGGACTGCTGAGCATGTAAAATATGGGGTCGGGCTATAATTTAATTAACTGACAGGTATGGCTAGACAAAACCTCAAAAGATTATATCGGCAAAGCTCGATCTTATTGGCCCCATATCATTAATAAATGCAATACAAGGCCCCTTCTAAAATTTTAACCGGACCGTGGTATTACGACCCGCCCCATCCTTAATATTATTTTTCTTAATTCTGGCCCTGAATTTATTATTTCATTATAGGCCCGGCCCGAATATAAAAATACTGCCCGGAAAATTAAATTTTAGGCGATAAATTTTTGGCTTTAAAAATATCGATAAAATATAGAGTGTAGAAATAATACATACCATTTCTATTTTATCCTTTATTTCTGTTAATTAACTGTAAAATAAAGCAAAATGAGATATGGCCCAGCTCGTTTAATATTTAGTCCAGGTGGACTCGGCTTGTTTGGGGCGAGCCGGCAACGGGTGGGGTGGGCTTTCGGGTCTCGACTCGCCTTGGCCCTGTCCAGTAATTTTTTAAAAATCATAAATTGCATTTTCCAACCCCTTAATTATGATTCGGAATATAATAAATTAGACTTGATCTTAATTTTTAAAAACAAAATTTGATCGGCTAACTCGATCGGTTAATTTTTTGTATTCAAAAGATTAAACGAATTTTTTTGGTAAAAGTTAGGGCCTCAAAATTTGACAGGCACAATAGGTGTCAATATTTCATTTGTAAATGTGGAAGGATTTTATAATTTGAACATAAGATATCGTGTAAATTATGAAATTTTCAACCGCGCTCAATTTAAAAGAAATCATTTCAAATATCTGAGCAAAACATGGAATTAAATATATAATATCTGTTTATTCACAACAAATAATAGGGCAAATAATGTAAAGCCGCAAACTTGGTAAAAAGGATACATATAAACCTGATACTGCAACCAGAGCTGGGAAAAAACCCATTTTTCGACTAAACTCAAATTTTTGTTTTTTAAAAATTTTATGAAAGATTAAAAAAATCAATTATCAATAAATACAAAATATAAGCAGAAAATCTTAAATTTCATAAATATTTTCTTGATTAAAGCTAAAACCCTTTATTTTTTCTATATTTCGAAAAATAAAAAAATGAGTTTGACCCGAAAATGGGCATTTTCCCAGCTCTGACTGCAACCATAATAAATGAAAGCAGAAAATAATAATGCTTAAATTAAATGGTAAAAAAAACGCCCGTTGAACAGCTGCTATTTTTTAGAAAAAATGGTTTTTTTTAATATGTTTTTTTCTTAAAACGAAAGGGGCTTTTCTTTTAACATGCCCACATTTTCGTGGGCCTTTTGCATATAATTATCAAAAAATTATTATAAAAAAACTCATTTCTTTTTTTCCCCAGGTCTGGTGGAAATTACATTTAATGTAACACCTATATTCTACAAATCCTTTAAGTTGTTATCTCACTTATCGAACAACGTTGTTCAATGCGACGAGGAATATTACGATAAAGATTACGGTCATCATTATGACAAAAATGAGCATTACCAATATCCACCACCCGGAATATTGTATCGACTGCATAGTGGAAACAACGGCAACAATGGGGCCTATAATCCATACACCGGGTTTTTAACATATACGCCATCTGGATTCAATACTTTAGCTCACGGAGGAGGATACGGGGGCTATGGTGGTGGTTATGGCCACGGGGGATATAGCGGTTAGACCAAATATTTCACGTGCATAATTATTTTTTAACCAATTTTTTAGGGGCGGGCGAGGGGTAAAGTTGTTTTGATCATTAAACTGCTCTTACAGTTATTATTAATATTTGTATCCGCATTATTTTGGCAAATATTATGATTAAAAATAACACCTTTTTTTTACGACACAAGGGTTCTATCTTGATTTTAATTTCTTTTTTTTTATATTTGAAATCATTACGAGCTATTTGTAAGTTACTATAGTTGATAAGAGGTCATTATGTATATTTGAGGGGTTAATATTGCTCCAATTTAAAATTTACTAATCTAGCTTAACTAGCTGTGCTAAAAACTCATTCAAATTTTTTACGATATGAAATTTATTACACTATACAAAAGCAGTAAAGAACAGTTTGAAAACTAAAACATGCATAAATGAACAAAAAAGCGTTAATTATATCTTATCCTTCATACCCCTTTCAATAACAGATTATGGCCACCATGACGACGGGTGGAAAGACGATCATAATACGGGCTATTACAAAAAACATGATAATTACGATGACGGTTACGGCAAAGGGGATCACAGCGTTTGGAAGAAGAAGAAATGGGGCAAGTACGGCCACTTTTCGGCTCATTCCTTGTCCTACTTTAACGTGATGAACGGGATTAACGGCACGCACTCGTACGGTCTCGTTCACAACTACAAATGGGACGATAAGGCTAAGAAACATTGGGATTCGGGGAAGGGATACAGCGATGGATATGGTAAGTTTACTATTGGAGAGAAAAAAATATGCTATTGCCGGTTTTGAGTTTTCAATATTCTAGCCATCCATGCTGGATGTTTGCATTTTAGTTCCTAATGCAGTTCTATATTATTATTTTTTCATAGGGCACGTGCAAGGTGAGTTTTTATTTCGTGAAATTTTCAAAATTTTGAAAATGAAAAAAATTTGATAAAAATTATGAAAGAAATAAAATTTTCAGAATTTTTAAAATTTTACGAAAATAAACACTCACTTTGCACATGGCCATACCTAAAAAAAAGAATACAAATACGTTGTACAGCCACCTTGAAAGTGCTGGCTGGTTGTAGTTCGCAAACCCTAGAACTAGGTGCTTAAAGTGAGATCTTAAGCCATATATGTCTAATGTTTAACGGTGAGGCAGTATTACTTGCTTTGCTAGATAAGCCTGGCGTACATGTCTTTCAAAATTGGGAAAGTTTGTAGAAGAAATAAGTAAAAGTTACCATGAATCATATGTTTTAAATTTTCGGGAAAAGGTAAAGGGGCCCACCACGAAGATTCGTATTGGAAGGACCATCACGTGGACGGGTTCGCCTACCGTACCAATTTTACGGGCAGTAATACGACATTTGGGCAAATCTACCTGGCTAGTTACGGATATGGGGAATACCATCATTCACCCAAAAAAGCTTATTGGGGTTTGTTATTTTCCATAGTGCATTTCAATGTTATTGACTAAGGTTGGGGTGGCTGTGAAAGCAATAACAAGGAAAGTATTATCTAGTATAGAAAATTAGAAAAAATTAATACATTGAAATAAATGCCAATTTCTTAGGCACAGCCGAAACTCAATAGCAAGTAGGACCATAGGAAACTTGAATAATTCTTCAATCAAAAATTTATTTGGTCAACCTCTATTGGACATATAATTTTTTACTTATTTTCATATATAAAGTTCCGGGTGGTAAAGATCCATAAAATTAAATTATTCGGGACCCAAATTTTAAGTCTCGTCGGCATGCCCATACCGTGAAATATCCGCGCCCTTATGCAAACTTTTAACAAGCGACAAAAACGCCTATGGTTACCAATGATTTAATTAAAGCCCCTAATTATTATGATAAAAATTGCGCGGCGTCCACAATTTGTCTCTTATGGAAGGAACGAATGTGCTACTCGGACAGCAATTGACTAAAGGTGGGATAGACCTGAAACTAGCCGGGCCTTTTGTGTACCCTATTAAATGTAAAATTATTTTTCTAGATACCAAAGATTACGATAGCGCAGCCAGCAACGATGACGTGAATAACAACGTCGACAATATGTACGATGCATCTATAGCGACAAATGACAAAACAGGAGGTAACCGGAAAATTGGGTTGTCGTCTGCTAGCAGCAATACCAGACGATTAGGAGGTCTGAATCGCCAACCCGGTTACGCGATAGATTATTCCAACATACCTTCACGGCCGCAATCCTCACCCCTCAGCGAGGATTATACCCTATTGGACGGCAACGGCAATAACGCCGGCTCGGTCCCTCCCTACAACAACGGATATAACTATGCCGGTATGGTCAAACGGGCCCTACGGGATAAACGCAGTCTCAGGCCGACCCAAAAAAAGAATGCAACGAGTAGCTTACTAACTCCATCAGAAAAAATTAAACTACTATTGTCACCTGTAAAAGACAATGTCAAAATGAAAACTTGATAATGATTAGGGTTCTTTTTCTTGACATTAATTCTATTTGATAATTGTAATTTTAATTTCACTTTTATCACGATATTATGTAATTTATACTATATTGATCATCATTTTTTGATATTTCAAACTAAAATAAAATCTTTTGATGTAATAATTTGCTGGTGGTTAAAAATAAAATTTCACTGGGGAATTATTTATAAGTTTGTTGAATTCCAATTTTTTATAAATATTACATTAGGAAGCGTTTGAAGTTAATTCATTTTTTAAGCTACTTTTGTACAGAAAAAGTATTTTTAATGCTTAAGGATTGGCAACTGTATAAATGCCAAATAAATAAAAAAATTATTTAACTTTCGTTGCTTCAATTAGCCAGTAAGACAGCAGCTAATTGTGTCAGTATGTTTTATAAGCTGTTACCTTGTAACAAGCTTAAAAGATCCAGGAATTACACGCATAATAGAAAGATATTAGCCAAAATCGTAATGGCTGCAACTTATTAAATGCATATTATTTTATATTTTAAATCCTGGCCCCCCTGGTTGATTAATTTTTTAGACCCAGCTAGCCCACAACCTAACAAGAATTAAGTCTACAGAACAAGGCAGAACTTCAGTGTAGTGTACAAATGGAGAAGAAAACTGATTTATAACACTGTACAACAAAATAGCAACTTTTTTTCTGGGAATTAAAATAAATTGGTTAGCTATGATAAAGATTTTACGGTGATTCTAATGGTGTTTTTCGATTTTTTTTCCAAGAGTCAAGGATTACGAGATATTACACCTTTAAAAATTAAAATTGCATTTTTATTTTTTGACCATAATTAGCTACCTTAATTTTAAAGTAAATAATGAAATAAAAACGTAGAAATGTCATGAAAAGCTTCTTTCAACCTGCTATTATAATATATAATGGCTCATAGTTCAGAAAATTAATAAAATTGAAAAATAATATTAAAGTATTTTGAGCGCCGTAAATTATTCCTCTCTCTCTCTCTAAAATTTGCTTATTTTATTTTCGAATTTTTTTTTGGCAAGTGAAGAGGGATGAAAAGAAATATAGACCATTCAAAAAACATTGTGCGATTGATAAAAGTAAATTTATATCAGAGATCCGCCGCCCGAAACCCGACCCGCCGGCGGCCGCGGGCCGGCCTGATGGAAAATTAACATCCGGGCGGGCCGGGCCTGACATAATAAAATTTTTATCCCGGCCGCCAAAATTAACGGCCTCCCTTGGTTAAATAAATTAATATATATATAAAATTATTTATTAAATTATTTTTATTAAACTTCATTACAGCATAACTTCTCTGTATATAAGTTTTCTTTTAATATAGATTAAATGGCCTATTTTTTCTCACTATAATTTCATTCATTGATAAAATTAATTTCCCCAATATGGACCTAAAACAAAAAATTGAAGATAAGATTTTATGAAAGATCCAATACGCACGGCAAATCTATTGTCTAACAATAAAAATTTTGATGTATATTCATTTTTATTATAGAGTTTGCATCATATATAAGTACAAAATTTAATTTATATAAATTGAACAAAATTTAAGATAAATAGTATTGAAAATTATAAAAATAATTAAACCCGGTTAGCCGGGCTTAAAATTTTTCTTCCGGGCCGGGCTCAAAAATTTAAAAAAACCGGGTTGGGCCGGCGTAAAGGCAAAAATGAACCCGGGCCGGGCCGTAAAGGAAAAATTAAACCCGGCCGGCCGGCCCCAAATTTGTTTCGGCGGTTTATATTAAACAAGTAGTGTTTAATTTTTTTGCACATTTCTACATCTTTATTTTAAATGTAACTTTATAACAAGGGTCTCTGTTTTATATGTCAAAAAATGGTATTTTTCGAATTTTAAAATATTTCACAACTTTTGCCCCTAAGAAAAATGCCACCAGTTTTAGATATCTAAGCATTCATAACTATTTCTAAAATTTGAATTGTTAAGTATTTTTTTAATACATAGAAACCCCAAAACTATAAAAAACAAAATATAAAACATTTAACAATGTTGTTTGGTTGTTAAATTTTTGACTAAAATTTTAATAGAGGTAATTCTAAATGTTTATTAAGTCTAGTTGGGTAGTGTTTGGTCATTCTAACATATTGTTGATCAACATTTAAACATGAGGACATTTGTTTTTATTCAAAATTTTTCTCACTCTTGATTTTTAATGTATGTCTTAAAAAATTTATTTTTAATTTAAAATAAGAGGTATTGTTATAACACTAGTGCAACAAAATATGTAAGTTTTCTAGAATTCCTGAATGCAAATAATATATTATTTAACATTATCTTTAATTTCAATTAGAACTCACAAGCTCAATTATGTTGAAAAAATGGTGAGCAAGAGCAAATTTTGTGACATGAAAACTCTAAATTTTTGTAAATAAAAATCAACATTAACTTCAATTTTACTTTTAAGAAATATTAGATTAGTTCCATCACTCATATTTGGGTTTGTATTGGAAATTTTTTAAACTTTCACAATATCTTTAAAAGGCCCTTTTTTTGAGGCCTGCTAATCTATAAAAGTTACCATATAGTAGGCATAATATTATACCATCATATTAATATATACAAATGGTATCATTTGGATGCATTTAAAATTTTGTTTTATCTTGTAATACAATGCATTATTACAATTAGCCTAATAGTGTTTTATATAACTTTAATTTTTCAAACAAATGAATAAACTTTAAACACACCACAGATATTTAAAAAAATCATCATGCAATATGTCAAAAAATGTACATTTAATAAATGGCAGTTTCAGAGTTCATTCTGTACAAAATTATTGTATTGAAATGATCATCAGCTATGCTTATATAAAATTAGACTGATTTAATAAGACATGAAATACAATTGGCCTACAATTTTTATGTAAAATCATTTTATAATTAAAAATTTTAAGGTATATGAAAATAAATGAGCTCTGAAGTGGCCTAACCAAACTTTAAAAATGTTAGCTACTATAACTTTTATTATGATAAACAATTTAATATACTTATTTTATTGAATACATAAAAAATATGTCTAATAATTTTAAGCTTTTTCTTTATCTTTTTCCTTCTCCTTTTCTTCTTCAGCTCCTTTAGCAAACCGTGTATATATAATTTGGGCACGATGATGAACAACAGGCCTTATTAAACCTTTTTTAGCTAACTCAGCTAATGCATGTCTTGCCAATGAGCCTCTAATTTTAAGCCTTTCAGATACTAAAGAAGGTGTTATCAATTTTTGTGTAGGTATTTCTTTCAAAAACTTTTCTTCAGTAGCTTTGTCAAATAAAATTAAATTATTCAATTTATCCCGAACTTTTCCTTTAGACCATTTCTAAAATAATAAAATATATAAAAATTAATTTAAGCAAAAAAATAAAACTACATTAAGTGTTCACAAACCTTCTTCTTTGCTTTTCCTCCAGACGCTGCCTTTTTCTTAGCCGGAGCTGCTTTGCTCTTTAAATCCTTCGCCTTCTTATCTACTTTTGGTGCCTAAAAATTAAAAGCGTGTAAATGTTACCATAGGAAATATAGAGCACCTGCTAAAATATCATATTATTTTATCGAAACGAAATATAAATAAATATTTTAATATGTAAATTGTTTTTTTTCGGTAATATTGCTTTAGCAAAGCACGCAGATGGATACAAACAAGGCTCGAGCTATTGGAGATTTTAAAACTCGTGTTAAAGAACACCAGGATTTAGATATTAAGCTTAAAAACAGTATTTTTTTGTTTTTAGTTTATTTAATATTGATTATTTTATTTATACCTGTAGTCAGGTAGTTTAATTGGTACTTCAGCCCTTCTTTAAATAACCTTTTTAACTTTATATTTATATTCCTTATATAATTAAAGCATTTATCCATCAAAGAAGTTATGTTTGATATTAAATATTTACATGGCTGCCCTTTTATTAAATGCTTGACCATTAGTTGAGCGATTGATTTTTTAATTATATTTTAGTGAGAGACCAAATGAAAGATTTAACTAAACAATACGATAAATCAGAAAACGATTTAAAAGCTCTTCAAAGTGTTGGACAAGTAACTCTTTCCAAATTTAATTGTTTAGATTGTTGGTGAAGTTTTGAAACAACTTAGTGAAGATAAATGTAAGCAACTATTCAAAATAAATGTCATGCATTAATAAAAAATAAATTAGATTTTTGTTAAAATTTTTAATATTTATTCAACTTGTTCAGTAACCATACAGTATTAAATTAATATTATAAATTTATACTAAAACAGAATGTTTAAAATTTGTAAAATTTCTTATTTTTAAGTTATTGTGAAAGCAACAAATGGGCCCCGTTATGTGGTGGGTTGTAGAAGGCACCTTGAAAAGTTTAAATTAAAAGCAGGAACCAGAGTTGCTTTGGATATGACTACTTTGACAATTATGAGGTTTAAATATATCCACATTAGTTATTATGACTAATTATTTAACTTGATAGAAATATAAAATATAAAAAGAATTTTCCTTTCATATTTTGATTTTTTGGGTGTAAAATTTAATAAAAGATATTTCAATTTCATCAAGTATTTACTATTGTTATTGTTAGAAAACTTCCCAGAGAGGTAGACCCCATTGTGTATCATATGTCAACTGAAGACCCTGGTAATATTAGTTATGGATCAATAGGTGGATTGTCTGAGCAAATAAGACAGCTAAGAGAGGTAGACTTTTATCAAAAAAATTCTCAATTATAACTAATTTTTCATATTATTATGTACAACACAAGTCAATAAATATCAATGTCAGAAAAAAGAAGTTATTAACACTGAAATAAATTAATCCCAATTATGGCCTTATCTCATAGATATTTTTAGTTTTTACTTTACCTTAAGAGATTTTGCTCCATTTTTATTGGAAAAATAGCTTTGACCAACAGATATTGTGACCCCCAGGAGACCCCAAAGTGAAAAATTCATGATTTTTTTTTGCTTCACTTGTTACATATATTTTTTATCTCAAATAATGGGAAACAAAATTTCTAAATTACATCAACAATAAGATAATAAAAATTGGAGTCCCAACCTAAATACAACACAATAAATTATTGGGTTTTTATGAAAATATTATTTGAAGTTAGAATTTAATAGTTAAGCTGTTGTGAATATAAAAAAAAATTCAGTTGATTTTCGTTTTTGAATCTCTTTGTTTTATTAACATTTTTTTTTAATGTTTAATGCTAACTTACAAAGTTAAATTAGAACAAACTGTAAGCCGGTTCGATAAACTCTTAGATGGCAGGATTGATCTCTTTAATTAGCTCATAACTCGCAAATTGGTGACCTGTGTAATACGAAAATGTTTACTTATTTGTTTTTATATATTTGTTTCATAGTTCATCATTTGCAAAAATTTTCAAAATTTTGAAAAAAAAAACTTTTGTTATAAAGCGCAAATTTTTAAAAAGTTGCCAAATTTAGTATATGCATATAAAATGCTTTTTCTAGAATAAAATTTTTTTTTTAAATTTTGAAAAAAATAAAATTTTTTAAATTTTCAAAATTTTACAAAAATGTTAACTCACATTGCACGTGCCCTAAAGTAAAATTTAATATAAAAATTATTGATTATCCTTTATTATCAAAATTGTTTGGTTAAACACCCCTACATAAAAGATTATGCTTATTAATTTTTAAAGTAATTCAAAAAAAGGCACACTAATTGCATGTTTTGCACATATGACGCATTTTTTATCCATAAATCGGATTTTGGATAAATATACTTATATTGTCCTGCCCAATTGGAAATGATATGTAGACCTTATATTTATACCATTTTCCAACTTTGAAATGTTAATTGCTAAACAATAATTGCAACTTTGAGACATGTTTATTGTTTATTTTTTTTAACTTTTGATTTATTTATCCAGGTCATTGAATTACCCCTTCGTAATCCTGAGCTCTTTCAACGTGTAGGTATAACACCACCCAAAGGATGTCTACTCTACGGACCCCCTGGAACTGGAAAAACTCTTTTAGCACGAGCGGTCGCTAGTCAATTGGATTTTAATTTTTTAAAGGTCTGACCTTACACAAGACTTTTTAATTTAAAATATTTTATTATATATTTATGCAACATAGATGTGGTCTAGAAAACTTCTTTATTCTTTATTCTAGTTTATTTAGATTGTTTTATAATTTAAAAATGAATAGGCAATTTACAAGATACGTTACTACGGTAAATTGTAGCTAACAAGCAAGAATAATATTAGTAGCTGTCCTCATTAACATTCTTTCTCCTGTTTTATTTTACGATAAATTTTTGTTAGCCAAAACTATTATATTTATTTTATAAATAAATGAAAAGCCACATTTTTTTACCTCAAATTTTTACAATTGAATACGCTGAAACTTATTAGGTTTTTTGTTTTTTTTATAAAAATTGTTTTCATAAGCTTTTTTATCTATTGTTATAGTCTAATTAGTCGAGAATTAAACTTTAATTTTTTTATAAAAATATAATAAATTTTAAAAATATCATTATTTTTTAGTTTTTAAAATTACTCTTTAAATACTTATCATAACATGCTTACAAAAATAATTAGAAATCGGAAAAAGGTATTGAAAATATAACAGTAACCTTGATCTGCATTTATATTTTTTAAAAATTTTGTTGACCTCTGTGATATCATGTAGTGTTTTAATAATAAATACTTTATAACTAAATCCTTTAATTAATTTACTCTATGTAACCAACCTATTTATATGTCTGATTAGCATTTTGAAAAGAAAATTACATAAAACAATACATTATTGTTTAATCTTTTAACCATTTTTATTTTAATAGGTCGTTTCGAGTGCTATAGTTGACAAATACATTGGTGAAAGTGCTCGACTCATTCGTGAAATGTTCAACTACGCTCGCGACCATGAGCCATGCATTATATTTATGGATGAAATCGATGCCATAGGTATTAGAATTCGCCCAGTTTTTTTGGTTGAAAATGAACTTGTTTAATTTGATTGACACTGAATCTTTTATTTAAGACCCAATATTTTTTTACAATTTTTAATTGATTATTTTGTTATTTTATGGAATGTGATAAAATATTAAACTTTTTTTGCCATCTTTATTTTAATCTCCTCCTAATGCTTAAAAACTATATGACACTTTTGGACTTTTAAATGAGATTTAAATTTTGAAAATGAAAATGTTTTTTGTTAATTGAATTTAACTACACAAATATATGATAAGTTGGTAATATTGTTGCATAGCAATTATTGTTAATTTTTGCTAAAATTATTCAATATCAGTTCTATTTCAGTACTCATCGTGTTAAATTTTGTTACCCAAATGATTTTTTAAACTACAAGCCCATTTAATCTCCCTTTTTTTAATCATGGGGTGTATTTAGATTTTTTTATAACAATAAATTGAAAGAATTCATACATTACAATTTAGTTATTTGAAGCAAGAAATGACATTTATTATCTCTTTATGTCAATATGTCATTTAAATATTTCAAAGGGAAGATTTAAGTGAATTTTGTATATAAGGGCATATTTTAAAATTTTTCATCATACATTTTTTAATTTTGTTGAATTACATAAAAAATATATTATATGATAATAATTTCAAATAAATATTATTTATGAATATGAAATAATTTTGTCGTACCTTTATTAGTTTAAAAACGGCGTTAATTCGTATCAAATGATTTTAGACCATATTTTTCTCCTTTCATTAAATTAACATTGGAACACTAAATTCCAGCGGAAAAAAAAACAAAACCATTTTGAACGTGGCCTAACATCAATATTTTTTGAATTTGTTATACTTACTTAATTAAGGTGGGAGACGCTTCTCCGAGGGCACTTCAGCCGACCGCGAAATACAACGCACCCTCATGGAACTTCTCAACCAGATGGATGGGTTTGACGCCCTCGGCAAAGTCAAAATCATTATGGCCACCAATCGGCCCGACACTCTTGACCCGGCCCTGCTAAGACCGGGACGACTTGATCGCAAAATTGGTAGGAATCTATCATCACATTATTTAAATTAGAAATGTTGCAAGAATAATTTTGTTTCATTTTTATATTAAATTTATCAAATAATAATCTTAGGCATCACCTCATAATATATGCTACCTTAGTTAGAAATCCAATTTAAATGTTTTTTATGTGCAGAAATCCCTCTACCAAACGAGCTAGCTAGACTTGAAATCCTAAAAATACATGCCAGCACCATATCTAAACACGGGGATATAGGTTTTACAATAATTACTTGATATAAAATAAACATATTTTATCTAATTTTTTTAATTAATGATTAGTTCTATTTTCTTAAGACTTCTTAAATTAAAAAACGGACTTTGCAAAAAAAAATTGTGGAAAAAAAATATTCATATGCGTTTTTTCAGCATACATATCTATTACAATATTTTTTCAAAGTTTAAAAAAAAATAAGAAAATATATTTGGCTTAAATATTCAATTATTCCTCTGACTCAATATAGTAGCTAAAATTGAAAGTCAATTTCATATATTTTTTTATAGATTTTGAAGCAGTTATCAAACTAGCTGAAGGCTTTAATGGAGCTGACCTGCGTAACGTTTGCACAGAAGCCGGGATGTGTGCCATCAGAAATGAAAGGGATTTCGTTATCGAAGAAGATTTCATGAAAGCCGTTAGGAAGATTGCAGATAACAAAAAACTCGAAACTAAGCTCGATTATAAACCCGTTTAGGTCAAGAATTAATTTTACAAAAAACAAATAAGAATTTGCGTTAGTTCAATTAGAAAAAAAGTTTATTTTGTTCGATTAAATAAACCTTTATCCTATCCATTGTTAAAATTCCTAAATTGCTAAGATAAAAATAAAAATCTAATACTAACGGAAGGTTAAGTTTCAAATTACATTCTATAATTTTGTATATTTACGTTACACATGCTTTTATAACAATTTCAATTGTACCATTCTAATATCAATAAATGGAGAACCCATTAATTTTATTAATATTACATGAATGACCAAGATTAATATAGAATATAACTTGTATTTAAATTACCATTCGTGAGTTTGGTAAATTAAAGAAATATAATGATGATATTTAAACAATTTTTTCGAGTTCTTTGGCATATCCCAATGAGTTTACAATAAGTTCGTATGGTTTCAAACCATGTTGCAAATCGTCTGTATCACTCGTAAAATATATATTATTTCCTCTGACCTGCCACATTTTCTAAACATAATAAAAATAACCAATACATTAAATTAATTATAATTTTGATTAAAAGTTATTAAAAAAAATTACACATTAAATATATAAACATGCAGATACTAACCTTCTGAATAAAATCTTTAGTCTCTTTCAGGCTATTGAGGAATAATAATTTTCCAGCTTGTTCAATAGAAATTGTTTTGTATGCCTTTTGCATGCAATCTGCAATATCAGACCTATTTTACATTTAAATTAAAAAAAAAATATCATAAATGTGTAAAACATAAATTCTATAAAACCGTATGGTGTCTAAAAGGATTTCTACAAAAAAATTGTAGGACATTGCTGGGACCGTTCCCTTGGATAGAAAAATCTACAACATTTGTAAAGAAAAATTATTACATTGAAATATACAAATTACATTTATACAGGAATTTAAACCATAAAAAACTGGAGGAAAAAATATATTATGAAAGAATGATATTGGTTCAATATTCAAACTCATTTTAAAAATGTCAAGAAAATTTAAAATTAACATTTCCCTCTATATAATTTTAAATGTTTAATTTAAGAAATAAGTAAGACATAATATGGAAATTTACACTATTATAACTGCCTTCCATCAAGTATTGTTCCATCATGACAGGGTATCTTATGTACACATTGGTCATCAAAATCTTAGGATCCAATCTTTCAAGTTCCTAAGTTAAATTGTTAATAAACCATCAACATATTCAGTCAATTTTGTAAGAAATTTTAAAATTTGACAAAAAGTAAACTTTATGATGGCGTGTCTAATATTGAGATGTAATCTGGCCCACCAGATCAATAACAATCAAAAATTAACTGATTTTGTAACCTCAAGAATCCTTATGAAAAAATTAAAAAAAACAAAGGTAAATTGAAAAAAGGGGAAAAAAAATTTTAAGTATATTCTTTCATCAATATTTAAGTTATACAAAAAATTTTGCAAATCAATTTAATTATGACACAATATTTTATCAATGTAAAATAAAAAAATAATAAGCTTATGCTAGTTTAGCTGCTTTATATATATATAAACAATCTTTAAATATTTTTTGTTATTTTCAAAAATTTAATGTTTATAGCCTGCCCTTCAAAATTTTTAATTACAAAAAACAGCAAACAGATCTTAAAATTCCTGAATGGTTGGTCAGGCCTCTAAAGCAAGCTAATGTATTTCAAAAAATTGTTTGGCTGCTTTAATCAGATAATAGTTTTTTTAAAATCCATAAATTTAAATAATACAATAATCAAAATTATACTGAAAATTTTATAAATTAATAACAAAGGGTTGTATACATTCATGCTAATAAGGTTAACAAGTAGAAGACTTACACAATGAAACTCTGCCAACCTATTTTGAGAAAGTAAGAAAAGTAAATTCAATCCCAAATTTTCAAATTTGAAAGAAGATTCTGGCAATAGATTCCTAAAATTTATGAAAATAAATTTACATATAATCAAAATAATAGGCCTTTAGTTTGGACATATATTCCTCAAATGAATTGACATCTTGGCATTCTATACTCCATTGAATTCCATACTCAAGAACATCCCCTTAAATGTCATATGTTTTTACATGCATATAAAATTTGAATTAAATTATTGCATTCATTACTTGCAAGAAGTAGCTCTTGTTTAGTTGGTGTGACATTTGTATCAGTGGGAAAAAAATTTAAGGTCATTAAATGAGCCTAGTATATAATACAAACTCAAGACATACTTTTAAATTTTGAAGGATTAATCTGCATTTTTCTAAGTTTTTGGAAGGTTTCTTATCCCATTCTTCTTTAAATTCCTTCAACTTAGCATTAATTACCTGATAAATTTGATTTGATTGATTCATGTTCTGTAAAATGTGTTCGTTTAATCACCTGTTAATAATACTTATTATAAATTTATTTATAAATTATTATTTTTTTCCATACAATGTGTAAAAGTTTAAGCGCAATTTTTTAAATTATTATGCATCAAATAGTAATACCATTAAACCTAAATAACGGGCCCTTGAGTGAATTTGAAAATTTTTCTCAAGTCAAACTTGATGAAATATCTAAAAAAGCATGCAATTTATTTATTCATAAAGGATATGAATATTTTTGCAAAATTTTAAAAGAGGTAAAAATTTATTAAATAAACTTTATTTTAAACTTATCTTATTATAATTTTTGACTTTTAGAATAAATCCGCTTTACCACAAATTATGGATATATTGTATAAGCAAGTTTTTGAAAATGAGCATATTTTTATGAATCATAATATTTTATTGCTCCCGTATATGAAAAATATTTATGCAATGTCATGGAATTGTATATTAGAAATGATTAGAAACTTAGATAATATATTAGTTGACATGCAATCAGTTACAATGTTGTTCACTGTTAACATCTTGTATGGAGATAAAATTGGTGATATTCAAATTCCTACAAAACCTGATGCCAAATATAATGCTGAACTTTCAGAAAAATTCATCAAAAAAGTTTTATGGTTTTTTAAACATGTTGCGGTAGAAGAAAATTTTTTCGCAGGCTATATAGGGAATATTGTGTCATTTATAAAAGAAACTGTCTCTTTTGAAAAACTTAAAACTGCAGGTATAGTTTTTATTTATAATATTTTCAGATTGCTTATTAAAGTTGGAAAAGCTAATAACTAAAATGTATAACATGATTCTTCAGGAACTTGACAGAATTACTAATAAAAATAGTTATAAAACTTTTATAAGTTATATAGTTTATTATTATAACTATTATAAGTTATGTATTCAGCTTATCCTTGAGCTCATATTTAACATATGCCTAAAATCATTAAATTGCCATGAAGAATTATCAAAAAATCAACAGACTTTGTATACAATATATGAAAAATTTTTAAGGTTTAAAAATTTGATGGAATATTACCAAAATGTACATACTAATGTAACAGATTCCTTCAAATTATTATTTGCATTAGAAGATTATTTTCCAATTTTAAAAAATTGGTTGTATGACAATGTTTTTCAGGCCTTACATTCACCTTCAAATTACAAGGTGTTTATTAACAACAACGTTTTAAATATAACCCCCAAAACTAAAATTCCTTTGGATAATTTAAAGAATATAATTTCATTAATAAAATGTAATGCAAATAAGCCCTTTAATCAAACTCAAATAACAAAACTGTTTTCTATGGAGTATGAGATGCACCACATAAGTAATATAAATAAGTTTGACCAAATATTTGTGTGGCATTTCTATATGACTATTATATCATATAACCAAATAAATACCAATGAAATGCTTTATATTAAAATACAACTGCCTTCTGAGTTACAAGGCCAAATATTGTTTGTCCTTTACATGGGCTATAAATTAAAGATTAAAAAATTATGGAAACCTTATTTAATAACACCACTTTGCTATACATTGACTATCAAATACAGTGGCTGTCTGATTAAAGATCTAGAAAATTTGAATGTGCTTTTAGATGAAATTATAGAATTTATAGTGGCCAAAAATAATGGTATAAAATCACTTAATAAAATTCCTTTACCATACTTTTTGGTCCAAAAAGCTTTTATTTCTTTGTTTTGTGAAGATGAAAGTATAAAGTATATTTTAACATATATATTTTTTAGGCAACAAAAGTGCTTTAAAAGCCTAGAAAATTTATCTAAACAAGAAAATGTGTCAATTAAACACAAAGCCTCGTTATATTTCTGCAAATACATGCGAAAATTTAAGAATAGACAAGTTAATATTTTATGTTTGGTATTTTGTTAGAATTTTGATCAATTTAATACAAAAATTATTAGTGTGTTACAGCTAGCCCATATGACCTGCCTACTTTTTAATTATATCTAGAGCTAAAGATCCTAAATACCAGATATTTTTGCTCTTGTAACCTAGTATTAAGAGTTGAGGTTAAAAATCAAAGTTAGGTCCCCAATGTTTGCCAGACCTGGTGCTGGCCATCCCGAATAAGCAGTTTTGGGTCAGGCCAACTTTTTTAAACTCATTATATCCTTTTTATTTTGGGTAATTTGTAAGAATTAAAGTTAAATTTAATTTCTAAGCTGTGCTTTAATCAAGCTGGACAGAAAATAAAAAAACGATTTTGACCTTTCTTGTTTACAGAATCTGATGGGCCAGAATAATACGGCCTGTTTTAATCTCTTACAGGGGGAGGGGGATAAAACGTGCTAATTTAAACAATAAAAATGAACAAGGTGATATAATTGTAATAATGTTTGTTTAGATAATTTTTAATATCCAAGTCTTTTGTGAAAATCTCTTATTTGATGCACAAAAAAAACGAAAGAAAATTTTAAATAGAGAAAATTTTATTAATACATTTTTGTGAACTTATTTAAAATTCATAACTTTTTCCAATTATAAATAGTTTTCTAATACTTGATGGTTATCCCTATATAATTTTTTTTCTTTTAGCAACAGATACCCTTGGATGTACCTATTGTGTTTGGTGCCAAGGCCTTGCATTGCTTGAATGACAATGAAGTTGACATTGTCCACACGCGCTCTAAAATTTGTGACTTTGTTGAAAATTTCCGAATTTCTACCCTCTACAATGACCTGAAACTTTTGTGCTTATCATTCGAAGCGTGGGAAACTTGGCTCAAGCCGAAATCGATAAAGCATAATTATGAAAATAGTAGTTGCGTTGAGAATCAAATCGAAGACGTTCAAGAAGCACACGAACAGATTTACCAATTGAAACTTACAGCCTCTATATTCAAGCATCATAATATGGTTATTATCTAAATGTTAAGGCATTTAACATATATATTGGGTTAGATTAGTTTTATTTATTACCACTGATCTACAAAAATTAATGAAAGTTCTGTGAAGTTTATGAAATTGCAAAATTATCCACATTGTGGCCTTTATTTTTCCATTTTTCGAATCATCACTGGTGGACACTAACAAAATGGACTCATTTTGCAAATTTTGAGAATACTTAAGGAATGGAAATTAACAATTTTTTTTTATTTTTAAATATCTATATGAATAATGAAATATAGTTTTAGGTATATTAAAATACAAACAAATTTGGGCGTCTCGTTTTTTGGCATAAAAGGCACTTGTAGAAAATTTACCAATTTAAAAAATTAACTCTGAAATAAAATTTACAAAATTTTAATTTTTTTTGAAATATAACAAACTCTGAACATGCCCTTACATAAAAAAACATTGTACTTGACACGATTTTGGGGTAAACTATTATTTTAAGTTTGGAATTAACACCACAGCTATTTATATCAATAATTTGTTAAACGGTGTTGTATTTTACATTTGCTTGAAACATTTTTTTTATTTGAATAAAATTAATTCATATCCCTTTTATTTCAGATTGACAAGTATATGGGAGCCATATTGCTTTTATTGAAAACTTGTTTATTAAACAATGATGCTGCCAATAATGCGCTCAAGGAAATTGGTATTCCCACAACCTCCAAAACAGCTATACCTTCATTTGATAACTTAAAAACTATTAATTGCTTTCTATACGCCTTCAACGAATTAATTGAAATAACTTTTCACGAATTAACCCACTCCACCCATTTGCTAAAAACACTCATTTTTATTGGCTCCAAATTATATCAAAATAACGCGAAACTCACTACAGAAAACACATTGGAATATTTCACATTTTTACTATTTATTGAACAAATTAAAGCAGAATACCCATGCCTACTTGAAGAAAAATCTATGGTAATTATTTTTTTTATCATCTTAAATAGATATTGGCGTGTTTTTTTTAAGGAATGTCTTGCTTTAATTAAATAGATCTGCAAAAATTAATTAAAGAGATTTTTGAAACTGCTGCAGCGACATCCACAGTTTGGTCTTATCCCTATTATTTTTTTCGTTTTTATATCATCCGAGGGTCCTATAGACTCCTATTAAAAAATGGTCAAATCAAAATTAGACTGATTTTGCTAATTCATCCTTAAAAAAAGATGTGAGGTAATAACATATAACTTTAATTTTCCTCTGAAAATGTTGAGATATAAACAACCTATTGATTATGCAAAATATTTTCACCCTGTGACCTATATAGGACCTAATCGGTTTATAATAAAATATTAAGTTTGTTTAAATATATAAATTACTTTATAATCGTTATTAGTAATCTCATTTGTTTTTTCAAGATTTTTTCATAAATTTCTAATGATTATAGCTGGCTTTTTTACTTTGATTTAAAAAAGGGTAAATGCGTTAAATCCTTGATAATTCAGCTTATATATCTTAATTATTTGTCGAATTGTCTTTTTTAATTATACACTATCCTTTTACTTTTTGTATTTTTATTCGCCAAGCAGCCAAAAACATTTAAAATCCACGGAATTGCTAAAAGTTGCATTTTTAGGGGCACAAAACTCGAACTGAGTATTACATTGAAATGTGATAGAGGAAATAAAAGATGTTAATAACTAGGGAAGCCTTTTTTTTTAACCATTTTTTTCATTACGCAAATTAAATTTAACAATACTTATTAAAATATAGTAAATAAGTTAATTGAATTTATAATTGTTTGAAAATCTTTAATTATAGGGTTGCCTTTGTTTAATGATTGCAGGGAGCTAATAAATTGCTTACTGAAAAAATATTATGCTAAAGAATATAAATGGTAATATTTATATTTGTCTTGTTAATCTTAGGAAGCCTAGCTACGTTATGTTTAGTTATTTTTGTAAATTACAAAATTAAATATTTTTATCATTTGTTCAAATGTTTAGAATTATTCCCGATTGGACCCCGTAAAATTGGATGAATTTTTGGCCCTTAAAAGCCTGTTCAGTCACATGCTCAAGTTTAAGGTGCTTGAGGTCAACTATTATAAAGCGAAAAACAACTTTTGTAACTCGAAAACAGCTGCCAATATTTGTGAGTACGATACATCGGCTATAATTTGCGCACGAGAAATGTTTCATCACTCCCTCAAACTTGTTAAATCATGTTCTTTTAACGGAAAACCTACACAAAAGGAATCGCGTATTCTCTTAACATTGTCTTCTGATGGTATGTTATATGTTTGTAGAAACTTACTCAATTTATTGATCATGTATTTTTATTTTTTTGAATACCCGTCATAATTTTCAGGGATTTTAGTATATTGATTTTATATTTCTGTTTGTAGAATTTATAAAATTACACAGGTCAACAAATTTTGAAAGTTATGACCTAACTACGGAGATCAAACCAAATCTTAGGAATTTTCAAGTCCGTTTACTGTTTTTTCTAATCAAACTTAGTTAGTCAGCTATAAATATTGGATATTAAATGTCAAAAAAACAAAAAAGATTTAAAAACAAAAATAAATTGAAATTTTTTTTTTCATATTTACAACAGCTAAACTGTTAAATTTAAACTTCAAATAAAACTTTTATTAAAAGCCGAATGATTGTATTGTGTCTTATTTTGGACGCGAAATATTTTGTATTATCTAAATGCTGATGTAAGAGCTTGATATACTAAAAAAATTTATTTCTTATTATTAGATATGATGAATTAAAGTTACAAGGAATTTTTATATGAAAAAAAGATTCTTAAATTTTTTTTAAGGTATTTTCGATCTGTCAATATTGTCAAAAAAGGCCATTTTTCGTTATAGACGGATCTAAGGAGCCAAAAACGGAAGAAACTAAGAAAAACGAAATATGTATGTGAGATAAGGCCATCATGGGGATAAATTCCTATATATTTTCATAAAAATCACGGTTATGTCATTGATATTTGTTGACCTGTGTTATAAAATCAAATTTATTTCGTGATATTTTACATTCAATCATTAACTTTATAACTATTTTAGATATAGATATGTCCCTCAAAATCGATATAATTTGTTTTATGGATCGGGCTTTATTTGCCCTCATAGCAGAATACATGTCGAGGGGACTGCTTAGGGAAGCTAAATGCCACATACTCGAAGGCATGAATGCTGCCGTTAAATATAGTCGCCCTCTCGTGTATAAAATTACTATTTTTTTTTTTTGAAAATTTTATATCACTTTTGTATCAGTAGAAAAAATTTATAAACTTATTTTTAATACCTGTTACCAATAATTTTTTATATATTTTCAATGTTCTATATTTTAACATTTTTAGATTTTCCAAATATTTATCGCAATTGGTTTTGTGCGAGTCTCGGGAAAATGCTGATACTTTACTTTTTCACGCAGCCTTATTAGCTGACCTAAATCAGACTTTTATTAAAAAAGGGAATGTCAAAAACTTTTACAATTTCCCTGAAACGCCTTCTAACATTATTGCCCAATTTTATGCCTCTTGTCGTCCATTCAAAACAAATAATCATACCAATAAAAGCGAAGGAAATAAAGTTATTAACCGAGATGAAAATCAGTTAAATAACAATATTGATAACAATGGCAAAATTAATCCCAATTACAATGGCAACAGCAATAAAAATTCAGAAAAGTTTATCAAAAAATTGACATTATTTGGCTCATACTTGAAATTATTAATATATCAAACCACTAATGATACAATAAAACGTCAAAATGAAGGGAAATTTTTGGGGAATTTTGATAATTATAACTTCAATTTTATTGACGCGCTCGCCTATCTAAACCTATTTTGTGCCTCAACTTCGGTGCAAACACTAACACCTACTAATTTAAAAATCCAACATTTGGCGTTTTGTCATAACCTTATAAGTTGCAAACTAAATCATTATAAAGAATTTGAAAGGAGCATTGTACAAAGTTTTGTTAGGATAACTAAAAACCTTGAAATAAAATTACCACCAAACCCTGAAAATAAATTTATAACTGAGGTTCGTGCTGATAATTTCTCCATTAACAATAATTACAACTTTTCCTTAACATTGAACAACCATCTCCTTTCATCAGTTTTGTTACTTATTTGCGACACTCAATCTAGCTCCTCCCATGTTCAGCTTCCTCAATCACTTTTCCCCTTACTTTCAAAATTTCACCCAAAAATACCGCTTAAAACGCTTTTTGATGTGCCTCCTATAATGCAGAATAAGCAATTCTTGAAAGCTCACCTAAGTTTAATACTGTCATATGCATTATTGGCTCTTAAATTAAATAAAATGCCATGCAACCAAGATCGAACGCTTAAACGTTCTTTAACATCGCCACCTGAAGATATTGTTAATGAAAAATTTGCCAAAATATCACTCAATCCAAATAATGATTTTAGAAAGACTAAAAGAGTTTTGACGAAGGCCACGAAAAAGATCACAAAACGGACTACAAAAGGAGGTTTGAAAAAGTCTAAACGATACGCTAAACAGCCTTTGGACGTTAGTTCTGAAAGTTCAAATATTTCTAACTGTTCAGAGTCAGAAAATCGAATTAGGCGTTATTTATCACTTGATAGTCTTACTACTAATCGTGAAACCGTAAATTCAAAGAAATGCTCTACTACTAACCTACAGAAGACACAATCATCTTAAAATCTCACTTATTCTAGTGTTTCTATACAAATTAATGTGTTAAATGAGGACGAAACGCCTATTGAACAAATTAGATATATGTCCGGTATATAAGCAAAAAATTTTAAAAATTAAATTGCAAGTTATATATCTTATATTGTCTATCATTATTTTTTTAATCTTGTATGTATTTCAAATTTTGTTTTATTAATTGTAGTAATTATATTTAAATCGTTTTATTTTTTGATCATTTCATAATTAATTAGGAATTAATTCGGAAGAACTTGAACATAACCTATTTCAAACACTCACCCATTACATTACAACATTTGAAAGTACGCCTATATACCCAGAATACAATTATCTTTGCAAGATTTTACATAATCTCAATGGTCCTTTTGACTATACGGGTGTTAACCAACAAAATGCAATTAAACCGATTGAGCCTAATCAAAAAACAACAAACCGGCTAAAAAAACATAAAAGTTCTCCATCTACCAAATATACTGAGTCTACCAATACTCATCAACTTTGTAATCGCTTTAATTCTCTGCCATCAGTGCTAATGGGTACTGTTAATACAGGATTTACCTATAAGTTATCGCTCGCCCAACATCAGTACAAATATATGATAAAAATAATTTTAAACTTTAAATTAAATGTTAATTATGTATTTTTCTAATTTACAAAAACTATATCTATATATGTATATGTATCTAGTTTTGGGTCTGCTATACCAACTTTAAATACTCAGAAAGATTTTTTAGTTATGCCACAAAATAACCAAGGTCCTACATTCGAACTTGTCGATAAAAAATATCGGCCCCTGATGGAATTTATACCTCCAAGTATTCAAATAATATAATTTTTTTTTTATTTTATCAAGACACGTATACTTTTTTCGTAAAAATTCGTGAAATTTGCTTTTCCTAAGATGATCAAATAGGTAAAAACAGAGTTTTTAAATTTATATTTTGGTTGGAAATTTGTTAAAAATTATGATTTTTATTGGCATCTTTAAATAAGTATATTTGATTCATCCGGAGCAATGTTATAAAGTTTTAAGCTTCATTGTCAATCAAACAGCTAATGAGATTATAATTTAGGCTTACCCAAGCGGCCACCTTTGGTAATTAATTCACTCTATCACTCCCCCAGCTGTTTTTGACTTTGAAAAGAAAATTGAAATATTAAAATTAAAGATCAAAGTTTATTTTAAACTAGCCCCTAATAAAAATAATTGAATATTAAAATGCTAATTTTTATTTTATAAAGATTGGACAATATGCACAGTCTCTCTAGATCAACCAATAAGCGATAATCTGACGATTTATCGAATTAATGGACGAACGAAAGCGGTTACTACAAAAACTATAGCATTTGATAAAGTATGATAATAGCTGTTTTCATTGGAAAAAAATAATTTCTATTTACCGAGACTTAGTTAATTAAAATTTATGTTTTTAGATATATTAATATAATTTAGAAACATGTATCATAATTACATATAACATTTATCGACATATACTTTTTGTAGGACTTACAATAGGAAATTAAGATTTTGTACTCTCTTTAACATCCATTCGTTTTTTAGGGTCCTATAACCAACTATTGTTTATTAACATGATTAATATATTTAAAAAAGAGAGAGGGGGTCAACAGGGGGCAAATAGCACTTCATTAAGTCTATTGGGGGGGGGGGGTGTTTATAACACTGGTATATTAAAATATTAGATTAAAAAATTAGGTATAGAATCATGTATTATTTTTTGTTTCTTTTTTTTCTCTTGGTTAAAGATGTTCAAAAATAGAAAAAAATGAAGTGACATTTTACGACTTGTTACAATAAAAAAAATTATACCAAGATATAAATGCAAATTATTCGTAGAACTATTATTTAGTTTGAGAGTCACACAAATCCCATTTTTGGCATTAGCGGGAAATGGGAAAGATAAATAATAAGGCTTAGTAGAAATAAAAATCTGGCTTGGTTTCGATATGAGGGCCAACGGTGAAAAGGGACACAAAATAATTTAGATGTCTTCCGTTTTGTTAATATGTGTAATGTGAATGTCATAAATAAATGTTGTATTCATATATTTTTTAGGGATTGTTTTTGAAACTTGAAAATTTGATGAAAGAAAATGCGATTTCAAACGAATGTAGTCGTAATAAATGGTGGCAGACACGAAAAATTTTAGATTACAAGATCAAAGTAGTTTTAATAAATTTATATTATTACAATGTTATACAAACATTTAAATGAAAAAGGTTATATCATTTAGGCCAGTCATCCGTTTTTCAATTGACAGTTAGTTAACCTGCCATAAACAGCGGGTATTAAAAAGTGACATTTTAGCCACTTTGAGATATAGAAATTTGAATTAATCACAACTTCAACTGTTTAATAGAGGCAACTCAACAAAGAAATTCTAAAATTAAATAGAGAAAACAGAATTTATGCTAAATAGATATGAGTTGTTTTACCGACTTTGTCGACATTACTATTATTTTCGTTGATGTATAACATTTGTTTAAGCTTATTAAAGAATGCATAGTTATTACATTTTTAATCAATTGCAAATGGGTAAAAAGTTTAGGGTTCAAGCCATTTGTTACATTTTTACAAAAAACAATTATTTACTAACTAACTCTTTTAATTTAGATATTGTTTGGCCATCTTTTATGCTTTTAGAGGGTTAATTTTCACACCAATCTAATTGAAAAGGAATTATAATTTATAATCTTATGAAAATCATTGATCTATTAAAATTGGATAGAAAAAAAAATTAAAAGTTTTATTTTTCATATGTTATATATATTTTAACTTTTATTTTTTCATCTAAATTAATAGAAAAATTTTTAAACATATTAAGCTTTTACTTCAAGAAGGTTAGACTACGTTAAAAACAAAGTTTAGTTTGCCAATTAAATACTAATTTTTCGGAATGAGAATAAAAAATATTATAAAAGTTATTTTATATTTTCGAAACGCCATTTTTAAACTATTAAAACAAAATTTTATATTTGTTTAAGTCTATAAAAGCAAAATATTATGCTGATTTTTATCAAACTTAATTATTTTTTCAAAATTACAGATAAAATAAGAGGCAAGAAAATTGTTTTTTTTCTTTAAATATGACTTTTAACGTGCCCTCTAACAGAATATTTTGCACTCCCGCTTAAATCATGACTTTATAATCGGTTTGAAATAATAAATCTAGATTTTGAAACCGTTTAGCTGCATATATAAATATTTTTTTTATATTTGTTATTGACCTTTTTTTTGTTAAAAATGTTTAGAGCTGTCTCACAAAGTTTGATTAAAAAAAGGGTACACGAATTTGAATATCTTCAAGCTGCATAAATTAGCTCATATATCTCAATATTGTTTACCTATATAATTATGTTGTAAAGTATTTAATAAAAAAAAGAGTTTTTATTAGATTCAAAAGTTTGTGAATTCAATTTGATAAATTTTGCATTTACGTTTGCTGGGATAAGAAATTGAAATTAGAGAAGCATTTTTTATACAGGACAATAATTACATATTGTTTTATATTTATTATTATTATATTTTAAACGATCAACTTTTTCCGTGAATAATCATTATTTTTAATGTTTTAATATAGGACTTTATTGAAGATTTAGAAAGATTGTTTGGACCATGGAAATGTATGTTTTATGGAGATATCACAAATTCGGTTCTCGAAGAACTTTGTGATAAAGTTCTTACTTTGACTGAAACATTAGCCATTAATAATGAGAATAGTCGAGACCTAATTAAAGTTTGCTATATTGCTAATTTATCTATATTGACAGAAACTTATTAAGAATTTCGTTAGTTCTTAAGATTATATAGAAGTTTAATACAATGTTTGGCATTTGGATAAATAATTCTGGACAGGGCTAAAAGGGGTTATGTCCTGACAGGTATGCCATTCTTTCAGGAGATGTAGGGCAAGGGAGCCTTGTTTTAGCAGGTGAAATCTAGCCTTTGACTTTTGCCAGGGTTGTGAAGCCCGCATGCTGTAATAATCTTATGCGGCGTCATTTTATTGTATATTAAAGGAGAAGCGGAGAAACGCTCATAATCCTATTGACCCCTGGGGTTATATAACCGCGCAGAAATTTCAATACTCCTTACCAAATTATTTCTGTTATTTGCTAATTACACAGATCAACAAATATTTATGTCAGAAACGTGAATTTTATGAAAACATAAAAGAATGCATCCCCATGATGGCCTAATCTCATATATGTTTTTCGCTTTTCTTGGTTTCTTTCGTCTTTGGCTCCTTAGATCCGTCTATAACGAAAAATGACCTTTTTTGACCAAATTGACAGATCTAAATATACCCCAAAAAGAAAAAAATTTAAAATCTATTTTGCATATTAAAATCCCTTGTAACTTACATTTTTAATCACAAATAACGGAAAAATTTTTTTATTAGTATATCAAGCTCTTACATCGGCATTTAGATAATACAAAATATTTCGCGTCCAAACTTAAATACGATAAGATATATTATCGGGTTTTAATGAATATACTATTTGAAGTTTAAATTTAACAGTTTAACTTTTTCAAATATGCAAAAAAAATTAATTTATTTTTGTTTTTGAACCTTTTTTGGTTTTTTAACTTTTTTTTTCTAAAATTTTCAATGTTTATAGATTAACTAAGTTTGATTAGGAAAAACGGTAAATGGATGATGTTCCCTAAGATGGCAGGTTTGATCTCTGTAGTTGTTCAATAATTTTTGACCTGTGTTATCTTAGGCAAATGTTTCTACTTAAGTAGTTTTTATACTTTTTAATTTACATATATCCCATTTACCAGATTATTACAATGGACCACGTGATGAACGCTAAATCAACTTTCCAAACGTACTTTGATAATTTAAAAAATTTGAAAATTTTACCAAAAACGGCGATTACAAAATGCAAATCAAATATCAACGTAAAATCACGCCGAAAAATAAATTGCGATAATAATACGGAAGATATTGAAACATTGTTTGAACTTTGTAATACTTTTTTTAGTGACGACAAACACCAAACGTTAAATTTTGAGCCCGTTATCTTAGTTATAGATCCGGTAATTGAGTTACCTATTTTGCCTCATTTTAAATTATAGGCTTCACGTTAAAAAAATAAGTTTTTTTTATCAAGCGCAACTATTAAAGCCGCTAAATATGATTTTAAATATATTTTGAGAATTATTTTATTTATTTTTAAATTTTTAGAAGTTAAATAACCTCTCCTTCGAATCTATGCCTTGCTTAAGGAGGCAGCAAATTTACAGGCAACCCTGTCTTTATAATTTTCTCCTTTCGCTCCGCAAATCACATAATTTAATTGATCGTGGAATAGATTTGAAACGTGGGTACTATATGGTTAACCCGACAGGTGATCTTGTCAATACCCAAGAAATTTTCGAAAATTGGTTCAAGTAATACTTAAATTTTTTCAGTTTAAATCACTCATTTTGATTCAAATGGCTAATTTTATTTTTTTTTTATTTTTTATCCTTAGAGATTTAGGGTGGAAGGGTTTGTGCAATACTCCCCCAACTAACGACACTTTCATTAAAGCTATCACAGATCACGATCTATTTATGTATTTAAACCCATTAAATTCTATCTTTATTTAACACTCTACATTTAATTATTTAAAAATATATATTTTATAAGAATTTATTTTTAATAAAATATGTATAAATATTATTCTATAACTATCTTTTTTTAAAGGTTTTTAATTTTTTGTAAATCAAAAAATTGTTAATAGATATTGTGGCCATGGCGCAGGAAACGCATACATCAGAAAAGACGAACTCAGCCGCGCAGATGGGAAAGCGGTTTCATTCCTTATGGGTTGTAGTAGTGCTTTTTTAAGGCCTCAAGGACTTTACGAACCCTACGGGGCTCTCTTGAATTACCTTGTAGCTGGATGGTATAACATTATAAATTATTTTCTCTCAGTTTTCGTGTGTTTTTTAGTAAATATATATCAACAAATGTTCCTGATTGCCGTTTATTTTTAAGTTTTCCTCGGGGCACTGATGACTCTTTTCATTTTTAATTTTGGATAAACAGGCTTTCAATTATTGATTCAAATTAAACAGAAAAAGAATTTGAAATAAAAATTAAAATTGGTATCCTAAGGCGGCCCTGGTCCGCCCGAACGGAAGCCTGAATTGCAAAAAGGTATTACGGGGCCGAAGTTTCACTCACATCGTCCGATTTTTTTAACTATTACACAAGTCGACAAAATTAATGAGTGAATATGACACTAAGGGGAAATAATTATCATGATGGTTTTATCTCATAATTTTCCGTTTTCCAAATTTTCCTCAGGCTTCAACTAATTTGTTAAATATCACAAATTGCCAGATTTTGCGACCTCGATAGCCATAAAGAAAAAAAATAAGAATTTTTCATAATAAAATCACTTGGACTTATATATTTATCTCAAATAATGAGAAGTAAAATTCTTAAGTATATCGAGTTCCTACATCAACATTTAGGTACAAAATTTTTTGCACCTCAACCTAAACTGGACGCGTTATATTATGGGGTTTAAATTAGAATATTATTTGAAATTTGAAAGCAGTTGTTTTTTTTTAAACATTTTTAAAGAATTTCATTATTTATAACTGCATTCAAAGCTTGATTAGAAAAAACGGGAAACAAATTCGAAAATTCCTAATACGGCAGGTCTGGTCCTTAAAGTTAGCTCAACTCTCTATTTGCTGACTTGTGCTATTAACAATGATATATTTATTATTATACGAGGAGGGGTTTTACTTCTGTACCTTGTATATTATCGATAATTTAAAAACAAAAAATATTTAACTAAATAAAAATGGGCTGGGCTTAAATTAATATTCCGATCCAGGCCCGAAATATCCCGGCCTGGTTTAAACGCTAATTTGAAATTAGACAATTAGCGGTTTAAATCTAGTCGATTTATTTTTCCCATTCTTTAAGCTTGTAACAATATATGTTAGTAATTTTATTATTCAATGTCAGTGCCCAACCCTTTTTATCTTTTGTATTTTGCATTTTTTAATTTATATCTCATATTTAACTACCCGATAATTTTTTATTTTAATAAAATTAGCCCCGTTCTCATTGGTAATCTATGGGACGTAACTTCTCGCGACATCGATAGGTATTTTAAATCGTTGCTCGAAGAGTGGATAGCTTCCCCAAGTACACCTTTAGGATTTTTGGTGCAAAAAGCAAGAACTGCTTGTAAATTACCTTACATCGTTGGTGCGGCCCCAATTATATATGGATTGCCTTGCATTATAAATCGAGACACTGTCAAACCCATTCAACATAATAATTTAAAGAAATAATTTCCATAATACGCTTCTTATGAATTGACTAACATTATTTTAACAAATTGTATTTTTTTATTGTGCACGTTGTTAGCAATTTTTTATAGAATTATTTAATTGTATCTAATAAATGGTATAGATATATAATTTATGATTCAAAATACGGCGATGTTATTTATGCATTTATAGTTGATTTTTATAATTTCTGTTGCCTGATCTTAATTTAAAAAAAGGTCGAAAAATACAAACGACTTAAAACCCTAATTTTCATTTATATGTAATTCTATCCTTACTTCACCCTAATTATAACCCTATCTTATTATTAACCCGACTTCCTTATTAAGGACCCCAGAGTTAACTCGCTATCGGGTAAGTGTGGGACCTGAGGAGCCAGCATATTAATCGAAGATACCTTTTAAACTAGTCAACAAAAATGTTTGAAACGTTATATTCAGGTTAAGTGCTATTAAATCAAAATAACAAATAACACAGGTCAACAATTTTTTGAGAGTCATGAGTAAAAGAGATCGAACCTGCCATCTTAGGGAATATCAAATACGTTTACCGTTTTTCCTAATCAAACTTAGTTAGTCCGGTATAAACATTGAAAATTTATAAAAAAAATCAGAAAAACAAAAAAGATTCATTAACAAAAATAAATCAAGATTTTATTTTTGCATATTCACAATAGTTAATCTGTTACATTCAAACTTCAAATAATATTTTTTTTAAAAACCGATATTATATCGTGTCGTATTTAAGTTTGGACGCGAAATATTTTGCATTATCTAAATGCCGATTTAAGAGCTTGATATAATAAAATCTATATTTCATTATTTGTGATTAAAAGTATTTACAAGGGATTTTTATATGGAAAAAAGATTTTTAAATTTTTTCTTTTTAGGGTATATTTATATCTGTCGATTCGGTCAAATAAGGCCATTTTTCGTTATAGACGGATCTAAGGAGCCAAAGACGGAAGAAACTAAGAAAAACATATATGAGATTAGGCCATCATGGGGATACATTCTTTTATGTTATAAATTTCACGTTTCTTACATTAATATTTGTTGACCTGTGTAATGTATTTTTTACGCATATTAATTTTTACACTAAGATTAGGGTGAGGATAGCTTAGTATAAGAAGGTTTAGGAAGAATACCCAAGTTAATTTTTGATTGGTTGACCAATTTAATTTTTTTCGTATTTTTTTGATATCATCTTCCAGGAACCCCACTATGTCTATTTGGAAAATATGTTAAGGCCTTTTATTTCAAGTTGCCTTATACAGTATGCATTTGAATCTTAATTTTATGGAAAATATTAATTCTAATATAACAGAGGTTGACAAATATCAATGCCAGAAGAAAAAAGTATATGAGAATATAAATGAATAAATCCTCTCATCTCATATATATTTTCTGTTTATCGTAGATTCCTCCGCCTTCGGTTAATTAGATACATCCCTATCGAAAAAATGAATTTTTTTGACCAAATTGACATGAATACCCTAAAAAAATTTTAATCTAAAATCCCTAGTAACTTATATTTATCATCTCAAATAATGAGAAATAAAATTTGAATCAAGCTCTTACATCGACATTTAGATTATACAAAATATTTGGCACTTCATTCTAAATATGACCCAATTTCGAATATAAATAAGGTTTGAAATTAACAGTTTAGTTATGCAAAATAATTTATCTTTTTTTTTTCATTTTTTCTAAAACTTTTAATGCTTAGCTGACTTACAAAGTTTGATTAGAAAAAGGGTAAATTGATTTGAAAATCCTTAAGATGGCATGTTTGATCTCGTTAGTTAACTCATAAATCTAAAAAATTTGTTGACTTGTGTAATATATTTTTATATAAAATATGTAACTTTATGTATTTTAAAATTCACATATCTTACATTTTTGATATTGCATCTGTCAATTGGGTTTGGATTATATATGTGTTAGTTTAAGATTAAGTTAGAATTAAGAAAATGTTAGGTTATTTATGGATTTGGGCTTTTTTATGGCTTAAGCCGATCGCAATCACATGCCCTACTAAATTTTGCATGTGTGACGATTAAATCATACATGCATGTAAAAAGAAAAGGCGATTATAGAATTGCAAGAATGTATTATAAATTTTTAAATTTAAAACTTGTACTTTTTTTTAATTAATATTAATGAATAGATTGGAGTAACTCTGCTATAAAAAGCAAAATGGCGCATGAAATATATCCTCATAATACAGCAATTATATCCTTAACCAAATCAAATAATTTACATATTTCATATATATGATGATGGTATATGATATTAAAATAATTTTAGAGAGTGATTGATCTTGAATAAAGAAAAAGCACAGATATTGTACATAACAGATATTGTACAAATGACGTCATTTTTATGAGAGAGTTCCGGGTACCAATGAATATTTTAACAATTTGAATTTTTTTGTTTTTTCAGTTACACAAACAAATTAATGATAAGTAAGATTTTAAATTTTATTAAAATTTTAAATTAATTTAAAAACATAAAAAGTTGCAACAAGCGCACAAACTATGTCACTATGTAGTTTAACATTTCAAAGTTTTATATAAAAAAAATTATATATTGTAAAAATTTTTATCCATAATATCGCTTTTTGCAAGCATGAGTTTTAAAATAAGACAAAAAAAATGTTAAAAAATTATAAAAATAATTTAAATATTGATTTTTTTTTAAAATAACAGATCTGCCAAAAATGTGTAATTAAGCATCTATTTTTAAGCTTTGATAAATATAATGTTGTCTTTTAAAATTACTTAGTTTACATATTTTAAACTCTAATACTTCTGAAGATATAAAGGCTAAAATAAGGTTTTGTTTCCTACCAAACTCTTTATGTTAATTCTTTCTACCTAGCCGCAGGTTAAATGAAATTTTAACACGCGCCATTGACCTAGGTTTTTTTAAGACCTGGGCTAAGAGAAAAATACGCAGCATTAAAATTTGACTTTTATTAAATTTACTTAATGGATTTAAAAATATTTAATGAGTGTAAAACACAACCAAGTTTAATGCGCTCAAGGTCATATATTAACAATCTTAAAACCTATTCTTGAAATATTATTTATATTTATTATTATTCACTAATTTTTAATTTTGGCATTAAAAAATACTGTATTAATTCTGTTTATAAGCAAATTTAATTGTTGTGATAAACCAATCACGCATTAATACTCGTTTTTGTTTGGTGAACTACGACATATGACTCCAACCATCTGGTTTGACGGCTCAATATCTTCTGCAATAACTAAAGCGAAATCTGAAAATGCTTTATTTATTGTCTTTATATATGGTAAATATAATTTAATTGATACTCTGCACTCTTTTATAAAATTGATTTTTTTGCTTTTTTTTGGTTTAAGAACTATCACCCTTTAAAATTATTTTCATATACCATCATCCTATATTTGAAATATGTAAAATTGGTGATTTGGTTAAGGATATAATAAAAATTTATTTTATGTGCTATTTTGCTTTTTAGAGCAGACACCCTAATTAATTAAATGTTATAAATACTATATGATACTATAACTATGTTTACTATTATAATAGGGGATGATGAAGAGTCAAGTAATTTTAAAAATCAGCTTGAAAAAGATCTTCTTCCTTATTTCATAAACTACAAAAATGTTTCTATAAAAATTAAGGATTCTTCTCTAGAAAGAAAACAATTTAATCAGTTATACAAAGGCACTATTGTTCCATCCATATTTTTTATTGACATTTATGGAAATCTGCTTGATACAATAACATCAGAAGCCACATCAGATCTAAATTCACACTTATCTAAAATTTTTAAGGTTTGTAAATATTATTTTACCTTTAGGACCATGGAAAGCCAATCAATCCTAATTCAGAGCTCTGTGCAAAACCTCTTAAACCTACTCAAAAGTTTATAAGCAAAAGCCAAACACAAAGCAGTCCATCAAAGTATTTATAATTAACTAAAATTAATTTTAATTATTTAATTAAACATTTTATGTTTTAAAGGGTACTTGATTACCCTATTACTCATATTCAATTCCGTTTACCTAATGGGTCCTCAATACTAAAAGAATACAAAAGTTCTTCTAAATTTTCATTTGTGTATGGTGATATTGAAAATGTAATTATTTATTATTTTATAGGTTTTTGGATAAATTTTTTAAAAACGTATTTATGTTATTAGGAATTAAAGGAGAAAGTTAAAGGGGATTTTGAGTTAGCAACTACTTATCCTAAAAAAATACTTGATCCATTGGATGACACTGATTTGAAGGCTCTCAATTTAGTTCCAAAATCAATAATCACTGTAGTTAAGGTATAATTAATAAATACATTGTACAAATGTTAGGGCTTGCACACTTATGAGAGCAATTCAAGCTGAGCAATCAATTTGCGTATTTAGGGCACCTTATATCAAATTTGCAAAATAATACAAGATTGTCTGGATAAATTTTGTCTGGGGGGGGGGGGGTCCCAGAATCTATTGTGCAGGCCCTGAACTATATAGTATATTTATTAAAGTTATTTTTATTATAAACAATTATTATTTTCTTAAATATTCATTAAATTTTAGATATATGATGACCCTAATTATCAACCTTTTGAAGCTAAAGGCTTTTCTTTGCAAAATATTTTACCAGCCAATTTTATTGGAACAGGAAATATTTTACAGCAATACCTGATTAACCCTTTATCTTATATCATCAATACTATAATGGGTTATGTAGGCACTTTTTTAACTGGTCCTCCTGCACAAATAACTTCATCTAATTCTACACATAAATCAAACCTTAATGCCTCTTTAGATTCCAAATATACCGTAAAGTAATAAATATGTTAATTAAAAATTATAATATGCCAAATATTAACATAAATTAAAGGATCTCTCTTGTTATACGTTTAATTTTTTGGTAATTTATAAAATGCTTTTAAATTTTTAAGGAAATGTTCGTTAATTAAAGTTAGAGCACAGTTATTTATAATGTAGAAAAGCAAAGGGTGTTCTCACACAACTAACCTTTTGCAGGTGAAATAACTAACCGCTTAAATAAAAATAAAGCAATTGTAAGACAAGGAGTATTTTAAATTTTATTTGCCATACTATCAAAGATTAAAACGCATATTTTTTGGATCTTTCACTCATACCTGGGTGAGTGAGGTTGAAGTGTTTTTTTTTTAATTATTCTAGTAGCCCTCAAAGTTCTAAGAAGAGTACTCGATAGGTTTTAAAACGTGTAATAAAAGAGCCAGGCAGGTTTTTATTGCAAAAAATCTCAAATTGGGATTGACCACCTCCAAATTTTATTTTATAAATAATATTGCATTTAATTGATAGCTACCCACTAGACTTTTATAAAGGTAAAAGTTAATAAACATTGACTAAACCTTTTAATTTGTTTATTTTATCAAGAGATTATTATTTAGGTGTTTGAAATTTTTGTCCTCAGATTTACTAAGTAGCCTCAACAACCATATATTTAAATGAATATGTTTTGGGATGATTAACATACCTAGACCCTAAAAATTTCGTTCTTATAAATATGGGCATATGTGACCTAAGAGGGTGTAAAAATTATAAAAACTCATATATTTTTAAGGAAAATTGTATTGAGCCTGTGGCATGCGGCCGTATTTCTGAAATCTTTTATATATTATTAATTGGTTGGGAAAAAATATATTAATGGAGACATTAAAGCCGGAAACCCCTATTTTAACCTTTGTCTAAATTTAAAGTATAAATAAGGCAGGTCCGTTCACGAGGTTTAAAACGAAAAGAATTTGCCATAAAACTGATAATTTAGCCCCCTCCCCTCGATCCTGGGTTAGTAAATATGAAATAAGTGCACTAATTTTATTTTTTAGACCCTCAAATCAAAAAACTGACATGGAATTAAGAAAAAGACAATCAGCATCGATAAATTCAAAAAAGACTCCTCCTTCTACTACTACATTGGATAAATCAAACAAAATTGCTACACTCAAAAGAGAATCTTCTGAAAGTTCGGACGAAAACACATGGAACGGCAATTCGACCCAACAAATGTGAATCATACTGATAATTGAATTAATATATGTTTTGCTTTTCTAAAATAATTTATTGGAAATATGTCAAAAATATATACACAATTGCAAAATGTGGCTCTTCCTATATTTAATTATCAAATCTCAAAATAAGAGCTATTCAAAACAAGAGCCAGAAAACAGCCCCTTTTATGGCTAAGCCCATTTTTTTGTTTTTATTTGTTTAAAGGTTAGGAAATTATAAATAGGTAAAAAAAAATTATCTGATATTTTTTTTAAATATTTTTCTTTTTTTATTTTCCCTCAATTTTTAAAAACAAAATAACTATTGGCTCTCCCAGATGATCTGAATACGTTTGCTATTATTTAATCAATTTTAATTTAAAGATATCATCTAATTATATGTAAGCTTAGGTTATATATATTTTATTGGTTGTTTATACAGCATTGACCATAACATAATCAAATAAAATACGTGATTAATTTATAATATTTTTGTTGGGAAAAAATTTTTTTATATACAAAATAAAATAAAAAATTACAAAGCACAAAGGATATTATAGTTTTTATAAAAATTATTTTATTATTCTGAAAAGAAAGAAGAAGAAAAACATAAATAACCGGAAATAATGAAACTAAGTTAGCATTTAGATTAGTTATAAATAAATAGCATTATTTCTCACAAACGTTAAACATATTTATAATAAAAAAAAAATTAAAAACAAACAAAACCACTCTGTTAGCAAGGGTAATATTACGCAAGAACATAGGTAAACAAAAAATTTAAGTAAACAGTTCGGCTCAATGAAGAAGTAATCGAAAAATTGGAAATTATTTCATATAATATCTAAAATAATAATAATAACCTGTAATTACTGTAAATTATGGAGCTCATAAAAGTTGTTTTTCGCGTCTTGTCTCTTATTTTACGTAATAAAATTTTGTAAAACATAAATATAGTATTAAAAAAATTTTGTTTCATTTATATCAAAAAATTTATTCTTGTCCAAAAAATAGGCTGTATATGCGCCCTAATTTAATTATATATCTTAAAAAAATTCGTAAAGTCTCAATAAATATAGTAACCCAAAAGAAATAAATAAAAAAGTAACATTTTGTATTTGCGTAGAGTGCAATTATTTACCTAATAAAATAAATTTTTAAAATCAAATTCCACAAATTTAAAGGTTGCAAAATTAGGTTGCCCTTTTAGCCGCTTTCCAATTTTCAATTTTTTGTTTGAGCACTGCATCGCTCTTTACCATATCTAGAGTCAAGGGAAGTCTGTTGAAGGGATCGTTTTGGTCACTATAATAAATCAAGGTATTAATAACCCGCGATATTATATGTAAAAATATTAGAAGTTAAGGGTGAGGGGTGTAAAAAATATCAAAAAATTATATGCAGGTAAGCATAAGGCCTTCCAAGGCATTTGCCTTAGTGCTTTAGGTTAATAATTGTATTTTGTTGAGTTACATTAATTAAATGTAAATTATGTTTACTAATAATTATCGAAATTTTTTAAAAAAAATTTAAAATTTTTAACGCCTCTTCACGATTGAAATGTTAAAAAATGGCATGGGTGGAAGATGATTTGCAATTACCAATTTATAATACTTGAGAGTTTTTAGAAACTTTGTTGGAAATAATGACCTACATTATACATAAAACTATTTATTACAAAATATTTTTCTTTTCATGTGTAATTAAATTTTTTATAATTAACATTATGAACGTTTTTAATTAAATACATCATTTTTTGTAAATATCGAACGCTATCAAACGTGTTAATAGATAAAAAATAAGTATTGCCTTAATAAATGCCTCGCAATAGTGGATCTATCAACAATTTTGCCGGAAGTTGGCAAAATAACCGGATTTATCATAAGAGTGTTCATTATGGGATCCAAAAATTCGTCTGGTGCATCGCCAGTCAACTCATCTTCTTGTTCTTGTTCCGCGGCGTAATCCTGCGAATGTGGTAAAATAAAATATAAAAAAAAATGTACATGTTATAAAAAATGTTATTTATTCATTCAATTTTATTATTTGTCAATGTTAATTAATAGGGCTGATTTTAATGGCATTCAAATACGTTACATACATTTTTTCGTTAAAATTTTGTAACAATAAAGAATTTTCCATACAAAAAACAAATTGATTCTTATTCGCACATAAATAAAACTAACTAGTAATATTAATAAATTATGAATGTTTTTGGAAGTTTATGAATTTGCAAAAACTAATCTATAAAGGGCACAATTTTTAGACAAGCTGACAAAATAATATTATTATAATTGTGACATTAATGTTCATTTGGTTAAATTTTTTATATATGATTTTAGTTTTAATTGTTTTTTGATATTTTTTTATAAATTTTTAATGTTTAGAGCAGGGTTTAAAAGTTTGAACATAAAATGGTAATAAAGTCTGATTGAATTAGTTCATAATAATGCAAATTGTCGTACAGTGTTGCAAATTTCATATTAAAACATAACTTATTAAATGCTTCAATTATAATGCAGAATTTTAATCAAAAAATATTTAAATAGAATATAAACGAGTGTGGTAACCTTAACTTTCTGTGCCACTATTTCGAGTTCATGAGTGAGGTTAGAAGCTTTAGTGTAAGTGGAAAAAGAGGAGCTAGACAGGGCATTGCCAGCTGCTTTCGTACCAATCTTGTAGAGCACTTCTAGCGCTTGGGTAAAAAGACCGGCCGAATAACTTCGGCCATCTTGACTCACCGCACGGCAAAAAGATTCTTCCGATCGTTTCATGATAGCAAGAGCTTCTAAACATTGTATTTGATATTATACCAGAAAAATTTAAAATTGTTTATTCAATACGTATTTATTGATATAAATAAAGTAGTTTTAGATTATTAACTGAACTTGTATTATAAAAAAATTTAAAAGTAGCTTACAAATATAAGATGAAACTATAATACAGGCTATTAAGTTATGAATAGTTTGTAACAAAACCAATTAAACAAAAATCCTATAATACTAATGTCATGCTTTACACCTACCTTTGTCATCTATAGTCTTTAACGATTTCTTTTTGTTACCCGTTTGATCAATATTCATACTTGAGACTGTCAAATGTAAAGATGTATATAAAAAATGAAATTGACTATATTAAAATTTTAATAATAATTAAAATTTGTATACATAAATCTTTTTTATAGGTTATGGAAAAAAATTTTAATTTTATCTAATTGATTTAACTGTTCAACAAATTTATTGAATATATAAATTAATTACATCAAGGCTATTTTTAAATATAGTTTCTCGTAAGGAATTAAAGTTTCAAATGAAAAAAATAATCAAAAATTGGGTTTTTTGTTCATATTAAATAAAATACCTTTTAACTATATATGGTATTAATATTTTATCCTGGTTAAAAATCATGCTATTTAGGAGTTTGTAAGCTAAACATTTTTAAATGTGGACGTTGGAGTTTCATAAGTTTGACATTTATTATAGATATGATGTTGAAAATACAATTATTAAATAACACAACATATAATTTTGAGACAAAAATTTTTTCATATTATGTATTTTCACCTTAAACTTCGCCTTTAATATATTTTGTTCCGATGTAGAGTTAAAAAAAATAGAAAATTATAATTTAACAATCTATTTTTTTAGTAGCCATAATTTTGAAAATAGTAATATATATGCTTCATCTTGTTAACTGATAAAATGGCTTAATTTTTAAAATAAACTGTTTAATTTAAAAAAATAATTTTCTAATGTGCCCAAAAATAATTTTAATCTTCTGAATTCTTAAAATAAAAAATAAAATTATTAGTCTAAACCTTGTTGGCCATTATTCCGGCTAAATACTTCGGCGGTGCTCCCCAAATTAACGTATATTTGACATATGGTAGTAACTATCTCTTGAGGTTTGAACTCATAAACGGCCAAATCTTTCACTTTAAGATTTTTCTTTTTTGGTCCGACCTAAAAGAGACATAAACATAAAATGAAAATAAAAAATAGGCTTACATCGTCTGCAATATATATAAAAATTGACAATGAATGACAGAAAATATAGTAACTTAAAAATCATAAATTTGTAAAATAAATTAAATTGAAAGAGTGTTTTACTAAGTTTACAAAAGGGGATAAATTATAGTTGAACTCTTTTCTTAAGGAAATAAATTTTAAAAGCAACAATAGGTTTTGTAAATTTTTTGTTAATGTTAATAGAACAACTATAATTAGATATTTATAAAAGTGAAAATGTGAATAAAAATATATTACAAAAACACGTAAAACTTTTATAACACATATATGGTCAATTCCACCTCAAATCGACAAACTTTTTCCCTTCAAGTCTCAGTTTTGGCTGAAAATTGGTACACTGGTAGAGTCCTTGGGTGCTGATAAAAACCTAAATTTTTTTTGACCGGAAGTGATTTTTGACCGATATATGAGCAAAAATATTTTTCATTTTTTTGCAAAAAAAAATTTGAGGCAACTTTGCGCGCATGTATCATCAAAAGTAATGTAGCTAGAGTCATAATTTTTTTTTTATTTTGAAGATCGTAACAAGGGCTACCTTAGACGTGAAAAATATTTAAAAAAAATTTTTTTAAGTTGTTAAAAAATTAAATTTAAGTTTAGACCCAATTAGCTCAAAAAACGTATCTTTATTTTTTTTGAAAAATTTATAAAATATGGCCCTCAATAATGTTAATAAATATATGATCTCAAAAGTTTGGGACCGGCATAACTTTTTAAATAATTTAAAAAATTCAATTTTTTGCCATAATTTTGGGACCTATTTATGCCCTTTACACTATATTAGAATATGCCAATGTGCCAAATTTGACAGTATTCAAAAAGCAGGACATATGGGCAATAATGTTGGACCATAATAGTTTAAGTTTTTTGATTATTACTATTATTAAAATTACAATGAAAAAGTGAACCTCAAAACCGAAAAAAGTTAAAATTTTGCCTGTTTTCAAAATCGACTTTCTGGTTAACCAGAAAACCTTTTTTTAATATTTAACATTTATTTTATAGATAAATTATTGCTTAATAACATATGATAGCCCTAGTTTTTTTCATTCAATTTTGACGCTTTTACAATAAAAATACCATAATTTGCCAAAAAACAGCAAATTTTCAGGTGTCAAAAAACTAACGCATATTGTATTCGTCTGTGAAAGCTTATTTTTTTATTATTTTTGCATAATTAACTAATAATATTTAGAACTTATAAAATCAGTCATAACTTGAGTGTTTAAGTGTTAAAAAAATAGTATGTAGGTTATGTATGGAAAATCTTAAAAGAACGAGATCGGAAAATTACAAAAAAAGGAGACCATGAAATCATTCCATTATTATAATTAAATTTGTAGTTTGTTATATTATTAAAAACATTTTCTTGTGAAAAAATTCGTAAGTAACACATTTAGTTATTAAAAACTTTAGGTCAATGCCCAAATCCATATGCCTATAGAATCAAGTAACAGTGATATTTCTTCTTTCTTTGAAAGGTCTAGTGCGTCTATGTTATAAACTAAGATGTAAATGGAACTAAAATTGTTGGTTTTTAAACTTTATTAAGGTCGGTTAAATAAATATTGTATGCCTTGCTCTAAATAGCCTTTTAAAAACATATTTGGCATTTGTAAAAATTGGTAAAAAAGACTGAATGTATATTTTATTTATATTAAATTGGATCTAATATTTGGTCTTAAAATTCATCATTGAAGCTAATTCTGCCCGTTATATTTATTTGAAGTTGTTTAACCCTAAAATTGACTTCTTTTATGTATTTATAATATCAAAAAACCATGTCACTATGTTTCATAAAATAATTGACTTTTTACGCTTATTTTAAGTTTGTTGATAATCATAAAAAAAGAACATCTGTTGAATCATAATATTCAAAATAGGCCAAATATATTCTCTTTTACTTTTTTTTATCAGATTTAACGTTGTTGAGGGCTGTTTTATTTAAAAACTATTGAATAAAGGAAAAAAATGAATTTTTACAAATTTATATACCTTATTATTTTTTCTAAAATTCTCCCAAATTTTTTTTATACAATAAATTTAACAAATTTTTTGAATTTTGCCGAGAATAAATATTGAATATTATGTACAATATCTAATATTGTTCATCAAACTATAAAGGACTAGTAAAAGTTAACAAATGTAAGCATAAAAATTTTATGTTTTTATTTTTTACACCTTAGAATTTTAAAAAACTTGGCAAACTTTTGTTTTTATTTCATAAAAAGCTATGAGTACGTTGTAAAATGTTGGGGGAAATTTATGTTATATAGCGATGTTTTATGTATAAAATGCAATTTTATTTTTTCAAATTGGTTTGGTAGTGACTCAGAAAGTCGGCTTTGAAGATAGGAGTAAAATACCGAAAATTACCAATTTTTTTGATCTAAAGTTCCCTTTTTCTTTATAAAATTGACAATAGTATGAATCAAATAAATAAAACTGTTATAGCCTAACATAATTGCCCCTATGTCTAACTTCTTATTTATAATTAAATTTGGCACTTTTAAATATTTTAATATAGTGCAGGGAGAAAATATTTGTCTGAAAACCAAAAAAAAAATTATTTTTTTAAATTATTAAAAAAAGTCATGTCGGTCCCAGACTTTTGAGTTCGAATATTTATAAAGAATATTAAGGAGTATATTTTAGCAATTTTTCAAGAAATTTAAAAAAATGCTTTTTTAGTTATTATAAACTGAATATTCTTCATAAAATTGTAAAAATTTTAAAAAAATTTTTTAAAATATTAAACATATGCAAGATAGCCCTTATTGTCCTCTTCAAAATAAAAAAAAAATTAAGTCTCTAGCTATAATACTTTTTGACTTATAACCTCCCAAAGTTGCATCAAATGTGAAAATTCACCTTGCAATTTTTTTTTCTTTTGCCCCTATCTCCGTCAAAATTCACTTCCGGTCAAAAAAAAATTCCAGATTATGAGATACCCTTAGATACTACCTTCATGCAAAATTTCAGCCAAATCAAAAGGGGTACCCCTCCCGGACTTGTTGGATTGAGGTGGAATTGACCATATATAAAATCAACAGAAAATAATAAATGCACCAAATGCAATAAGAAATAGTTGAGCATGCTAGTTATACGATTAACCATGGTTGAATGCGTAAATATGGTATAAATGTATCGCGTAATGTAATCAATAACCCTAATTGTCTCAAGTCCTAAGACATTGTGATACCTAAAAACATTTATAAAATAGTTCCAAATTAGTATAACTAAAAAAAAATAAAATTAATTAAGAATTCTCAGTAACTATACTTTATATATAAAAATACTGTATTTACAGTATAATCAAATAACATAAAATACCCGTAATAGTCTTATAAGGTTGCGTTCAGATTTCATTTATTTTTGTAATAATTTAAAAATTATGAAAGCTTTAAAAACTTTAAGATGTTTTAATATTTTTTTTATTAATTTAAAAAAAAAAGTGTATTAATGTGAATAATTAATATTGTCAACATTTTGTAACTATGCATTTTTTAAAGCGTGTTTAAAGTTACTTTATACATTGATTCAATGTTAAAGAAATTTTCAGGGTTAGAATTTTTAAAAGCCAATCAAAAATGATTTATTAGTTATGTTTATATAGATTTGAACCTAAATTTAAAATTGAAGCAACCGATTCGAGTGTAATAATATTGCAGAAACAATTGTCAATATTTTTAAAAAACTTAAATTTTGAAAATTTAAAATTTATAGAATTTTCAAAACACTGAATGCGCCTGCGCCTTTTATAAAATTCAAATTTTTGAAAAAAACGCCCCCGAAAATAAATAAAAATTTAGAGAGCTAAATTCTACAAGATGTTTTGCGATTCTATAAGTTTAACCTAGCCATAAGACCCAAATGCTGCAAATTGTTTTCATTTTCAGTCCGTTGTTCCTGCGTTAATTTATCCCAATTTCCGCTATCCTTGGCTATTTGCAATTCCCGAATTTGGTTCATATACTATATCAAATATATAAAAAGGATAAAATTATTTAACTGAATTGATAGGTCAAAATATATAAAATTCACACCAAATAGAAATATTAATGAGTTAAAAAATACAGTTTACTGGTAATGAATGCTTCAGTGTTAAAAACAACGAAAATCAAGGGTCAACAATTTTGAAAAGCTTATAATCGAAAGAGCTAAGTTAATTTAATATTTGTTATGTTGCGCTGGATAAATAAAAGATTTAGATTGGTCTGCAGGGGTACACTTGCAATCAAAAATCAAGTTCGTAAGCTGTTATTTCAATTTTAAAATTCTTAAAATGAAGACCAACTTTAAATATTCTGAATTTTTGAAGATCGATTAAAGTGGCAAAAAAATGTCAATTAACATTGCAAAACAAACCCATGACTAACGAAAGTTAAAAAGGAAAATTTACCCAACCGTGTAATGTTTTTAAGGATTAAAAAAATGATACAACTATTGAAAAAAAGGGATCTTACCGAAAGCGCTTCATCAAGCAAGAAAATGGCGTCGTTGATTAGGAGGTTAATAAATCGCAGAAAAAGGGGTGGGTTAATTGCCTCTATGTTTTGTTCAGCTTCGTCGGCCATCATCTGTGAAACATAATAAAGTTGTTGGAAATACAGTTATTACAAAAAAATAAAAAAATTCTTAATAAAAAACGAAAAATGTAAATTAGCATAGAAAAAATTACTTGTATAAATATAACAATAATGATATATTAAGTTTTTTCAAAAGTGAGTGACAATGAATAAAAAAAATGTTGAAATCAAAAATTGACCAAATATAATATCTAAAAGATCAACTAACTTGATGTTTCATCAGAAAAACAATTTTATCTATATGTAATATAATATTTATATAAACCACAATATCCAATTAAAGTAACATACAATCTGTAAATTAACCTACCATCCCTAATAACTTTAAAACAATAATCAATAGACACTAGCAATTGAAATAAGGAAAGTTAGTACACATTGTTGGAGCATCAATGAGAGTACCATATATAAGATTCATATATTCTCGTGAATCAAAATGCGAAAACATTATACCTTCTAAACTATAATCATCTTTAAGGAGGAAAGAGCAAAAGAAGCCGACTAAAACTCAATAGGGCACAAAAAGGTATCAGTTTGCATCAAAAGCCACGACTTAAAAGCCATGATTCGTTACATATTAATGGAAAACGATCAGCAAAATGCCATAGCGAAAAGGCTCAAAAATAAATCTATTCACTTCCACAAAATAAACTTCGGGCAGAAATAGGAATATAAAGCAACCTTGGCAACTTTTCGGTGCTCTGAACTTTTCCACAGATATTTCATAACGACGTACATGGGTCGGCGATAACTGAACTTCTGTTCAAAAGCCACGTTTTGTCCGGTTTCTTCGATCGAAACAAAGACGTGAATTAGAACGGGAATCAGGTAATTACGGCAAATGGCAGATTGATGCGACAATTGTTGTTCAACTTGGTTCGTAGTGGAGGCACTTGTTATAGTTGAGGTAGTCTATATATGTTATTCAATCTGTTTAAATTATGATATGGGGACGACCTTAAGCGCATTTAGGTTTTAATTAGTTCAACATACAAGTGTAAGCGTTCAGCCCAGTTAGAAGGGTGACCGCCAATGAATCCCAAAGCCATCTATTTTTCTGAAAGCCTAGGCCTGAAAACCTAGGTCACCGGCGTGTGTTCATTCCACTCTGCGGGGCCACCCGCTGGAGCTGAAAGAAGCCAAGCCCTGACAGGTAAACTGTCCCCTGATGGGGTAAAAGGTTTGGCCCTAATTCAAGAGTTAAACGTAATATAAAAATTTGTCCTATTTTTTATAAAGTTTGCAAGATTAATGGGACAAAATTAAATCTAAGCAATAAGTATATACCGCAAAATCGGTAGAGTTGCTGGTAAAATGAGGCGAGGCCGCTTCCAACTTAAAAAGTTGAGCCCGACAACTCGAATTCATTTTGTTGTTATAGTTCCAATTACGCGAGCTATAAAAAAATGTAGTAAAACATCACAGTTTACAAGCTCATTTAGTTAAAACTTATAATGTATCATGAAAAAAATCAAAAAAATGAAAATCATTCAAGGGTGCCATTCAGAGTTCAATCTTTTAAAAAAAATTTTTTAACATTATTCTAATAAAAAATATTGTTTCGAATATTAGAAATACTTCTAAAAGTTAAAAAATTAAAATTGAGTCATGTTTAAGCGATTATATTTATAAGGGTTTTACATATAAATTCAATAAGTTTTTAAAAACAGTTCTTCTTATTAATTCCTCGTCTAAAAATATTTAAAAAATGCAAACGTAGCCTAACAGCTGATTATACTTGTATCCTCCTTGCACCGAATCAAACCCCATATCGTCATCCTCTCCACCGCCTGCTTGTTTGGCGCCCACGGGGACTAGCGCTTCAAGCGCCTCGGCCATCTTGGCGCGCAAATGCGGGTTCCTAACGCGCTCAGGGCAGGCCATAAGCGTTACAATCATTACCAGGATAGGTTCGAGAGCTTGTGAGCCGTAAAACTGAAACGGTTTACATTACACAAATTTCAAAAACTAGAAATGTTGTAAGATATTCGCTCTATAGCGAAAACAAATTGCCCTAAAATACTTGCAAAATGCATTTTCTAATATTTAGAAAAAAAGGTTAAAAAAAATTAGGCAAAATTATTTAGAATTCAGAGTTCATTCATTTTTGAAATATTCATTTCAATACTTAAAAAAAATTATTTTTCCTTTCAAATTTTTTAAAAAACTTTTATATCGTATCGGAAAAAGCATTATAAATGCTAATAATTAAAATTGGCAACATTTTGTAAAAATGCATGCGTTTTATGTCAAATAAAAAAAAATTAAAATTTTAAAAATTTCGAAAAACTAAACGAACTCAACGCGCCATTTTTAGAATTAATGATTTATTTTAACAGTTGATAAAATAAATGTTTACGAAAGTGTAGGGAATCTCTTAAAAAATTTTTTAATGAAATTCTAAGTTATTAATACAAATATTAAATAGTTTTATTTCATATGCATAATCAAATTGCCTTCTACAAAAATGATGATTATACAAATAAAAATAAATTTAATGAGAGCAAAAATGCTTTTATATAAATATCAAAAAAAGACTTATAAAAAATGATTACAGGAATTTTTTCAATACAATTAACGTATATAAATTAAACGGCTAACGAGATTATATCTACAAAATGACACCTTAAACAGAAAATCAAAATAAAATATTTATAGAAAAAACCTCCAAAGATTCATCGCTAAAATGCGAAAGTAGCATAAGTAGGTCAAACAAATTTTCCAGGAAAAATTCAGGAATTGTGCTCAAAAATTTTTGCATCCGAACTTTATCCTCGTTTTTTTGAGTGTGGCCACCTAACGCATGATCATGACTAGATTCGGGTTCTATTTCAAGGTGAGGTGGCGTGAAATAAGTCATGTCAGGGTTGAAGTCTAACTGTTCAGTTGACAAACCTTTGGAGGTACGGTAAATTTCGTAACACAAGTAATGACAAAGTGCAACATGTAGGTTAAAGAAGTTCTCCAAAAAATGGGGCTCCAACAGAGCTGCCTTTGTGCTCAGAAAAGTGGATAGACCTAGGAACATATGTATAAATAATTTGTTATATTATTTAAGGTTAGAGGCAAAATTAAATTATATATTATAATGTAATTTAGTAAGGCTCTATACCTCAATTTTTTGTATTTATATTAATGTGAAAGCTAAATGACAATAATTAAATTTCTTTTGAATGTTTTGTTTAATTTCATAAAATCATATTTTAAAAATAATTTTAAGTTATGAAACTGCAGCATAATAATCTACAGTGTGGCCAAATATTTATTATTTTTTACCCCCTTTGACTCATTCCCTGAGACTACTATCAAAAAAATGGCCATATTAGCTGACTATTTTGTGACGAAAACTCTTATTGAAAAATTATAATTTTTTTTGAAACATCAAAAGTAGCCTTGAAATAGATATTAGATTTTTAGCTTATTAGGCTCTAACGTCAATTATAAAAATTAAGCAGATTTGTTGCACCTCAACCTACAAAGGACACGATTTTTTACCGGTTTAAGATAATATTATTATTTTGAATTTGATTTTTACAGTCTAGCTATTTTATAAATACATATTATATGGTTTTAGGATTTTATTTGTTTCTTTTAAACATTTTTTTTTATAATTCTCAAATATTTATGGCCGACATACAAAGTTTAATCAGAAACAGATTCAAATATCTAAGATGGGTCATTTCTAAATTTAGCACATATATCTCAAAGAACGGAGTTATATTTTATAATTATTAGATCAAATGTATTCAAAAATAAATAAAAATATGAAAACCCTTTTCCATGGCTTCCTTTATATTCCGCAGGGCCGGGTTTTCACCGCTACTCCCACCGGGCGTGTTATTGATAGCCGTCTCGTAATAATTTTGAAGTCGACCCAGGTCTTGGTTAAGCTTAAGAAACCGGGATAGGATGACCCGGAACCCTAAATCGAGACATTTTTCAGTCATAAAAAGGCACTCGGTAACAAAGTTGTAGGATTTTTCATTCGTCTTTTGGCTGTCACGTTGCAATTTGTTAGTTGTACATTCAATTTCCATTGAAGAATCAGTAACGGGTTCAACACTCGAGTTAGCATTATTTATAATACTTTGGCTGCCAGGGGAAGCTTTGGGATCAAGCGATAGGAGACATGTTTCTTTGGGTAAGTCTAAAACAAAAAGTCACACAAAAAATTAAAAATTAGGCTTGTGTTAATTCAAGATACAAAAATTGATAGTCTAATAATTCCCTCCCCATAAATCTCCTTTATTTATTTACTTTTGAATATTTTTAAGCAACTTTTTAAAAAAACGGCATAATTGAATACAAAAATTAAATTAGATATAAAACTAAGTTAGAAAATAATTTTAATTTTTATTTATAGCTATAAATTTATACATTACCTATCATGTGTTTGTTCATGATCTTGGCCTCCGAATCACTTTTAGGCTCATCGCGAGAGTAATTCGTATCTACCTTTAAGAGCTTATCAGAGTTAGGGTAGGAAAAGGGTTTGCATAATCTGGAATAATACACATTAATCAATATTTCTTTAAACTCTTATGAAAAAAAAAACATAAACTATCAATAATACATACGTAAAAAACTATTACAAATGATGTAAATTAAGCTGACATTTGACCAAATTTACCAAACCCATTTTATGTTTTTTGATTAATAGTAAAAATATAAGTGGATTAAATATAAGGATCACCAAATTATGCAAAAATGGAAGTTATAGATACATAATTTCGAATACAGCTAACACTTACTTTTCTTTAATATAAAAAAACAGAAAAATGAGGTTATCTCAAAAAAGAACTAATACTAAGCTCTGCTATAAAGAAACATTTTAATATCAAATTATTACAAAAAAAATCCTAAAATAATGTTTTAAAAACCTTGAATAACAATTGCAAATAAAATAATATAGCAAAGAATCAAAATAAAACAACATAGCAAAGAATCAAAATAAAACAACAACACAAGTTACTTTAGCAAAACGGCACTTAAGTTAAGCATAAAGGGGTCGCTTGCATAGGTGGCGGCAAATACTTCGGGTAATTGAGTGGACCATATTTTAGCGCGTCCAGAGTTACAGGAAAGACAATAACCGAGCCATTTAAGCGTTTCGTGTCTAATGTCGGGGCTTGCTTTTAGCAGGGCATAGAAAATACCGTAAAGCTTGTCAACTAGAGCTGATAAGGGCTGTTAATACATGGCAATTAAAGAATTAAATTACATTCAATGGTTTAAATTACTTTTCAGATCAAATTTTATATACATTTATCTCATTTGTGTTTACAAAAAAATAATTTTTTACAAAAAAATAATTCAACTTTGAATGCGCCCTAATAAAATGAATTGTATCGATTATTATATTTACCTTCCATAGATTCTGTTCCATGCTTTTGTGTTCTTGCCGTGATAATTGTGAAACATTGTTAAAAAAGAGACTAGCGCCCTTATTTCTCGTAATAGTCGGTATGCAACTGATCCCAAGAGCTCGACCTAACAAGGTATCTTCAAACTGTTTCCCATAACTTTTGGTCGAACCGGGTGTGTTAGCATGAGGCATACTAATATTTTATATGTATAACAAAAAAAAAGTTGAAAAATATTTTATTTTATTTTTAGGGATAATAAAGCCACATGTGTATTAGACCTTTAAATTGTTATTAAGGATAAACTATATCAAAAATTACTAGGGTTTTTCACAACAACAGCTATTCTTATTTTCATTAAAATAAACTGTAATTGCCAATTACATCGACAAATTGAAACTTTTGTCTAAAGGAAAAACTTATCGCTTTTACTTAAACATAAATTTCATTATAATTTTGAAAATAACATTACTGTTTCTTTTCATTTACATATTATAGGTATAATGGCTAAACTCAATTATGAAAAATTGTTTAATAACATTATTTTTATATATTTTTTGTTGTTCTTCGCATTTTTTGGCAAAACTAAATGAGCATTAAAATACAACTTCAAGCATCAATTTTATATATTAAAAAAAACCAAGTTGTAATGTCCGAATAATAATTCCACGCATAACGTATTAAGTACCACATCTCTTAACTTAGCATATAGTGGCTTGACGAGATTAAAGGGTAAACAAAAGTCTGTAATTACAAGGTCCTGTTGAAAAAAAAATTTTTAGTCGGTATGTGTAAATTCAAGCAAATTTTTAAGGTTTTTGACAATTATCTGATAAATTTCAAGAAAACTTAAGTTTTAAAGGTAATATTTCTTAAAGTAAAAATCACAAGCAAATTTCTAAATGTAAATTTGACAAATATATTCTTCAATTAGTTTTGATAATCTAGATTAAATGTTCTACTCCATGTGTATCGTATAAATTAACAAACTTTGCCATGTTAGGGTAAACGTTCCGGAGACCGCGATCAAAGGCCTCGCGAAAAGCATTTAAGGTGTTAGTGTTAGAATTGGTCCTTCCAACTGTGTTCCCATTTGTGTTAGTTGCGTTGTGATTTGTGTTTGGGTTGCTGTTATTGGATGCATTTGTAGTGCCTATTAAAGGTTCCTCATAGGCTTTGCCATCAAGTTTAATTAAGAAAGGTGGAGTTGAGTGCTCTAACAAGGCCTAAATACATAGTGATAATATATTGTATATATAAACGTTTTTTCATATTTGGGTGTATATATATAACAGCCAAAGGCGCGTTTTATAAATGGCGCTGAGTCGTTAAATTAAAATGCATTAAAATAACCATAAACAATATGTATAAACATTTTAAAAAAAAAACGAATTTGTAGGCCACAAACTCAAACCGGGCCGTAATTTTCGCCCCCCCCCCCCCAACGAATTAATTAAGGCTCCCACCTCGCCCCAAACTTGTTTTTTTATTTAACGCCCATTCCAAATTTACAAATACAGTCAGTAAATTTTTTGTGGGCTATAGATTTTTTGCTTTAAAATTGTTAACAAAATACAGAGTATCTAAGTGTTTCAGATGACAATTTTGAATTATAATTCCAAAAAAAAAATTTCAAGGTTGCCTCATGTTATTATGTGGCGTTTTATTAAGAGTCATGGATCAAGTAAACCATTATTTAAAAAAACAAAAACATATAAGGTCTCATTGTATGCTGTTTTTTAAGTTTATCTTTTATCATTAATTTTTGTCTGTGTTATTAGGAATTTATGATTAATAAAATGAATTTGAATATTTAAGCTATATCCATTTTAAACCTTAACCCAATAAAATTTATTTTATAATAAATAAAAAATATTTTAATAAACTAAATTTATAGAAAAAATAAAAAATTAGATATAAAAATCGGCGCGGCAAAAGGCCTGAACACGACTGGACACGTTTTTGGGTCCCGATTTTGATAACCACATAGAGAAAATAAGAAATACTTGGCACAAAAAGGGCGTCTGCGTAAAGAATTGAATCATGTCCAAGGCATCAAAAAGAGTTCCATCGGCTATTGTTATATTGGCAAGCAAGGCATACACCTTAGTTAGTATACCTTTAGCTACATCAGCTAATACAGGGTATCCATAATTTTCGTTTATATTTTTTAAAACCTCCAACAAAAATTCGGTTAGATGTTTGCTCCCTATAAATAAATCGTAAATATAAAAATAAACATTAATTAGTTGTTAAACTGTTATTTAATAGACCTATATAAATATATTAATGTACAAACATAAATAATTTAATTAGATAAAATTAAATTAATAAAGTTTTAATTTGTATGGATAAAATAATATAATAAGAACTTGAGGTAAGAAATAATTGTTTAAGGAGATCAACAAATTGTTGGGTTATGTCCTGGGAATATAAGTCAGGACTTTGCAATGCAGTGGCTGCATTGTTTAAAATTGTATCCTTAACCAACTCCCCTAAATTTTTTTCAATGGGCAAATTATCCTATAATTTTAAATAAAAAAAAATATATAAAATTAAATATAATGAAAATAAAGTCTATAATGTAAAATGTTTAACCTCTTGAAAATTAGGGATTTCTTGGTATAATCGCTCATAGCAATTAGATAGGTACCATAAACATTTTCCTTCTTCTTTGGTTTCAGAAACTTTATTTAGCTCGTCTTGACTTAGTAAAAGCCTTTCAAAAACAGCCTATAACCAAAATAAGCATATTAAGTTTAAAAATAGAAGAAAAAATAAGGTTTACTTGATTAATATTTTCCCTGTCTAAATCTGTTTGATTGTTTAAATTTACATATAATTGTGGCAAAAATACAAAAGATTTTGAATCTAGATATTTAGAATGCAAATTAAAAACCTGGGTTTAAGGTAAGATAAAAAATATTTTGCAATTTCTTGTTTGTATTTTTGACACTTATGTTTTCTGATGATCCTAGGATTTAAATAATAAAAATATACATAAATTAAATAATTTTTTTAATAGTATATTTCAGCATTAGTATATAAGGTGTCAATAAACAAACTGTTAATAATTTCCAAATTTAAATGTCAACTTTTTCAAATTAACAGTTCCATTAAAATTAAAATGTATAAGCTTAAGTACAAGAACATGCACTATTTTTTATTGTAACACTTTGCATATATAGTCATTAAAAATATCTAAAATGATTAAAAAAATAAACCACAAAAATTTAAAAATCAGGTCAATTAAAACTTAATTAAATATAAATGTTAAAGCTTAAATTACTAATTATTTTATCTCAGTATTTAAGATGGCAATTTTGTTGATTCTTAGACAATCACTCCATTAAGACTTTCAAGGTTACCTTAGTTTAATACGTGGTCTGAACATGAAACAGGTAAACAATTAATTAAAAACATCAAAATATATAAGTTCACATTGTATAACATTTTTCTTATTAATCTTTTATCATTAATTTTTGTCTGTGCTATAAAGTTTAAGATTAACAAAAATAATTTGAATATTTAAGCTATATCTATTAAACCTTAGTCTACAGATAAATTTATTTTATAATAAATAATAAAAAATTTGATTGAATTAAATACCCAATTTGTTTTAATCTTCTCAAATCAAACCAAACCCACAAAACATTTTCCCTATCAAAGTTTTATTCAAAACACTAACAATATAAACAACTCTAACAAAAAATAATCAACCCTCATCGTTTGGAATTAAATGCTTTTGGATAGGAATATTGCTTGATTGAGCACCACTGAGCAATTCGGCAAATGGGTTAACGTTTGGGTCCTTTTGTGAAGACATCAATTGGGCCTACTTGTCTACTGTTTTAAAACTTATCATATGAGATAATTTTCATACTCTAATTTCTAATTAACAAAAATTTAAAATTAATTTTTTTATTTTCACAATGGAAATTATGGAAGATGTGGAAATTTATCCGACCTTTTCTAAAAATGATGATATAAACAAGTTAAATGTCCATGTAACTCCTGGAGGTTATGAAAATCTTGATACTGAAGATCTCTACACTAAATTTAAGGTTTAATAATTTTTTAATAACATATATAGAAACTTCAAAGACATTTGGAATTTTTGGAAATTCAAGAGGATTATATAAAAGAGGAACAGAAAAATCTAAAAAAGGAATATTTGCATGCACAAGAAGAAGTTAAAAGAATTAAAAGTGTTCCATTGGTTATTGGACAATTTTTAGAGGCTATTGACCAAAACAGTGGAATTGTTGGTTCTACAACTGGTAAATTATTTTAAATTCAGTTTATATTCCTTTACTAAATGTTAAATTATTTTATTAATAATTGTGAATAGAAAAATCTGTGTTTGAGGATAAATTACATAAGTGCATACTATATTTTTAGTTTATTATACATCTCAAATAAATTTTGTTTTCCTTAAAATGTCATTTAGGATCTAACTACTTTGTTAGAATACTTTCAACCATAGACCGTGAATTGCTTAAACCAAGTTCAAGTGTAGCTTTACACAAGCATAGTAATGCATTGGTTGATGTGCTTCCACCTGAGGCTGATTCAAGCATAAGCATATTGCAAGCAGGTTTTTTTTATTTATATCAATTTAATACAAGCTGGGTTTTATCATTTTTAAAAATTAAGGGATTACCAAGTTTATTTTTATGTTAGAAAATATTTTTTAAATGTTATCTTTTTTTATTTTAATCTTTTACATAAATATTTAAATAACAAAAGACTTTTTTTTAGGTCTGGTTACACGTTTGAAAATTCATTAAGTTAAGTGCAAGGTATCAAAGACTGATTGAAGGAATTTATTACTATCAAAATTATAAACAAGATTAAACATAGTGTCAAATTAAATTATAATTATATGAAATTAATATACATGGTTTTATTATAATTAAAAAATTTATTTTTTTTTACATATTTAGATCATCAAATTTTAGATTTTAATTATTATAAAAAAAATCAAAACATTCATGATTACATTTCCAGGTTTTATTATAATAATATAAGACATAATCATGAATAATGTTTTTGTTATATATCATGAACTACCAGTGTTTAACTGACTATTTCAAACCTAGATTTTTAGTAATATGGGGGAAATAAATTAAATACTTTTTATATTTTTAGTTTTTTTTAACTTTAATTTTATTTACATATTTTTCTTTTTTTTGTGTATATTTACAGATCAAAAGCCGGATGTTAAGTTTAGTGATATAGGTGGGATGGACATGCAAAAGCAGGAAATAAGGGAAGCTGTCGAATTGCCACTCACGCATTTTGAACTCTACAAACAGATTGGGATAGATCCACCACGAGGTGTCCTCATGTTTGGGCCACCAGGGTGTGGTAAAACTATGTTGGCTAAGGCCGTGGCCCATCATACTACGGGTAAAGATATTATTTTATTGATTAAGCCATGTTGTTTTTATTATTTGGTTGTAATTTGATTGATATTCTTTATTATTTTTTGAGATTTTCATTCAAATTTTTTTTTATATTTTGTTCCTTTTTATACTTAATATACCTGTTTTACATTTTACTATTCATAAATTATCTATATCTTATTGACAATATGTCTTAATATTGGATATTAAATTATAATAAAAACGTTTGAAAAAAAATATACAATATTATAAGTATTGTTTTTTATATTTATAATCCTTTAGTTAAGTGGCTCATATGTCTAATTTTTCCTAATGTGTAATCACCATTCTAATAGTATAATTAATCATATATCATCAAAATTTCGTGAATAATATATTTTTAGCAACGTTTATACGTGTGGTCGGTTCAGAGTTTGTGCAAAAATATTTGGGCGAAGGGCCACGCATGGTTAGAGATGTTTTTCGATTGGCTAAGGAAAATGCACCTGCCATTATTTTCATTGATGAGATTGATGCTATAGCTACCAAACGGTTTGATGCTCAAACTGGAGGTGTTTTGCTTTTTTACCTATTATTATTATTTATTCATACTTAAAAAATATTAGGGAAACTACTATTTTTCTAAATTTTTTTCTCATGAACTTATTATCCTCTAATAAACATTTGATACGACAAAAAATTTTTCGTGACCTCTGAAAATTAGTTAACATAATGTTAAGTTTTTTGTTATGTATATAACGTAATAAAATACTTAGACACTAAACATTTTTTTAACTTTAAATGTACACAATTATAAAACTTAATTGCAAAATTATTAAAAATTTGATATATAAATATTAAATTTAGTGTTTATTTTTTAGCAAATTTTTTTGAATTTTTTTTTTAATTTTTATTCGCGTGGTTGCAAAAAACCTCACTTTGATATTCATAGTAGGTTGACAAATTATTAAAAAAGGGCTAATAATTTGAAAAAGTACATAATAATATCAATGTAATTGCCTTTATTAGATGAAGTTTACATTGCCTTATTTATTAAAATTATATTTTATTATAGCTCTTCTTAAATATTAGACATATTTAAAAGCCTATACAATTCTTTTTTTTAAATTGATTCAGCTGATCGTGAAGTGCAACGTATATTGCTTGAATTGTTGAACCAAATGGATGGATTCGATCAAAACGTTAATGTTAAGGTACTCTTTGTTTAAAATATTTTTTTTTAATAAAAATTTGTGGTTAGTTAAAATGTAAAAAATGGTTAAAAATAACAAAATTAGTAGAGGACCCGGTTTAATTACAAAAAATACTTTACAATGGAAGTTTTCATGAAACTAATACCATAAAAATTTAACAATATTATAAAATCTCATTAAAATTTATTTTTATTTTTTAACTTAAAGTTATGTCTTGTAATATTTTGTTTTTTAATTGAAACTGCATGGGCTTACCAAAAGCATTTTTTAAGTGTTTATTTAGTGGCGCCGAGGGAAATGCATCATTTAGTTTTCGTCGTTATTTAGATATCGTCCAAGCTCGCTTACAAAATGTTCATATTAATTTTTTATTTACTCTAAATGTTATGCCCGCATTACAAAAATTGCATTTTTATGTGAAAGAAAATATGAGCCAGAGCCACGGTTAAGTGAAATAAATTTGTCAAGAAATCAAAACAAATGATGTTAAAAATTCTATAATAATATTTAAATAAATAATTTCGACAAGTTTTCTCCCATACCATTTCTAAATTAAGGGGTTTACCAAACTATTTGTTGATTTTTTTAACTATTTTAACTAGCAAAGCCATTACCGTTGGATTAAATAGTAATATTTGCTCGCACACTGTATACCTTAGTGTTTGATCTAGGATCTTATTTTAGGCATATCGTTAAGGACTTACGGCAAAAGGAGGCCACTCAACAATTTAAAGCGGTTGTTCAAATGTACTATATATCAAAGAAAAAATAATTGTCTTTATTCATCACCATATTTATGATGAGCTGGAAAGTTTTCTAAGTCTATTAATAAATAAATTTTTTGAGTGTAATTTTTTTTTGTGAAAAAAATTTTTTTTTTAAATATTATTTTTTTTTTAAAATAAAAAATATAATTATTTTTTTTTTAATTAATTTTTTTTAATATTTTTTTAATAAAGAAATTATTAAAAAAAAAAAGTTATATTAAAAATTCTTTTTTATGGTGGGGTACCCACCAACAAGAAATTAATTATGATGAATATACTATAACCCAACCGATCTATTATTCCTTATTAAACTAAAACACTAAGCTAACGGTTTTTTTTCTTTGAAAAATCTATAGGTAATTATGGCAACTAATCGGGCCGATACATTGGATCCCGCCTTGCTCAGACCGGGCCGTCTCGACCGGAAAATTGAGTTTCCTCTTCCTGATCGCCGTCAAAAACGTCTTGTTTTCACAACAATCACGGCACGCATGAACCTCAGCGACGAAATTGATTTGGAAGATTACGTGGCCAGGCCTGATAAGATATCTGGGGCAGATATTAATGCCATATGCCAAGAGGTTTATAAAATTATTTGGGAGATTGTTTAGATGCTGGTCAATATATAAATATATTTAAACAATATACAGTTCGGCAAATTTTTGAGATATATGAGCTAATTTTAGATCAAGCCTACTTTCCTAAACTGTTTAAATCCGTTTACCTTTTATGTGACTTTATAAGCCAGCTATAAACATTGAAAAATATACAAAAAAAAATTATTTTCTGGTTAAATTTGGGTGCAAATTATTCTGTATAACCTATGTGGGAGTTGCCTGCTATAATTAAATATCCTCCTTACAGATGAAAAATTAGTCTCATTTGATCAATATAGAAATGTTTATAAGGATTTTTGAGGTCGCAAAATTATTTAATTTTGCCAAATTTGGCCATTTCGATGGTATTCAACTGTAATGCCCTGTCCAACTCGTAATTTAGAAAAAATATAGGAGATGAGGCCATCATTTAAATAATTTCTATTTAGACATAAACCTAACCGAACAATCATTAACTTTTGTAGACTTAAGCTTAAAAAGTCGGCAAATTTTAGCATCCAGATTAATTTATTCACAGCAATGATATTTATATGCTTTTTTTTTCAGTGTTTGGTTTTTACAAATTTTATTTAATTGCCAGATTGAATTAATTTCAGTGATTAATGGCAAAACTCATCTTCACTACCATATTATATTTCTTGAATTTAACTTTTTTAATATAATTTTTTTGTAAATATGGAACGTTTTATAATTTTTTTATCATACAAAATTACATTGAAAATATGTAACAAAGTACTAAATATTGAACAAAGTACTAAATACTGAAAATATTGAACAAAGTACTAAATATTGAAAATAGTAGTGATCTAAATTTGATTGGTCATTTTTTAATTATATGTCAAATCATGCTATTTATTTATAAAATATTTTGTAACCGAATTTTCGTGATTATAATATAGGCTGGTATTCAAGCTGTGCGCGAGAATCGATACATTATCTTGGCCAAGGATTTCGAAAAGGGTTACAAGGAGATCATTAAAAAGGACGAATCTGAAATGGACTTTTATAAATAATGATATCAACTTTTTTTGTGCGAATCTTTTATTTATTAATAAATTTAATCGCTAACACGTTGCATATATAATTTTTACAAACCTTTGTATATTTAATGCCTCATCTTTTAAGATTTTAAGTAACAAATATATTTAATGACCAATTTTAATCTAAATTAGTGTTTTTAACCGAGTCCCGAGGGCCGCCAAATGTTCTGATATATTTTATGACCAATATTTATTGTAATTTTTGTCACATTTTATTTTATGACTATGGGAAAAGGGCATAAAACCAGAACTCTTAGTTTTGCTAAAACTTATTTTTATAATCCAGATGCTTCAAAAACTATCAGTACAACCTTAGTTAAAGTAAAGCTTGTTATTTGTATTATGTTAAGTATATATGGTCAAATCCACCACATAACAAGCCCGGGAAGCCGAGAATATCAAGTACTGCCTAAGCAATGCTGAAAAAAAGGCAAACGGGGGGAAAATGGGCTTTTTTTCTCGGGCCGAAAATCGGAAAAGAACTCATATTAATTTTAAATTTTAACAAAGAAGCTTTGAAAATGGGGAGGAAGCCCTTCGCAAAAGTTTTTTTCGTTTTTTCTTCTTTATTCTGATGTTTGAATGGGATCTATAACTATTTATAACGCAAAGAACCCTTAGAGCCAAGAAAAAATTGGGCTTCTTATAAAGGCCCTTTTTACGAGCTTTTTTAACAGAAAAGCCCCTAAATCAAGGCTGGCTCTTTTTTCTCCCAGGTATGTGTCTGAGTGTTTATTTTTTGGATCTTTTTGACCGGAGTTTGACCGAAAAAGGGGCAGTAAGAAAAAATTTTTTATTCATTATAGTTTTGGGACGTAAAAAGTCAGAGTAATATTGCTTGTGACTTTGTTTGAAAGAATCTTTAAAATTAAAAAAAAATATCTTGATATTTTTTAATTGGTATAATTGTGATTTGAATTCAAAAGTTTAGGACCTGCAGGACTTAAGAAATTGCGACATATAACTACAATCCTAATTAAACTCCTAAAAACTAATGATTGTATTCAAGAAGATAGGCATTGGGGCGATTAAATTGGCTATAATAGTTTTTATAAATTTGACGAATACCATTAAATTTTGCTGAGAATTACTTTCAGATTTAATAAATATAAGTAAATTTTTTATACTTCTAATTTAAAAATCGAAATTTTGGAGAAGAATTTGTAATTTTTATATGTTAATTCTTTGAATCAAACGAGATGTCTTAAACAATTTTATTGAGGTCATGTATTGGGGTATTTTTTTAATAATTCATCATTAATTTATTATAGTATTGGCAAAATAAAACAATTTAGGGCTCAAAAATTGTTATTTTTTAAAAAGAGGATATTTAAACTAAAAAATGGAAGGATGAGGTATACAGACAATATGCAGGACAGTAAATGTATATATACACTGTCGTCTATGATGTATCAAATCTTTTTTTGCTCTGTACGATAAATGAAAATTAAACTTTAATATATTTTTAAAGCGCTAATTTATAAAAATGTTTTATCAAATTTTAAATTAAAATTATTGTCATACCCTTTTATACCACAAATATGTGGTACAATTATAGATTTCTAGTTAAAAGTGAGAAAATATCAATAACTGTCGATGTCTCATGTCATCCACAAGTGTATCAGCTTTAATTAGGCTTAAACTTTTGTAAAAATAAAAGTCAAAGGATCTCTCTAAAAATCAATTTTTGTGTATATTTTGTGCATCCTCTTATATTACCCACAAGTTTTAACGTCTAGTTAAAATAATAATGAACTGTATCAGTGTCTCCTACTCCGGGGGGGGGGGGGGGGGGGGTAGGAACTAAGCGGTTCCAAATCGGCCGAGGGGTAGGTATAGTTATAGGGGGAATTTGAATAAATTACGAAGTTTGTTTTATTATATTAAAATGCAGATCAAGAAAAAATTGAAATAATCATTGAGGATACCTCTGAATTTTGTAAAGAAATCAATGTTGATTTTAGTTTAAAACAAAAACGCGGCGAGGTGGACGTAATCAAAAGGTAAAAATAGTATATAATTCATAGCTACCGTATTTAAACATATTTTAAAACTTTGGATCTTATCTTGATGCAATTTTACGAAAGATTTAATGACGATACTTTAAAATTTTATAAAGAAGTCTCGTATTTTACCACAGCTTCATTAAAAAAATACAATGAAGTAAATGTGGAAAATATAAACGAGATATGTGCTTTTTACGACCTTGACCCTTATTTGATTTCTGAAGAAATGAAAATGTTTATGTATTTCCGCCAAGCTTTAATAGATGGAATCATTTCTACCCAATATTTGAATGGTTAATATTTTTTTCAAATTCTAGAATCAAAAAATACTCCAGAAAGATTCTGTAACTATCCGGAGGACGACGTTGAAAAAAATGATGAGGAAGATGAAACCTTGTTTAGTTCAGATGACAATTTTTTACTAACTTATAGGGCCTTAAATAAAACATACAACAGTTTTGAAAACCTTATAAAAATATATAAAATCTTGCTCACAATAACGATCTCCAGCTGTAGCGCTGAGAGATCAATGAGCAAGATAAAATTAATTAAAACTTCTCATCGTAACAAGATGGGAGATATGTTTTTACAAAATCTCCTTTTGTTAAAATCTGAAGAGGACTTTTTATTGCAATTAGATGACTTAATTATCAATAATTTTGAACATTCATTATAATAATTTATTATAATAAATAAAATTGAATTGATTTGAAGTGGCTGCTTATAATCTGACAAAAAATTGGGTGGGGGGGGGGGGAGAGAATAAAGTTACCCCCGAGATTTGCCGAGGGGGGTAGCTCTTCCATGAAATTTGGGGAGTAGGAGACGCTGACCTGTATAATAGAAAAATATAATTATGTGCTTTCTAAATGGTTTCTTAGTCTCTTGCAAAACCCTACATTTCGCTAAATAGAATATTTCAATTTTGCTTAGAAAATTTAGATTGAGTTATCTTTTACTTATATTAAATTAAAATACAAGCATTTAAATCCCCTTACAATTTTCGGCCGTGTCTAGCATTTATTCTAATTTTTTCGTAAAATTAACAACAATGAGATTCCCTACTTCATAACTTCTTTTTAAAGCGTTATAAAGCGCCAAAATTTTAGTTCCAAAAAATATCAGGTGATGAGCACACAGTAGCCATGTATAAAGAAAGTAAGGTACGTCCGAGTGAATTTAATACACTCATGCCTCCCCCAGTACTATACCGAATTCTCAATTTGGGAAATTGTAAGCACGGCAAAACGCTGGATGGATTATCCGCCTTTAGAGTTTTTTAACATTAAAATTTAATGTGCTTTCAATATTAATATAGTTTAGGTAGGCAACATTTTTTTTTTGCAAAAATATCATAAATTTTAAGGTACGAGTAGCGCCTAGCATTAAATCTTTCTGTACTTTAAGCTTTAGTTAATGCTTTTCGGGGAAATAAACACAAGAAGATAAATATCTAATTTTAAATAAACACGATTTTTCACCATTTATTTCAATATAATATATGAATCTAAATAACAATTATATTAAACCTGCTAGGCGAACACATGAACTAACATTTAATTTAGAAAAACATGTTTTTTAAATCTCTTCTATCATACTAATAAAATAACAACGGTTAAAAATTACCTGTTAGGGGAGATAATATTTGAGCTTATGAGCTCTATTACACAAGGCCGGTCCGTTCATATAAGCATTCCAAGGAAGAAAAGGACTTGACAAAGTTTTTAAGGGCATTTACCTATTGGCTATAAGATTATCGAATATGAGTATAAAAATATTTTAAAAGTGTGAACGTGTTCTAATCCAAATATTTCTATATGAAAGTCGGTTCGATTGCATTTAGCTAATATAAACGCAATATATTTAAATTGTGGGATACAATGAGTTAAATTTTCAACCCGACAGGTTAAAGTACATATCACATCGTTATTTAGTAGTATCGAGCTAAATATAAGCTTAACTTTACCTTATCCCGGATTCCAACTATACCCTTAACTTAATGTAATTAAAATTATCCGATTCTTAAATAACTTTGCCAAATTTTTGAGGTTTTTTACAATGCGCGTGCTTAACACAATTACACTGGACAACAAAATTTGGACGACCCTAAGCATCATTTATGGCAACCAGTGTCTCCTACTCCGGGGGGGGGGGGGGGGGGTAGGAACCAAGCGGTTTTAAAAAATCGGCCGAGGGGGGTAGGTGTAGTAATGGGGGGTATTTTAAAAAGGAGCTATAGCAGTCAAAGTGGGTAATTTATTTAACAAGAATATAATATTTTTCTCAATTTTTTACACGTCTACACATAAAACATAAAAAAATGACTTTATATTTTAGACCAAAAACTAAACATTTTTCTAGCGCAGTTTTTTCTGCTAAACATCATGGTGCTTTCCGTTTTTTCCTATCTGATTTAATTTTCATATTATTTAAATATCATGGTGGTTTCCGTTTTTTCCTACCTGATCTAGTTTTCATTTTATTTGCTATTAAAGTTGTCAAAAAATACCTTTTTGGCATATTTTTACCTAAATTTACTATATCAATAAATTATTTAAAAATCTGCAACTCCAAAGCCCATTGTTTGATATGGGAGCCACAATCTCTTTAATAAAATGCACTATATCAAATTTGAATAAATTACGAAATTTGTTTTATATTAAAATGCAGATCAAGAAAAATTTGAAATGTTGATTTTAGTTTAAAACAAAAACGCGGCGAGGTGGACGTAATCAAACGGTAAAAATATATAATTCAAAGCTACCGTATTAAAACATATTTTAAAGCTTTATCTTAGATGCAATTTCACGAAAGATTTAATGTCGATACTTTACAATTTTATAAAGGAGTCTCCTATTTTACCACAGCTTCATTAAAAAAAATACAATGAAGTAAATGGGGAAAATATAAACGAGATATGTGCTTTTTACCACCTTGACCCTTATTTGATTTCTGAAAAAATGAAGATGTTTATTCCGTTTTTCCGCCAAGCTTTAATAGATGGAATAATTTCTACACAATATTTGAATGGTTAATATTTTTTTTTAATTCTAGAATCAAAAAATACTCCAGAGAGTTTCTGTTACTATCAGGAGGCTGAAAAAAGTGATGAGGATGATGATGAAACCTTGTTTAGTTCTAAATAAAGGTAAAAAAAAAGGAGTTTTTAAATATAAGATTTTATTAAAGAGAAAAAAAGAGATAGGTATAAAAATAATAGTAGTATATATATAATAGTCGTACAAAATATATTATATGTTATTCAAATCAGTCAATAACGTTAGAGGTATTAGATTTAAAAATAGGATGTTCTTTTAGGAGTTAAATAAAGAAATAAAGAATATTCAAAGTGGGTTTTCATATTAAAGGGACGTTAACAACAGTTAAACATTTTCTTTTATTCTAATTTTTCAGATAAACAGGGACGTTAACCTAAAGTTAACAACAGTTAAACATTTTCTTTTATTCTAATTTTTTTAGATAAACACGTCCGTTTTTTTTTTTTATTATTACAGTTTGATTGAGATTAAGTTGTGTGGCATTGGGTCGACGTGAATGGCAGTATTGAAATGATCGGAAGAGTAATTATTGGACATTGAAGGGTCATCAGTCACCAGCTATCGTTTAATGCAAATGAGGTATCGTTGGCCGAAAAGAGGCAGATTATAGTTACATTTTAATTTTAAATACTTATGCGGGTGCTGGCGTCAGTATAAAGCGCGCAATTGGCAACCTCGCTGTCCTCAATATGGTCGCAAGCGTTATCACAAAGGACTCTGCTCTCTAATATGGTCGCATTGGGCGTTGTCATATAGGGCTCTGCTGTCCTTAATATGGTCGCATTGGGCGTTGTCATATAGGGCTCATTCTGTGTCTCATGCAAAAATTATCTGCGAATGTCATTAATGCTAGTATCTGCCTCAGACTTTAGGGTGTGGCGAAGACCTCGAATTAATCATTATGTCTAGTGAATAATTACGTTTAGTAAGGATTTATTATTTTAATCGTTTGTTGATTTATGCTCTGAAGGGGGAGAGGGAGAGGAAGGTGGCTTTATCTCATGTAAAAATTCGTAAATCATTAATGCTAGCAACTTTTATCGAAATCGACGAAACTAGGACCATTGTGGCGAGAGTCTCGACTTCATTACATTGTAGTGAATACATACACTTAGTGAAACATCAATGATAAAAATATTGAGTTTTACATACTGTTGTGAATAGCTTAGTTGATAAAGAATTAACATCTTGCATAATATTTTATTTACAGGGTTGGAACGGTGAATATTTGTTTGTTAACCATTTATCAGGGGTGGCCAAGTTTAAGGACTGCGTGGGTTTTGTCGGACGCCTTCTGACACCAATAAATAAAGGTAAAAAAAAGGAGTTTTTTAAATATAAGATTTTATTAAAGAGAAAAAAAGAGATAGGTATAAAAATAATAGTAGTATATATATAATAGTCGTACAAAATATATTATATGTTATTCAAATCAGTCAATAACGTTAGAGGTATTAGATTTAAAAATAGGATGTTCTTTTAGGAGTTAAATAAAGAAATAAAGAATATTCAAAGTGGGTTTTCATATTAAAGGGACGTTAACAACAGTTAAACATTTTCTTTTATTCTAATTTTTCAGATAAACAGGGACGTTAACCTAAAGTTAACAACAGTTAAACATTTTCTTTTATTCTAATTTTTTTAGATAAACAAGTTCAGATGACAATTTTTTACTACCTTATAGGACTTTATATAAAACATACAAGAGTTTTGAAAATCTTAAAAAAATATATAAAATCTTGCTCTAAATAACGATCTCCAGCTGTAGCGCTGAGAGATCAATGAGCAAGATAAAATTAATTAAAACTTCTCTTCGTAACAAAATGGGAGATATGTTTTTACAAAATCTCATTTTGTTAAAATCTGAAGAGGACATTTTACTGCAATTAGATAATGACTTAATTATCAATAATTATAAACATTTATATCTTTATAATAATTCATTATAATAAATAAAATTGAATTGATTTAAAGTGGCTGCTTATAATTAGACAAAAAATGGGGGGGGGGCAGAGATTTTGCCGAGGGGGGTAGCTCTTCCATGAAATTTGGGGAGTAGGAGACGCTGATGGCAACTATGATTTTTGGTCAAGTTTTTGGCGTTGATCACGAACATGAAATCAGAATTTTAGCCAATGCCTCAGATTTTTAGTTATTCGGTGTCAATTGAAAATTTTCATTTTTTGGGGTATTTTGGGCTCCTATATCATAAAACCTATGAGTAGTAACAAAAGTTTAAAAATATATTTAAGTAACGAAAACATTCATTATTAACGTAAGGGTTTTGATTTTCTTTTATTTTTAATTTTTTGTATTTTTTTATTTTTATAAAATTAGTGGTTTTTGTCATAAAATCCGTTTTTTGATCCTAAATAACTTGAAATTAAATTGCTAATAATTTTAGGTAATTATCTTTCTTAAATATCTTTTTTATAAGGAATCTGAATATGCCAATAGATTTTTTGTAGAAATATAGTAAAATAAATTTTGTGCAATTATTCCTGAACTTTGGAAGCGGTTTAAAAAAAATTGGAGGCATTAAAAAAACTAAACCCGCACTAAAAAATTCTCTAAAAAACCGTCAAAAAATCGTTTATGTTGTTTTTTTTGTTGTCCAGTGTTATTAACGCGCGAATGCTAGGGTGAAAAATATGTACGATCGCTTCAGTGGGGTCCATACAAACTTTCAAAACCCTACAACTTCAAGTATAAAGCTATAAATTTTAATTTTTAATTTAAGGAACAATAAATGCCCTCTAATTATACGCTTTATAAGTCATCATTAAGGTACAGGCACGATTCTAGACCCCTTTTGGGGGGGAAGTGCCCTCCCAAAAGTTTTTGTTTGCCCCCCAAAAAATAATTGAATTTGCCCCCCCAAAAATACATAGTAATTTTATGTTTGCCCCCCCAAAAAAAATTGAATTTGCCCCCCCAAAAATACATAGTAATTTTATTTCTTCCACATAATATAATTAAATTTGATCCATCAAAAATATCTAAAAAATATTATCTTAAAAATATTTACTTTTTTTAAAAGTGTTTTTATTCATTAATACTTCTCATCCGCAAGAGAGATCAAACTAACAGAAATATATAGAAAAATTTGATTTTACAGAAAGCTTTATATTTATGAAAGCATTTCATAAATCTGATGCCTAAGAAATCTTCTCAGTTAACAACAATCTTTTGTTAGAATATAATCTGGAACCAAAGAACCTGATCGCACAATGCTACAATGGGGCGAAAGTATTGTCTGGGGAAAAAGGTGGTGTTTAAGTATTTCTGAGCAAAATGGTTGGACCCGATTGCATCTTGTTGCAAAAGATGGTTTTAAAATTTCAAGTGATGGAAAAGGTTTTTTTGATATTTTTTCTTCCCTTCATAAATTTTTTCAACATGATGCAATCAAGGTAGTTAGTGAATGCGGGACCATAACCCGGCTGTTGCCCCATTGGTGGTGTGGTCACTACCTGCCCATTTTTTTTTTAAAAATTACACAAAAATATTTAATACTCTTTAAAAAATTAAAAATAAAAAAACTTTTATATCTTCAGGTCACAGGGCCGAATCGGGGTTTTTTGACCATATATATAATCATCTATTTATTTTTTTGTATTTAATTAAAAAATTATTTTATTTATTAAAAATAATTATAGATCAATTTCAATGCAGAACGATTTATATTTCTAAAACTTCTGATATAATACACCATTGTTTGTTAGAAATTAAACAATTAAGAAATAAAATACATTTGAAGATTTATTCAAAAATTGTTTTGATATTAATATTTTTTTAAATGACAATAATTTATCTATGGGGAAAAGAAAAACTAAACCTAAAGATTTTTCTGATTTTTATTTATTTTCTACTCATAAGTTTGAAAATATTTTTAATATTAATGATAAAGTAAAAAGTATTTATTTTAATATTATTGATTTATTTATATTTTGATAATAGATTTTTTACCAATAATAGTTGTTTGAAATCTTTAGATTCCCTTTATAAATTTGATTATCCTTTTTTTGGATATATATAAATTAGAGCTCTTTAAAAAATAAGTAATATTGATAAAGATTCATTATCTAAAGAAATTGACGTAGCCAAAAATTTTTTAATAAGAAACTTAATAATTACCAAGAATGTATTACTATTGATTTTGTTAAATTTTTATATGATTACAATGAAGCGTTTTCTAATCTATTTAACATTTTTCCTATAAGTTTGTTAATTGGCTCTTCAACGTCGAGTTGTGAGGCCACATTTTCTTCTTTAAGAAGGATAATAACGGCTGACAAGTAGTGACCTGCTTAAAGGTGATTTGGTTCTTTTAAACACGAAAAATCATTAACTAGGGATATTTTGATGAATATTGTAATTTAATTAAAATCTTCTAAGATAAAATAGTTTGATCAATACACTGCTCATAATCAGCTAATTATTGCTTACTATTTTAACATGTTTGCAAACTTTTTTTATGCGCATTCAACGTTTATGTTCATGTTTTATTTAATTTTTTACCCTAATATTAATAACTAGTTATATATAACCAGTGTTTTTTTCAAATATATTCTTCCAAATTAGCATACTTATACATTTTGTTTTCATGAAAATCAATCTTATTTCACTTTTCATTTTCTAAAATCCAAAGTTTTATATAATTCATTTTTATCATTCAAATATATCATATTTTTAATTTTCATGCACAATAATACCAAATGATAAAATTATACTTACAATTAACAAATCTCATATCTTTTTAAGAAAATTTTAGTGAAACAATTAAATTTAATTCACATATTCAATTTATAAACTCATTTTTTTTAATTTAGGAATATAATAAATTACTATTAATTTGTTAAAAAATTTTTAACATGGATTCAATTGTTGTACATGTATATTTTTTGCCGTGACCGAAGGTGGTGAAATTATAAAATAAGGATAAAGATAATAATAATATAATTTAACTAAAGAAATTTTAAAATACAATAATGATAATAATATATTAATAGAACTTAGTCAAAAAAAAATAGAATAGAACATTCTATTCATAAACATACTCCCCGGGATTGGAAGAACTAATCTTCCAATAAATCACGTTCAGCTGTAATTGGGAAGGGACATAATTTGATCACGGGCCTCTTGTAGGTACCGTTAGCGCAAGTTATTGTGGCATCGCGAATTATCGAATCCTTGCCTGGGTGTAAGTTAATAATTCGACCGGTTTTCCACATCAAAGAGGGTAAGTTGTCTTTGGCAACTAGTACAAGTTGACCTAGTTTTATATTGGTAGATGCCCCTTTCCATTTGTTTCGACGTTGTAGAAGCGTTAAATATTCGCGCGACCATCGGGACCAAAAGTTGTTATGCATCATTTCGATATGCTACCACTTCAGGTGACAAATTGCGATATCCGTCAGATTTGGCAGTATTTTCTTCGTGTGGCTTCCTTTATTGCAAGAGGACCACAGTGATCAACGCAAAAAGAGGCGAACGGTTGAAAAATACTAATTCGAACAGTAGGCAATTATACGTAAATGAAGCGTAAACAGTAAGCGCCTTTTGTAAATGATTAAAAGTTGATTAGAAAACAATGAAATTATCTACAGATAAAAACATGGTTAGCGTTTTATGAGAATTTAATTGAAGCAAAAACGTGTTGAGGCTGCGATCCAGGCTAAAACGATTGTGGGATCAGACCAACATATAATACAGTCAAATCTATTGGGAGTGATCGTATAGTTGTTAAGAGCAATCTTGTCAAAAGTAATGCCCCGCGCAATTCTGGTCTGGGAATGGGAACAACCCTTAAAAGTGCCACACGAGATTTTGAACAAACTTGAACGTTGCGACTAGACCCTTTGATACTGACCAAATAAATTGCAGCTCCATATGCCTTATCACTGTCATCCGAAAATGCGTGAATCTCCATGCATGGTGGGCTAAGATGATTGGTTGTGAGTCGCGGAATTGTGATCGCATTAAAATGCAACAGTTGACTCGTAAGTTGGAACCAATCCTTAGCAGTGATATTGTGTATGGGATCACCCCAATCCCATTTTAAGACCCATAATTTCGGCATCATTTTAGTTTGGACCGTGATGGGTTCTACCAATCCAAGCGAGTCGAAAACTCGGGCAATGGTCAATGATATTTTACGTTTCGTTGTTAGAAAGATTGTGTTAGATCTAATACCGAATACGCAGGTATCGTTCTGATCGTCGCTCATGGAGATAGAGCTTTGTTTCGTCAGATTTACTGCAGTATCGTGAAGTAACCCACAATCGTTCGTCTTCCATTTGCGTAGAGTAAAACCCTCATGGTTTGGCATAGTTTTAATCCGCCGTATGACTTCGACAGATTCAGATACCGTATCGGCCCCTGTTAAGAGATCATCAATGTACAAATCTCTTAGAGCGATTTTTGAACCGATAGGGAATTCTTTAACCTTTTCATGAGCAAGCTGTTTCAGAGTTTTGACCGCTAAATCGGGCGCTGAAGAAGTACCGTATGTAACTGTCTTCAAATAAACAGAAACTACCTTTTCTGACGGATTCTCTTTCCCAAAAATCCGCTGTAATTGGCAATGCGACTGGTGCATCAGAATTTGCCGACACATCTGCTTCAAGTCGGCAACGATCGCTACCTTTGCGCTTGGCCGTTCATTAATGACTGCTTGTTCGCGATCCCCCGGTGATTTCCGTGAATTGCATCTGTTTATGTTTTGAATGTCCTGCATCGATATTGGTTCAGATGTTGAGCTGTGGACTGTATTCTTGCGATTGTCTACCTCTGCAATATAAGTGGCTTTAAGAATTTGGCAACGGCGTCTGAGAAATTCAACAAATTGCTTTTGGGTGGGAATTTCATCTTTCGCTAACGATGTTTCCCACGCCTTGATCGTGACTGAATCTAGTTTCTTGGAGACCGTATGTACCAAGATGTCGTCCCAGTGTTCTACTGGTCGCTTCATGGCTTCTATCGCTTTCGTATGTTTGTTCAGCCCGTCTACGAATTGTTTTAATAGTTGATAGTTTTCCTCATGCATCACTGGAAGCTCGAGTATTGCATCTAAGTGTTTTTGCAATATAAGTCGTTTGTTGTCGTATCTTTCTTTGAGAGCATTCCACGCTTTTTGGTAGTTTGCTTCCGAGATATCGAGCGATTGGAAAACTTCCGCTGCGCTTCCCTTGACAGACGCTTTGAGGTAATTCAACTTTTCAATACCTGTAATATTTTGTGAATGTATTAATGAGTTGAACTTATCGTAGAAGTTATACCATTCATCATACGATCCAGAGAATGTTGGAAGTTGAATCTTAGGAAGACGTATTCGCTGTTCGGAATAAGATGCTACCTCAGATTGCGGTTGTAATAATTCATCGGTCTGAACCATTAACTCAAAGTATTGATTCTCGACCTCCTCTATTACCTTATCATCATTCTCCTTACCTTCCGATTCTAATTTGGCTTGTAATTCTTCGAATTCGGTGAACAAATATTCGATTCTTGCTCGACGTAGCTTTAGGTTTTTCAGATTAATATCGTTTGCGTCGTTTTGACATACCGTCACGAAATTTCCGAATCGAGAGAGTGCCGCACGCATTTGATTTGGTCCCTTGTAAGAGGAGCACAAATCCGATGTATAAAAAGACTATATCCGGCCCGAAGGACCAAAAATGGTGAAATTATAAAATAAGGATAAAGATAATAATAATATAATTTAACTAAAGAAATTTTAAAATACAATAATGATAATAATATATTAATAGAACTTAGTCAAAAAAAAATAGAATAGAACATTCTATTCATAAACAGAAGGTCACGGCCAATTTTGCCGCCGAAGGCGGCAAAAAAATTTTTTCTGCCCCCCCACGAGTTTTTTTTGCCCCCCTAAAATGGAAAAGCCAGAATCGGGCCTGTTAAGGTATAATGAAATTTTATTCATCGCAAAGTAAAAAAACATCTGCAATATTGAAATTGTTTATTTTTTTATATAACATTAAACAAATCTTATCAATATTTGTTAATTGTATCGTTAGGTCTAATAGCAATGCAAACATTTTATATAATTGTGTAAAACTATTATAAAATAATACCATAAGGTAATTTTTTATATTAAAACGTTGAGGCATAATTGGCAGGTTTGATCTTTGTTTGTTAGCTCATAACTCTCAAAAATTTGCTGGAACTGTGTTATTCTACTTTAAAATTTTTTATACATTATTTCCTTTGTAAGTCTTGGGGCTGCTAAAGTGGCATTTTTATTCAAATTTTTGATATGTAAAGGAAAAACCCTATTATTGGCCAAAAAAGGGAAATAGACTGATAAATAAATCTTTCAAGTATAAACTCTAGATTTCCCCTGTTAATGAAAGTTTAATAGAATTAATTTTTGATGTATTATTTTAAATATAACAAATGTATTTTTTTTAAAGAAAGGAGACTCTATTAGCCCCCTTTAATACTTGTAAAGAACACATTCACATCTTCTTTTTACCTTTGGTTTATTATAGTCAAAAAAATGCATCCATATCTTCGATATAAACTCAGGAAGCGCCTTATAAAAAACAGAAATCTACAAAAATCTTAGCCTTAACCAATATGTGTAGGTTTTCAATTCTGACATGTTCGTTTTGTTATCAGCCAATTTTTCATTCTGCCTAAACTTTAAAAACAACCTCGCAGCCTAAAAACTAAAAAAATGTTTTAATTAACTTAAATATGAAAAACAACCTCTTGCAAAAAATTTAAAATATATTACAATTAAGCAAATATAAATTTAGAAATAAATATATCTTTTATTTTCAATTTTAATATAAAAAAATTAAAAATATAAAAAATTAATAAAATTTCATAAAGCCAATCCCCACGCATCTTTGTGTACGTAGATATATAATTTAAAATATTTACAAACATTAATAAAAATAAGGCCACGTGCAAAATGAGTTTCTATTTTCGTAATTAAAGCTGAAAATTTTTTTTTTAACATTTTTAAAAAATTTTTTTTTCGAAATAATGTTTTATGTTTATATGTACACGAGCAAATTAAGTTTTTTTTTTCTAAAATTTTATAAAATTCTGAAAATTTTTATAATTTTATTTCTAAAAAAGCATTTTATGTGCATAAAATTTGGCATCTATTTAAAAACTTTCGTTGCAAAAAAAATTTCACAAATTTGAAAACTAAAATAAATATTCACTTTGCATGTGCCCTAACATACGACAATTAACTTTGCGATTGGACAAGAATGACTTAAACGAAAAAAAATGATGCTTGACATTTTTTTGCAACTTGTTTCCCATTTTATCCAATAATTATTCATAATTAGCCAAATTCTTAAAATTTAAGTGAGGTGCTTGAAAAAATATTATTGTTTGTTTTCTATATTCTCGAGTTGTTTAAACTTTTGTTAAAATTGTTAGCTGACTCTAATCATATTTGGCAATTTTTTAAAAATAAATATTTTTAATTTTTCTAATTAATTTTAAAAATCTTACCAAAAATAATCCGTTTCTTAAAATGTGAAGCATTGCGAGATTAAAATTTAATTATAAAAAAAGCACAATCCATATAAAGTATATCAAAATTAAGGATCAGGACACAATTCTTTTTTGACAGCTAGAAACGGTTAAGAAATTTAACTTAAATAAGCTCTCATAATCTTTTAACAATTATATATTACCAATTTTTTTTTTAATTATTTAATGTAATATTTAAAAACTGACAAACTAATTTTCACGACATCCAGAGATTTTCGGTAGAAAGTTTTTTTATTAATAATTCTAAATATTTTTTGCCTCGTTACCGATATACAAAATACAGCATTTTTTTAACTTTGGCACTTATAGGACCAAATTACGGTTGTATTTCAAGGGAGCAAGTTGTAAAGCTTGGGGGGAATACAAAAAAAAATTTAGTGCGGGCAGTGTTTTAGTTTGAAATCTACTGATTCTTATGATTGTTACTTAATTTTGCTTTTTAAAATTTGTGTAATCATTAAGGACTTTTATAAATAATGTTTATATAAACAAACATATATGTTATTAATAAAATTATATTATTGATATATTATATGCAATAAATTTTAATATTAATGATACAATTATATAATGAATTTATATAATAAAAACATTTAACTAGTATATTAATTTGAGGGGAAGGGGGATTTAAAAATTAAATATTTAAAAATATTTTAAATGTAATTTAATTTTACATTTAATTGGTATTTTAGTTTGAAGGGGTGCACTAAAAATCTTCAATTTGGGTGGGGATATGGCATGCTTGGGCCCCTCCCTCTTCTACGCCAATGTGTGGTTTTTAAATTTTTTTTTAGTCAAATGTTAAAAAAAATTTATATAAAAGAAACTATTTAATTTATACTAGGATTAAACTAATAATTATTGCAATTAAAATAACATGTTTAAATTATTTAATACTTAAGGTAAGTTTTCTAGTCCTAAGGGGCTATGTACTGCCAATTATACTACGCATCTTCTCTAAAAGATGTATATTGGGGTGTTTTAACAAGTGATCTAGACCTTCCTCCATGGTTGTAAAGCCTGCGTGCTATTGTTATCGGAATACCGTGTTATTACTGGATATTATATTACACAGGTCAACAATTTTTTGAGAGTTATGAGTTAACTACAGAGATCACACCTGCTATCTCAGGAAATATCAAATTGGTTTGCCATTTTTCCTAACCAAACTAATTTAAACTTCAAATTATATTTACATTAAAAACCGATAATATATTGTGTCGTATTTAAATTTCGACGCGAAATATTTTGTATTATCTAAATGCCGATGTAAGAGCTTGATATATTAATAAATTTCTTTTCCCATTATTTGTGATTAAAAATATAAGTTACAATGGATTTTAATATGCAAAAACAATTTTTTAATCTTTTCTTTTTAGGATATATTTAGATCTGTCAATTTGGTCAAAAAAGGTCATTTTACGTTATAGACGGATCTAAGGAGCCAAAGACGGAAGAAACTAAGAAAAACAAAATACATATATGAGATTAGGCCATCATGGGGATGCATTATGTTTTTATAAAATTTACGTTTCTGGCATTGATATTTGTTGACCTGTGTTATTGACAGCGTAATAAATCCGCTTACTAAGTTTGGAAACTCAACAATTACATTTTAATTACCGTGTCAACACTAAAATTTATAATATTAATTTTTAAGTGCCTAATAAAGTTGCGTTCAATTTTTATTTATTTCAATTTCATTCAGGTTATCAAAATAAATGTCCTTATTTGTGTTTAAAGATTGCAAGATGTTATAAATTTATGTTATGTTGCAAGAAACCTATTTTGAACAATATTTAACTCAGGTCTTCAATCGGATTTGCCAATTTGTTATCATTTGTCTTTAAATATTTGTTCAATAAGGTAATTAATTTTTAGGGCTGTAATAACGAGTATCAAAAAAATAATTTTTTAATCATTTTTTACGATTAAAATGATTAATTTGTAGAATTTTTTATGCTAAAAAATGAAAAAGAAATTAACTTTAATCTGTTTTTATAAGTGCCTGATAGGTAGTCACATTTGGCACCATTGTAATGGTATATTTTTAATGTATGTAATGGCAGATTTAAGCTTTTTCACTGTTTAGAATAGTGAAATAATCTTTTTAGCTCTTTAATATTCAAAATCGCATTGTATGGGCATATCAACGACATATTTTAATAGGAAAAACATTTAAGTTAAAAAAGAAGGTCGATAGGTTTGATAGAATTAGTTAGTTTAAACTTTGAACCTTAGCACCATACCTTCGCTAAATGCGATAGAGTAGAAAATAATATGATTGACATGAGTAAATAAATAAACATTGTATATAACTGAAGCCTTATTGCAAAAAAATAATTTAATTTTTAGTTTTTGTAAAAATATCATAATATATTTTTTTTTACCTTTTTAAAGAGTTAAATTTTCATTATTCTTTGATTCAATGATCCCTCTTTTATTACTATTACCTTTTATGAGCAACACACGTATTAACTCTATTTTACGATAAAGAATATAAATTCATTATCAGGGGGGTATTTACGGGTTATCAAAAGGGTGGCAATTGCCCCCCTTTAAAATTTTTTTTTAAATTTTTATAATGTATTTTGCGGTTGAATTTAAATATTAAATAAAGAAAATAAAAATCAATAAAATTGCTATTTTTAGACAATATACAGCCTTATAAATTAATTTTGCAAAAAAATATTAACATTAAAATTAAACTTGTAGTTCCTTTCCTCGAAAAAAATTTCTTGCCCCCCTTTAGAAAAGTTTCTGCATACGTCCCTCCTGTACATTATAAAATATAATTTTTAGACCATAGTTTCTACCAATTGCATCAAATAAGGCGTTTAGGGCCTGTCTCTTACATTATAAATTTTGCCTAATATTTATAATAAGAATAGTGACTGATTAAGCTTTTCCTTATTTAATTTCAATTTCATTTGTTTGCCCTACAAACCAGCAATTATAAAAGATTTGTCCATACCTTTTATTTCCAACTCAAAAAGCCACTTTTTGAATTGTATGGTGGGGCTACTAAAATAGGTTAGATTGGAACCATAGCATTTATATTTATTGTCATAAATGTACTTATAATATTATTCTTATTTTAACCATGAGTTAAAACTTTCTTTCCTGAAATTTAGACTGGAGCTGAAATCTCTCTCTTTTCAACAAAATAATTCAAAGTTTGATAAATAATTTTTTGGGCAACTTTTAACAATTTTTTTCACCTAAGGTCACCGACAATAGTCATGTCAAGAGCCTGGATCGTATGAAAATTTCTATTTTTTTTATTTTGTTTAAAAAATCTCAAGTACATGTAAAGCTGCTTTGCTTTGCCAAAACTTGAAAACATATTTATATCAATAAATGCTAGGGCCAGTTTGGCCATATTAGACTCTAAGCCTGACCGTGATATTTTGGCTCAGCCAGCCTGACATACATTTTAAAGCCTTGGCCAGCCCTGAAATTGGTATTTCAATAACGTGATCTAACTTTGCCTGGATTTACAAATACGGTCTGGAAATTTTTTATTGCAATAACATTAAAAATTATCATAAAAAAACAGTGTGTAACCCATTGCTGAGTTATAATAAATTCATTATTTTTAGTTCTACAGTTAAAATAAAGGGGAAAATGAGATATTAATAATGCCCGACCCGTAATCTATATTTTACAGGCTCAGCACAATGGCCTGTTTTTCTAGCGGGCCAGAACCACGGGGGTCTCATTTGAACTTAAGTTTTATAGGCACCCCTAGCATGAAACCAACTAGGTCGTATAAATTCGACCACGTTAAAATGTGGATAGTTATGAAATATTAACGAAAACTATATTATCTTCGATTAATTTTATAAAAATACAAATTTTTTTAATTATCGCTCTTTTTTTATTCTGTTAGAAACGTACCATATTTAAACAATTTAAATATTCTTAAATACCTTTTATACAAACTAATAACTCTGTAACAAATATAATTAAAAGATTCATACAGAGCCGTGTGGGTCAAACCTGGCTCGGGCCTCCTCTTTTCCGGTGGACTTTTAATTTTTACCACTAATTTGGATAAAAATTGCCCGGCGCGCCCGCCACTCTCAAAGATAGTTGGGGTTTGCCAGGTTGTCCATCTAAAATCAGCTGGGCCATTAATCTCAGAAAAATGTGCTGCTTATAAGATAACTGTTTAAGTTGAATACATAGGAGGAATATATTGGTTGGGATTTAGTAGCTCAATATTAAGTAATTTGTATCCTGGTGGCTAGTCCACCAGGATATCTCTTAGGAATATAGATATAAAAAGGTTTGATATATGCTATTTGTTAACTAATAATTTATTAAGATAAGATGAATAAAAGTAATGATATTATTTTATTTAAAACTAATTCTATCAAAAAAACTATTTTTTGCCAGTCATGATGACACAGATGAATTTAGCCCATCAATCAATCAATTGTCTAATGTTATAATCCATTAGTATTACGGGCTACGTCAATAACATTATGTAATAAATCTCTTAACCAAGGCTGGCCGGTGACCCATTGGCACTTCTATGTTTCTTGGCGCTAAATATGCGTAATATTAATATTGCTTATAGGTATTTAGTGAAATTAGCTTGACGCCCAGCATTGCTTTGCACTTATTATTAAATCGGCTCTGTTCCTGACCGTTAATGTATTTATCCTAACTAAAATTAAAGATCAAAACGGTGGGCCACATCCAGGGTTGTTAAATATTCCGAACTTTCCGTTCCCTTTCCTTACAATGGATTTCCCTTCCAAGTTCCGTACGTACGGAACTCTAGATGGAGTTCCCTTTTTATTTTTAAATTTTTGGAAACCTTTCCGGAAGGGGTTCCGGAATGTTCTTACAACCATTTTTTTAAACTTACTAATATATAAGGCAGGCACGATTCTAGACCCCTTTTGGGGGGGGGGGGGGGGCAGTGCCCCCCAAAAATTTTTGTTTGCCCCCCCCCCCAAAAAAATAATTTAATTTGCCCCCCCCCCCCCCCCATAAAAAATTTAATTTGCCCCCCCAAAAATACATAGCAATTTTATTTCTTCCACATAATATAATTAAATTCCGTCAAAAATATTTAAAAAATATCTTAAAAATATTTAACAAATATCTTAAAAATATTTACTTTTTTCAAAAGTGTTTTTATTCATTGATACTTCTCATCCGCAAGAGAGATCAAACTAATAGAAATATATAAGAAAAATTAGATTTCACAGAAAGCTTTATATTTGTGAAACCAATTCAAAAATCTGATGCTTAAGAAATTTTCTCAGTTAACAACAATCTTTTGTTAGAATATAATCTAGAACCAAAGAACCTGATCGCACAATGCTACGATGGGGCGAACGTAATGCCCGGAAAAAAATGGTGTTCAAGTATTTCTAAGCAAAATAGCTGGACACCATGTCCCGTATATTCACTGCTTTAACCACCGATTGCATTTTGTTGTAAAAGATTGTCTTATTTTAAGTGAAGGGAGATTTTTTTGATAATTTTTCTTCCCTTCATAAATTTTTTCAACATGATGTAATCAAGGTAGTTAGTGAATGCGGGACCATACCCCGGCTGTTGCCCCATTGGTGGTGTGGTCACTACCTGCCCATTGTTTTTTTTTTAAAATTACACAGAAATATTTAATAATCTTTTAAAAATTAAAAATAAAAAAACTTTTATATCTTGTCACAGGGCCGAATCGGGGTTTTTTGTCCATATTTATAATCATTTATATATTTTTTTGTATTTAATTGAAAAATTATTTTATTTATTAAAAATAATTATAGATCAATTTCAATGCAGAACGATTTATATTTCTAAAACTTCTGATTTAATACATTTGTTAGAAATTAAAGAAATAAAAATACATTTGAAGATTTATTCAAAAATTGTTTTGAAATTAATATTTTTTTAAATGACAATAATTTATCTTTCTATGGATAAAAGAAAAACTAAACCGAAAGATTTTTCTGATTTTTATTTATTTTCTACTCATAAGTTTGAAAATATTTTAAATATTAATGAATAAACAAAAAGTCCATTTTTTTTATATATTTATTGATTCTATTTCCATTTTGATCACCCACGATTTTTTACCTATTCTATTGTTCAAAATCTTTACATTACCTTTGTAACATTTGATTTACCCATTATTTTCCATATAAGTACCCATTCCAGAGTCCTCTTTATTAAAATAAGTTCAATATTGATAAAATATTTATTATCCAATAGAAATTGTAACCAAAATTAGCTTTATGAAACTTAATAATTACAAAGAAATGGTTCTATTTGATTTTATCACCCCCCATTACATTTTATTATATAAGGTATTACAATGATGCGTTTACTAATGCGTATTTAACATTTTTCCTATAAGTTTGTTAATTGGCTCTTCAACCCAGTTGTAAGGAACACATTAATCTTGTTTGGCAAGGATAATAACAGGTGACAAGTAGCCAAATGCTTAGGTCATATAATGGTTCTTTTAGAACACGAAAAGGATCTTTACCTAGGGGCGACTTGAATTTTATTGACTGTTGTAATTTAATTAGACGTGCAAGAATCCTCTAAGATTAGAATAGTTTTGATCTATACAATACACTGCACATAATCAGCTAATTATTGCTCTACTATTTTAACATGGTGCTAAACTTAGTATATGCTCATTTAACGATTATGCATATATTAATTACAAATATTTACCTTAATATTAATAACTCAGCTTATATATAACCAGTGTTTTTTCGATATAATTTTCTTTTAATTTAGCATACTTAAATATTTAGGTTTTTAAGATAATCAATTTTAACCGCTTTTAGCACAGATAATATGGCGTTTTCAGCGTTTTCTAAAATCAAAAGTTTTATATAAGTTATTTTTATTATTCATATATATCATATTTTTAATTTTCATGCCCCGCATTATGATACGGCAAATTATCAAAGAGATACTTACAATTAATTCAAATCTCATATCTTTTTGAACAATTGAATTTAGTGAAAACAATTAATTTTGATTCACATATTTAATTTATAAACTCCTTTTTTTATAGAATTTTTTTATATTTAAATTTAGATTTCAACAGTTAACTGTTTGAAAACAAAAACATTATTTTTTGTTGTGTTTTTTTATGTTTTTAACAATTTTATAGAATTTTTAATAGAGTTTTAAAGTTTGATTAGAAAAACGGTATACAGATTTGAAAATTCGTAGGGTAGCAGGTTTAATATATATAGTTAGCTCATATCTCTCAAAAATTTGTTGAGTTGTGTTATATATAAGCAAAACTCAAAGCGCCGAAGGCGGAAAAAAAATTTTTGGGTGCCCCTTTTTTTAAAGTCCTTGCTACGGCTCTGAATATATACTTTCTCTATGATTAGAATTTTGTAGCTATTTAGTTAGTCTTTTATAGTTGGATATAAATTATAAATCCTACCTCAGTTTAAAAAGTAACTTGATTTAAAATAAATTATGAAATGTGTTTTTTTACTATTTTATTTAATTTTTTTTATCTAATTCTTTTGACATTCAACAATGAACTTAATATATGAAAAATGGATAAGAACCAAGCATGACTCACGACAAATTTTAAATGCCATTTAAAATCTTCTTACTATTTTTGTTAAATAAACTTCCTAAGCCAGCTTCAAACTTGGACAAATTTTAGTTTAAATAAAACAAAAATATATTTAAAAAAAAATATTTTAATAAAAGTTAAACTTTATTAATTCATAAAAATATTAAAAATAAAGTTCAAAATTCAAATAATTATTTTTATAAAAACCGATAATATTTGGTTCTATTTAGGTTGGGGTCAAGTAATATAAATGTTGATATAAGAGCTTGATTTACTTAGAAATTCCATATGTCATTATTTAAAAATCATTTAAAATTATCTAATTTTTTTGTCTGGGGATTCTCGAGGTCGCATAATTAGTCATTGGTCTGAACATTATCTTGATATGAACCTAGTAACATAGCCGAAGGCAAAAAAAACTACGGAAAATGGATACAGGTCAATAAATTTTCGAAAGCTGAGTTACATAGTCTACCTGCCATGTTAGAAATTTTCAAAACTCTTTACCTTTTTGCTAATCAAATTTAGTTAGTCAGCTATAAACATAAATTATTTTAGAAAAAAATGTCAAAAAAAACAGAAAAGATATATGGAAAAGTTGATATATGAGTAAGTTATTTCTCATTGTTAGAGATGATAAATATAAGTTACAAGCGATAAGAAAAAGGGATTCATAATTTTTTTCTTTTTAGGGTATTTTCAAGGTCGCAAAATCTGTTAAAAAGGCCATTTTTTAAATATGGACGGATATAGAGCCGAACGCCGAAGAAACTAAGAAAATTGAAAAACATATATGATATAAGCATCATGGAGATTTGTACATTTATATTTTTATGAAGTTTAATATTCTAACATATTTGTTGACTTGTGTTATTTATGAGAAAAGGCCATCTTAGGGATATTTTGAAGACATCAAAAAAGTACGAAAAAAATTTGATTGGTCAACCAATCTACCTTGTATATTGTGATCATAATCCTAACCTTAAGCCTAACTTACCTTAACCTAACTAAACCTCACCAAAACCCTAAGCAAACCTCACTCTCAGCTTATCTTACCCGTAATTTAACCTCAACCAAATGCTAAACTAACCCTAATCTAAATATGACCTATAATCTTAAACTATCACACAATGTTGAAGTATTTTATAGGTTTTTGTTATTTTATGGATTTAGGTTTCGTACAAATTTGTGTCCACCTTTATTATTTTTATTTTTATAAATATTTTTTGTTGACATTGATATTTGTCGACCTGAAATATAAATTAAACAAAAATATTTGACATATAAATATACTGCCTAAGTGCCCTCCAATAATGTACCTGATTAATGTATTAAGCCAAAAATTTTGATTTGATTCAAGGCTGATCATACATTAAAAATTAGTGCCTCGTGCGTACAGGCAAATATTTATTTGCTTAGTGCCTACGTGTACACACATGGCATGTCAAAACTCGCAAGTTTTGTGATTTGTTTTGACTCAGCATTAAAATGCATGATAACAATCTTATATAGTGAGCGTTTCGAGATGATTGAATTTTTTTGAAAATTTAGCTAAAAAATATTGGTTTAATTTAAGAAAAAAATTAAGGGCTAGATATTTGAAATCATCTTTGATATCAGCTGTGTTTAAGGCATGTCAAAACTCCCGGAGTCAAAGGAGTCCATCATCTCTGGAGGTCCGGAGTTTTATTATTTTAAAATTTGCTAGTAAACATTAGCTGGAAATAATGGAATTTGTAATTTTGTAGTCAGAACTCATTTTTGTTATATGAAAGTTGTAATTAAAGAGCAGCTAATTATTTAGTAATTACATACATTAACTAACAAATAATAAAAAAAAATCCAGAGTTTATGAACTTTTTCCAGACTCCCGAGTTTTATGCTCTAGCTGTGTTAATATAGATTCAGACATAAATTCTATAAATTTCTAAACGCTCATAATCAGCTAATTATTCCTATTTTGAGACATGGTTACAAATTTTTATTATTCGCATTTAACTTTTATGCTCATGTTTTATTTACCATAATATTAATTACTAATTATATAAACCGGTGTTTATTCATATATATTCTTCCAAATTAGCACACTTATACAATATGTTTTCATGATAAACAATCTTATTTTACTACTTATTTCCTAAAATCCAAAGTTTTATATAATTCATATTTATCATTCATATATATAATATCTTTATTTTTCACGCGCTTAGCTACCAAAGAATAAAACTATTACAATTAATTTATAAATCTCATACCTTTTTAAACAATTAATATTAGTGCAAACAATTAATTTTTTTACATATTTTATTTATAAACGCATTTTTTTTTGTATTATGTATATTTTACATTAACACTCTTTTAGAGTGACCTTAAATACTTTTTTTACATAATTGTAATATCGTAAAATTCATTGTTATTTTAATCCGTGATAGGGTATGTGGGGAATTTGCCTATCCCAGCATTTTTTTTATAAAGATATCTTCCACGAGAGAACAAAAATGTTTAATACTTTATGAAACTTTTAAGTTAATATGCGCTCTTTCCTTAATCCCTTTGTTTAGCCGCTGTTAAAGTTTTATGGTTAAAATAATTTTGCATAAAAGATGTAGTGCAATGTAATTGTTCATATAAGCTGTATGTAAAAGTCACAATATAGCAATATTTTTACGGTTAAGCGTTATTTAAAAACTACAAACTTAAAATAATTTAATCTTTAGGACATCCTACAAACGCAGGATTATTGTGTGAACACATGAAAACATCAAACAAAGCCATAATGACTATTAGCAAGTAATTTTATTTTACTATGTATCTAAAAAAATCTAAGATATAAATAAGTATTCATTTCCTTCACAAGGCAAAGATTGCTACTACATAAAACAACTAATAATAGCAAAACAAAGGCCCATAGCTATAAATATTTGTTATAGAATAGTAGTATTACCAGGAAAGTACACTAGGAGAATTACAAAATAGCAGAATTGAGAGTAGTGCAGGAAAAGATACAATTATGTAAGTCCTATATAGGCACGATTCTAGACCCTTTAAGGGGGACATTGCCCCCCCCCCAAAAAAAACATAGAAATTTTATTTTTGCCCCCCCCCCCCCAAATACTTATAAATTTTATTTTTGTCTTGGACCCCCATAAAATTAAATTTGCTCCCCCAAAAATATCCAAATAATATTATTCTAAAAATATTTTTTTTTAAAGTTTTTTTATTTATCAACACTTCGATAGAGAGATCAATCTATCTTAGAAATTATTTTTGTTGTTATTAGATATATAGAAAAATTTGATGTTACAGAAAGCTTTATATTTGTGAAAGCAATTTATAAATATGATGCCTAAGAAATTTGAGTTGTCAACAATCTTTTGTTAGAATATAATCTTGAACCAAAGAACTTGATCGCACAATGCTAGGATGGGGCTAACGTAATGTCCGGAGAAAAGGGTGATGTTAAAGTATTTCTAAACAAAATTGTTGGGCACTATGTCCCGTATATTCACTGCTTTAACCACCATTGCATTTTGTTGTAAAAAATTGTCATGAAATTATAAGTGAGAATTTTTTCTTTTCTTCATAAATTTGTTTAACATGATGCAATCAAGGAAGTAAGTGAATGCGGGACCATACCTCGGCTGTTTCCCCATCGGTCGTGGTCACTACGACGCCATTGTTGTTTTTAAATTTCAAAAAAATTTTATATACTCTTTTATGAATTAAAAATAAAAAAGTTCTTATATCATTAGGTCACAGGGCCAAAGCGTGGGGGTCTTTGACCATATTTATAATCATCAATATATTTTTTTGTATTAATCATTTGAAAATTTTATTTATTAAAAATAATTAATATCAATTTCTATGCAAATTTATGTTTCTAAAACTTTTGATTTAACCATTTTTTGTAAGATAAACAATTATGAAATACAAATAATTTATTTAATAATGTTTTGATAGATAAAATACTTTTTTAAATGACAATAATTTATTTATAGATAAAAAAACTAAACCTAAGAGTTTTCTGATTCTTATTTATTTTCTACTCTAAGTTTGAGATTAATTTAAATATTAATGATTAATCAAAAAGTATTTATTTTAATATAATTATTTATTAATTCTGATAATAGATTTTTTACCGATAATATTTATTTAGAATCTTTAGATTCCCTTTATAATTTTGATTATCCTTTTTTTGGCTATAAAAAAATTAGAGCCTCTTTAAGTAATATTGATAAAAATTCACTATCTAAAGAAATTTATGTAGCAAAAAATTTTTTAATAAAAAAAACTTAATAATTAAGAATTTGTTACCAATGATTTTGTTAAATTTTTATATACAAAGAATTCTAATTTATTTAACATTCTTTTGCTATTTGGCTCTTCAACGTCGAGATGTGAGGCCGCATTTTTAATAATAAAAAGTTTGAACATGGAATCAATTGATGTACATGTATATTTTTTGCAAAAAATTTTTTGCCCCCCGCCCCCCTTTCCTCCCAAATTTTTTTTGCCCGCCCCCCTTCCCCAAATTAAAAATGCTATGGGGCCTGCCCTATATATTTGTTTGGACTTACTAAGTGTTTATTGATGTTACTCTACCTTAAATTTTGATTGCGGAAATGTGTTTATAAAGTATTTATGTTTAATAAATCCAAAAAAAATAAGGTTATCATTGTTAAATTTGATCTAAATATCTTCTATATTCTGTTATAAATTTATTAGAGTGAATGTTTAACCAATTAAGTGATCATATATGTTTAAAAATTTAAAGAAGATTATTTTCTTGATTAAAGGCTTACAAACGCAATTGCTAGTAAATTTGTAACACGAATGCTGAAAAGGAGTCCATAAGGACCCCAAATAACCTATATAACTTCAGAAAAATTAGGGCTATAAACTATTTTTTTTTATATTTTGCCAAATTTTGCTTTTTAATTATAAATTAAAATATTATTAACGCAGATAGTAAATATTTTTATAAATACAAAAAAAATCTAAAAAATCGAAATTTTATATTATATATAACTTTAAATAAATTTTATCAATAAACTACATCTTTCAATATTATTGATTAATTTGTATTTTTAAAATTATATTTTAAGAAAGCATGAGTAAAAATTTGAAAAAAAAAAATTATTTTTGGCTAATCCAAAAAAAATATATGTTTTGGAGTAAAAATAAATAATTTATATAATTATTATACAATAGATATTTTATATTAAAAAAAAACTTTTTAGAAAAATACTAAAATAAGGTTGCAATTATTTAAGTTTAAATTTACATTGAGGCAGATTTTCAACTGTGAAATTTAGCGTGTGAGGTTTAAACCAGGGCTGGGAAAACAATGAGCCACAAAACTTTGGCTCATTTTTTCCCCTAAAACATAAAAAAAGAAAGGGAAAAATAAAGGGCCAAAATAAGAATTTAAAAAAAGCCCTACTAAGAAAAGGGGAAAAAAAACTCACAAAAAGTGGCTCTTAAAAAGAGCCCCAAAAAACCCATTTTATGTTTTCTATAATAATTTCAAAAAATTTTGATGGGTGGATTATTTTTTCTTAAAGCTCCTTTTTTTTAAGAAAAGGGGCTTTTCTTATACATGCCCCTTTTCTTTAAGCAAGAAAAGGGGCTTTTCTTTTGCCATGCCCACGAGTTTGTGGGCATTTGGAAAAAAAAAACCTCAAAAACTTGTTAAAAAAAAGCCCATTTAGTTTTTTTTCCCAGCCCTGGTTTAAACAGACCTTAATTTCTAAACAATTTAGTTATAAGACTTTGACCAATTTTTGATTTTAGATTTGTTTATTATGTATTTTAAAAAAAGTCACAAAAATTTGACCCATAATATTTAAAATCAGGTGGTACTGGGTACATATGGTTCCCATATTGCGGTTATAATTCTAAATTACGATGAATATTAAAATAGTAAAATGCTAAAACTTGTTAATTTTTTAGACCTTTTGTTTAAAAACTTAAAACGTAAATAATTCTTAAATTTTATTTTTGAATTTATAATTTTTAACAAAAATTCTGTGTCTCTATTAAGTTTAAAATTAAAATAAAAAAAAATTATTTAGAAAAATAATTTCAAGCCTAAAACAATGGACACAATTAATGTAAAAAACTGTAATTATTTAATTATGAAGCGCCAACATTTTATGGCCATTTAACTTTTAAACAAAATAAAAAAATGTGAGTTAAAATCTCAGTATATTTAACTCTTTAATACTTTATTCAAAATTTCATATCCTGATTACTAAATCTTGGGTATAAATAAAAAACCTGAATACTTCAAAAATGTGCAATTATTTTTTTTATATTGTTTATTCTTTTTTTGGTAAAAAATATCTAAAAAAGCGTAAAAATGTGATCAGGATTTTAATATATAATTTTGTCTAACATTATAATTGTAATTGTATCTTTAAAATTACCTGGACATAACCAACCTCCTTGTTTTATATAAAGACGAGTTCAATGTTGAAATTTTATCCAATTTAATTTATTTCTTTTTTACACCGACAAGCTCTCTTTGTTTTTATTGATAGTGTACATAGCGAATGCTAAAAAACAAATTTTTAAAAAATACACAATTCATTTTAAAAAATGCAATTGCTTTGCAACTAAATTTTTTTTTAATTATAAATTAATAAACAGGAGTCTTAGCATCCTTCAATGACAAAATCAAGCGTAAAATAATATAGAAGTTTAAAAAAATTTTAATGAAAAGTAAAATAAAACATTTAAGCATAAAATAATTATAATATATATATCAAGTTTTTTACGATGAAATTTGCACATTTGACACCCAATGTAGCAGTTTTGAAATTTTGTCTCAAACCTTTTTTCTTCTTTTTTTTTGAATGAACATATAGCTTTTTTTAAACTTCATAAGGATTTAACTAAGGAACTTAATTTTAGTCGTTAATATTGAAGGTTGTGTTAAGTATTATTTTTTAAATTAGAAAATAATGTTTTGTTTAAAATTATATTTGCTTACAACTTATTTCAAAGGAAATCAGTACTATTTAAATTAGAGACTAAGGCCAAGAGCCAAGCCTTCCCCCTCCAGATGCAATCCCGCCATAAGGGCCAGGCTAAGTCAAAATTTAGAACGGGCTGGACGGGCCTGAGTTTAAAAAAGGAAATACAGGCCAGGCCGAGGTATTTAATCTCATAATGCCCTAATTTATTTGACTATTCACAGATCAAAAATTATAAATAAGTCAAAAAAAGATATGACACAGGAATAATAATTTATATGTAGGTCTTATACCATATGTATCCGTTTTCCGTGGTATCTTTCTACTATGGTTTTGCACAGTAAAATCACTTGTAAGTTTTCTTAAATAATGTAAACTAAGTATATCAATCTTTTGCATCCACATTTAGGTTATATATCACAGGTCAACAAATATCAATGTCCGAAACGTGAATTTTATTAAAACATAAAAGAATGCATCCCCATGATGGCCTGATCTCATATATATTTTTCGTTTTTCTTAGTTTCTTCCATTTTTGGCTGCTTAGATCCCTCTCTAACGAAAAATGGCCTTTTTTGACCAAATTGACAGATCTAAATATACCCTAAGAAGAAATAATTTAAAAATCTTTTTTGCATATAAAAATTCCTTGTAACTTATATTTTAAATCACAAATAATGAAAATATTTTATTAATATATCATGCTCTTAAATCGGCATTTAAATAATACAAAATATTTCGCGTCCAAACTTAAACATGACACGATATATTATCGGTTTTTAATGAAAGTAATATTTAAAGTTTGAATTTAACGGTTAAATATTGTAAATATGCAAAAATAAAAATTCAATTTATTTTTGTTTTTGATGGTTTTTTGTTCTTTTTTCTGAAATTTTTAATGTTTATAATTGACTAACTAAGTTTGATTAGATGAAACGGTAAACGGATTTGATAATCCCTAAGATGGCAGGTTTGGTCTCTATAGTTAACTCACAACTCTCAAAAAATTGTTAACCTGTGTATAATATTTGGCACCCCAACCTTAATTTAACGATATATTATCGTTATTAGGTAAAAAAATTATTTGACGTTTGCAGTTGGCTATTTTAAATTGTTGGAACCTTTTATGTATACATATAAAGATTTTACTGTTTGTAGTTCTTATTAAGTTTGATTGGATAAAAATTAAAACGATTAAAATGGCTCCTGCTTGAGTTGGCTCATAACTTAATTTAATCTGTGAAAAAAAATAATAATGATAAATTTATTATCACAGAAAATACTATTACTCCGTATTTTATTAACAAAAATAATTTTAGTTTTTAATAAAATAATTTTGAAGGGCCGTACTTTAATGTTGTTGTTTATTGTCCCCTTCGTTGGAAGTTGGTAGTAAGATTGATGAGGTCAGCTAAGGATTCCAAAGATTTATAGGAGAGATAGGAGGCCCGCGGTTGTGGCATATGAGCTAGTGTTGTATATTCAGAAGCCGATTTGCAGTTTTTGTAAATTTTATTTGAAGATCTCCCTGACGTGCTCTTAAGTTTGCAAATAAATAGCAGTGTACAGACCGGAGTTGAGCCAGGTGGGAACATATGTTCCAAGGTTAAATACGGGAAAGGGTCGGCCGTTTATATCTATGTAAATTAATAGTTTGCTATGGTTTTATTTACTGCAAAGGTGTGGATAGGTTTGATTAAGGTTTTAATGATAGTAGTCAATGAAAGGCCGGATTTGGGTAATGCACCTAAAGTAGAGGGTTGCTTTTACTATCCTGTTGGGTAGGATGAGTTTAAATTGGGCCGCCGTGAAGTATATGTCGGGCAGGCCGGTGATTACCATTCCATCTAAACTCTATTTCATAATGTAAATTTCGGAGTTTTATGCATTAATTCGTAGCTTGAGGCTCATATAGGCAAATTACTAAACGTCATATGTTTAATTAGCTCGCCTTTCTATTTCCTTCATCTCAAGCAATCAGATGCGCATTACATCTATGCCTTGTTTAACACAAGTGACAGGAATCGATCTCCGTGCATACATTCTGAAAGTATCCTGAAAAGCCTCTATAATAATCAAGCATCATGCAGAATTGTTGGTATCGACATCCTTGTCAATGGGGTATTTTTTCGTACCTAAATCTATATACATTTAACATTGATATCAAAGTTAAATCCCACCCGACACTTTGCTAACCCACCCCCCCCCCCAATTTAGACCGAGCCGGACCCATGAAATGTGACTGCCGGTGGGCGCATGGTCTTAATTAAAAAATTTTTATTTGTACCCTGTTTTAAGCGCCTTAGGTAGGAGCAGGCCTTAAACTTGACACGGGCCTCACTTTTTCGGAAAAAATTTAATTTTTTTTTATTTACATTCCCTCTTTTTATAAAGGTAGCCTGGATATATGCCAAGCCTATCCAAATAAACTATCTCTTTTAATATTTACTTACAAACATCGTTATAATAAAGTTTAACTCTAAAATTGTTTTATGTATTTATAATATCATTAAACCGCATGACTGCGTATCTAAAATATACAATTTTAACGTTTATTTTATGATTGTTGATATGCATAAAAAGAGAACATCTATTAAACCTCAATAAACCAAGCCAAATATTTATTTATTTTATTAGATTTAACTTTGTGGCTGTTGTATTATTGAATAAAGGAAAAAAATAAGTTTTTACAAATTTTTCAACCTTATTATTTTTTCTAAAATCCTCCCAAAATTTTTTTTATATAAAAAATTTAACAAATAATTTGAATTTTGCCGAGGATAAATATTGAGAATCAGGTACAATTTTTAATATTGTTCATCAAACTAACTATAAAGGGTAGTAAAAGTTAACAATTGAAAGCATACAAATTTTAAGTTTTTATTTTTTACACCTTAAAATTTTAAAAAACTTGGCAAACTTTTGTTTTTGTCTCATAAAAAGCTATGGGTACGTTAAAAAAATTTTGGGGATATATATGTTATATAGCTATGATTTATGTAAAAAATGCATTTTTTAATTTTAAAAGGTTTGGTGGTAACCCAGAAAGTCGGCTTTGAGAGTAAATTATTGAAAATTGCCAATTTATCTGAAGTTACCTTTTTCTTTCCGAAGTTAAAAATAGTATGAATAAAGTTAATACGTTATAGCCTAACATAGACCCTACTTCTGACTTTTTTTATATAATTAAATTTGGCACTTTTAAATATTTTAATATAATGCAGGGAGCAAATATTTGTCTGAAAACCGAGTACAATTATTTTTTTTTTAATTTTTAAAAAGCCATGTCGGTCCCATTTATGAACTTAAATAATTATAAAGAATATTAAGGAGTATATTTTAGCAATTAAAAAAAATGTTTTTTAGTTATATTTTACTGAGTATTCTTTATGAAATTGTAAGTTTGTAAAATATTTATTATAAACACATGCAAGATAGCCCCTATTGCCTTCTTAAAAATAAAATAAAAATTAAGACTCTAGCTATAATACTTTATAACTTATAACTTCCCAAACTTGCATCAGATGCGAAAATTATCTTGCGAATTTTTCTTTTGCCCCTATCCCCGTCAAAAATCAATTCCGGTCAAAAAAAATTCCAGATTATGAAATTCAAACTACCTCCATGCAAAATTTCAGCTAAATCTAAAGGGGTACCCCCCCCCCCCCCCCCGGACTTGTTGGATTGAGCTGGAATTTGCTTAGTTATAATAACTAGGATTGCTTATTATATAAGAATCAACCAATTTCATTATTTTAATGTGTGTATTGTGAATTTATATAATATAGTATAATTAATTTTTTAGGTTAAGTCATTATGTTTGGATTAACAAAAAAAATTACCCAGTTTCTCAATTGCAAAAAAAACTACCCCTTTTAGTCATAAGCTCTTCACACCCTTCCACTTTAAAATGCTCAAAGACTCCTCTGCCCTCCCCTTCCTCAATTGTAACGGCATATTCGGGACTATCTATGTTTTTGATGACAAATGAAAATTAAATGACGCTTAGGAAAACTCACCAACTTGAATATATTTTTTATATTTTTGATAACTTTTTAATGGCTTATAATTTTTTCAAAACTAAAGTTAATTTGCGTTTGATTGGGCGTCTCGAACGCTACGATAAAACTGTTATTTTATTAATATTTAAAAAAAATAGAAACTTAAAGTGCTTTTAATTGTTAAATAAATCACAGCCCGAATTGTTGTCTTTAATAATATTAAAAGACGTTGAACGTGATTAGTTGGCACCAGAGATCTGAAAAAATTCATAGTTAAAAGCCCAACTCTTCTTAAATCAAATATGTGTTACCTAGACTTTTTTATTTTATCATATCTTTTTCTTTTAGACGTCTTCAGACATATTTTACAACAATTTTACCATTCCTTCCAACACAACGGAGGTACTTTTTTTGTATATTTTTTTTGTATAGTTCGTATCAAAATATACATCACAGGTCAACAAATATCAATGTGGCAAGAAATAAGTGCGAAACATAAAAGACATTCCTATGATAACCTTATCTCATATGTATTTCAGTTGTTCTTAGTTTCTTCTACTTTAGGCTCCCTGGATCCGCCCATATCGAAAAAGCCTTAGGTCAAATATTTGAGAGTTATGAGCTAAGATCAAACCTGCAATCTTAGAATCCGTTTACCGTTTTTTCTAATCAACCCTAATTAGTCAGCTATAAACATTGAAAATATATGAAAATAATATCAAAAAAGATTTCAAAACAAAAATAAAATAAATTTTTTTATTTCCCTATTCCCAACTGTTTGACTGTTAAATTCAAACAAATTATATTTATATAAATAATTCAATAATATATCGTTTTGTATTACCTAAATGCTGATGTAAAAGCTTGATATACCCAAAAATTGATTTCTCATTGATTGCAAGATAAATATAAATTACAAGATTTTTAGGGTATACAGGGCACATCTGTTAAAAAGGCCATATTTTTAATGGACGAACCGCCATAAGCGGAGGAAACTAAGAAAAGCGAAAAATATATATGAGATTAGGTCATTGCGGGAATACATTCTTTTATGATTTCATAAAATTCACTTATATAGCATTAATATTAATAAGCAATGAAAATTTTTATTATATCAAGCTCTTACATCAGCATTTAGATAATATAGAATGTTTTACATCCACACTTAAGTACGAGTATCCATTTTCAATATAAATATTATTGAAGTTCAAGTTTAATAGTTTAACTGTTGGAAATATGCAAGAAAAAAATCAATTTATTTATGTTTTAAAAATTTTTTTTTTGAACATTTTTTTAAAATTATTAATGTTTGTAGCTGACTTACTAAGTTTGATTAGAAAAAACGGTAAAAGGATTTGAAAATTTTTTAAGATGGCAGGTTTGATCTCCGTAGTTAGCTAATAACTCTCAGAAATTTGTTGATTTATATATTTAGTATGATTAGCATTTAGGCATTAGATTTGTGATTTTCATTAAAAATTATTATATCTAATATATATTACGCAAAATGAAAAATTTAACATTCCTAACCATTCTGAAAAGCATAAAATATTTGAATCGCTACCAAATTAGGCATTTTAATACCATTTTTAAATAATTATAAAAAATCTACAAAAATAAACAATGCCCAAAAATTAAATATTTATTACCGGTATCGTTTGTTACAGTACTACCGTTTTTACATATGTTTTAGATTGTTTATAAAATGCAAATTATATGATAACATAGGTCGACAAATATCAATGTCAGAAGAAAAATAATTTCTGTTCATACAATACAGCTGAAATAAATTTTAAAATTAAAGGGTTAATTTAATTGATCCTGATGAAAAAATGTGTTACTTATAGATTGGGGTAGAAAATAATTCGTAAGTGAATAATGAAGTTCGATATGCATAATAATAAAATTTATTTTAGATAAAATAGTGAAATTATAAATAAATGTAATATAGAAAAAGACAGGAATTTTTAGGTCGCAAAATCATTCTCTTTGGCCAACTTCTCAAATTTTTAACTTAGGCTACAAAAAAAGTTTTTATTTTTTGTAAAATTTTCATTACTTAAAAACTTTTGTACAAGGTCGAATTTTTTAAATTCGCAAAATTTAGTTTAAGCACATAATATTCTTTTTTGATAAAATTTTTTATATATAAAATTATACGAAAATAAAAACAATTTGCACGTGGCCTTCCCCCGAGCTGTATGGCACCTTTTCAATAACATTTGGTTGAAAAACGTAGAAGATAGGGCCACGTTGTAGAAAATTTTATACTCAGGTATCTCATATATTTGAGAAAGCCTTTAAAAATTATTATTGTAACCATCCTGCTGTTATAAATAACGCATGGCTGTTTGAGAAAACAGGCTAAATATTGAAGCGCTATATATCAATCCCACATAGGTTCATGTAATTAAAGACTATGGGTATACCGATTTACGTTACCTACGAGGAAACGAAATAATCAAGTCAGAAAGGTATTTTAGATCATCGTCCCCGGTGAAGAGAAATGAATTAGACAATCGATACTATGGTAGGATAACAGCTGGAAGTTATAAGGATTGTTTTTACATTGGCGCCTGTTAATGAACTTGAAGAAATCAAATGAAACATTTTGTATTTTAACCTTTTGTTTTATACTCTTAACATAACATCTTTTTTTTTTATATAAATAAAGGTTACAATTCACAAAGAATATATCGTGCCCGACGGGCCAAAAAATTTCAAAAACAATTGACATGCCATGTCAAAAATTTGTAAAAAGACTATTCTGATTTGGCTGCAATACGATTTTTACTTCATATGTATATTATTTTATTATAATGTAAAATTAAATTTAATAGATTAAGTAAGTTTGAAAATTTGAGAGAGACACGAAAAATATTAATTTAATCTTATTAGAAATAAAAATTGATTTAAATATAGAAAAACATCGAAGAAACAAACAGTAAAAGATTAATTATTTTTAAATGAGTTATAATAAGAAACAAAAATTATATTTTAATAATATTTAAGGTTATTCAATGTTTCTTTGTCGTTTTTCCCGATTGCCCCTTCCGGTGTGTATTATTTTCATGAGCTTTTGCGGCGTTATTATTATTATTATTATTACTTCTCGATCTATATAAAAAAATTGAATTTAACTAGAAAACCATAATAAAACAAAACAATATTTAGCAAATACATCTTCAAAATAGGCTAATGTAAAAAAGTATTAGTATTCAATAGAATAACAAATGTTACAGAAATAACTGAAATAAATAAATAAATAAAAATTAATGTGTAAAAAAAGGGTAGAGAAATATTAATAAAACTATTTGCTTTGTAAGCTGGCGAACGCAACAAAAATAATAAATACATCGTTTTTACAAAATTTTTTTTAATTAGTTTACTGCCCCTAAAATGCTAAAGTTAAATAAGGAATTATTAAAATATATAACAAAAATTCTAGATAAAATAGAAATTTTAAATATTCGATCTACACGAAATACCATTTAATTCTTTAAACAAATTTTTTCACTATAGTAAGGTAAACCTTTTTTTTGCAATAAAAACAAAGTTCATTTTGAGTGCCCATGATAATTAAACAATAATTTTCGGTGCGTTAATAATAGCACGTGGTTGTTTGGTCGCTACTATGAGAGATAGTTATTAGGTTGATTCCCTTACTGAATGCCTCTTTGATTTGCTGCATGTTGGTAGGATTGGCCCCTATTAAGTGTATTCCGTTACTGAAAGAATTATTATCCAACTTAGGCTCCAGGCCCGACAGAGCGGCGTTTTCGAGGTCCGGCTTATTTTTTGGCAAGTCGGGCGGGCTTTCAGGTCCCTCGAATCTCCATTTGATATAATAAATATTGTTCAAGCACCACTTGAGGTCATAAAACTAACATATTTTTCAAATTTAGTTTCATTATATATATAGTATAATAAATTCAAAAATAGATAAAATTTAATTTAAAATCTATTTTTATTAAGCACATCTTGGGCAGAAAATTGTAAAAGACAGATATAGGGGGAGAAGGGTGGGGTGCAGAATATATATAAGATTTCGAAATGATTGGCATAAAATTTATTAGTAGTGAAAATTAAAAAGATACCACAAATGAAAAGGTTTATTTAAAAAAAGGAATGGACCGACAATTTTATAAGTTACAATTCCAAAACCCTTAAAATTATACAAATAATTTTATTAAATGTTAAAACATTCTACATGGATGACACCTTTAAAACAGCACAGTTCTTGATAACGAAAAAATTTTACCAATTTTTTATAGATTTTACGCTTTTGAAATTTAGTTCATTATTTTGTAAAAAATACGGACTCTGCGTTTTTTAATTATTTCTTTACTAATACCACCATCTTAATAAACATTTTGACCATATCAAATAATAATATTTACACATGAAATACACCATTCCATTCTAATTTTTATTATTCCTTGACAAATAGATTAATATCTTCAAAAATTTGGTCATATTTAAATTTTTTGAATATAATTTTTTATATGTTTATTACCGGAAAGTACCATTTAAATAAAAAAGCAAATAAACAGTTTATACATAAATGAGATGTTATTTGTAGTTCAATCCGAGTCAAAATAAAAAGAAAAATTAATAAATGTTTAGCACACCACCAAATGACTTACATACACTTTAATATTCTAAGTTTTATGAAATAATAAATTAAGTGTAGACATTCTTTGCTAACCATTATTGAGCCTATATCTATATATATATAATACATACTTCATTTTTTCTCGAAACTTCATCTCACCACCTTTCATTAGCTAAGTTAACCTAATATACTCGAAATTTCTTATGGTTATTTTTTAGCTTTTTTCCTTATGAAATTCAGGATTTTATGGCATCCTAAAAAAACCAAAAAACATTAATTCTCAATTTTTGATATTAGCCGTTAAATTTTTTTTATTTTTAAAATATTTTTTAGCCGCAGCCTTAAATGGACAGGCAATGTACTTTAGATGCGGCTAATACTAATTTCAAAATTGAAAATAAAATATTTTTAATATAACAAACTTTAATGGCTAATCTAAATAGGGGCCCCGAATCTGTACGAAACCAAAGGATATAAAATTCTGAATTTCCACAAAATAGGAAAAAGTTAAAAAATAACCAAGATCAAGTAGGTTAACTTAGCTATTAAAAGGTGTGATTAAGTTTCGAGATGAAAAAAAGTATATAATTAAAAGTATTTATATATTTTTAATATTTTAGCTATTTGTATAGGCTCAATAATAATTAGCATAGAATGGCTAGATTGAATATTTTATTATTTTATGACACATAAAATCAAGTGTATGTAAGTCATTTATAGGTAAGTGCTAAACAATTATTAATTTTTCTTTTTGACTTGGATAAGAACTACAAATAACATCTCATTTATGTATAATACTGAGTATTTGCTTTTTTGTTAGGTAAAGACTATAAAAAAATGGTAAAATAATTTCTTTGTTATCAATATGAACTGTTCTGTTCTAAAGGTGTCATCCATGTAGAGTCGTTTAATAAAATTATTTGTAAAATTTCACAAGGGTTTTGGAAATGGCATAAAAAGGTGTTTATGTCAAAATTAAACGAAAGATGGCCTTTTTTGACCAAATTGACAGATTAAATAAACCTTAAAAAGAAATAAAAATCTTTTTTGCACATAAAAATTTCTTTTAACTTATATTTTTAATCACAAATAATGAAAAATAAATTTTATTAATTCAATTTTACATCTTCATTTAGATAATACAAAATATTTCGCGCCCAAACTTTAATACGACAAGATATTATATGTTATCGGTTTTAAATGAAAATATTATTTGAAGTTTGAAATTAACAGTTGAACTACTGTAAATATGTAAATATAAAATTTTAATTTATTTTTGTTTTTGAATCTCTTTTGGTTTTTTGACCTTTCTTCTAAAAATGTAATGTTTATAACTAACCATTAAGTTTGATTAGGAAAAACGGTAAACGGATTTGATATTCACTAAGATGGCAGGTTTTCTGTTGTCAACTCATAATTCTCAAAAAATTGTTGACCTGTGTATATCATATTTAAAATGAATACCATTAGTTCTACAAGCACTCAAAAGAGCATTAATTGGTGGCAAAATTGAAGATGAAAAATTTGACATAGCCTCAACTATATAAAATTTAAATTAATTATGATAAATTTAACCCGTCTAGTATAATAATCAACATTATATAAGATATGATTACCATAAGTTTTATAACATTGAATGTATTAAATGATTAGGTTATGGTTAAAGTAAATGTAAGATTAGTAGGATTTGCGTGATGTGAAGGGTTAGGGTTAGTGTTAAATTAGGGTATAGTGTTGTTGTTGATTATTGCTCCATTCGTTGGAAGTTGGTAGTAAGATTGAGCTTGATGGCAGATATGGATGGATTTATCCAAAGATCTATAGGAGAAATAGGAGGCCCGCGATTGGGGCATAGGAGCCAATGTTGTATATCGTCATATGCTGATTTGCAGTCGTAGCAGATATTATTTAAAGATGGGTCCAATGTGCTAGATATATTAGAGGACCAGACCGGGGCAGCGTAATCGATTTAGATATTGCATTTTAACTTACTGAGAGAGTTTTCTTATTTTGGCCCCGAGTAGATTCGGCTATGGCTTCAAGTAGTTTGTTCCGCCTGTTAACTTTATCTTATAGAATTATGTTTATTAAATGTAAACAAGGGATTAAAGGTTACACCAAGAATTTTAAGGTATTTAACAAGTGGTAGGACAGAAATTGATATAAATATTGGGTGGTAATTAACCTGATGAGTGGGGGGAGTGAATATGGCTACAGAAGATTTCGAGGGTGAAAACACCAGGCAACGTTCTGAGAAACATTTCGATACGGCTTCTAATTAGTTATTAAGTGAATTTGATAGAGATTCAATTTCAGGGCTTGTAAAAAGATTAATGTCGTCTGCATAAGAGGCAATATTAATGTTGATTGGTGGGGGCGGAATATCTTTAATGTAGGCATTGAATAACACAGACGATAACACGGACCCCTGGGGGAGGCCATCGCGAACGCAACGAGTTTGGGATTTGATGTAGCGAGAATTGGTAAAAGCCTGTCCATGAATAAAATTGAAAAGCCAACGGATAATATTGGCTGGTAATGTTGAATCGTAGAATAGATTAGATAGAGTATTGTGATTAACTGTGTCAAATGCGCGGATCAGGTGCAAGGAGACGAGTCCTGTTTGATAAGCTGGTTTCTTTTGATTGAAGCCATCAGCAATCGCTGTGGAAATTTTAAGGAGGCATGAAGTAGTAGAATGCATTGCCCCGAAATCCATGTTGATGACGTGAAGAAGCTAGGTGTTTTTTAACGAACGGTAAAATAAGCGACTCCTAGATCTTTACTGCTAAAGAGAGCAAGGATATGGGTCAATAAGAGGAAGATACGTCTACTGGTTTGTTAGGTAGTATGGGAATAATGCTAGATAATTTCCAAACTGAAGGAATGTCTGTTAGGGTTTAGTGTTAGGTGTTTTGATAAGATTGGATTTTAACTTCGCCTATATCTTATCAAAAATTTAGCCCTTATTTCAATTTAATCTTTTAACTTTAACCCTAAACCCCGACAGTGCCCACATTTGGGGGTGGAAGGACAAAAATAAAATTTATACTTTTGGGGAAGGGGGGGAGGACAAATTTAATTCGGGGAGAGGAGGGGGGCAATCAAAAACTTATTTTTGGGGGGGGGGGGGCAATGCCCCCTAAAAGGGGTTTTGAATCGTGCCCGATAAATAATTATTATTTTTAATATCTCTTTAAAAAATATATAAATTTCCTACTGTTAAGATAAAAATTTCATTTGTAAAATGTTTTACAATATTAGGTTATAAAACTCAGAAACTAAATGCGCATTATTTGTTTAAAAGATTCTTAAGGAGTTTGTTATGATTACAGGTCTACAAAAATTGTTGACTATAAACAATGTTGCAATTGCAAGTATCGTTTTTAAGGTGCGTTGAACATTTAAAAGTAGTAAAAGTGCTATAAAACAGGTCAACAAATTTTTTAAGAGTTCTGATCCAACTACAAAGATTAAACCTGCTATCTTCTTGATTTTGATATCCGTTTACCGTTTTCTAATCAAACTTAATGAGTCAACTATAAGCATTGAAAATTTTAGAAAAATAGGCAAAAAAAAACAAAAAAAAAGGAAAATAATTTTTTTTTGCATATTTACACCAGCTTATATTTATTGTAAATTATATGTCGGGCGGACAGGGAGGAAATATCACGTCCCGGTCTCATTCATATCTTTATGCACTTATCCTTAGCTTAACGCTATATACAAACTACTAAACGTTATATATATATATGATTAGCTCGCCTTTCTATTTAATTCATGTCAATGGATTAGACGTACATTACGTTTATGCAATGTTCAGCACAAATCGGAGTAATTCAAATCCCTGCTTAAGTTATGGGAGTTACTTAAACATCTAAAAAATGGAGATTTTTGCAAAAATGTTGGTATCGACTTGATCGTAAATGGGGTTAAATTTTTTGGTTTAATTTAGACATATTCAACATCCACACGGTGCCGCCGCCATCTCTCTTTAAAGTCGGGTCAGGCCATAACAAAAAAATTAACACCCGAGTTATTTAGATAAAATTTGCCTTATTGTTCCAGAGCCGTTACCAGATAGGAGGAGGCATTAAACAATGCGTAGGCCTAACTTTAGCAAATATTATAATATTGCATAATTTTTTTAGAGGCAACCAGGCTATTTTTCAGGTTATCTTGTAATAATAGGCGATAGCAGGATTTTCAAATCACGTTAAAAAAGCATCAGCTTTTTTTAGTTTTCAATTGTTACAAATGCCGTGTATAATGATTTTTTTCTTTCCCATTTGCAATTGCTAGCCTAATTATAATATCTTTTAAATATTATCTATTTTATAATTTTTTATTAAATTGGGAAAATGTTAAAAGTATATTAATTTAACATGATGGTCGTGTTTAAAATTAAGTAAGGGGTTATGCTTTGACGGGTATGCCGTTTCTTTCAAGAGATGTAGGGCAAGGGCATTGATTTAGCAGGTGAATGACTCTGGCCTTCGACCTTAGCCAGGGTTGTAGCGTGCATGCTATAATATTACGGAGAGTGCGGCGTCATTTCGATGGATATTATGGTATTGGCGGAAAGACGCGCTTAATCCTATTAACTCTAGGGGTTATGAACGTCGTCGCATAGCAATTTCGATGCTCCTCACCCAAAAAAAAATTTATTGACTTCGGATCTAATGAGTCCGTTTGTATTCGTAGAATTGATTATTCGATCTATAGTTTATCAGAGGTCAACGAATTTTTGAGAGTTATGAGCTCTACAAAGATTAAACCTAACATTTTAAGGATTTTCAAATCCGTTTACCGTTTTTTCTAATCAGACTTAATTAGTATCGGCATAAACATTGAAAATGTTAGAAAAAATGCCAAAAAAACAAAAAAAAAAGTTTAAAACAATAAATCGAAATTTTTTTTTGCATATTTACAACAGCTAAACTGTGAAATGCAAACTTCAAATTAAAACTTTTATCAAAAATCGATAACATCATATCGTGTGGTATTTTAGTTTGAACGCGAATATTTTGTATTATCTAAATGCTGATGTGAGAGCTTGATATAGGATTTTTATATAATAAGATTCTTAAATTTTTGCTTTTTAGGGTATTCTCGATCTGCCATTTTTGTCAAAAAAGGCCATTTTTTCGATGTGGACGGATGTAAGGAGCCGAAGCCGGAAAAACTAAAAAAACGAATTATATATATGAAATAAGGCCATAATTGATTAATTCTTTTATGTTGACATTAAATTCACGGTTGTGCCATTGATATTTGTTGAACTGTGTATTAGTGCAATTTTGTATATTGGAATTGAGATAAATATAAAAATATAGGGCCCAAAGTGAAAGGCTCTTTCTTATACACCAAAGTCTTACCGAGGCTTTGGGAAGCTGAATTACCTAATTAAATTATAAGGTCATGAGTACCCCTATTGATCAAAGGTTAATGTGGTAGCCAGGCTACTATGTATGTAATATACGTTAAACCCTATGTTCCACGGACCATATTTTAGCTGTTAAAGTTATTTGGATTTAACCGTAGTATCTAAAATCTAAGATGGTTAAAAATTTTTTGCATAATATAACGAAATTCTCATACAAAGCGATAATGTTGGCTTTGTTTTATTAGGATAAGTCAAGTTATATAATTTTAATGAAAATTCTTATAATCATATTTATTTCAATAAGTTAAATTAATCTGAAATTTGTTTTTCAAGTATAACAATAATTTTCGGGTATATATTGAATGTTTTTACAATATGATTTTAATATAGCACAGGTCAACTATTTTGAGAGTTATGAGTTAATTCCGGAGATCAAATATGCCATACCGTTTTTTCCTTTTCAAACTTAGTTAGTTGTTTTTAAACATTAAAAATTTTGGGGGAAAAGTCAAAAAACCAATTTTTAATTTTATTTGTGCACATTCACAATATTTAAACTGTTAAATTCAAACTTCAAATAATATTTTTATAACCGTCGTATTTAAGTTTGGACGCAAAATATTTTGTATTACCTGAATGCAGATGTAAGAGCTTATATATAAATATAATTTATTTTTCATTATTTGTGATCAAAAATATAAGTTACAAGGAATATTTATAGGCAAAAAAAATTTAAACTTTTTCTTTTAGGATATATTTAGATATGTCAATTTGGTCAAAAAAGGCCATTCGTTAAAGTCGGATCTAAGAAGCCAAAGACGGAAGAAACTGAGTATAAAGAAAAATATATAAATATGAGATTAGACCATCGTGGGGATGCATTCTTTTATATTTTCATATAATTCACGTTATAACGATATTTGTTGACCTGTGTAGTAACTGCGTCTTCAATTAATAATTTTTATTAATAGACTTTTTGTTTTTTTTTGTTTAATATATTTTTACAAAAATTTAATTAAGTTATAAATTCTAAAAATGCTTTTTTTTATAAATCCATCTGTATAATAATTTAAATGTGTATTTGACATATTTATGGATAAATAAAAAAAAACATAATAAATTTTTTAGCTGCTCATGTCAAAATGTTCAGATTTAAATTAATATAAATTACCACCCCCCTTGGTGTCAAAAAATCACCCCCTAACCTGTCAAAAAAACTTTCCATTCCATTATTCACCCTTTTAAAAAATCTTAATGCCTTGCCCCTCCTTTTATTAGACAGCATATTGGTCAGGACATGGTCCTTTTTTTAAATAATAAAAGTACATTCAATACACAGGTCAACAATTTTTTGAGAGTTATGGGTTTAGAGAGATCAAACCTGCCATCTTAGGGATATCAAATTCGTATACCGTTTTTCCTGCTCAACCTTTGTTTGTCAGTTATAAACATTAAATATTTTAGAAAAAAGGTTAAAAAAACCAAAAAATATTCAAAAACAAATATAAATTGAAATTTATTTTTGAAAATTTACAATAGTTAAACTGTCAAATTTAAACTTCAAAAAATATTTTCATTAAAAACCGGTAATATATTGTGTCGTATTTAAATTTGGACGCGAAATATTTTGAATTATCTAAATCTCGATGTAAGAGCTTAATATAATAATTAAAAAAAAATTCCATTATTTTTGAATAAAAATATAAGTTACAAGGGTTTTTAATATGAAAAAAAGATTTTTAAATTTTTTTGTTTTAGGGTATATTTAGATCCGTCAAAGTCCAAATGGGCCATTTTTTGTTATAGACGGATCTAAGGAGCCAACGACGGAAGAAACTAAGAAAAACGAAAAACATATATGAGATTAGGCCATCATAGGGATGCATTCTTTTTTTCATAATAATCGCGTTTTTGACATAAATATATGTTGACCTATCTATCTTTTCTTTGTTTTAAATGACAAATATAGATTGAATATCGCATAAATAGGAAAACCAATCTATATTTGTTACTTTCTTATGAGGAGCTTTTACAGCTACGGCTTTTGTAGTTTTTAAGGTTTTTGCATATAATTGAAGTACATATCGGATATATAACGATTAAACTTTGTTACTTAGTTAAAATTCAAAAAAAATAGGAGAATATCAATTTTTTTTATATAAATGACAGCCCAAATTATTATCTGCATTTATGTAAAAGGACGCTGAGCCTGATTAGCTGGCACCGGAAATTACAAAAAATTCTAGCTAAAAGCTCTATTTAAATCAATATGTATTTGCTGCTTAATCCTAGAATTAGATTAATTACACTGGACAACAAAATTTGAACGACCGTAAGCATCATTTATGGCAACTATAGTTTTTGGTCAAGTTTTTGGCGCTGATCACAAATATGAAATTAGAATTTTAGCCAATGCCTCAGATTTTTAGTTATTCGGTGTCAAAGTTAAGATTTTTCAATTTTTGGGGTATTTTGGGCTTCTATATCATGAAACTTCTGGCTAGTAACAAAAGTTTAAAAATATATTTAGATAACGAAAACATTTTACCGTAAGGGGTTTGAATTTTTTTTAAATATTTAATTTTTTTTTTATTTTTTCATTTTCACAAAATTAGTGGTTTTCGTCATAAAATCCGTCTTTTGATCCAAAATAACTTGAAAGTAAATTACTAATAATTTTAGGTAATAACCTTTTTTAGATATGTTTTTTATAAGGAATCTGAATATGCCAATAGATTTTTTGGAAAATTAATAGATAAAGAAATTTTGTAAATTTTTTTTTGAACTTTGGACGCGGTTTAAAAAAAAATTGGAGGCATTAAAAAAAAACCAAACCCGGGATCGTTATCGCAAGAAATTTCTCTACAAAACCCTCAAAAAATCGTTGATGTTGTTTTTTTGTGTTGTTCAATGTTATCTATATAATTTTTTTTCTAAACGTTTTCATACGAATTTTACAACAATTTTCCAATTCCTTCCAATACAACGGAGGTACCTTCATACAATATTTGATATGGCACAAATACAAATATGTAATTAGTAGGATAAGCCTTTAAGTAATTATTTTAATTTTAATTTATAATATAAAACATGCTACGCATTCTTGCAAAAAAAAACAAAACGTTCTTGCCACCTTAATTCTCAAAAGCAATGAATATTTGATTTTTTATTAAAAAATTTACATTTTTATACAATTTTTCAATTATCTCAAAGGAAAATAAATCTACAAAAATAAAAAATGCTCAAAATTGAATTTTTAGTTCAGGCATATTACAGTTTCGCCGTTTTCGTTGCTAACATATGTTTTAGATTGTTTTGCAAATTTGATAATAAACGAATATTTTAAAAATTTGAAAATTAGTTTTAGCCCATAAAATTGTTTCCTGAGAAAATTTTTTTTTAAAAATTTAAAATTCTTTTAGAATTAAATTTTAGGATTTTAAAAACTAACTTTGCACGTCCCCAAAGCTGTAGGGCCACGCCTCATTTACACCTGGGTAAAAAACTATAAATGATAAGGCCGCATTGTAAATTAATTTCCTTACGTTAAACTTAACCAGCCTCTATAAATTATTATTGTGACTTCCCTATGTAATAAATAATCATGCACTATTCGTAATTAGAGCTATAAATTTATATTGATGTCCAGTTCCTCACTAGATTCGAAAAAACAAGCTAAACATTAAAGCACTTAAAAACATATTTATATAATTACCCTACAGGTCCATATATTCAAATTGGAAGTATATACCGATAGGTTATCAGAAAGGTAATATAAATCATCGGCTCCGGTGAAGAGACATAAATTAGAAATTCGATTATAATTCAATGATACAGTTATAAGCAATATTTTTACATTGGCATCTGTTAATGTACATGTTAATTTAAATAAAAAACTTTATATACCTTTTTTTCACTTGTATTTCCCGTTAAATAATGTCAAATCTTTTGTTTCAATCAAAATTTCGGTGTTTGATTACAATTAAAAGAATATGGCTTAAAAGACGGGAAATATGTTTTAAAAACAGTTGACGAGCAGGGCCGAAAATTTCGGTTTGTAAAACCTATCTAATTACGCAGATATATGCAGATATTTATTTCATATAAATTAGTTATGTAAAATAATTAGATATAGTGAGTAAGTTTATAAGTTTGAGAGAGTCACGAAAAATGTCAAAAAAATTACGTTAAATGAAGGAACACATTATAAAAACAGACCAATGAAAGATTAAAACTATTTTTATACGAGTCATATGTAAAATAAGAAAAAAAATAATTTAAAAATCATTAGGGTTATTCAATGTTTTTTTGTGTTTTTATCGTTTCTTTGTCGTTTGTTCCCACTGCCTCTTACGGCGTTTGGAACATTATTTCCATGAGCTCTTGCCGCGTTGTTATTATTATTACTTGTCGACCTAAATAAAAAAATATTAATTATTTTTGGTGTTCTACAAAATCCTTAATAAAACAAAATAATTTCATTTAGGATACATCTTCAAGAAAGATTTATGAAAAAGGGCATTGGTATAAATTGATAAAAATAGTTACAGAAATTTGATTGAAAATATTGTTATAGGTAAACATATACATAATGTAAAAAAAAGGGTAAAAAAATATTTAAAAAATTATTTGCTTTGTAAGCTGGCGGTAGCGAAAAATATGACAAATACATTCTATAAACAACAGGCCTGCGCTTTCTCACATTGCCCTAAAGAAACTTTGTCAATAATTAATTTAACTCGCAGAATTTATTTTATAGTTCACTGTTCCTAAAAGCAAATTTAAATAAAGAGTTATTTTAAAATATATGTGATCACGAATTAACCACGTAATATTTTGAATTAACAAAAAATATTTTTATAAACTTAGGTGGAATTTTTGATCTAAACGAATATTATTTAATTCTTTAAACGAATTTTTTTACTATAGTAAGGTAAACATTTTTTGCAATAAAAACAAAAGTTCATTTTGAAGAGGGCCCATAATAGTTAAATAATAATTTACGGTGCATTAAAGGTAATGGCACGTGGTTGGTTGGTCGTTGCTGTATTATGAGAATGAAAGTTATTAGGATGACTGCCCTGAATGCCCCTTTGATATGGTGCATGTTGGCAGCGTTGTTGCCCTCTATTAAGTTGATTCCATTGCATGTTAAATTGAGGTAAGTCATCTGAATATAAAATATTTACAATATGCAAAAAACATAATCAATAACACTGGACAACAAAATATGGACAACCTTAAGCATCATTTATGGCAGCTATCGTTTGTAGTCAAATTTATGGTGCTAATTACGAATTTGAAATCAGATTTTTAATTATTTGGTGTCAAAGTTGAATCCTGTTTTCGGGGTATTTTGGGCCTCTATACCATGAAACTTTTGGGTAATAACAAAAATTTAAAAATATATTTAGATACCGGATTCATTATTAACATAAGGGGTATATTTTTACTTTCATTTTTTCTTTATTATTTGATTTTTATAATATTAGTGGTTTTCGTCATAAAATCTGTTTTATAATCCTTTAAAAGTAGTTAATAATTTTGAGCTATATCCTTTTTTAGATTTAAGGAATCTGAATGTGCCAATAAAATTTTTAGAAAATTAATAGAAGAAATTTTATGATTTTTTTCTGAACTTTGGACTCGGTTTAAAAATATTGGAGGCATTGGAAAAAAATAAACACGGGACTCTTATCGCAATCGAAGTCTCTACAAAACCAACCCTCAAAAAATTTTATGTTGTTTTTTTTGTTGTCCAGTAATCAACTAGTTGTAAACCGGGCCGAGATATCATGGCCCGTTTCGCCCTCCAGGCCCGATCGAACCTGCGATTTGGTTCCTTGAATTTTGATTTTACCTGGCCCGAAATAATGCCCAAAAATTTTATATTGCAATCTATAAATTATTTGCTTTGAAATTTTCAATAAAATAAAATGTGTGAAGTAATACTTTTTGCTTAATAATTTAATATTTTTTGTTTTTATTAACAATATAAATAAAAAAATAAGGCAAAATGAGGTATAAAAAACACCCGGTCCGTATTTATTCCTAACTCAGGTCCGACCAGCCCAACCCGTTTTAAATATCAACCGACTTGTTTAGAGGGCGGTCCAGGTGGGCATGTGGGTCTCGATTTTAATCTCAATTTGGTATACTAATTAGCTCAAGCACCACGAGGTCAGAAAGCTAATTTAATTCCAAACTAAGGTTACAGTATACATATATAATAAAAATAGTTAAAATTTGATTTAAGACTTATTCCAAAAAAGCACATCTAGGGCAGAGCCGGAAATTGTGAAAGACATATGTGGGGGCGAGGGGGGGGGGGGTAAGGAAGGTGGCAAAATTTATATAAGGTTTAGACATGATAGGCATATAAAATTTTATTAGAAACTAAAATAAAAGGGATAACACAAGTGAAAAAGGATTCATTTCGATGAAACATACCAGAAATAGACAAAAAAATATCGATAACAAAATTACAGTTAAATAAAGCTTAATGAAATTTTTTTAAATTATTTTATTACTATGTGTTAAGTATATAATCATTTTATCAATTAACTTAGTTAATTTTTCAATGTTTAACCATGACTAGCTTATGGCATATTCAGCAACAAAAAAACTTTGAGCTGCCAGTCTGTTATAATTAATTAGATTTGGTGTATGTAAATCCAAAAATATAGTTAACTAAATTAAGCATTAAAATATAAACAAATGTATCCGTACAAAAAAAAATAAAAAAAATTAATAGTTACAGGTAATATATAATTTTATAATTGACTCAAATCATTATTATAGTCTATATAAATCAGGCACGATTCTAGACCCCTTTTGGGGGGGCAGTGCCCCCCCAAAAGTTTTTGATTGCCCCCCCCCGAAAATAATTGAATTTGCCCCCCCCCAAAATACATAGTAATTTTATTTCTTCCACATAATATAATTAAATTTGCTCCGTCCAAAATATCTAAAAAATATTATCTTAAAAATATTTACTTTTTTTAAAAGTGTTTTTATTCAATAATACTTCTCATCTACAAGAGAGATCAAACTAAAAGAAATATATAGAAAAATTTGATTTTACAGAAAGCTATATATTTGTGAAACCATTCATAAATCTGATGCCTAAGAAATTTTCTCAGTTAACAATAATCTTTTGTTAGAATATAATCTAGAACCAAAGAACCTGATCGCACAATGCTACGATGGGGCGAACGTAATGCTCAGGGAAAAAATGGTGTTCAAGTATTTCAGCAAAATAGCTGGACACCATGTCCCGTATATTCACTGCTTTAACCACCGATTGCATCTTGTTGTAAAAGATTGTCTTATTTTAAGTGAAGGGAAAGATTTTTTTGATAATTTTTCTTCCCTTCATAAATTTTTTCAACATGATGCAATCAAGGTATTTAGTGAATGCGGGACCATACCCCGGCTGTTGCCCCATTGGTGGTGTAGTCACTACCTGCCAATTTTTTTTTTCTAAAAATTACACAAAAATATTTAATACTCTTTTAAAAATTAAAAATAAATATTTTTTAAATGACAATAATTTATCTATGAAGAAAAACTAAACCTAAAGATTTTTCTGATTTTTATTTATTTTCTACTCATAAGTTTGAAAATATTTTAAATATTAATGATGAAATAAAAAGTATTTATTTTAATATTATTGATTTATTTATATTTTGATAATAGATTTTTTACCGATAATAGTTGTTTAAAATCTTTAGATTCCCTTTATAAATTTGATTAACCTTTATTTTAGAAAATGAATTAGAGCCTCTTTTAAAAATAAATAATATTGATAAAAATTCATAATCTAAAGAAATTGACGTAGCCAAAAATATTTTAATAAGAAACTTAATAATTACAAAGAATGTGTTACTATTGATTTTGTTAAATTTTTATATGATTATATTGATGCGTTTTCTAATCTATTTAACATTTTTCTTATAAGTTTGTTAATTGGCTCTTCAACGTCGAGTTGTGAGGCCACATTTTCTTCTTTAAAAAGGATAATAACGGCTGATAAGTAGTGACCTGCTTAAAGGTGATTTGGTTCTTTTAGAACACAAAAAATCATTAACTAGGGGCGTTGAATTTTGATGAATATTGTATAATTAAAATCCTCTAAGATAAAATAATTTGATCAATACAATACACTGCTCATAATCAGCTAATTATTGCTTACTATTCTAACATGGTTGCAAACTTTTTTATGCGCATTTGTTTATGTTCATGTTTTATTTAATTTTTTTACCCTAATATTAATAACTAGTTATATATAACCAGTGTTTTTTCATATATATTCTTCCAAATTTGCATACTTATACATTTTGTTTTCATGATAATCAATCTTATTTCACTTTTCATTTTCTAAAATCCAGTTTTATATAATTCATTTTTACCATTCATATATATCATATTTTAAATTTTCATGCGCAATGATACCAAATGATAAAATTATACTTACAATTAATTTAAATGTCACATCTTTTTAAGCACTTGATTTTAGTGAAAACAATTAACTTTAATTCACATATTCAATTTATAAACGTATTTTTTTTAATTTAAGAATATAATAAATTACTATTAATTTGTTTAAAAATTTTGAACATTGCTGCCGAAGGCGGCAAAAAATTTTTTTCTGCCCCCCCCACGAGTTTTTTTTGCCCCCCTAAAATGGAAAAGCTAGAATCGGGCCTGATATAAATTTTTAGTTAAACTATTACATTGTCAATTTTTTGGGTTAAATTGTCCATCCCCGGACACCATTATAAAAAAAAAATTTTAAGGGGAGACAGCCTTTAAGATTATAATTTGTATATTACAAAATGGTCCTAGAATAATGATATGCAGAAGTATACAATATTTAAAAAATTGCTCTTGACTTAAAATTCATAGTCCATTGAAAACTGTGAGTTTATCTTTCATTCTAAATTTCAAAAATGGAGGTCTCACCATAATTTAGCTTTTATGTACAACTTGACAAATCATTTATAGGTTGAGAGAAAAATATAATCATTATTTAAACCTTCGCCAATGTTGATAAGTTCCTCTTGTTCTTCTTCCTCACCTGTTCTCAAATTTTTACTCTTTTCCAAAACATGAGCCTTGTCACCAATATGTTGACCCATCATGCGTTTTTCTTCACCCCTAGCTGAATCCTTTACAACCTTTCTAACCTCCTTTACCTGTTTATGTAATAAAATTCAATAAAATTGACCACAACGTTTAAATTTTTTAATTATGAAGAATACAGAGTTAAGAAAATACTTTATTTTTTAAAATAATATAAATATGAAATATTGATGTCATTAATAGAGTCTTATATTTAAACAATTGTTGTCAATCAAATAAACCTTCTATAGGTATTTGTTGATTTTCAATTTTAAAAAAATATATTGATATACCATTATAACACTAGAGACAAATATTACATCTATGTGGTAAGTTTTATTACGTTAACTTGACAAAACATTACAAATAAATTTCAAAAATTTTTGTAATTAAAATTTAACTTTGAATGCAGCAAGAAAAAAATAATATAAATATGAATGGCCTTAAATATTTGTCTAAAATAATTCCTTCTATTTATTTTTCCACAGATTTTCTAATGTTGATAGATATAGATGCACTTATGTAGGCAATAAAATGCCAATGGCCTTGGCTTGTATAACGTAAGCTTAAAAGTCAAGATTATAAATATCAACAAATTTTAAGCAACAATTAAACTTAATATATTGTACCAATATAACATTGAACAATAATAAGTAGTAGTAAAAAGGTTTGTAATGATAAGAAACTTATATTACCCCACCAGGTCTGACAATTGTAGATTGTGACTCCTGATAAACATGAGGTTGTGATGCTCCATTGCTAGAAAAAGACATAAAGGAAGATGAAGATGAAAATCCACCTTGAAAGTTGTTGTCATTCATATTAGGCATTTGAGTTTGCTAGAAATACATAAGTGTTCAATTTAAAAACCAAATTTATAATATTGACCTCTTACCATGTTGTTAAAAAAATTATTCATTTGGCCAAACATCCCAAACGGATTCATCATCATAGAATTAAGTCCAAATGGATCCATCATGGCGTTTCTATTAACATTGTTCCTATTATTACGATTGTCAGAATACGGTATTAGGCTACTCGGGTGCATTGTCTAGTCACACATTCGTCAAAGGACAGGCAACGGCCACGTCTTGATTAGCTTTTTATTGTTGGTAAAAAAATTCTATATATTTTTTAGAAAGCAGACAAATTGGAGCAATTTCTTAGAGATTAAAAATGCGCATGCGTTAGATCATATTAATTATTTTATGCTTAATGTTCTAATTTTAAAAATACAAATAGAGGTTTTTTAAAAATTTATAGGTATGAACTTTTAATGCTAAGCTTTGCACCTATAAAAATAATAATAAAAAATTTAAAACATTTTTTTGAGCTAAATATTTTTAATTATATAATAGAGTGTATTTTTAATACATTTTTTTCCTGAGACTACCTCATAAAGTTAAAACTTAATTGCTATTTTCAACTTTCATCATTTTCACTTCTCATTCTTTTTAAACATGCATGTATACACTTTTAATATCTCTTTCTAAAATTAAGGTTAAAGATTTAGGGTACCTAAAATTACTTTTACTATCTGATTTAGTGATAAATAATAGTTGATGCAAGTACATAGAGATATGTAAACAATAAAAATATTTTTATAAAATTGTCGTAAGCTGCTTTAGGGGACCATATATATAGGTATTTCTAAAGAATAAAATAAATATATAATCAAAGTATTTTTGGATAACTATAAACATTTAATAAAAGAATAAGGGTTTATTTATATAAGCAAGATATTTATAAAAAACAAACTTTGCATAATTTTGTATCTTAATATTTATTTGCGCCTAAAAAGATAATGTATTCCTAATATGTAAAATAATTTGTAATCAAACCCATATGCCTATATATATATTAATATCAGGAATAAATATTTTGTTTTTTGGGAAGGAGGTAGAAAAAAAGAATAATTGTGAAGAAGTTGAAATCCTATAGACATAAATTTATATGTATTAAAATCAGAAATAAATTTTATTTAAAGAAGTTTAAGTTAAATAGAGGCATATACTTATTTATAATAAACAGGAGTATATTTTATTTATTAAAATCAGGAATAAATTAAATTTAAAGAAGTTAAAATTAAACCTATAAGCATATATTTATATATAAAAATCAGAATTTTAAAATCTTTATCAATATACCTAAAATATAATAAAAAACTTTGTTGAATTTCGGTAACAAAATTTTTTCTGGGAATTTTGCGATGTCCAAGCAGACGATCGAATTTATCTACTTATTTTTAAAAATAAAAAGTTTCACTCTATATGGGTATTCTGTGCAAGTTAACGTTTTTTTGTACAATTTTTGTAACATTTTCTGTGCTTTATCTAAGCTCAAAAACTATCACCCCTTGAAATTATTTAAATCAGGAATAAAACCGCGGTATATGGAAGGTTGCTCGGTACCGGAACCGATACCGGTTATTTAAATAAAAAAAACGGTTTCGTGGTATCAAAATATATTAATAGCTTAAATTTAAATATTAACTTGGTGCCTATGTTTGATTTTTATGGCATGTGGCAAAAGTTTTTGTGCGACTCAAAAAAAAAAATAAAGGCTCGATAGAGTTATATACCTTTATGAAAAAAGGGAAATTCAATATTTAAAATCACCCGTATTATACGCAGCAGTGTTTTTAAACCCCAGATTAAACTTTTGTTTGATGAACAGAAGAGTATTGCTAAACAACATTTAAATGATTTTGCAAATAAGTGTGATAACTGTATGGTTATTGAGGAGGAAGAAACATAAACCAAATATCTGATGATTTTGAAGTTCTTTTCAAAAGCAATTCCAGGAGAGAGAAATCCAAAGTAAAAGCCAATGTTGTTGGAATATATGCTAAGTTAGAAAATTCCGAAAAACATGAAAGAGTTTCAAAAGATAGGTCAATTTTAAAGTTTTCAGAAGAAAAATCTTTGACTCATCTAGAGTTGTATGTTTAGTCTAGATTGTTTAAGCTACTGCTACTCTAGTAAATTAACTATATTATATTTTAGGTAAGTATTGAATGCCTTCTCAACTTTAAAATATTTCTTTCAGATTTACGTAATCGAACCGATTCTAATTTGTTAAATTCAATTATTTTACTTCGTTTAAATAAAGATTTGAAATGATGTATTATACGTGTCCATATATACATTTGTTTAATTTACAAATACTAAATTTTATGCGCTATCATAATTGAATAGTTGTTACACCGTGGTACCAAACCCAGTACCAAGTACCGGTACTTGAGCTGAGCTGGCACCGGAACTGGCACTGATACTAAAAATTTCGACGTTTTCAATTTCTGATTAAAATCATATACCATCATACTTGGTTAAGGATAATTGCAGTATTATGCGCTGCTTTTAAAAACAGAGACACTCCAATCCACGAAACATGGTCTATTTGTTATTTTTTTTGTATAAAATTTTTTTTAATAATTTTGCAGATTTTATGTAAATAAACAAATAAAATAACACATCATATTTAATTGTTGACCACTTAAAAAATAGCTTAATTATTATAATCTTAAACTTAACCCGCTAGCTTTACCTCACCCTAAGCACACCTTACCCTACCGGGCTATTCTTTTCCTAGCACAAAACGTTTTCACCATATAATTTAACCTTACCTTAATCTTAAATTAATTTCTAATCTCACCATAGGCGTAGCCTAATCACTAATAAAAAGTTAACATTAAATGTTGGTAACTTAAATAAGCTTACCAATTTATTATGTTGTAAATAAACTCGGGTAAAATAATATCATTTTCATTGGTCTGCGACACTATAACTCCCTTCTTTTAACTGTATGTCACATTTTTGTTTTTTTTTTATATTTATTAAACTTAATTTTAAAAACTTTATTTAGGTCTTGTTCGTGGCCTTTTGGTGATGACGGATTTTGTGACCAAAAATAGGCAATATAAAGAAAAGTTAAAAAAATTTTTTTTATGTAATCCCTCGTAACTTATATGTATCATCTCAATGATGAGAAATAGTTCGTTAATATATTAAGCTCTTAAATTAGCATTTAGAAAATACAGAATTTTTCGAGTCCAAATTACGATACGGTATATTATCTGTTTTAAATAAAATTATTATTTGAAGTTTCATTTTAACAATTTAGCTGTTATGAATATGCAAAAAACTCATTTTAGTTTTGTTTTTAGATCTCTCTTTTTTTTAACATTTTTTTTAAATTATTTTATGATTTATTATATTTAATTTGAAAAAGCGTTAGGATCGCAGGTTTTGATCTCTGTAGTTATTAAATAACTCTCAAAAATTCGTTGAACTAACATAAAACACCAGTTGATGGAAATTTTCTTTCAACCTTTTGTTTACACCTTAGGGCTGTGTCTTTTTTTTTCTCCTGCTGGTGATCAAGCAAAGTTAAATAATATTTAACGCATGTCGGTCACCTAGGTTTTTAGCCTAAGTTTTCAAAAAAATAACGATTTTGTATTTGATGGCGGCAACTTTCAATTGCGAAATAGGCTCAACGCTGCTTAACTTGGGTGTATAACACAACAAGGTTTGCATAAAGTTGAAGTGGCACAGCGAATATTCGGTTTAGTTTGGAGCCAAACGCCGTTCCGCATAACCACTTCCGACCAAATTTATAAATTTTTAATAATTAGATAATAATAATTATATATTTTAAAATATTATATGTAAGTATAATTTTACAGTTTACATTTGCATAACTCAGAAATTTTATATTTTATCCTAATTTGTATTTTTTTTAATTAAATGAGACATATACACGGGATGCACGAGAAATTTTAATTAGGGGCGTCGAAATATTACATATCAGCCCTGCCGGGTATATTGACTAAGCAGAAATTTAATATTTTGTTTATATAGGAACCTCGTTCCTTCTCCACCATTCCTAAATTTCTTTTATAATTTACAGGATTGCTTCAAATTTTTTAAAAAACCTCACTCCTGGTCGGGCCGAACGAGCCTAAATTAATGATTAGCCAAGCCTGGCCGGAATTTCGCGGCCCGGTATGGCCATGGAACGGTCGAAATTACGAGTTGACCATTGGAATGGATTGGACTTTGCATTGATAAAGTGGCATATGGTGGTGAGTTACCTATTTATGGCTTTAACGCATCACGTTGATTATAAAACTCGCTTAGCATCGTTTATTTATATAATATCTTAATTTTTTATGAGCCTACTATTTTTTTATTCATTAAAACGCAAAATCTTACACATTTTACCTTTATTGTAATATATATCAAGGGTTTGTGCATAAGGGAGGGGAATAGGAAATTTAAGAATTTAGGGGGGAGGATGTAGGGAATGAATTAATGGCATTTATTAACTAAGTATTTAAAAAAAACAATTGCTAAGTTTAAAATAGATGGCCTCATAAAAAAATACATGTATTAAAAAATGTATTTAATTTTTAATAATAAATTTGGGAGCTAGTTAATAATTTAACTCTGCTGATATGGAAACTGCCACTAATAATGTAGCTGAACTTTATCTATAATTATGAAGATCACGCTTACGTAGATAATAATCTTAAATATCCAAAAACTATTGAAATTTCTACTTTTAAAATTTTTCTCTAGCACAAATTAGATTTGCGTAACGGTTGATTGTGTATTTCTTAAACTTAAAAAATAAATACTAATTTTTGTCTTAAAATTGCCTTTAAAAAATTTGTGCTCTAACAAGTGGATGCTGTTTTAAATAAACTCTTATAAGTAAATTTTACATATTATTCAACTTTTTTTATACTGCTAATGATATGTAAGTTCAGATTATCAAAATAAACTCATTTTAATACACCCTCTTCTAAAATAATCCTCAGCCTTTAAAAATTCATACGTCGCTGTATTATATAAGACACGATTTATAACTAGGTATATAACACTTTCATTTGAAATCTGAATTTAACACAATTAAGCTGGTTTTTTAAATGTAGGTATTTTTTTCAACAAAATGTGTTTCTTCATTTATTACCTTATTATGAGTTTTTGATTAGATTTCACTTACAACCTTACAAGGTTTTACCAAAAAAAATGGTAAACAAATTTGAACCTAAGATAGTAAAATTTATTTTATAAATTATTTTATATATCTTTTTTTTGGTAATGAGGTGGAAAAATTTGCTCGTTTGATCTTAAACCTAGCATATAAATAAACTGGGATTGGGATCATCAAAAACACCAGTAATTTTAAAGAATAACAGATTGATCAGGGCGTAAATAAGGTATGTTGATATGGTAAATTATATTGTCCGCACTGATGTCCATATTTCAATAAAAATTCACCGGTGAATGCAGGGTTAGGAGTACCTGCTAAAAAACCACCCTCTCAAGGCCTCGTCCTATTAGAGGCCGCCGTCCGTAGGGCTTTGGCACTTTTATCCCGAACGAAAACGGGGCAATGGATATCACCCATTCGAGATATATTATATAGCCTGGCTAAAATAGAAATATATTGAATTAAATTATCTATATGCTCTTGTGTCATAGGTGAGAGTAAATGTGTAATTTGCTGAAATAAGTTGGAGGAAGACTTTGACAAAATAGGAGTTATGTATTGGGTCCTAATATCATTGAATGTTGGGCATACACATAGAAAATGATGAATTAAGTTTAACGAAGTTGTCATGACAGCAGGGGCGATCTGACAGTGATAAAACCTGTTTGGCCAGTTAGGCTTTTTTCAGATCCCACCAGTCATTTGTCCTCATTTGTAAAAGTTTTATTCCTGATGCAAATTTAACACTATTTATACCGCTAATATTATTAATTATATCAAACAACATATGTGATTAAGCTAATACAAGAGGGTACACGTCCATTCTATACCAAATTAAAATTGGCAAAATTGTCAAAATTTTTATAAAGCTTTTGCAATAATTTTTTAGCATTTTGTTAGCAAATATATAAATTTGATAGGATTGCAATTAAAGATAATGCTTATTACTTTTAAAATACAAATTCAAAATCTTACCCTTCTTAAAAAAGTAGTCGCGCTTTGTGGGAGAATATTTTTTAAAATATTCACGATGCGTTTGTTAAAAAGTGCAAATTGAAGTTAATAAATTTATTTGCCAAATTTCAATATTCGAAGGGCAATTTAAATATAAGTAAAATTCACTCTGTTTTTTTGATTGTTTTTTTTTAATATTTACTAAGAATCCTTATCATAAATGGAAAACATAATTGCGACGTTAATTAACAAGATAGAATTAAAAAAAGAAAATGCGAATAAAATTTTTTAGCTTTTTATGTCCAAATTGTATATTATATAAGATTATGGATTTGCTATAACTTGGGATCTCATATTCTTTGTTTACCACTATGTTAAGGCGTTTGAGGAGCTTAAAAAAGTACCGTTTTGATGCCAACGCTCAATCGAGCTTATATATCCTCTAAAAAACTAAATTTTTAAAACTGCTTATTAACCTACACAGGCGGTAGGCCTTAAAAATCAAATGCCTTAGCATGAAAAACTTAGGATACGGATGCACAAGCAAATCTTAGTTTATACAATTAGAACAAGTTGAATCAACTAGGGTTTGCTTAAATGGATTAGGTGGCAAGTCGGGCGCGTTTATAAGAGCCTTTTAGTGCGCTCATAGTTAAGGAGCGCTTTTGTGGCACCTCCGGCGCCTTTGAATAACATGGTAATATGGTGGCTTGTAAAAATCTTGCTTAGGTGCTGTCCTTTACCCTTCAAAAGCCCTAACTAGTGCCATTTAATTCGGGGAAGGGGGGGGGCGGGGGCAGGGAAATTCTACAATAAATTTTAATCAGTGTGTTAGCATCAGTTCCCATTTTTTTAATAAATTAAAAAAAATTTCAATCAATGACACACGATGACAACTTTATAAGTGGAAAAGTTCAATAACCACACCATATAAATTTTCACAAAATAATTTTTGTTATAATATTCTTTTTTTAACATTTTGTTGTTTAAAATTTGGCATTTTTGTAAAAAGACAAATTTGTCAATTTGCAATATAAAAATAGCCTTGACCCATTTAACATGGATGGGAATTACAAATCACATTTCGTGAAATGCAAATACGGTATTAGACGAGAAAGTGAAAAGCAAAAAATTAGGTGACTTTTGTCGATAAACGAGTGCCATATTGTATATCGAATAATTTTATATGTAGTTTAAGGTTTAATCACCTTAAATTTATCTATAGCAAATTTAATTAATTATTTTTTAATTCAATTCAAATAGGTATCACGCTACAATACGGAATATTTTGTCATCATGATTTACTTTTAGAAAAACAATTTTTCTCTAATAAAATATTCCTTAAAGTCCAACAATATCTTGAGGATACGTTTTATGACCGATTGACCTATGATTTAGCTTAAAATTTTCAGTCTATTTTGTTATGTCATTACGATACAATAAAAGATTTATGTCAACCTTGTACCATTTTTAAGATTATGAAAGGAAAACTAAAAATATGTGGTAGGTTAACCCAAGACAAAAAAAAATTAGTTTATCTCAAATATATATCGACAAATTTGAACTATTCTTATATATTTTTATAAAAAGGTTTTACAGATCTTAGAGATAAGGAATCTCTCAAAAATAGGAATACATGTATTAAATAAGATTTAAAATATTTTATTTGTGTATGCTGAATGATTTTGTATATTTCGTGCGTTTATCAGTGGGGGGCACTCAACTTTAAATTTTTCAAAAAAAAAAAAAATATATATATTTAAATTTGTCAAAATCCGAATTTTATTATTGGTGTCACGGTTATAGTAAGTCACCTATTTAAGGCACTGAAAACAAAGTTTTTACTCAAAATTCGTATTTTTTTTTCTTTTTTAGAAAAATAAGTTTTATTCCAAAAGTTCTCATATCAATAAGTGTGTAAGATTTTGTTATTAACTAGTTTTTAATAATCTTCTTTCAATATAATCAACCCCCCCCCCCATTCCCAATCAATATTGACGATTAAAAAATTAAGTTTTTAACATTTTAAAGCAACTTTTAAATATAATTTTCTCAAATCACCTTTAAATATGCTAATTTTTTTGCACTCTTTTTAATCACATCCATAATTTAAATTTTATAATAAAAAATAATTAAATAAATCGTCATTGCTTTTAAAGAATAAAATTTTGTGTACTAATTAAAAATTTAATTTTAATTTTATATTTTATTTTTGTATATTTTTATTTTAAAACTTTACAAATTAAAAAAAAGTGCCTCGTAATTTTGTGATTCGATCTGGTAGGTATTATTAAAAAATTACTTTATTTTTTATTATTTGTCAAACATCCTTTGCAAACCTACATCGCCGGCGCGTGTGTTTAATATAACTAAATGACTCGACATGGCTGTATTAACAGCTCCCTGACCGGTCTATAAGGAGCTATGACGGGTTATGGCGCCCCTTTAGAGAAAGGTTAGGGGAGAAATCAACCTGAATTTTATTCATTTGATTAAATCTGTGAAAACAAAATATTTGTAAGTAGCCATTTAAGCTCCCCCCACCCCCCCCCCCCCCTCAAACCTTAAAAAATTTAAGGACTTTTGGTTAACTAAATCACAACCTAAATAAAGTTTAGAGGTCACAGATGCTAATTAGATGGTCGTCCGGTTAAAAACAGACTATTTATGATCTAATTATAGGCATTTCGAAGTCCGAAAGATTCCTGTAGGTAAGGCTTTTATCCTTGGTTTTATCCATCAATGGTGCCACTATGGATTAATTAACGTTAATTGTTTCTTTCCACCCAATTTAGGTCGTCTAAGTCTCAAGTGTCGCCCCAGTCCTAAATTTTTTATAACAAGAACCCGACCCGGGAATGTAAGTTAATGAGCCATTTAACAAACCTAATTGGCGTCGATTAAGGGGCAATGTACTAGTGGGTAAGGCGGCTTTTTGAAGAGATTTAGGCCTAGGGGGGCAGTGTTTTAACAGGTAAATGACTCTGGCCTTCGACTTTTGCTTAAGGTTGTTAAGCTCGACATGCTCTAATATTCCGTTAAATGCGGTGTCTTATTAGAGGATATTATGGTATTGCCGGAGAAACACACTTAACTTTAACGACCCCATGGGTTAAAAACTTTGTTACACAGCAATTTCACTGTCTCTTACCCAATAAAAATGGTGATCATTTGTAGTGGAAAAAATGATAAACATAAGTTGATAGAATTCTTGATTTAATTATTTCTTATTTTTCTCAGCGCAATGAAACCCGGAGTCATAGCCCTAATACTCTTCGTAGGAGTTGTAAGTTGTCTTATATATTAACATTGAAATGTTTTTCTTAAATCATCTACTAATGGGCGCGTTCTGAGTTCATTCATTTTTTTCTCAATAATTAAAAAAAATTGATCGAAATTTTTTAAAAACTTTTTTAGAACAAGTATTTTTAATAATAAAACAATTTTGACGTGTAAAAATGTGTCATGTGAAGATAAAATTTTATAATGAATAAAAAACACGCCCAGTTTACATATAAATTAATTTTTATAATATATAGCTGATCAATATAAAAAAGTATTAAATTATCGCTCTCATTGTTAAAATTGAAAAACTAAAAATTTTGATTTTGCCCCAATGATATAATACTCTTATCTTTCCGCTCTAACCAAAAAACGGTTTATATAATTACAAATTAATGCTATTTACCAAATTTAAAAATCAATTATAAATCAAATATTTTTTTCCAGGTGACGGGCAAAAGGCAATTGTCTAAATCTTTTTGTCAATGGTGTTGTTTCTGAAATTGAGGCTAGGAAAGAGTTTTTTTTCCATATGTTGGAAAAAAGCCCATAAGTATTCGGGCATGTTAAAATAACCCTTTTTCCTGTTTTAAAAAAGAAATTTAAAAATACTTTTTGGAGTACTATTTTGCCCCCTTTTTTAAACCTTTTTTTATTTTAGCCCTTATGGTTCTTTTACTTGACCCAAATTATAGGTTTTGTACCTAACTATTGTCCTCTTAAAATTTATCTTTAAATACATAGAAAACCATGAATTTTTTTATTTATCCTTTTTTTTGGTGCTAAAAAATCTTATGTAATAAATTGTAGGCCAAGAAAATATATGAGATCCTATTTAGTTACAGTTAAAGTTTTTTATAACTATTAAGTATATCCTATTTAACTTTAAGGGCTCACTAATTATGTGATAAACTTTTTTTATTTAACTATGAAATAGCATCATTTTGTCATGATTAAATTTACTAACAAAAGTCATTAGTTTTTTAACGTTTTTTTTTGGCTACAGAACCTTTTGAGTGCTAAATTTATCAGAAAATTCTGGAAAAATTAGCAATGTTGTATGCTTGATAAGCAGAGTAAACTAAATTTAATTTAGAGCATAAATAATGTAAATTTCTTATCCTAAATTAAATATTAAATCCATATTAACAAGTTCAATAATTTAGCTTAACTATCAACTTTAACTAAGTTAGACATCTTAAGTTTTACTATTACCCACTAACTTATTTAAGCTATCATAACTTAGCACATCGTCAGCTTTTTTCTTTTTGGTTATGCCCATTCATGATGATTAATAGAATTCCTACTCATACATATATGACTTATTTTAGACCTACGTGTTCGCCACATTCGACCAACTTACGAATCATCATCATGGTGGAGGTGGTCACAGCGAAGGTGGAGGCAGGTACAAAACTTATATATGTATTAATTGTAAGGCTAAAATAATTTTAACAATTCTATAGACATTAATATTGATCGGTTCAGAAAATTATCGGAACTTAAGTTGGTGCAAGGTTTTTTTCTGGCACCCTTTTAGCAAATTTTACCCATCCCTATTTGTAAACATTTTGCAAAATTGTGGATATACGTCCTAACATGATTTCCTAGGCCTCCATAGGCACCACATATAGCCTGCTTTTTTGGAATAGGAGTGTTAGCTCTGACATATATATTTTAAAAAGTAGGCGGAGCCTGTAGTTAGGACCTTTATTAAGTTATAGACCGATTTGCTATAGGCAATCGCAAGCAGCTATCAGCAAAAGTTTGCAACAGTATAAATTTAAACTAAAAGTCGGGACCCAAAATCCGGCCCGGCCAGGTGCCAGCTCGCAGATTATACGAGTCGATTAGAGTCCGGAATTAAAACAGGTTGGGAGGGCCTGAAAATTCTGAACAATAAATAATAGCAATATGGCAAACTTTTTCAAAAATTGCATTTATAGCAAAAAATTTACAGATAAAATTTGAGGGGAGTGGCGGGCTGAATGAAATTTCCAGGCTGTATTATCAAGGCCCGGTTTTTTTTTCCAGATATTTTAAATCACACCGGTGAGAATGATTAGGGGTACAAACCAAACATTTTGCATACACAAAGGTTTTTAGATGAGGTACACACCCTTGACAACAACTAGCCGGTATAATGTTCGTATCATTTTTTAATGGTAGGCGGAAAATAAGGCCCAAAACATAAGGGCACTTATTCATATTTTAACCTGAAAAGTAGTTGCGTCCATTTAGCCAAGAAGTTCAAATGTTTTTTTTTGCAAATAAAAATTTGGTCTCTCTATGTTAATCGATTGATAGGGAAAAATGATCAAACTTGATTTATATGTCATTTTTAAACACATGGATATACACCAGAGATATAATTAATAAATTGTTTTTTTATAACTAATTTCTTTAACTTAATTTCTCAAATGTAATTCGGACAAAATAAAAAAATATAAAAAAATTTTTTTTTTCATAATAGGATTTTGAACGGGTCGTATCATAATAACATTTGAAAATGTGTTTTTGCCATTTAATTGTAATATAGCCATGCTGAACATCACAAAAAGAAGCACGGACATCACCATCACAGCGGTCACAAACACGGGAGTGCAGGGCACTCACACTCCAAGCACTTCGGGGGCCACAAAAAACACGGCTTCAAAAAGCATCATTTCGAGAAGGGATACGAACACGGGTACAAAGCCTTCGGCAAGAAATGGGGCTCTGGTCATTCCGAATACGGGCACAAAGAAAAACACTACGGAGGTCACAAAAAGGGACATCACAAGCATGGCTATGGTAAAAAGAGTTACATAACATTTGACAACCTACATTTGGGCTAATGTGTTTGATCCGATATCTTTTGTAGGCCTAAAAAAAAATTAACCAAAAAATTTTTACTTCTTTAATTTATAAAATTGAAAATTGCATTGTATTTAGTTCTATATGTTTCGTATTTTGGCTAAAAAATAGAAATTTCAATTATAGCACGTAGGAATCTTAAGCTTATAGACATTGGTTAATATTTTTATTATTTTTAATTCGTTCGCACTCCTCCTGATTTTTGATCAAAGCAGGCCAATTTTTTACACAATTAGTCCCCCCCCCCCCCCTTTTGTTTAACATATTCTAGTCTGAAACAGGAAAGGGTTCAAGAAAAAGCTTGATTCCCGCTAAACACATTCCCGATTTATAAGGATTGTTTCTGTGCCCCTATAGGTCATCATCACGGAGGCCACCACGGTCATCACAGTGGAGCTCACAAAGGCCATCACCACCATTACCACAAACACGGACATCACAAGCGATCGGTAGAAGAACAGCTGCAGCTCCCTATCGTTTTTAACTTCACACTGCACCCAAAGATCATGAGTCTGTCAGCCGCTTATGCCGCCCAAAACGAAAAACTGGAAGATTTCTTGCCCAAGAGTGTGCTCGTCCTATTGGGGAAGCAAATCAAACCGGCGTACGTCGATGAAGCTGGCAGGAAAATTGTGGAGGAAGTCACCTATTACGAAGAGGTTGATGTCGAAGTTGACCAGACTGAATCGGTTCTAGATAAGCCATTAAGTAATTTGCATAATATATATAAAATACGTTTGAAAGAATGATTTTTAATTTTTTCTTAATTATTATTTGCCATATACTACCAATATATTATACTAAAATAAAATGATATTCTTTGCTACCATGGACCTAAACAAATAATGCTTATAAAAGAAATACATCAGCTTTAAACAGTTTTTTTGTGCTGCATCCAATTTAGGGGTATAACAAACCAAAAGTTTATTTTGAGCCAGATAATTATTACAAAGCGCTCTGTTAACGTAAAAGGATTGGACAAATATTTCATGTTTATCTTAATTTACAGAATCTAATAACGTTGTTTTTGTTTTTGCAAAGCAGCAAACAATGTTGCCGATATACCAATCGAAGCTCAAAGCAACTTAGTATCTTCGTCATCTCAAGAAATCCGGAAAGTTGAACAAAGCGAACAGAGCAGCGAAACGGTTTACAAAAAAGATGAAGCCACAGGTAAGGTATCAGGTGAAACCAAATACAAAAGCGAACAAACCAAATTTGCCGCTATCAAGGATAGCAACGAACAACCCAAAGAAAAAATCGTCGAAGACATACGAATTGTTAAAGCATGGAGCACTAAACAATAACCGGAGAGAATAAGTTTTTTCATCATAGGCCCCATGTATATACTGGGTTGATTCTTATTAATCGCTCTATGCGCTCGAAATAATTGCTCAGTGTGCACAATATAATTGTTCTTAAATTAATTAATGCGCGTAGAACAATTATAAGGAATCAGATCCTATTTTTCATATTTCTTTTTTTTGCTACAAATTTCGAATCTAAATGAATTGCTGATCAAATGGCAATTGATTTTAGCTTTAGTCCTAAAACTGATTTTTTTTTTTTTTTGAATTCTATGGCAAAAATTTAGAAGAGTAATAAGATATGGCTATGTACTTTTATTTTGCTCTAGTTTCTGCAGTATGTTTTCTCTCCTTTTGTGCTAGTTTGAAAGTAATTTAACCTTTTTAAATATTTCCTTTTTAAATTTAATGCTTAAAAGTAGGATTATAGTTCATTTTAGACGTTTAAATTAGAATTTTTCATTCAATCGTGGACACGCATTCAGTATAGCATTTAGCATACCTTATTGCATTTATGATATGTGACACTAAGTTGTGTCTTGTAACTTACTTTTTTCAGTCAAAAAATACATTTAATGGGTTTTGGATAATACCGTTTAAATATGTTTTAATTTTTTTTATAAATTGTTTAGATAAAAACTTAAAACCTTTTGTACAACTGTTTGGATATAAAGAAGTTAATAGGCCTTATTGTCTAGAATTCTCATTTTGCGCATGACCCTAAACATTTCTTATAAATATCTTTTGCTGATATTTTTTATATATTTTACAAATTCATATACACAAATGAGTAAATCTAGTTATTTTTATTAATTGTCTTATTAGATTAGCAATTTCATGTTAATATGTATGCGTATATTTTAATTATTTATTCATTTAAATAAACAAATAATTACATATTTATGGAATTGGTGGTCTTTATAATTTAAGTTAAAAAAAATTCTTAAGGTCGAAAAATAAGTTTTAATTGAATGGATTAATTTACAAGAATAGTGTTTTTGGAGTTTAAAAAAATTATTGGTGTTATTTTTACATAGGATATATTTTGCCAAACAAATTCAAGTTAAAAATTGCTTTAGGGGCCACTACTAATAATTATTTTTGAACAAAATTGCAAAACATAAATTTAACGTCAATTAAACGGCATTTCGATCTAACTAACAATTGATGGTGCGTTAAATCGATATGATAATTAATTAAGGTTAAATTTTCGAGTTGCGTAAGATGAAATTACGAGAGCCACATGAAAATTAAAAAGGTAAAATTGGTGAAAGACAAAAAAGTTTTTTTTTGTGATATTGGTAGGGAAGGTGGCCATATGAATAACGTTATTCAATAGACATTTCGTTTTCACAAATTGCTTAAAATAAAATTGTAGTATTAGGGCAGGGGGCCTGAAAACAAAAAATGTGTCAAAGGGGCATAAACAAAAACCCAATTTTCATGGAAAAAGGGGGGACGGTGGTTTTAGAGAGCTGCCATATCAGCGGCCGTTCTTTTGAGGGCCGTAGGGCGGAGTAAGAGATCGTGATTCAGTAGTTTTTCGGGAAGACCAGCGTCAGCCTCACCCTCGGAACCGGCGTAATCGCTACTTTCGTCATCGCTTTCGTGTTCACCGTCATCGTCACTCTCGTCATCCTCATCATCGACGCTTTCCTCCCCGTCACCGTCAGTATCGTCACCGTCAGTACCGGTGCTCCCGCTTTCGCTGTACTCTATTTGCGCGGCCGTTTTTGGTTTTTTGCCGAGACCGTGGGCCTTCTCGATCATCATGATGTTCTTGTCGATGGCCGTGTTAGCTTCGGTCATGATGGCCCGGGAAATGCGGAGTGCCTGGTTTTGAGCTTTAAAGATTTGAAATTAAACACACAGGCGAAATAATTAATTAGATTGTAGTAAAAAATTGGTTACATCTACTTTGTATATAAGGGCTCTAACTAAATTAGTATTGTTGATGAGTTAGTGGCGCAAGAAAAATTAGACAATCAGGTTTTTTTACAATTATATTTCAATAAATATGAGGTTTTGAAATCGTTTACACTCACATATATATTATGTTTTAGGGCCTTTGAAATTCTATTTTATATATATTGAAGTATTTTATTCTTTTTTTTATAGAACGCTAAAAAAAATAAAGCGCTAAAAAAATTTAATGCAGTCCCTTATTTAAAGACATAAAAAATATTTGTTTAGCGATTTCTTAAAAATTATATTCAAAAAAAAATTGACATTAAAATCGTAATAAAGACTAATAAAAAAAGGGTAAAAATATATTTTTTTGGTCGTATTATTCAAAGCAAAGAAAAAGGTATAAATTATCCAAAATAATTGAATAGTAAAGACTGGTACGCACCCACATTGCCTCGGGCACCACGGTTAGCGACGGCTGATGCCTGGGGTTTGGCCAATGCTTTAGCTTTTGGGGCTACAGCTGCGGGAGCAACGCGGGACGCCGACACATTTGCAGCAGCTCTAACCAACTTTTTAGCTTCGGGTTTGGCCGCGACTAGGGAGGCGGCAACTTTTTTAGCCGCTTCCGCCGGTGGAGCGACCTTCTTATCAAACATGATTTGGTACAGACTAATCTCCTTCATAAGCATACGGCCCTGCTCGTCTAAATAGGGTTCGGGAAATTGGCGATTGAGGAAGATCATACGTGGTTCTTCGTTCCCGTAAATCATGCTGGTATTGATGCGAGTGATAACTTGATCGCCAGCCGATAGCATGTTGTAGTTGTCGGGAATGGAGCGCTTGTGTTGACCTTTCTTGTGCCAGTGCTTGTCGTGACCGCCATGGGCGCCAGAGTGATGGCCGTGGTGACCACCGTGTTTATGACCTATAAAATATTAAATGGGTAAGTTTCTTTTTAATACATACTAATAAAATTAATAGATAACTGAAATAATATTGAAATTTTATTTATTTGAGTATTCGATTTATAAATTAATTCAATTAATAATCTTTTATTTCGAATTCAGTCTAGGGAAATGAATTAACCGTTCACAATGTGTTTGCTATTTTAAGATTTTTTTTTCTTTTTCCATTTTTTGTATTTTTCACCGATAACACAAAAAGTCGTAGGCAGGCCTATACCAGCTGTCACTGGATCCAGTATGAAACTTAAATCAGCTCAAATCATCCTTTCTTTTACTTGGCAATATGTTGTTTACATAATTAAATTTCATGTTTCTTCTTTAAAAAATTGGACATGTCTTATTTCGTTTTTTTGTAGAATGATTATAAAAAAAACATTTTTAATGTTAAAAACACTTGAATCATGGTTATATAAAGGCATTTTAAATTATTGCCCACAATATAGAATAAACAACAAACAAAAGGCTTTTGATAGAGAGAGTTAATCATATTTTCATTTTTAAACGAACATACAAAATTTCATAAGTATATCAAGACATAATTGACAATGGCCTTACCCCAGTGTTTTTTGCCGTGATCCTTGTGGTGTCCGCCGTAGTGTTTTTTGGCGTGCCCGTATTTCTTGTTCCCGTGCCCGTATTGGTTCCCGTAGGCATGGTAACCGTGCTTGTATCCCTTTTTGAAATGCCACTTTTTGTAGCCGTGATGTTTCTTCCCGTGATGGTGATGGCCGTGCGAGTGGCCGTGGTGGCCCTTGTCGAAGGCATGGTGATGCTTCTTGCCGTAATGCTTTTTGTGGTGTTTGTGCCATTTGCTGCCATGGCTATTTTTTTAAATAAGAAAAAAAAATAAATGAAGTTAATTTGGGGAAATGCTGATACATGTGTGGGCCAAAGGAGGAAAAATGGGCTTTCTTTCTCGGGTCAAAAGGGAAAAGCTCGTAATAATTTTAATTTTAACTCAAAACCCCGAAAAAAAAAATCGAGAAAAAGCTTTTACTTAAAGCACTTTTTAGTTTTTGCTTCTT
>CM060243.1:9216041-9547237 GCA_030555515.1 Acutogordius australiensis | reverse complement strand
AAGATATAAGGGATTTTATATGTAAAAATAATTTTTAAATTTTTTTTTTAGGGTATATTTAGATCTGTCAATAGGGTCAAAAAGGCCATTTTTCGTTATAGACGGATCTAAGGAGCCAAAGACGGAAGAAACTAAGACTAACAAAAATATATATGAGACTAGGCCATCATGAGGATGCATTCTTTTATGGTTTCCTAAAATTCACGGTTCTGACATTGATATTTGTTGACCTGTGTTACAAAGAAAAAATGGGGCTTCTTAAAGTCTTTTTTTACAAGCCTTCTTTAACAGGAAAGCCTATAAAAAAAATTTCCTTTAATAGATGGCTTTTTTTTTACCCAGGGCTAATTTGAGGTTTTTTTTACCCCCATACTGGGTTATGACACTTAAAATTATTTTTTGATTCGAGTTAAGTTAACACCGCCATCTTGGGTAAATAGGTGAGCCTTGTTTGCACACTGGCAACCTAGAGGTCATTCTTGGTTTAGAATCGGTCTATAACGTAAATATGGCCTTGTAGCCGTAAATTGACAGATCTAAATTTACCCAAAAAAGAAAAAATTTAAAAATCTTTTTTAAAAGATTCCTAAAAACTTCCTTGTAACCTATATTTTTAATCACAAATAATGAAAAATAATTCCATTGAATGTAAAGCTCTTACTTCGGCATTTAGATAATACAAAATATTTCGCGTCCAAACTTAAATACGACACGATATATTATCGATTTTTAATGAAAATATTATTTGAAGTTTGAATTAAACAGTTTTAATATTGTGAATATACAAAAATAAAATTACAATTTATTTTTGTTTTTGAATATTTTGTGATTTTTTGACCTTTTTTTTCTAAAATTTTCAATGTTTATAACTGACTTACTAAGTTTGTAGGAAAAACGATAAACGGATTTGATATTCCCTAAGATGGCAGGTTTGATCTTTGTAGTTAACTCATAACTCTCAAAAAATTGTTGACCTGTGCTATAAACGGATATTTACTAAGTTCCTTATAAAATAAAAATCCTTCTTCGAAAATCATTTCAGCTCATTTGTTTTACCTTAGAGTCATGTAATTTTACCAAGTATCTTAAAAAATCCCAAGTATAAAATTGCTCAAAAAAATTTCATTCAACTGCATTTGTTTGGCTTAGGCTCGATAATTTACAACAGATTCGAATCCAGGATGATAAGGGGGCTAGGGAGACGAAACATAATTTACCGTCTTTGGGAAAGATACAATTTTTGTTTCAATCGTTAAAATTTTACATAAAAAAATTATTGCATGTTGAAGTAGGAGGACAAATAGAAAGTTAATTGTTTGTTTAAATGTCATCTTTCAAATGTAGGGCAATGGGAAATTGTTTTAGTAGGTAAATGAGGTCTTTAACTTTTGCCAGGGTTGGCCTGTATGCTATGATATTCCGGAGAATGCGGCGTCATTTATTATGGAATTGGTGGAGAGACGCACTGAATCTTAATGACCCCGGTGGTTATGAACGTCGCCGCATAGCAATCAATGCTCCTCACCCCAATAATAATCGGGTTCGAGTCCCTCTTAACCCTGAATACGGCTCTAATCTCCAATCAATCATACATAATATAAAATATACCCTCCATAGGAATGTTTTGGATGATGATGGTAATCACCGGTGCTGTAATCCTAAAATATAAAAAAATGATCGATTTGAGTTAAATTACGTTTTTTATATAATTTCAATAATTAGCTATTTCGATATTAGTTTACTTTGCGTTTAATGTTAATAAATATTTTTTTTTCGTTTAAAAGTTTTAATTTTTTTTTTGAATTTAATTATTTGCATTGAAAATTATAAATAATTTTACAAAAGTTTAAAAAGTATTAATAAGCTTTCAGATTATAATTTATAGTAAAAAAATTTAGAAACTGCTGTTTTTTTGAAACAAAAATCGTTTTTAAAAAAAAAGTATAATTGCCCCAGATTTGAACTAGAATTGTTTAAACAAATTTAATTCTCAATTTTAAAAAAACTTAAGCGACTACCATAGTCCTTTAATTAAAGAGTCTCACATTGGGTGAGTTGCAAAAAGATCAAAGTCGCGACCCAAAAGTCCGCCCGACCCGGTGCTGGCCAGTTCAAAAATTGGACCGTGGCGGGCTAAAGAGCCGGGCCTAAATAAGTAAAACATATTAGCCCCATAGGGGGGCCGGTCATTTTAACCTTTTTTTTTAAACTAATGTTAATAAGAACTTAATTATCACACGATATAGGATACTACTTCTACATTCTGTATTTTATTAATTATTTTATAGCAGAAAAATTCTAACACTTAGCTCGCTACAGATTAAGTATCATATTTGTGAATTGGGGCCATGTCAGACTTAAGTTAAAAAATACGGGCCGGCCTGAATATCAATGTTTAGTTTGAACTCTAATAGCAATCTGAAGTGTATTAAAATCTATGGGTAGTCCCTATTTAGTTCTTTAAATTGAAGTATGCAATATATAAATAAAATTGATTTACCAGGCAACATAGGTAGACTATAGATATGAGCAATATCACCTTCCACGGGATGTAAGAAGGTATCCTCATGAAAGTCAGGGGTTCAGCTGTTTTAAAAGATAATTCAATCAAATACAAAACATACAACAGGCTAAAGCGCTTGAGAATTTTTTTCTATTGAATGAAACAAACTAAAATTTCTGGATCTGCCACCCCTCTCTTTAGGAGGCGCCATGCTTTAGTAACCCGAAATAGCTATCAGCGTTTAAATATTGAGGTTTGCTCGTAAGTCTACAACCTAAATCTTAGACTAGGCTCTTATTTTAGGCACACAGGGCTGCCTCAATAACAAAAATCAAAAACTTAAAATAGTGGTTGTGTGTGCATACTAATAAAAAGAAAAGCTGCTTGACATTTAACACCAGACTTTACGTATTAAATTAAGATATAGCTACTAAGTTACTGAGACAACAGCGGCGAAAAATTAAATTTTAAAATTCCTGTTAGTTATAGCGTTAGATAAATAGTTAATAAATTTTACCCATAATTCCAGGAACTTCGAACTTGTGATTCTACTTTATGTCAGATATGTTGGCAAAATTTTTCCGATGCAAAATCTTTATTTGTATAATTGTCTCCACCTCCAAAACTTAGTGAATGCACGCTTCAATCACCCTAATTTGAATTATATATGGGGCGGGTTTACGGGTCGACCTAATTTACGGTGAGATTGGTAAGAACAATCGACAACTGACCAAGATTTAGAGGTCTTTGAAATAAAAGATGACCCAAAAATTAGTAGCTTGGCTTAAATACAGGGCGGAGAGACCTTTAGCTTTGCCACTATGTAATTCTTTTGTCACCTCTCCTATGAATATTATGCATTAGATAAAAACATTTTTCAAAAAAACTGTAAAAAAACAACTTTTTGGGGATAAATTTTTGCCTAATTTTAAATGTTTGCCATATCTTAGAAATTATAGCGGGGGAAAGGTAATCTTTTCAAACGAAAAAAATTTACACCTTAAATTTGCTATGTCTCACCTCTTACAACACACCTTAGCCATTGTGGTAGTGTGAAAGAATATCGGAGACAGAGTTTTTACGCCAAAAATGAAAAACGGAATATAAATATACTAAGCTAACCAAATACACATAAAACAATGGTAGGCGGGGCCCAATCTCCTAGTTTTCTTATCGTGACCATCTTATCAGATGTACATTTATATTAGCGGGATTATCTGATAATGAGCAGGCTAAAGTCATATAGAGTTGGATTAAATGGCGCTTGATAGAGAAATAAAAACCCATTTTACCCATTTGCTACACAAGCACACCTGAGATATCTATATGAAAATTTCACGCAGGTAAAATTTTCACACCTATCTCTATTGTCTTTTCGAAAGAGACACTGAAATAGCTTTCCCTTGTCTATAATCTTTCCATTCAAGCTGCTATAATGGTCCGTCCACCTATGTTTTTACACTGCAACAGTCCCGCCTTGTTTTGTCGTGAAACTTGAAAAAACCTGAAGCAAAATTATCTGTTACATGTTATACATCTTATCTGTTACCATTGTTAAGTTGTCATATATCAATTTGCTAAACAAAGTAATTTCCCTTCCAAAAAAAACCTTGTAAATGGATTAAGATATAACAATTGGGGCACTAGATACACAATATAAAAGAAAGATTGGGTCACTACTCCATTAACCCCATGTATTTGAATTGACCGTATGGCCGTCTTTAACTTTAAAAACACGTTAATTGACCGTTTATTGAGCTTGAAAGGGAAGTATTTTTATACCAGGGGCATAACCAGAGGTCAAATCGTCGCCCACCCTTCCCCCTCTTTTTCCATAAGATTTTTTTAATGATTTTCCCAGTAGAAGACGTACTTTTAATTGCCCACACCCTAAATTTGTTCTTATCTAACCCGATATAATTTCCCTAGCATCTTTCAATGAAACCGCAAAAACTAATACAAATTCTGATTAGTGCAGTTACAAATTGCTTTAAGTCTCAAGTTATGAAAGAAGTTGACGAATGCAGTAGTCTATCAAGTTTCAAACGTTTCTAAATATGTTTTGAAATCTATGTCCTTGACAATTCCCTTATTTAACGTTCAACAGCAAAATAGCCGATTTTTAATAAGTTGGAATTTTGGAATTATAGCAATATGTCAAAACAACAAAATTTTAATTGAATTATTATTAAAATAGAAATAAGAAATAATATGCATAAAGTCCCAGGATCATATCGCTAATACATTATTTATTGACAAAAATTAACTTATCCCGCGGTTTAACCTACATTTTTTCTCCAAATATTTGGCCGAGTTTGTTGGGTCTTTTTTTAGGCCCAGTTTGGTTAAGATGGGTGAGGTTATGTTAGAAAACACTTTCAGGGATAATGACGCTTTAAACTAACTGTAAACTCTTTATTTTGAAAAATTATAATAATTGTCCGCAGAGATTTGATTCGTCAGCTCGATTTAAAATAATGTTTCGTGACTTGGTTGCGAAAGGAGACCTTGTTGAAATAGTTGTTATTAAAGACCATTTTGTCATTCGTGTTGGGCACGTTAGATATTTTTTGTAACGTACCCGCCAAGATTCCACTACTAATGTGTACATTTGGTTGTGGGGCAATAAGTTGATTCAAGTTGGTGACCGTGTTGTTAGCTGATACGTTGATGTAAACGACATCGTCCGTTTGGGTATTTCTTTTCCGCTCTTGGGCAGAAAATTTTGCAAGCTCTTGCCCGACTGCCTTAGCCACTCTTTGGCGTTCCATGTAGGGGATTAGGGCAACGGGTGGCCCGGGACCGGTTCTCATGTAGACTAATTTGAAATTGATGGGGTACATATCGGCTATGGAGGAATGTGGTTCCGATATTAGGTATTGAGTAGCCAGTGGCAAATACACCGACATTTGGGGATTCAAGATTGACACGAGATGTTCGATCGGCGTGAGAGCTGAATCGTGTTGATCTGGCTGCATCGATAGGGCGGATGATGAAGAAGAGTTTAGAGAAGTTATGAAAGCCGCTAAATCTTGGATTAGCGGAGCAAATCGATATGGATATTGCCAACCCCATGCAACACGATTCATGAAATACGCGTTGAATACCCAAACCAAGCCGCGTATGTACTCCTTCGCCACGTTTTGACCAAAGCCAGCCTGCGTTTCGCCAAAATACTTTTTGTAATACCATTGCGCGTCTGCGTTTGACGAAGTTGAGAGCGAGCGCTCATCGTCCAAGTCTGATTCAGACGTCTCCGGGTATAGCTTTTCCTTATCGATGAGGCCAGCTAATGTGCCGCGTTCATCCCTCGCAAGCTCGTGAAATATTCGACCTAGTGCGTCTATGTTTAAGGTGCTATTATTATTCTTGATTAAATGACCTGGAGCTGTGCGTACCGTAGAGGCGTAAACGGCTAGTAGGTTATTCATTAAGGCGTGAGATTCCGATCTTAAACCTAACGGGGGTAAAAAATCATTACCAAGCACGAAGCTCATTATTACAAAATCTGCTATAGTTTCAACTTTTAGGGTATCCCATTTGAGCCGTTCAAAGATGGATTGCCGGAGTTGGGAAATATCAACTACGGCGTAATCGGCATTGAAAGGTAATTTATCGGGCCTATCCGAGCGTGAAACTTGCGTTCTATTCGAATTGGTGCTGGTTGATGTAGTCGTCGTGGTTGAGGAAAATGAGGATTCCTTATCGGATAAGTATCCGGAATTGTAGGAAGAATCACTTTCGCTGGCCGAAAAAGCGGTACAAAATTTTGGAGTGTGTCCGAATTGCGTGCACATGTAACAATAATTGAAATATGAATTTTTTTTGGAATAGCGACCTTGGCCACCGTTCCCATCCTGATCTGGTAGCACGTATATTTTTTGGTACTCGTGGAAGATGAGACTCATAACTACTAGGTCAACGTCTCCCCCAACGATCAAGTTGCAATCATTCCGGCGATTGTTAGATTGCGAACGCATGAGGCCCAGGATCTTGTTTTCGCCTTCGCCGGGGCTATTGCTATCGGATAAAATAACAACGGCCGGGCTCCAATCCCGATCGACGTTCATTTTAAGGTATATGAAGTTTTCGATTTGTTCGGCCAGCTCGTTCATGAGTTCCGAACCGGGAGATATCACGGACGAAGTTTCAGGGTCCTTTCTGCCTCCCCTAAGCTTTCCGGCATCGGTTAGCAATTTCATACATCTAAAGCGATTGCAACGCTGGAGATATATTTTTGTATCCGGTGGGACCCCATCCATGGCAATGTAAATTGAAACCCGGGGTTTGAACACCTTGACGAGCTCGTCGAGCTCGGAAAATAATTTTGAGAGCCAGGCTACCCTATCGATCCTACCCCTGACCATGGCTTTGCATTTGTGAATTAAGAAGTTTGCATCTAAATACATGTGATCAATGGGCGGGATGCGCTTAGTTGCTGCAAGCCCGTCAGCAACGGAAATAGTATCAAAGGCTGAGCGGAACTGTGCCCTCAAGTAGCTGTGGAACCCCTTAATTCCCATAATCTCGCGGCAAAAATAACTAAAAAAAAAAAATAAGAATATATGGAACGACTTTTGCTCTTATGTTATAAACATTATGATAAAAAATTAACAACTTTTAACAATCAAAGTTATGTTAAATAAATAAAACCAGCTAAAATATATCAATTCCCATTCCTTAATTAATGGCGCATATCAAAAGATCTAGGATTTTACGCAAATAGTATATTGTTTTTAGTAATTTCACCGGTGTCCATTTTTTGGTTCGGACTCTTAGTTAGACCAGCCCTATTTAATCTATTGCCCAACCCGGCCTTCCTAATTGTAAATCTTAACGCCTTGTTTAATTTTGAATGGACATAATCTCCATCGAAATTTCGAAATCTATAGTGCAAAACTAATGAAAAGTTAAATATGTATTTTTTGTCTAAACTTTCAATTATTAAAGAATTAAAATCCTGTTTGACAACCTGAATTAATTTCTATTTCAGTTGACACAATCCAACCTATCAAAAATAATTTCTTCCAGTGAGCCTCGGGATCAGGTTATAACTTGGAAACTCAGTAGAAGTAAATTTTCATTTAATATTTTTTTAAGTTATTATTACACTATTGGCGCCTTCCTTTCTTTTTAATTTTAAAATATTAGGGGTGCAAACATTTTGTATAACATAAATGTTGATGTAAGAGCTTTGCACTTAAATATTATATTTATCATTATTTGAGGGAAAAAAATAAGTTATTAAAAATAAATAATGTTAAAAAATTTATTTTTTGATTTTTTTCATAAGGATATTTTTGAGGTCACATAATCTGTCAAGTCTAAAGAAACTTATTAAAACTGCGCAAATATATAAGATTGGCTATCATGTGATTTCCTCCAACTGTCACAATTTTATTTTTTCACTCATTGATTTTGTCAACCTGTTAATTGCTACAAGCAAGTATTACACCTATATATTAATAAAACTGGACAACAGAAAAAAGCAACATAAACAATATTTACAGGTCTTTGTATAGAATTTTGTGGAGATAGATGGCGCTTTTAGATTTTTTTACTGATGCCTTCAAAAATTTTTAAAATGACCTCAAAGTCCAAAAAAGTGATTTTTGAAATTTAAAATTAAAGAAATTGGTGCCGTTGGAAAAAGCATAGTCTCACGCATTTAATTATGGAAAAATTAATTAATTTGCTTCATTAGAACTCTAGTTATTTGAATCTAAAAACTTTATATAAAATGTTATTTTTAAGTTCATTGAACTTTTACACTCAAATCACTGACACTCTGCCCCAGGGGCGTATTTAGGGGTGGTCAAAGGGGGCAATTGCCTTCCTTTAGAATTTTTTAATTTTTGATGTAACCAGCGGTTGAATTTATATTTCAAACATATAAAAGGGAATAGAAATCAATAAAATTGCTATTTTTTTGGAAAATATACAACCTTATAAAATAATTTTGCAAATAAAATATCAATATATTAGAATTAAATTTGTTGTTGCTTTCCTCCAAAAAAATTTCTTGCCCCCCTTTAGAAAGGTTTCTGCATACGCCCCTGCTCTGCCCCTTATCTGCTCCTTACGCATCTATTCCCATTATTTCATTAATACACTCTATCATTTTCCCTTAATATTTTACCTATCTCTCTCTTGGTCACATATTCCGCATCAAGGAATAAAAGTGGTTTAATAGTAATATACGAGCGCCGCTTGAATATTTCTAATAAATTGGGAGTTAGGTTAATATTAGTATTTGAATTAGGTTAGTCTTAGGGCGTTATGTTTAGAATTAAAGTTGGTATTAAAATTAAATTAGGGTTAGTGTTAAATTAAAATTAGTGTTAGGTTTAAGTTTCAATTAAGTATAGGGCCGGCTGGTGGGCTAGTTAAATTTTAGTGTGACATAAGGCTATAAATTTTCGCTTAACATAATCTCAAGAGTTATAAGCTAACCACAGAGATCAAACCTGCCATCTTAGGGATTTTCATATACGTTTACCGTTTTTTAATCAAATTTAGTGAGTCAGCTATAAATATTGAAAATTTTAGGAAAAATGTCAAAAAAATAAAAAAAAATTCAAAAACATAAAGAAGCTAAAAATTGTTTTTTGCATATTTACAACATATAAACTGTTAAATTTAAACTTCAATTAAACCGTTAAAATATTGTGTCGTAGTATGGACGCGAAAAATTCTGTATTATATATCTAAATGCTGATGTAAGAGCTGGATATACTAAAAAATTTTATTTCTCATTATTTGAATACAAGGGGTAGTTATATGAAAAAAAAGAGTCTTGAATTTTTTCTAAGAGTATTCTTGAGATCGCAAAATCTGTCAATTTGGTCAAAAAGGCCATTTTATTTTGATATGGATGGATCTAAGGAGCCGAAGGCTAGAAACAACTAATCGTAATTTAGCTTCTTTTTCAAAAAAAGCTACTTTGTTATGACTTGTTCTGTAAAGAAATGACGGGCGATAAGTGCATAGATTTAAACTTTTTTATTTTTATGTTCTATAATATAATTAATTATAAATCCTAAAGTACTTTTAATTATGTTTTACATGTCTTAACTAAATTGTGCGTAATGTTTTGTTAGTATTGAATATTTTAGGTGTTTAGTTGATAAAGTCGCTTCACATGTATAAATCTAAATATACTTTAACTAAGTTGATATTCGTATTCCATGTTAACAACTGGTCTAGAAAAGTTAATTGTATAAATAATTTATAGTCTGGCTTACGAAATTTGGGTCTAAAGAAAGGTGTGTGAAAAAAAAATGAGTAAATTAAAATAAAAATATTAATTCTATAAAAAATTAAAATACCTTGTGTTGTTAATGAACGTTTTCTCTTTCTAAACATCCTTTTAATTTTTTTCGCTTTTTTTGTTATCAAGTTATTAAAGCTCAAAATACCCCGGAAACGACCAAAATAGCGTTTTCGACCCTAAATAAAAAAAATTTTGAGGCATTAATAAAAATTCTGACTTCATATTCGTAATCAGCACTAAAAACTTCCAAGATTAATGGTTGCCATAAATGATGCTTGAGGTGGTCCAAATTTGTCCAGTGTAATCATTGGCATACCGAGCTCAATAGCAAACACCCCTGTCCTATACGCAGAATGTTAGAGTTCGAATCGTGCATGGGCAGCATTTATTTCGAAAAATAGTACAAATGTGCAACCATTTTATAGTTTCTGAATGGCCTGTTTAGGCAGCAGGCCCTTAACGATATGTATAAAAAGGCCTAGGCTAAACCAGGTCGCCAGGATGCGAGCAATTTTAATTCTTATCGACATAATTAATTGCCTCTCAAAATTAAAGCCCTTAATGTAGCGATCTTTGAAAAGAAATTCTCAAAACCATTTGTTTTTTTTTTTCCGAGGAAAAAGTATTGGGGGAGGGGGGGGGGGGGGGGGGGAGTGAATAAGGTATTCGTGTAAAACGTTTAAAAATGCTATTAATAACATACATAAACCCATGGTTTTCCTAAAATTTTCTCATGTTTTTATTACTGCTAAACCCCCCCCCCCCCCCCCCTCCTTTTAAAAACATTATTTATAATCTAAGACCACACCAATGAATAGAATAGAGTTTAGATCCAATAATTCTGTATTAATTGTCACTTGTCTTAGGCTAATTTTCTGTTAACTTTGGTATAAAAAAAAGTATAAAAAACATCTATACGTATGCCCCAGGTAAATATTAGTGTTTTTACATGTCTTATTATAGATAACATAAGATCATTTTTGTTTTTTTATTTGTTACAAAATTATTAAGGTGTATGTGTTATTAGGAGTATTTAAAATATTGAAATTGGTTATTGTTTATAAAAAATAAATTTAGGACATTCACATCTGGAATTTAACGTTAATTGCTATGGCTACCGCACTCAGGTAAATTTTTTTTAACCTGATTTATGCTTAGGACTAAGAAAATTGGGGTCCTCATGCTGAATATGGGGGGTCCCAAATCTTTAGATGAAGTCCAACCCTATCTTACCCGAATTTTTACCGATTCTGACATTATGAAATTGCCATTTCAAAAGTAATAATTATATATTATCATATTATATCGTGCTTTATTTAAAATATTAAAATTAGATATTTTGGTCCTTTTCTTGCTAAAATGCGAACTTCAAAGGTTCAAAAACATTATGAGAAGATAGGTGGCTCTTCACCTATTTACAGTTGGACCAATCTACAAGGTGAAGGAATGATTAAACAATTAGAAAATGTATATATACTTTTTAAATTATGTATTTTAGGGACATGAAGAAACATATAAGCAAAAAGATGGTCATATAAAGCATTACTTGGGATTTAGGTATGCAGAACCATTGCTAGAAAATTCAATATCAGATATGGCCAAGTATATAATCTAATTTTTAATCTAAAAATTTGCTATATTATTTTTTAAAATGTTTATAATTAAAGGGATGGAGTAGAAAGAGGAATTTTGTTTTCACAATATCCTCAGTATAGCTGCTCTACTACTGGTTCAAGCCTAAACTCATTTTATGTGTTTGCTAAAAATAATCCAGATCTTGTATCAAAAATTAAATGGAGCATCATTGATAGATGGCACAATAGCCCTGGTTTTATAAAGGTTTGTTATGTTTTTATTATTTTTACTTATTCATTTTAACATATTATTTGTAGGCCATCACACAAAACATTCAAAAAGAACTTCAAAATTTTCCTTCAGAATCTCGTGATGATGTTATTATACTTTTTTCAGCACATTCATTACCATTGCTGGTAATTTCATATAATTTTAAAAATTTCTTTTTATATTCTTATCAATGGTTAACAATGTAATAAAAATATAACATTTAACAATTATATCTGAAGTGAACAGGGTTGGGCAAACCAAAAACACTGTGCTACATTTAAAGTGATTGATTATGCTACATTAAATAGTTAAGCTCATTTTTTTCACTGTCCGTGATTTTATAGTTTATTTAGGTGTAAATAATTAGGTTTTTATCACAAGATTTATTTTAATTTTTTTGCTTTTAAATTTTTATTTTGTTATAAATTTATATTATCTATTTTTAGTTTATTAAATTGTAAGCTCACAAATGTCTATAAGACTAATCGATAGTAGACCCATTAAAAAAATTAAACCAAGTTAGCAGCAAAAAATTAATCATAACTTTAAATCAACTAATCTGTTTGCTTATCTCTGTTGTTGAAGAAAATGCATATTGTTTTTTAATTCTGCTTATCTGCCCTTCCGACTCTATAGGTTGTAAAAAGAGGAGATCCGTATCCCCATGAAGTTGCCGCAACAGTTAATCTTGTCATGAATGAATTAGGATGGTCTCACCCATATCGGCTTGTTTGGCAATCTAAAGTAAAATTTCTTTTTTTAAAGCATGAATGTATAATATTTTGAATTTCGTTTGTAGTGATAACTTAAATGTTTTAACAATCAATTCTTATTTTTTGTTTAACATTGAAATTTGTTATTTTATGATCTATGTTGCAACAATCATTATGTTACTTGCCTTATTATATTTTCTATTTACCATGTTCATAATATTTTATTGCATTGATTGTTATATAAATTTATTCCATTACCTTTATATTACAATTTCCCCGTGGTTTGCATTTTCTGCAATCCCAATCAATATTTTATTGCACTTGACCCTATGAATTTGAATATCTTTGCCATTTACAAACAGGTTGGACCACTTGAATGGCTGTCACCCTTTACAGACGAAGTTATACGAAGTTTAGTTAAGCGTGGCTCCCGCAACCTGTTACTCGTACCCATAGCCTTCACTAGTGACCACATTGAAACACTCCATGAGCTGGATATCGAATACATCGAAGAACTGACGGAAGAGTTATCAAAGAGTGAAAACATACCCAAAGAGACCATTTGCATCCGCAGGGCCCCCTCACTGAACGATAACCCCACATTTATAAAGGTTTACTTTACTGTAATTTTTACAGGCTGAGTCGCACTGTTGGAACATTTTGACTAATGACGCTTGAAAGCTCGGGAGTTCGAATAGCTATCATGCCTAAATTTTTTTTAAATCATTTACAGTCATTTACTACTTATGTGCCTATTTGGGCGCTATGACACTAAGATTTAGGATTAAAAGTTCAAGGCTGAACAGCCCTCAAGAGGCATGCATGCAAGTATTACATACAGTCAAAAAAAACTTTTGAAAACGGAAAAAATAAGTTACCGATAAATGATGGCTAAACCTTAACAATTGTTCTCGAAAATTGGGAAACCAATTCTAACCTCATAGACTGAAAGTATATATATTAAGTAGAAAGTTTATTAAAAATTTTGAAAAATTGAAAATTTACGGCATAATAATTTTCTATGTTATAACACATATTGTTAATGCATTGGTAGATTATCATTTCATCAAATTTGCATCTACAAGGACCTCCAATTACGTTGCTCTGTCTTGGGTTTATCATATTTTTTGATCCTAAAACATTAATAGACGCTCCAAAATCAAAATATACCATATCCCTTTAGTAATTTCGCTCATTAAAGCTTCATTTTTGAGTGCCTTTGGCCCTAAAATATCTAGCAGCTCAAATACTTCCTCTTCTTTTACGAAGATCCATCTCACTTCCGCAAATAAGTCCGGCAGCAATTTGTTTCTCTCACCCTTGTCTCGTAAGGCCAACCATTTAAGTATTAGAAAAATCACCTGCAAAAAACGTTTATTTATTTATACCATTGGTGAGGTGATTTAAATATCATATATATATTAATGAACACCGCGAATTGGCGGATATATTATTAAGAAAGGCCAATAAACTTTTGACGTTCTAATATAATTTACCATAACCTTTATATATATTGTAGTAGCAAGTTTTGGGGGTTTTGGTGACTGTAAAAGTAATTGATATTCATTAAAATGTTTACAAAAATATGGCTTGGATGTGAGAACTATTTTATTAAAGTATTTAGTAAAACTTTTAAAAAAATTAATCAAAAAATCGTAACTTCGATTTCCCTTGAAACTGGAAGCTCATTCCTCGACAACAAATACCTAAAAGTTTTCACGTGGCAACGTCCTAAACCAACCATAAACTGTTCGGCTTCAGAGGCCTCAGCTGATCCATTTTGGCGCGAAAACAGGGTTGCCGCGCGTTTATAAATTTCTTTTACGCACGGTTCAATCAGCTTTGGGCTCGCTTTACCCTCTAATGCCCATTGTAAACTTGTGCATATGTGACGTTCTTCGAATAATGATTCGAATACTCGTTTGCAAATGCATGAAATCTTGGTCATTCCGTACCTTTCACTTGCTTGGTATATTTCATATACATTCCTACAATACTTTTAAAAAATATGAAATTAAACAAAAATCAAATGCAAAAACTCATACTTATAGTGTCTTATGTTACATTTAGTATTTTAAATTAAGGAAATCAGTTTTGTTAATTTTAAGGGTATTTTGTTAACTTTCAAAACCCGTTGTAAACAACTATTCCCACAGCTTTTTGTTATGAAAGTCATTGCATTTTGAATATTGAGAATCAAAGGCCCGACTTAATTTTTAGATAACTTTTTTAGGTTCTTATAATGATGGCATCTCTATAATAATAATTTACCTACTCATATTTATATGTTTTAATATTATACTTTATGTCTCAACAATCAGTTTGAATGTAGATAAAAGCAAAGAAAACCTATTTATTTTGTGGATTAACCATAATCAATTGTTGCAATCGCCAAAATGAATAATGGAAATTTATAAAATAATTTCAATTTAAAATTAATCTAGATTAAGGCATTCGTTACTTTATACTTAAATCAAGATGACCCGTATAACAGTATTCTATTAGTTCGAACTCCGTCGGATTTATTGCTATTTTGTCAATAGTTTTAATTAGGACGTTTTCGTTGTCACCGCCGCCATATTCCAACAATTCATCTGAAAAAAAGTGCATGTAGTCTAACTTACTATTGAAAATGTTGTTTTTATTACATTAGGCTAGTTTTAGGAAAACTCTTAAAGAGACAGTTATTATAGCCTAGTCAGCATTAACGCCAAATTTTTTTTAATATGATAAGATTTAAAAATGAGTTGTAATTATGTGGGGTATATTTTTGGACAAATTTAACGCAAAAAAACAAAAAAAAAATAATTTTTTAAATTTATAAGCGACCAACCAAACCCCCACCCACCAACTTAATAATTTTCAATATCCTTTTTTTTTTTTTTTAAATTAAATTAAGTTAAAAAAATAAAAAAAAAAAAAAAAAAAAAAAAAAAAAAAAAAAAGAAAAAAGATAAAAAAATAATTTAAATTTTTTTTAATATATACAACAAATAAACAGTTTAATAAAAACAACTAAAAAAAAAATTTAAAAAAAAAATATTTTTTTTTTTGTGTTTAAGTTTTGAGGGGAAAATATATATTGATATATAAATAAAGAGGAAAGAGAAATTTATAATAAAAAATTTTATTTTATTATTAAATAAAAGAAAAAAGGGAAATTAAAAGGGGTTTAAAAAAAAAAATATTTTTTAAATTTTTTTTTTTAAAGGTTTTCCCATTTTTCAAATTTGTGAAAAAAGGGCCTTTTTTCAAAAAAGGAGGAGGAAAAGAGCCGAAGCCAAAAAAAACAAAAAAAAACGAAATATATATATGAGATAAAGCCATCATGCGGATAAATTCTTTTATGTTTTCATAAAATTCACGATTGTTCCATTAAAATTTGTACGACGTTACCATTAACCCTTTGTGTGCCTTGTTTAGTTTATTTAAATCTCCGAGGAAAGAAAAGCTTAAAAGTATCACTTAGTTTTGCCAATGTGTCCAAAATATTCCCCCAACCTACATTAATTAACAAAGGCTGATACTGTTCATCAATTTTTCAGACATTTAAACTAATTAATCGGTCTAATTTTTATAAAAGTGTACCATTTTTTAGGTCATAATATTAAAGCCTGCTATAAACATTGATATTATATATATAAAAAAAATTGCTGAGACCGGAGATATAATGGAAAAACGAAAAAAAAGTTAGAGACAACGGCCATTTATCATAGACTTTATTTGATCCTTATAAATTATTGTAAATTTTTGTAATCTCTTTATTTAGCTTATATTAAATATTGAGAATGCTGAATTGTAAAAGAAGTTTATATAGTAAAACATATTTTTTTACCTTTCCCTCGTTCTAAAATTTGTTCCAAATTGAAACAAGCCAGCACTAACGGATGCAAATGCACGCGTTTCGATGAACGATATACGGGTCCTGTTTCAGTTCGTCCAATATTCTCCGGCTCGATGTCTATAATTATTTAAAATACGCATGAATAACGTTGGAAATTAATCAGTTTTTGTAATTTAATATAGCACAGGTCAACAAATATCAATGTCAGAAGCTTGAATTTTATGAAAACATAAAAGAATGCATCTCCATGATGGCCAAATTTCATATGTATTTTTCGTTTTTCTTTGATTCTAACGTCTTTGGCTCCTTAGATCCGTCTATAACGAAAAATGGCCATTTTTGACCAAATTGACAGATCACACCCTAAAGAGAAAAAATTTTAAAATCTTATTTGTATATAAAAATCCCTTGTAACTTATATTTATAATCACAAATAATAAAAAATAAATTTTATTAATTTATCAAGCTCTTACATCGGCATTTAAATTATACAAAATATTTCGCGTCCAAACTTAAATACGACAAGATGTATTATCGGTTTTTAATGAAAATATTATTTGAAGTTTGAATTTAACAGTTTAACTAGTGAATATGCAAAAATAAAATATCAATTTATTTTTGTTTTTGAATCTTTTTTGGTTTTTTAACCTTTTTTCCTAAAATTTTCAATGTTTATAACGGACTAACTAAGTTTGATTAGGAAAAACGATAAACGGATTTGATATTTCTTAAGATGGCAGGTTTGTTCTCTGTAATTGACTCATAACTCTCAAAAAATTGTTGACCTGTGTAGGTGAAAGCCACTGTTTAAAAAACAATATATTTATTCCCCCTTTTATTTTGTTTTGTAAAATATTTTTTATTGATTCCCTTGCCACCCCCTGGGCCGAGATATTCAAAAAGAATTTAGAACCTGCCCAATATAATTTAGTTCTTTAAATTACAACATTTCGACAACATTTCACCTATTTTAACCCAAAATTTAACCTATTCATTTTTTTAATTATATATTTTTACAAAAAAATAATAGGAGCCTTAAAATTTGAATATTTCAAAAGGCTGGGCCGTTCGATTATTTAGCTGGTCTGACCTTTAAGCTTTTCCCCCTGAAATTTATAACTAAATTGAAAAATATAACTTGTTTTTCCATATTTTTCTGTTATATTCGTGACATTCATTGTTTGCTCTACGCTGCCCCATGTCCTTTGTTTTCCTTTTTGACTCCGACTCTGCCAAATCTTTTTGACGTATTCCCCTACCAACGAAAAATGACGCGTAATCAATCTTGATTCTTTATTGTCATTACTGTTATGGTTATTTATCTTTTTCATATTGTTGTTGAAATTCCTCGTGATTGATAATTTTTTATAAAGGCCCAATCTCTTCCTTAACTTTCATACTGATCTACACATTTCCATTCTTGGAATTTATTAACGTGGGAAATATCTTTATTTTGCAAGCGTTTTCAACAATGTCAGTACTAAAAATAGAATTATGGAATATGTGTGTTCTGTATACTTATTTGCAAATTATCCATATCTATCAAAGGTAATATAAATGTAAGTTTTATAATTCTTCTAACGTTATTATTTTTATAATTATTTTGTTTTTCTTATCGTTCATACCAGGATTTTGAACTTTAGTTAATTTCGCCTATTAAGATATAAACTTATTTGTTAAATGTATCTATACTAAAAATCAAAACTAATTTTATGTTTATGGGCAAAATTTTTACAACTTTGAATTGTGTTTTAAAGTTTAGGTATTGATTATTTATCTTAAGTTGAATTGCATTCATTCACTTTTTAATGTTCTAATAGGCACTTGCCGATATCTGTTCCGAACACCTGGCATCTGGTCGCCCCTTTTCCACCCAAATGAAACTACAGTGCCCGCATTGCATCAACCCGACATGTTACGAGATGCGCAAATTTTTTACCACTCAAGAATCATAATATTTTTATATTTATTTTTTTTTATATTGTATTTTATATTGTTTAGTTAATTTTTCACATTTTTATAGCTGTCCGAATAAGGTGCTAAAATATTTTTTTTTTAAATTTTTATATAATTTTTTTTTAATTCTTAATCCCTCTGTAATTTTTTTATATTATTAGTCAATTATTTCTTTGTAGGAATATGCAGTTTTTCTGATTTTATTTATTAGCACTAATTAACCATAAATATATAAACTGAAAATGTTAGTGTATGGGCATAAATGGGAGATTTTCGGTAGATATTCAAAAAACTGTAAGGTGCCAGACTTATAACTGCCAGTTTTATGTAATTGGGAAATCAACACAATTGTTATTCAACTTTTACACCTTTAATTATCACACAAGACATTATATTTTTCATAATTATTTGTATTACTATTATTTATATATAAAAATAAAATAATATATGTATTTTTAAGATATCATGCATCCATAACTTTAGACCTAAATTTGGAAGCGCTATTTTTGATGATACATTGGACATTTTTAACATTATAATTAGAATTAGGTATGAAAACATTTGATTTATATGGTACTTAAAAATAGCAAAAAATTAAGCTCCTTTTTAAAATTTTCACAAAAATGTGCATTTTTTATTGTTTCTAGTTCACTAATTACAATCAAATTAAGTCTACTCATTCTATCGATTTGATTATTCTCATCATTTTTAAAACCCAAAATAAAATTAACACAAAAATTTTCACTATGAATTTCTAGCTTAAAAAAAAGTGGAATTCTCTTAAATACTTCACAAGTTTTAGAGCCACACTATTTCTAATTTCTTGATCTCTATTACCCATTTTATTGGTAGGACTGGTTTTTTCTATACATTTTATCGGATGATGTATTTTATGAAAAAAAGAACGCTAAGGCTGGTCCGATTATAAGGACAACGCAAGCACTGGGCTATTTAGTAAATAACCGAGTGTTATACTAATATATAGGGAAAAACTCGTTGTTGGCGCTTGCAAACAGTTTTTTTATACGCGCCAATAGTACACGGACCAAGCCTGACGGAGGCAGTACGTATCGAAGTTTTTTTTTAAAATATTGCCCTTTTTAAAGAATTCGTATTAAGCACTGTTTTCTACCTGCTTTTAGTCAAGGTTTGCCAAAAAGGCCTACTTTTTTATCGATTTGATGAATCAAATCTACAATTTCAACAAATATACAAAAAAAAACTTGATTAAAAAATGTACAAGTCAATAAAATATTACTTTTCTAACTCTATATTGAAAATTAAATTTTTTAAGGTCTATTCTTTCCAAAATACCTTTTACTGAAAGGGACTGGTAGAAAGATAGTGAGTTTCATTTATCACGACAGCCAGAGTAGTGACAGATGAGCTTAATTAAGTTTTTCTCTGCGCCATTTTCCCAAATGGGAATAATTTCCTGTAGTATTTGTAGTTTCCAGTTTAGCTCCCGTCTTTTTAATCATTTCGACTATGGTCTAATTGGAAATTTTTCAGATACACGTATATTCCTTTGAGTTAAATGGGCGTTCTTTCATTCAAATAAACCAATAATTTTTAATACCATTTTTCGCCTTTCCCACCTAATACCCCACCCACCCCTGTGCCTTTTTCACGGGACATGAAAACCCATTAATTTTTTCCTCTAGCCCTCTCATAAACAAGGTTGTGTTCCTCTCACCACACTTCTCTACTTATATAAATATCGTTTTTTTTTGAGCTCGCACGCTGCCAAAGCTCCATTCTATGCTGACATTTTTTTCATTAATATTTCCTCTTATACAAAACGGGTGCATTTTGATAAACCAGCAGCCATACTAACTACCAACTGTGACTGTCTTCAGTGTGTCAAATTAAAAATTTAGGAGGTTTACACAAAATCCCTACCCCGTATATCGCATCTAACATACTAATTTGTCAAGTGACGCGGTTGCTGAAATATTGATCCCCCCAAATTTTATGAAATAAAATGTTCAATTAAAACAACTGTTTATCGCAAAAATTTGTCCTTTTTTGGGGATATGATACTATAATCTAATTAAAGACAGCCACGTTACCTATATGACCACCTATCATACAGCATGCTTGATTCCGTTATTGATTCTTATAGGATTGGAAGATTTGTAAGCACTTTAAATTTTCTGAATTTATGTTGGATGCCCTTTTATAGACAGACCTAAGAGATTGGGAGGATATGGGTAATAATTAGTTTGCGGTTGTTATTTAATGCACTGTAATATTTTGGAGTGGCCGGACTACCATACAAATGTTTTTTTTATCTGCTGCTCGTTGATTCAAAAATTATTAACCGACCCACCTTGTCAGCCTATTTTATTATGCTGGCCCAGATACAAAAATAGCGAAGGTGACATTGAAAATTACCTTAAAAATATTGTTTGAAAATATTATTCAACGCCTGCCCTACCGGGCTCGTTAATTCTATTGCATATTAGAGTATTTTGATAAAGGCTGTCTTAAAAAGATCCATATTTTGAATGAGTGGCGTGCTTATTCGTTTTCGATATTATAGTAGCAATTTTAGCAAAGACTCTTTTCTTTTTTTGACTTATTAAAGAACCTATTATAACATAAGCCTATATAACACAGGTCAACAAATTTTTGATAGTTATGAGTTAACTACAGGGATTCCACATGCATTCTTAGGGATTTTCAAATCCGTTTACACTTTTTTCTAATCAAACTTTGAGTCAGCTATAAACATTAAAAATTTAAAAAAAAAATGTCAAAAAAACAAAAAAGATTCAAAAACAAAATAAAGTGAATTTTTTTTTGATATTCACAACAGCTAAACTGTTAAATTCAAATTTCAAATAATATTTTAATAAATCGATAATATATCGTGTCGTATTTAAGTTTGGAAGCGAAATATTTTGTATTATCTAAATGCTGATGTAAAAGCTTGTTACACTAATAAAATTTATTTTAAATTACAAGTTTTATATAAAAAAGAATTCTAAAATATTTTCTTTTCAGGGTACATTAAGATGTGTCCATTTGGTAAAAAAGAATTTTCGTTATGGACGGATCTAAGGTGCCGAAGGCAGAAGTAACTAAGAAAAACGGAAATATATATGATATAAGGCTAATGGGGATGCATTCTTTTACGTTTTCATAAACTTATTTTTTGTGACATTGATATTTGTTGATCTGTGTAATAATCAAATGAAATGTCTATAAATTTTGATTTTACAAATGAGGAGTGTGAGCTCACTAATTGAGTACTACCTCTTCAAAGTATTGTAACCTCCTATGCTTAATGATACATATTTTTTAACGTGCCAGTTTTTGGCACAAGAAACCCCTGGTGGAATCACGCCTTTCTTGTCCTTGCTGGGGTCAAAACATCACAGAGAGGTGCCTGGATCGAAAGGAACCCGTTAATTGCACTCGAGGACTCGTCTGGGACGCCTGCTTTTGCTGCAAGGAATGTGGGAAAGTAATGCAAAGTTTTAAAATAATACGGTGACCATCTTTACATTAGGAAATAAATGTTCATTTTACTTATTCACTCATAACTAACTTATTGGTTAGTAATATGCTTAAATGTGCGTGAATCCAGCAGGCTCACATGGATTATCTTAAAATTCTGTAAAATGAACATTCACTTTGAAGATGCTAAAACTGCTGAGACGTAGGTTTGTATTTAACGATTTGCTTAATATATGAGCCGGTCAAGTAACCTAGGGCGTTGGTCTGAAATTACTCAATGACAGTAATTCGTGAAGATGAAAGATGCGAAACCCAAGCTGATATGTCAGCCCTTAATTAGGTAAGGGCTCTGGAAAATTTCTCATCCTCAACCTGGTCATAATTCGCAATTTCAAGAATATTCAACTTAATTAAATATTTTTAACTCAATTAAGGATATTCATGAACGATGTGGAGGTTTGGATCATAGACATGGCAAATGCGGTGAAGGACTTATGTGCAATATCGTGATTAAGAAACCCGAATTTCCCGGTTTTTGTATCCCAAAAGTCGATCGAGTATAATATAAATTTTTATTAACATTTTTTTTTATCTATAACCAATAGTTTCTTATCTATTGTAACTTTATAAATTAATTCAACAATAACCGCTTGTAACTAAAGTCATGTATTTCTTAATTCAGCCCGTAGTCAAACAAAATTGATCCTCGGGCCAATTAAATTCATTAACTAACTGATTTGCCTAGTTATTTGTCCAAAATTTAAATATTCGCCCTAGAATTTTAATGGCAACCTAATTTCGACTAAAAATATATATAAAAAAAAGAAATTGAATTAATACACCTTATAACCAACGCTGTTAAAGAAACCATCCAATCATACAAACCTTGCCCCATTCTTCTGAATGGCTGGCCCCCTCCTATTTCACCCTCCGAAACCACTCTCTCTAGACGAGAGAGGTGTCTTCTTTCACAACTAAGATCTGGCTTTTGCCACCTACTAGCCGATTTTCGTAATCCCGTCTATGCATCTGACGACATGTGTTACGACTGCAATAAATCCGCAGACAGCCTACACCACTGGCTCTCATGCCCATCACGTGGCACCCCGATTAATCCATTAGACCTATGGACAAATCCTATTCTAGCCGCCTCTAAGCTCGCTTACACCTCCGAGCCACCTTCATCCATCCATATTGAAAATTCGCAGTGGTTAAAAACAACAAAACAACATGACTTCGTGAAGAAATTTTACCTCAAAACTAGTAAGACACCACCTAATAATAAGCTTGGTGTGGTCCGCCTGCCAAACGCTTAACCAGAGCCGAGGGGTATGGTATAAGGATTTTTCACCCACCCTTCCACCCTCTTTTCTTTTCTGAAAAATACTGTGCCTATGCTGAGTAGCATTCTGGAAAACATGTATGTCCATTTTGAAAAATGCATAATGTTGTTTTTTGGTCAGTGTTAAACTATACAAACTTAGTTCCTATAGAAATTTTTTATCGATACATGACCAGGGTAAATGCTAGACCAATATATATTGTTGTGACCCGTGATAAATCTCCTTAAAGGCATCAAAAACCTTAAATAATTTTTATATTTTTTTGCAATTAATACGTTTTATAAATATTTTTTATATTCAAAATATTATACATATTCATTTATTTTCTTATTATAGATACTGTAGCATTACTACTGTTTGACAATTAGTAAAATTGATTGTTTAAATTAATTTATAAGTTAACAATCATTTTTTTGAATTATCATTACATTGTGTCTGACTATTTATTTATATTATTATATGTATATATTTCAATTTAAAATTATATAGAAGCTAGGAGAACCCTGTGGAGATTATTACCAACAAGGGAAATGTGAGGATCAATACGTTTGTTACAAATCAGATGTTTGGGACCTATTTGAAGTTTGTACCGCATTGCCCAAGGAACATACACAAACCAATAAATCATAAAATAAATCAGGGCTGACATTGTAAAAAAGATTGTACTTCTTATTGTAAACAATGTTCAATGGATTAAATTACAATTTTATGTATATATGAGGTAATTATTATGTATTGTTACAATATAAACTACAATCTTTTTGAAAATGTCCTCCTTGTATTTTATGCTAAAAATGAGTTTAGATTGAATAAATAAATTTTATGTCAATGAATAAATTTATTTCCCAATTATATACTATGATTTGTGAAGACGTTTTTTAATCGGATGAATATTTTGCTATTTAATATTTTTAAATAAGTTTTCCTACCACAAAACAAGGAACCAAGTTTGGCCATTGTTTAAACGAAAAAAATTTTACACCAGATAACCTATCGAGCAAGTTAGGTTTATAAATTTAGCTACCATTTTTAGTTTTATTTGTGTTATTCACAAAACTCTTATACATACGTCCCTATACAATTTTTAATACATTTATTTCATAGTTAAATTGTTTGTTTCTTTAACATAACTTATTAAAACCCCGAAAATCTAAGTTGCCCAAAAAGTGTATAATTAGTAGGATTTATATTATAAATCAATTAAGCACCTGAGGCGCTAACGTAATTAAATTATTGGCATTCGATATTTGTCAAATGGATTTGTTAAACCCAAAAAATGTCAATAATTTTTAACCTTTAAAACAGGTAATCAAGGATAATTTTAATTCGTATTGGCATCTTGTGATCCCGTTATTTATGATTATAAGCAAGATTCTATCGTACCGAACTGGCCCACAATAACGCGGTTTATTTATTGGATGGCCAAGTGTTTTGTCTATTATACAAATAAACACAAATAAAGTAGAGAAATAACTAAAATAGTTTAGTATTAGAAAACATCATTTACAAATAGAGAGAGAGGCTTTACCTGTAGATTAAAGACACCAAATTTCTCGTATTTTGCTGTGGGGCGGGAAAAAAACTATTTTTTTCGAGACATTAATTTTTTTCGACATTTTTAGAGAGAAATGATTAATAAGACGACGGACAAATATATTAATACTTCTTATCATAATTATAACAAAAATGTTGGGCCCCGGGGTTATGAAATTGTCATATAGAGTAGAAGAAAAATAAAATATTATAATTTAATGATTTTTATTTCTCATTCGCCCGTGAGTAAAATGTTCCGTACTTGGGGACTAACTTGGGTTAGGGGCGTGTAAAAGGTTGGGCGATTCCGAAATTTTCTAAAGGTTATATCAACAAACCATAAAACCCTAAAAAGGACGAATCGTACGAATTTATAAATTTTCTCGTTTAAATCAACTTTTAATTAAAAAATTGTGTAGTGTTCTTCAACTTACATTTTACCTCGATTTTTATAGCCAATTCATACCTTGAAAATTTAATATAAAATATCATCAACCTTGTTTAATTGAGTTTTCCGCAATCTAACAATAAAATTTTAAATATGTTATAAATTTTACCAGAAAAAATTCAATTAAAAATTGCAATAAACATTCTTACATTCACAATACCAAAGAAAAGGTGAGATTTTACCGATATCCGATCTCAAATATTCTAAATTTTAACCCTTGAAATATATTGACTACATATATCAAAACTCTCTAAAGAATGGAAAATAGCCCGATGGATGTGCAGGTATATCCTTGAATTTATATAAATCTAAGGATCGTTGAATTGACTCGGTATAAATAAAAAAAGCTCCAGTAAAGGAGTTTTGACCTTTTTCCTTATTAGGGAACTTACCCGTTTAAGGGGTTTGGCCTCTTTTAACATACACAGCAGGCAACAACGCAGAGTTAAATTTTAACATGCACCGGTGACCTAAGGTTTTAGGCCCGGCGGCTTCTTTTGAAAATGGTGGATGGCTTTGGAATTCGTTGGCGGTCACCCATCCAACTAATAACGAGGCTCAAAGCTACTTTAACATGAGTGTAGGATACAACTAAGTTTACATGCGCTCAAGGTCGCTCGACTGTATTTGTCAAATAAGTCGCGAAATTAAAAGCTAGGCGGTGGCCTACTCTTCCAGTTTTATTTATAGAATGATGATTCAGTTTTTACTTATGCCATACTGTCCCTAGGTGAGAATAGAAACTCCGTGGCCAAACTGTGTAAACTTTTTTTTATATTTGTAACTAAAACCACGCTAAAGTAGTGTAAATAATATTAACGTTCCACAGTCTATGAAATTAGTCGTGCAACATGCGTATTGTAATTGCCAAATTATCGGAAAATAATAGGGAAATGGCCCCTTTGTGTTAATGTTTAGAATATAGATTAATTATTTTGTATTCACAAATTAAATGTTTACAAATAAAGCATTAAGTGTACCCTTAGGTGAATGAATTAATTGGATTGTGATAAAAAATAATTTACTTTAGCGACCAAATTGATGAAAGTTAGGCCGATAGTTAGAGGATTGATCATAGCGAGTTAAATAATTTTCAAAAAGGCTAATTGAACTTATTTTAAGTTCGAGATTAATAAGGCATATGGAAGTCGTATATATTGTTTAAATATTAATGGGTATAAAAATAGTGCCGTGGAATTTATAACGATAACGATCTTATATATGGAAATAGATAATTAGAGTTGCAAAATAGACGAAATAAGTTTTACAATAAACGCCGGCATTAAGATCTTTTGAATGACATATTCACTACCTTTGTTTGGCCACGCATCAAATTACATAACAAATATTTAACATAAAACCAATATTTTTTTATTTTTAAAAACTGAAATAACTCTGAACCCCCCTTAAAATAAAATGTAAATATAAGAAAAAATAATTTTAATGCCCTTGTTGCCAACTACACTATAAAATATTAGAGTTTTGTATTTTGTGTTGTTTTTTATAAATAAACTATTTACCTTAAATAAAATTATATATAGGCGGTCTTGTTGTATTTTTTTTTAAATTTGAAATGGGCCTTTACTCTAATTATAACGTGTTTCGTACGCAGTTTATTAATGACTTCAAAATGGTAATGCAAAATGCCTTTGGGCCATGATTCATGTGTTTTTTGTACCCATTTTTCGGAAAAATTAAAACAAAGTAAGGTATGGCCTATACAATAAAATTATGACCACACCATTTGCCAGAATATTCAATTAAAATATTAATTCAAAAAATTATAATTCATCAATTTTATAAATGTTTATGTAAAATTATTCAATATTGAGAAAAAACATTAAAAATATTATATGCCAGGACCAATTCGGCTGATTTTTAAAAATTACGAAGTGCTAGGATTTCAAGTCGGGACTCAAAGGCCCGCCCTGCCAGATGGCCAGTTAAAAAAAAGCGCCAGGTCGAGAAATTAGAACGAGCCGGGCCTGTTGCCAATCTTTATTATTAGCATTAAATATAATTATTCTGATATAGAAGTTTTCACAAATCTAAAAAATAAAAACTAACACGCTTTAACAAGAGCTTAATTTATTTACGACAAAGCGTATTACTTTACATTTTGTATTTTATTGATAATTTTTAGACAAATTTTTTTAAAACCCATATTAAATATTTTTCGGGCCGTATTTGTCGAGTCAAGCCAGTTAGGGCTTAATAAAGGACCAAATAAGCTGGAATGGGCTTGAATTATATAAAAGGGCCGAAATATCACGATCTTTTAACTCGTACATATCTAAAATTGAAATTAAGGAGAAAACTAATCAACTTAGCCTATTTGATATTTTAGCTTCAAATTTAGTATATTTTTTACGGGTAGCAGAGATAATTTATTTGATAAAAAACTAGGAAGTAAATTCTGCTAAAACAAGTTAAATATACACAAACTGATTTTTATAAAAATGCACCCATTCAATAGGCAGATATGATATTTAGTAACAATTTGTTTGCAAGGTTAGTATCAAATCAAAAATTATTTTTGGCATATAAGAAAAACTATATAGGCAGATTAAAATAAAAATTTATTGTAAAATTGTCTCAACCACAAACTACATCAATATTAAACACCTGTTTTCGATAAAATTTTATATAACTGATTTGAAGCATTTTGCTTAATTTTCCTTCTTTAAAATTTCAGCCTTCCCTTCCTGATAAATTGGGGAAGGAAGAACTTTCCACATATCCAACCAAAAATGAACCTGTTATTCCGGTGACCATATTTAACCTTGCTGATCAGTACGCACCTCCAGAATACTCACATCAGCAAAACGAAATGTCAAGAGATTCAAAATACTCCCCTTTACCTCTTAGAGAAGCTTGCTCTAACAATAAGCAAATTAACCCTAGTATTCAGGTCAATGAGGAAGTAGATCCATGGGCTCTTCCTGACTTTCAGTTAGATGCCATGGACTGGCATGGTATATTTCCAGTTGTTTATGTGTATGTTTTTTCTATAATTTTATGCTCATTTTTATTTAACTTTTTACAAAAAATATATATATCTGACAATATTAAAATATTTTTTTTCTAATAAGTATTAATTATAATTTTTTTATTAAATATTATTTCTAATCAAGATTTTTTGCTTATTTATGTGTTTTTTTTGCACATTTTTTTGTTTTTTAATACTTTTAGCACTTTCTAGGAAGCAGAAAACAAAAAAAGTTTTGCTGGACTACATAATCAAGCCATGCTTATTGATTCTTCTCCTTTATTTATTTATCTGCTCTTTGGATTTGTTATCTGCATCTTTCAAGTTATTAGGAGGTAAATATTTACATGCTTACTTAATGAAATGAATATTTTTTTAAAAATTATTAATAGCAGGTTTTTTTTTTAATTTGTTATCTTACCATGGCATTCATGTATCCTGTTTTACCCATAATTTTAACACCATTAGGAAAAACGGCTGGAAAAGTGTTTATGGAGAGCAAAATACTTAATAATGCTATTGCTGGCTTAATGATTGGTGTACTTGTGACAGTGTTATTACAAAGCTCTTCAACTACAACATCAATTGTAGTTACAATGGTTGCCAGTGGAAGTAACAATCATTTATTATTATCTCAAATATTTGTGGTTAATTAGCACTTATTTATTTATATTATATAATATTGCTTCCAAAATTTACCATACACCAAAATAATTCATATTTTTTGCACTTTAATATGTTTTTTTTATCTAATATAGTCCTGACAGTTAAACCTGCCATTCCAATAATTATGGGTGCAAACATAGGCACTTCTGTAACTAACACTATTGTTAGTATGGCATCAGCTGCAAAGGGCAGAAAGAATGCAGATATTAATATTAATGGCAATTCTAACAAAAAGCCTAAATCTAAATTCTTTAAAAAAAGTCCTTCACCTCAACAAAGTGATTATGATATGTCTGTCACACCTACTCCTGCACCTGGAGCTATGATTACCAATGGGATAATATCAGGTGAAATTTTTTGAATTAAATTAGAGTTGTTTTTACATTATGAAGGTCATATCTATTTTTTTTTAACTTGCAAAAAATAAAATAAAAAATGCTAGAAATATATTAAAATGCTTAATATATGAATATTACATTATTTACCAGATATTGTTAAAAAACGTTTGATATTTTTTATATAATTTATATAAAGTTATAAATGTATCATAATCATATTTATCACATTTTGTTATAATGGATTTAAGAAAAACAAATATTTATAATTAAAAAATTATACCTTTTTCTAAAAATTATGTAAACATATTATATTGTCCCAACAATGCAAATAATTTTTGAAAATGATTTTTTTCAGTTCCCAATCTTATTGAAGCTCTCAAAACAGATTTTATTGCTATTATCGACAATTTATTTTTTTGATCTTAAAGCTCCTTTATTTTCATTATTAAAAAACACTTAATTTGTAAACTTACAAAACATTGCAATATAAGTGACTCTTCTGATTGAGGTTGAAATTTTTTTTTAAAATATACCACCAATTTAAAAACAAAATTTTTAGAGTTACTATATTGATAAAAGAGTGTGAGCTTTTACCTCATATTATTGCTAAATTACCTAGCCATTGAGCTTGGGCTCCTCAAATGTTAAAACATTTGATTTTTTAATTAACCCATAGAAGACCAAAATAACAACAATGTTACCGACACAAGCACAAACTTGAATAATGGCACTATCTCCAACAATAATTTGAAAGTCATGACACCCTTCAATGCAGGTACAATCGTTCCACTAGGGAGTAGCAAAAACAGCCTCAACTCTTCGAGCAATGCTACGGTAAATAATGAATTCCGACGGGCTTTCGCAGCCGCCACCATACACGATATGTTTAATTGGCTTACTGTGTGTGTCTTACTCCCATTGGAAAGCATTACAGGTATTTTTGCAATTGAACTATACTTTTACCTTGTTTTCGAAGTTAATTGCCAATTTAATAGCTTTCTAATGTTGAAGGTATGTTATTAAATTTCTGATGACCTCGAGGTGTTTGTAGCTTGTGTTGTGTTTCACAATCGAGTTATGCAGCGCCGAACTTGGTTAGTACTAAAATGGTTGACGCCAGGGAATTATAAAAACCATTAAATAATTCTTACAGCTTAGGCTTAAAACTCCGGCTCGCCGACGTGCGTTGATTGTCATTTAACCTAGCGAAACGATATCAAATATTTTGCTTAAAAATGTTGCCGTGACGGTTAAGCCGCCCCTTATTTAGAACTAAATGTACCTTTTTTTGAAGCAGTTAAATGGACTTTGTCATTTTTATTTGTCTTTGTGCCACATTCTAAAGTTTATCACTCTGATAAAACTTTAAACTCCTACGTCGTCTCTAATATAAAATTATTTTTATTGTATATATATTATTGAACGTTTATTATGTCTAAAAATATGTTCGCAGTTTTTTTACTTTGTCAGTTAACATATTTGAAACAACCAATATAATACTCTTTTAATCAACAACTAAAGAAAGTGTTGTGATTATGCATTTGGCCTTATGAAAGGGCTATTTCAAAAGAATTATCTTTATTTTTATTAATTTTTAAAATTGTTAAAATACTAATATGGGTTTTATAAAATATGTGAAAGATTTTTGACCGGACCACTTTTCGTTTTGTATTTATTATTTTGAGTCGCCTTCTTTGGTTTCCTATTTCTTCCCGGTTTGTTGACATAAGAATTTTTTTTTTACAAGATTACCATCTTACTTAAAAACTAGTTTTACTAGGATAAACGGATGTTAAGATCTATCATCTTTTCTAAAATTCAATGTTAATATGTGGATTTACACATATTGCAATTTTTATATGAAGATATTAATTAAAGTTAAAATTGCATCTCATATTTCAAGGCTTGGCTATTTTTGAAGGTTTTTTAAAATTTTAAGGATTATTTTAAAATTTTATTAATTAATTATTCTTATTATTATTTTTAATCATAATTACAACTATTCTAGGAAAAATAGTTTTAATACTTGTAAATACTAATTGTCAAACTTGCTAACATAAAATTGTTAATTCTTGGTAAGCCTTACAATGTCAAATATTTAGTTTAAACATTTTTCACAATTAACAAATTTTTTATTAATTAACCATATTGACCTCTTAATACATATCCTCCACACCATGGAATTTGATGGATCGATATAAGGCCACATTTTTTTTCTTGTTGACAGCATTTGTAGCCTATATTGATTAATGTAAAACGATTTCTTGGCATCTAATCAATTTCATATAACATTTTTTTATGTCTGGCAGGCAAAAAAAAATATGTGAAAATTTCTATGTCAATTGGTAAACGCCTTGTAATTTTTCATTTAAAAGTATTATAAAAAGGTTATTAATATTTTATTGTTTTCTTTTTAATATTATTTTATTAACATTAAAAATGTTGTTATTATTATTGATATAATATCTATTATTATTGTTATTTTTATTATTATAAATCTTTTTTTAATTATATTATATTTTTTAGCATTTCTGATATAATATATTTACAACATTTTCATATTCTCTTTGTCGTTATCCTCATTATAGTTTACGTTTTGCAAATACCAAAATTTTGAATGCATATTTATTGAAGTTATGATAATTTAATTGCCTATCAATTATTACCTGACTAAATTTATATTATGTGAAATTGCTTCTAGTCAACATTTACTTTAGAATGCCACAACATTTTCCGTGACTACTTTTTTATTTTTAATAAACCCTTGCCATTATAATCTTTTTCATCAAAAATTTATTGGAAAATACTGTTATATTTATAGCTATGTATAATAATAAAATACCTTGTGGTGAACGAGTTTCCTCCAAACCTTTCCTTTATACGGGGACCGCTCACCCGTCAGGGATTTGTCTCTTTTAACTCTAAAGCAGGCCACGCAGAGTTGAATGAAATTCAACGCGCCGGTGACCTATGTTTGTATGCCTAGACTTTCGGAAATATGTATGGCTTTTGGATTGGTTAGCGGTCACCCATCCATTTACTAACCAGACTTAACGGTGCTTAACTTGAGTGTAGAACACAATAAAACTTACACTCAAGGTCGTTCGCCAATGAAAATCAAAAATTATTGCCATTTATGCTCTATCAAAGAATGTTCCCCGTATTAAAATTGATATAAATTTTCCCTAATGCTCTTAAAAACGTTTGCCTTTGTGTTTTTCTTATTTTCTTAATCTTGTTGCAAGCAATACAGCATAATAACGATTTTCGATAGTAGGTCTCATTGTAACCTAAGTTGTTTTAATTGGCCTAAAAAGGTATTTTTATTCAATACAGAATCAAAACATGAACTTTGTTTTTTTGGCATACCTGTTTTAGTGTTTAGAGTTTTTATTTATTATCCAAATTCTCCATTTAATTTATAAGATATAAGTTTTTTTGACCCCTATTGAAAGATTTCATTATTATTAAAATAATAATACAATTTGTTTTATTATATAAACTTGACCTTGACTCATTCAATACATAGCACTTTACTTTAATTCAATTATTAACTTTTTTAATGTATTTTACCATTTTTTAAGTGTAATTTTTTTTAAATTTCTACCATTACGTTAATATCAATGGATTATTTTAATTTTTCCGAGAAATTTGCTTGCTAAACCTCCTATCCCCCTGTGCATCTTTATATGCATAATTTATAACTGTTGTTGTCGTCTTTTTCAATATTCTTTTCCCCAAAAGATCATAAATATTGATTTGGCCACAAAAAATGTTTGCATATATTTATGAATAAAATATACCTTTTTTCAGGAAATGAAATTATTTTTTTTAATGTTACACATAGCCTTATCAAGACTTGTAAGGTTCCCCTAGCGTAGGCAAGTTTTCTTTCATAAAAACAATCTTTATTTTATATAGTGCTTTAACCTTGAATCTCCACTATAAACCTTGTTTACCTCAACAATTATTAGCTGGCTATATCATGCAACACGTTGTTTTTTAGGCCTACCTAATTCTCAAATCCTGCATTATTGCCTCTAGGAAATTTTGTGACTCGCCTTAATTATATTTTAATTGTATTTTTTGTATTTTTATTTGTTGTTTTTTGCTTATAGCAGATTTGCATTTGTTTACATTAATTTTAAATTTAAAAATGTTATGAAGGTTCGACAAATATGAAATTGTAATAAAATATAGTACAGGGTAACAGAAACTGGCCCTACAAACCCGTGAAAATTGAATGGCACAATGACTAAGGGATGAGATTTTATTAAAAATGAAAAATAAAAAAAAATCAAAACAACTTATTTTTATTTTTTTGAAATATTGTTTAAAGTAAACCCCGGCATTCACATTTAAGTAACAAATTATTTTTATAACGATCATAAAAAAGATATGTATTTTATTTTTGTCAAATCTTAGTTATTTTCACAGAAGTTTATATTTTTTAGCTTACTCATTTTGGTTGTAGAGGCAATTGAATGCAATTTTTGTGGAGACTTTGATTTACTGAAAAAAAAAATAAAATTTATTTTCAACCTCAAAAAAAATTAGTGAATATTGGCAAAAATTTGATTTTGATACATGAATTGGAGCAACTTCGTTTAATTAAGAAAAATTTTGAGTTTGGCTAATTATTGTAACCTTTCTATCTATTTATATATGGTAATAACAAATTTTTTACAATAACATTAATAACGATAATTTATTATATATAAATATGTGTTATTACATTTATTGATGTTATGTTTATTGTCAGGTCTCCTGTTTCACCTAACGTATGCCATTGTGAACAAAATAAATTACGAAAGCCTGATGGGTGGTGTGAACGGATCAAGCAAGGTTGCCAACACTGAACTACTTTCAGTCGTTACAAAACCCTTTACGTCGGCTTTTATTAAGGTTTTTTACATTGTTCATAGTCTATTTTTTATATATTACACATAAAAACATGTTGTATTTTATAATGTTATTATATTTTTAATTTTGCTTACATGATAAACTTAAATTGTCACCATTCAATTTGACTGACAAATATATTTTTTTACTAGGTAGAGCAATTTGAAAAAGAATATAGAAATGTCTTACGAAAGTTTTTTTTGCATAATTTTAACACCTTTTTTTCATTTTGGCTTATTATTAATATAATGAGTTTGATAATGAAAAACAACGAATTTTAAATGAGGACAAAATATTTTTTATAATGTGTTAGCTGATTCTTGTTTTATATTGTTTAAAGCAGATATTTTTGTAGGAGAACTTTGTATTTAAAAAATAACATAAGTCCAAAAAGTAATATATGTTTGATGAAGTTTATGAAATATCTACGACCTTACACCGGAAAAATGGCCAAGTTTGGCAAAATTGATTGATTTAGCGATCTCGAGAATCAAGGGAAAATATTCTAAAAAAAGAATACTTCTATATTAAAATCAACATATGTAATTTATTTACCGATTTTGTGAAATGTTAAATATCTGTGTATCCCTTTAACATAAAGTATTTTCTGCAACCCAACCTTTATAAGGCACCATTTACCAATTTGAATTATATTTTTTTTTAGTTTTTTCTCATTTGTTTTAAAATTTTCTCGTTTATTTTTATGAGTTATGTTTTTCTGGAAAAACAATAAAACGGATTTGAGATTTACAGCTCTTGTCACAATAATGTGTCTTGGGTTATACTTTTTTAAATTAAAAAATTGCATCTAGTTTTTAAATAATTTTATATAACATTTTATTACTTTTATAGTAAATTATATTTTAGCTCGATAAGGATGTGATTAATAAGATTGCACTTGGTAACGTTAACGTAACGCAACCGCTCATCAAAAGGTGGTGTCCAGCTGGAATAGTTGATAATGTTAGCCTTATAGAAGACGCCTTAATTGCACCCAATTACGATATATTTAATAACAGTTTCAATAATATGTATAATAATATTCCTCAAGCGCAATTGGCCAATGCTTCAAGTAAAAATAGCGAGCCCTTCATCGATTGGACCAACTTAACAAGCCATAAGGATGTTACAAACGTTAATATTGGTAATTTTACGAGCTCAAATCCTAGTTCAGCACCTTTAAACCTTGAAAGATGTGAGCATATTGATTTTGTTTTTCTAATAGAATTAATTACATTCAATATTTACAATTAGGACATGAGTGAGCTAATTATATACAGATTGTCATTATTATGTAAATTTGATGCATTCATTCGATGAGTTTGGTTAAAATTTAATTGTTTAAATTTGATACGTAAACATTTAATTTAATTAATATTATACAGTTATTTTACAATTTAGGAAAATCTTATTTAAAATTTGTTAGATAGAAGTTAACTAAATGTATCTCATAATTTATCAATTTCAGTTGTTTTCTTGTTAATAAAATTACTTCTCTAACTAATTTTTTTAATTTTAAAAATATTTTTTAATTTTCGATATTGCTGAAAGCATTTATTTTATATTTATAAACGACTCTATTCCCATTTTTAGGTAAATTCTTATTTGCTTACGTTGACTGGAGTGATGGCGTTGTAGGAACTGTATTGCTGATTTTATCTCTAGCCATGTTAACCGTATGTCTCATCCTTATCGTCAAAGTATTACACTCAATGCTCAAAGGTTACAAAAATTTATTTTTTATATTTATCAAAAAGCCAAAGATTATATTTTATTTTAGTTTAAATAGTTTGCCGTCTAGACATTTTCAAAATCTTTGAAGATTATTTAGATTTGGATTACTTGGCTTCTTAAGCAATTAGTTTCGCTTTTTTTTAACTAATTATAATTATTTCCGTAATTAATCCTAATTTACAAATAATACCATCTAATTATAATTCTTCTTATTATGATTCGCGAAAGGAATTAATTATAAAATATTATTAATTAATGGCATATAAATAATATTCTTAATATAGAAAGTTGTTTTTTGGAAGTTAAAAAAATTATAATGCCTTTTTTATGTTTTTTTTAAGTTTTTATAATAAATTTTATATTTATTCTTGCAAACTTGTATTTTAATTTATTTTTTCTTCATTCTCATAGGTAAAATTGCGCACGCTATCCGCAAAGTAGTGAACGCCGACATTCCAAAACCTTTCACTTTCCTCACAGGCTATTTCGCAATCTTAGTTGGTGCTCTCATGACATTCCTGCTTCAAAGTAGCTCAGTTTTTACATCCGCCCTTACCCCACTTGTCGGTGTCGGAGTCATAAGGTGCTTTTTATAACATTTTAGTTTTTTGAAATTATAACTTATTGTAAATACGTTATTATATTGAGAATATCGTCGATTTAATAGTTAATAAACTAAATTAAAATATAAAAGAAAATGTATTTCGGGATAATTACCCCTTTTTTCAAGTAACAACGTAATTGCATTAATATATTAAAATGTTGTATGTTTTGGTCACACATAAATGGATTTTTTTCGTACTTTTAGTATATAAAATAAAATAATTATTACTATATATTTTATCTTTTTATAATGGAAACTTATGTGGAAATTCCTATTCTTTTTATAGCCTACAATGAAATTCCAACTTCAATAACTGATTTTTATTGTTGACATTGTTATAGTTTGCAAAATAATTTTTCCAAACGATTAATATGATACTTAATATTATTTTAATATTTACCTATCCTTTTAATTTAGCCTAACCCGTGTGTATCCCCTAACCCTTGGCTCAAATCTGGGAACCACGGCAACTGGCCTACTTGCGTCCCTAACGGCCTCACCCCTTACGCTCAAATACAGCTTACAAATTGCGCTTTGTCACACATTTTTTAATATATTAGGTATGTTTTAGATATATATGATATTTTTTAATATATCATTTAGCATTAAATTACCTTTACGTATACAAACCTTAAACTTTATTTAAAAATTAATGTTAACCTCTTTTTAATATTTTTTGGCCTAAAATTTAAAGTTTTTGAAAAAATGTTTAAAACTTAATTAAAGTTATATAATTAGGATTTTATATCCATAATATGTTTAGATATTAAGTTTCCAGAGAACGTCAAAAATATTATCTTTATTAAATAATATTAATTAAACTACAATCAACTTAATTATTTTATTGGTAACTATACAAACACATATTTGTAAATTTAAAAAAAAATGTAAAACATTACCTTATGGTTTGTAATACCTTTTCATTTTATTTTAATTTATCAGTAAAAGCGACATAATTTTGTTTTTCTCAGGTATACTTATGTGGTATCCCATCCCGGCTTTGCGATTCCCACTAACTCTGGCAAAAATAATGGGCTCAACCACGGCCAAATACACCTGGTTCGCTGCTTTCTACCTCATCGTAGCCTTTTTCGTTTTGCCAGGTAATTCAATTTACCTTTTTTTATTAACGTGTTTTCCAATGATTATTTTATTAAAATTTAGTTGTCATTGCTTCAATCCTTTTATTATAGGAATTTTTATAATTCATGTAGGAATATGAATAATTGGTAAAAGTTCAGGCTTATGATCAAAACATTGGCCGTAAATACATATTTTTATATTTATCAGCTGTTACCCCATTTGAATATTTATTTGATTTGACAAAAAAGGCATAAATAGTTTTTTTCCTTACATTTTTTATTTGTTTTTGTTAATCGCAGGATAATTTATTTTGCATCCGACGCTTTACAGGGTCTGTGTTCGTTCTCTCGACCGTTACCGCGGCTATCTTACCCGAAACGGGGGACAGAGTCTCTTCAACCCTTATATTCGTCATAACCGGTGTGGCGGCAGCTCTCATCCTGTTGATTATATTCGTTAACCGACTTCAAAAACATAGGCCCGAATGGTTAAAAATTATTTTTATCTTGATAAGTTATAGTTTTTTTGCCATTTCATATCTATTTAAATATAGGTTTGTTCTGAAGCACATTAAGTCATATTGAATAAAGAAAACAGTTTTATTTCATTGTTTTTTTCCCCTTGTCAAATATACTGTATATACTCTATCTAGTCAATTGTATGATTTTATAATCTACATATAATGAAGAATGTATTAGGGATCAAATTAGTCGTCCGATTTAAAATACTCCTTTTTGTTAAAAATGTTAAGCGACATTCCTTTTTTTCTCTCATTTAATAGCATAGCAAAACTGAAGCTTGTATTTTTTTTCTTCAAATTTTTAACGTTTTTATTATTACACAGGTCAACAATTTTGAGAGTTATGATTTAACCACAGAGATCAAACCTGCCATCTTAGGGAATATCAAATCCGTTTACCGTTTTTCTTAATTAAACTTATTTAGTCAGTTATAAACAATAAAAATTTTAAAAAAAAGGTCAAAACAAATAAAATTCAAAAAGTAAATTGAAATTTTATTTTTACATATTCACAATATTTAAACTGTTAAATTCAAAAACTTTAAATAATATTTTAATTGAAAACCGATAATATATCGTGTCGTATTTAAGTTTGGACGCGAAATTTTTGTATTATTAAAATGCCGATGTAAGAGCTTGATATATTAATTAAATTCATTTTTCATTATTTGTGATTAAATACATAAGTTACAAGGGATTTTTATATGCAAAATAGATACTTAAATTTTTTCTTTTTAGGGTAAGATCTGTCAATTTGGTCAAAAAAGGCTATTTTTCTTTATAGATAGATTTAAGGAGCCAAAGACGGAAGAAACTAAGACAAACGAAAAATACATATGAGATCAGGCCATCATGGGGATGCATTCTTTTATGTTTTCATAAAATTCACGTTTCTAACATTGATATTTGTTGATCGTTATACTTAAGGTTACCACACTTCCTCAAAAATTGGAACTTTTTACCCCGTTGGTGCCGATCTTTGGACCCTCTCGATAACATCTTGTCCGGGAAACAATTAAAAAAGTGGTTTTGCTGCAAGAAATCTCGTAAAGATTTAGGTATTATATAAAATTAACACATTTTGTTTTTGTTGTATGCTAACAATAATCAAATTTTAAATTAAATTAATGTGTTTATGTACATAGTTTAGTTAAAACATTAATTTGTGTAACACAGTGCTTTTTTCCTTTTCATAGTTTGTTATAACTTTCTTTAACGTTCTCTTTAAAATAATTCAATATCAAAAAACTTATGTATGCCCTCTGGCCATATTCAAAAGAGAATCATTTTAATCTAAGGCAATCTATGTGTTTGTGTTGTTGAGGAAGCACCCAATCAATACAATATACATATGGGGTTTTTATTAAATAAATAGAACAAAATGTTTTTATCACAAATTAAATTTATGTATTTTACGTTTGTTTCACCTCGATTATACAAAATTTGGTAACTTATTTATTTACAGCTACCCGACCGCTCGATCATTCGGCGTACAATAGCACAAACACGTTACTCAGGCAACAAAACTCCATAAACTCGTCGCTATCTTCCTTCAATCGCATCAACAACCCGTTAAACAACCTTGCCCCCACTATCATTTCAAATGGATACAATCCCCGACCTAGGAATTCAGCTTCCAATACAAATGATATGGTTAATACGGCATTCGCTGCCGATGTTAAACCTTTTGGGTCCTTGCTAAATAATACTGACGGCAATAATAATAACATTAATTTCAATAATAATAATAGTCATATACCAAAGTCACACCTACTCGTTAGTCAAGATTTTTCCCATATCTAATCATTAAACAAAACAATGCAACATATATTGTCATAATCTTTTTATGGGGCTAGTATTTTCACTCATATGAAATATCATGCCCCTATATATATATATATGTATGCGTAAGTTTGTAAAAACTTTGCTGTCAATCTTTGATATTTTAAATGTTTTTAACTACCAATTCGAGTAACATCTTGTTAATCAATTCTTATACTACATGTATTGCCATTTTTTTCGTTTTAGTTAATTTCTGTGATAATTTCTTATATACATATGATATATCCACACGTAAAAACACAACTCTTTGGTGACAGCTTTAACCCTTGTCGTGAAATATAATCTCTAATCCATAATTTTTGTAACTATAACCGATTGATTTATATTACATGTTTATTGCATACAATTTAATTTTTATTTAACACAAACACAAAAACCTGAATAATTGTACGGTTTTTTTTAAATTTAATTAATTTTGTGATTAAACTAGTAAAAATTTTAGCTAAAAATAAAGTTTTAACTAATTTTTGCAACATTTAAAATTAGTTCTGTTTTTTATTTTCTTTTCTTAGCTAATTTTTATTTAAACTCTGAGTGTTTTTGTGCAGTTACAATATATACAATTTAATTTTTTGTCGGGTTGCAAAAAATGCCGTTCCTATCTTAGCCGAGCTAAAATCTTATTAATAGATTTTGTAATTTATTTTCATCATTTTTTACACCTTTTTTCGTTCATCAAAAAAAATTTAAGCGAAATTTAAATTTTTTAACTTTACTTTTTTGTTTTTATAATAAAAGTTTGTTTAAGATTTTTAATTGCTAAGGGCGGGGCTAAAAAATATTTTTTAATACATTAAATCCGACTTACAATCACCCTCTCAATTTCATTAATTAATTAATTAATTATAGACACAATTTATTTTTTAAATAATGACATCATGCTAACTATAAATACAATTGTGCAATGACGAATATAATGTTTTATTTGTTAAACCGAATCTTACAGCCACGTAATTTATTTTAAAAAAATACAAAAATTGTCTTTTTGTCAGTCAATAACTCTTTAATACTTAAAGAGATTACTTTTTTTCTGCTCTAAGAGTTATGTTTAAAAAAATAAAGTAAGAAAATTTGCTTATTAAAAAATTTATTGGTAAATTTGTCGTAAAAGCTTGAGCAATTTAATAATGGAGTGGTCTAATTAACAAAAAACATTTTTGGCAATTTTAGCAAAAATTTTAAGCTGGTCGTTTGTATAATTTGGTCGAGCTTGAGAAGAACCCTAAGCGGAATTTGAAAAATAGACATTAAAGTTTTATTTTCTCTCTCCCTTTGTTGGTACGTGTAATAAATATTTTGCATGAGTATATTACACGCCCCTTCCTAAATTTGCATTTTTTTCACGCTTTGTGCATCGCTTATTCAACTTTAAAAAAAATATTTAAAAGTTTAAAATTTTGTGATTAAGAATAATAGTTTTTAAAAATTTTTTTTGCTTAAAAATAATTCTATTTGAATGACGAATTTATATATTTTATTATTACAAAGTATATATATAAAAAAAATTACTGCCAATTTTGTTAAAATTGTATGAGTCTCTCAATAGTTTTGCGTACAAAAAACTTTTTATATTTTTTAACCCTCGATAGCAAGTCCAATTGGTTCGGGCAGAAATATCACCTGGCTCGTCTCAAAACACTTCAATATGACCTCTTATTTATTTTATGTATATATTGTTTTAGCTCGAGTTCCGTAATTAGTTTGATTAAAAACAAAAGGCATTTTCTAATTAACGAACCTAGTTCTATTGAGGGCGCTGAAACGGTAATTCACAAAGCCGCTAGGAGACCATAAACCAGGCGTTTTTATGATCATTTTCAAAAATTGGAGACTAAATGAATAGCCATAGGTGCATGTAGCTTTTTAAATAAATTGTTTGCTAAATATCTGTAAGATTCGTCTTTTTACAAAAAAACACCTAGGGCAAGAATATTAATTTGTAAAATTGCTATCTCCACCTGCAAACGATAAATTTTTAATTACTCAAAAGTTATTGGATTCACCACCTTTATATTTAAAAAAAAATCTATTACATATAAAGTAAATTGGCTTCCTCTCGCTATTTTTTTAGAGTACCTCATCTCTTTTTAGTTTCGGGTTTTTGAAAGGTAATTTACTAATTTCCGGGATAAAAGATTAATACATAACATGAACACTGAGGTCGTGTCGTAAAATTTAACAAGACCTTTTGCCGCATCAAAAATAATCAATATATATATATGGAATAAGACACGTCGTCAGCGATTTTAAAGGAGGAATTTTTACCTGCCGTGGCTTATCGCATTTGGTGTAAAATAAGGACCATGCGGTATTATGACCTAATCCCGTTCCTATAAAGTTTAATAAAAAAATTGTTTATTTACACCATAAAAATACGTTAGAGCGTGCTTTAAAAATTATGAAAGTGTTGACAATAATTTTAACAGCCATTTAGTGTTTCTAGGCCGTCCCGACCCGATGTCACGCAAGTTAATTACATGAGCTACTTTGAGATTTGTGCCAAAAAAGTCCAAATTAATACACAGGTCAACAAATATCAATGTCAAAAATGATAACATAAAATGCATCCTTATAATGGCCTAACATATATATTTTTCGTTTTTCTTAGTTTCTTCCGTCTTTAGCCGTATATAACGAAAAATGGCCTTTTTTGACCGAAATGACAGATCTAAATAAACCCTAAAAAGAAAAATTTATAAATCTTTTTTGCATATAAAAATCCTTTATAACTTATATTTTTAATCACAAATAATGAAAAATAATTTTTGTTAATATATCAAGTTCTTACATCGGCATTTAGATAATACAAAATATTTTGCGTCCAAACTTAAATACGACACGATATGTTATTGGTTTTTAATGAAAATATTATTTGAAGTTTGAATTTAACAGTTTAATTATTGTGAATATGCAAAAATAAAATTATAATTTATTTTTTTTTTTTTGAATTTTTTTTTGGTTTTTTGACTTTTTTTTCTTAAATTTTTTAATGTTTATAACTGACTAACTAAGTTTGATTATAAAATGGTAAACGAATTTGATATTCCCTAAGATGGCAGGTTTGATCTCTCTAGTTAACTCATAACTCTCAAAAAATTGCTGATCTGTGATATATTTAATACTTTAGATAATTTGGAGTTAAATTTAATTTAATTATAAAATCAAAAAAAAATATTCAAAGAGCTCAATTGCAAGCAGTCGCTTTTTGCCGTTTTTCAATTTTCTCGTTGTTGGGCCAAGTCCTGATATGAATTGTAAAAAGTTATTAGTGATAGGGTTATGTTAGCTGTAGCATGAACTTCGTGGAGCTCTTGTAGATTTTTGTAAATTATTATTCCCTTGACATACATACTATTAACCACTTTTTTGAAAGGGATTAACTATATTCTGGGTCAGCTAACTTAAAGAGTTTATCATATCGGGAAACGTGCCAGATGTTAGGTCAGAAGAGAGCATATGCTATAAAACAATAGAAAAATTTGTAATTTTTTGGATTAGGGCAACCGATTGACCATACTAAAAAAAAATTAATGCATTTTTCTTTAAACAATTTCTTTCTTTGGTAATATCAAATTATAATTTTTATCATTTAAATTGACAATTCTCGAAAGCCGAGCTCCCTTTTCTTCATAGATTCTTAGGTGTATTAAGATATACCAAGCGCCTATATGTTTATAAATCTAGCGTCATCTGGGTTCGAGGAGATGAATTTTAAAACAATCTTACCTACAAAAGATTTAACGAGTGCAGTTAAAATGGTGGTTTTTTTAATAATTGAACCTCAAAAGTTAAAAAGTTTTACTTTACTACTATAAATATTTGGATATGGTTTTACAATAAAATTAAATACAAATTTATTGAAAATTTAATTAGACCTACGTTTCGATTGATTCAAGACTACGTGATATAAATTTTTCCAACACATTGTTGAAGTGTTGTTGAAGATTATTTATCATATGGAATCACGAAGATGATTTCTGGATAGGGAAAAAAATTCCAATATATATTTTTTTTTCTGCTACGATCTTGATTGGAAATAACTCGAACAAATTTATTTGTTTACAGCAAATTCGTTTACTAAAAAATCGCTCGACTTAATAACCCGTTTGATAATATAGTTATATTAAAAGATTTTGTGCATCATTCCGAAGGAATTAGAATTTCTTAGTTTAGTGATATGATTCAAATCGGTTTGGAATTCTTAATTTGTTTTTACCTGTTCATAGCGGGAGCCAAGTTTGAACCCCATCCGCAAATATTTAATTCAAGTAAGTTTCATTTTTGATTTTAGTTTATGTTTTGTCTCGAAATGACGCTAGTTTTAAATTTTCTGCGTTAAAATTTAGCAAAACAGTTTTTTTTTGCATCTTATATATTGTATATGTCCAGCGTGTTACAGATGCTTTTTATCGAAATATTAAGGACCTACTACTTAAATAGATTTTCACTGTCGATTTTAATACCCCCTAGTCATATAATTTTTGAAACGAGCCCCGGCCCATTAGCTAATTTTATAGGCCCACCCAACTTTAAATCTTTTTGAATATAATGGGGCAAAAACAGAAATACAAAATTTTTAAAAATAAAACAGAAGGTCAGACAACAAATTTAAGCTGCGAAAAGTGGTTTTTGAGTTAAAGGGCAACACATATTAAAGAAAAGAACTATTTGTGTTTGGCACTTGACACAGTTCCTTTTATATTTCGACACTCAATTAATTTAAATTTTAGACGGGGCCGGCTCCAGAATGATTTTATATGTCCAGATGAACCAATGTGAGCAGGTTCGATAACTTAAAATAATCAAGCTGGCCCACCGGCAGAAAGCAAAAAACTATAAGAGCCGCCCTGGACACAAAAAAAAGATCTTTGAAATATTCAAGCTGGTCTGGTAAAAGCAATTTTTAACAAACAACAAAAAAAATTAATCAAAACATAACATTTAAAAAGTTATATGCTCGTAAACGTGAATCCCATTTTCACATTAGCAACCGCGAGTTTAGAAAAATCACTCAGCTACTAGTACCTCAAACATTTGGTTCCGAGTTAATATATAAAGTTATTTTTTAAATATCCGGATATGATATATCCATCAATAAATTTCTTTGTTTGTTTGGTATAGACAATTTCAGCTTCTTGGCTATGGGAGACACCGGGGGTATCCCAAAATTTCCTTACACCTCAAAATCGGGTCGTATCCTTGCCAAAACACTCGACCTCTGGGCCCAAAAACATTCGCCCCAATTTATTTTATTGCTCGGGGACAACTTTTACAATAAAGGTGTTAAAACGGTTGATGATACCCGATTCCAGGTATGTACATATAAATATAACTAAACATATTTACAAAATTAGAAATTTATAGCTTTACCACATGTAACAAAACTTTCGTCGGCACAACACTTAAATAACCAATTTTTTTAATTTTTGTATTAGTTCGATTAATTCGTCTCAATATGACATAAAAAATTTCAAAAAACATTTAATACAAAGTTGTTTAAAATACTTATATTTGCAGAACAAACAATTTTTTTAAAGAAAGGCCCATTAATTTTATTATATATCGATAATGCCTAATTATCATAGCAGAAAGTTAGACAAACAAGCGGACATGTCATATTTTATATTTAAACATAAATATATGCAAAAATTTAAATATCCAGGAAACAATATAGAGTTTTTGCGCTTATCTAATATAAATTTACACTAATTTAGACTTAAATTGCATACCATTAGCACACCATTTTATTTTTAATTCTCGAGGCCGCCAAAAATGTTATATAAACATTATTGTGATTTTTTAATATTTAAAAGGACTGAGTTGACAAATAAGTAAAAACGGGGAAAAAAAAGATTGGAAATTGAAACATATTAGGGGAGACCGGGGCGAAATGGTTGGTGGGGTGAAATGATTAATGGATATATCTCTGCCAAAAATTATTCAATATATATAAATTTTATATATGTTGTAGACCTTTAAACAAGCTATCGATTCATTATATTTTTTACATATACATCCATTTAAAAAAATTTTGAAAATCTCAATTAAAGAAAAAATGCTATTTCAAATTTATGTTTTAAGCAACAATAATTTTGCTTTATATTTAAAATGTTACCTCGAAAATATTATTATAATTAAAAGATTTAAAAAACACTTCGTTGTAAGAATATAATACATTTTTAACTTAAAAATTAATATTATTTGAACATTATTGATTTTGCAAACACTACTCAATGCGGGGCGAAATGAATAAAATTTTGTAAAATGCTCAACTGAGGATCCAGTAAATTGATTAATTATATTTTAAATAAAGGCACTTATAATTATGGATAACCATGTATCTCATATATCCATTAAAGCAGTGAACTTTTTTAAAAGATAATGGGATTAAAGTGGTCACACTACCACCTCATTGTTCACATAGACTTTAACCCCTTGATGTTGGGATTTTTGGGCCACTTGTAATTGATTATGATATAACTATTAATAAAATGATCTAAATCAATATTAATTTTTCAATATATAAGGTTTATTTGAAATTAAAGCTGTAAATTTGATAAATTTTACACACTTTCATTTTGCCCCATGGGTGTTTCATTTTACCCCGTATATGGGGCGAAATAATACTAGTGGGTTTATACATTGTTCAATATCTTTTTACAGAATTATATTTTTTTGGTTAAACAAATTATTTTATAAAATATAATGAATTATCTATAAAATGAGCCATTAATTTTTTCTTTTGGATTAAAAATGCGTCAGCAGCAACGATTTTGCAAAAATATGTTCATTTCGCCCCCCTATATTAAATTAGCTAAAATATTTTTGTAAACCTGTGTAAGTAATTTTTGCTGACATGTTTTATTTTTTTTAAATTGTTGGACCGCTTTTTTTTACCCAATTTAACGGTCATCACATTTGTAGAGCTCTTTTGAAGACCTGTACTCTAACTCATCCCTTAGCGTTCCGTGGTACGTAATAGCTGGAAATCACGATCATTATGGAAGCGTGCAAGCTCAGATCTCGTATACGGCTTTATCGAAGCGTTGGTAAATATATAACTGATATTTATTCGCCTTTGTTGAGATTAAAACGACAACAACACAAGGCTGTAGGGGCTGGTATTATCCCTGCCCGGTCCATTTTCCGGGTCGTACCAGGCCGGGAGGGCTCTAAAGCGATTTTGATCTATTGCTGGTAAAGAATGTTTAATAACTAACTTTTAAAAGTTAGTCTCTATGACTTATATATTAAATTTCCTAACCAACCCGCCAACCTTTAAAGAATTTTACATTAATTGTATTGTTGATTATAAGCAATCCCTCTGCTGCCCTATAGCAAAGAGCTAGCCCTAAAATGGCACTTGGGAAATAAAAAAAAAAAATAAGCGGATATTAGTATTTTATGACGCGTATCTAAATCTATAGTTATGTTAAAAAATAATTATCACCTGTATATTGAGGTAGATTTAACAATTATAATGTTTCAAACATGACAATTCGTTTGAACAATTTTCGGAAGTATAAGTAAATTAGTAAAAATAATATTTATTTTATCATATTTAGGTAATTACCAAAAATTTATGCTTAAATGAGATAGAAAATTTTACTTTTTAAGCATGACAAAATCGTTATGCCCTCCAGCAATAAGCTATTACACTAAGTCGCTTAATGCCCTACAACACATGTGAAAAATTTAATTTTTAAAAATATTTTTACATCTCTAAAGGCGATACCCCCATTTCTACTATAACCTATCACTACAAATCAACCACAGCCAAGAAGAGGAATTGGACGATAATTCAACGGCGCCGGCGTCAAAGAGTCGCAATAAGGCGCACCAATTTGTCGCTTCGGCATCGAATGACGATAGTTTAAACCGAACGATAAATCATCAAACAAACAACCCTCAGACTTTTACAACGGTCCAAATAATTGCGCTTGATACCATGATCCTATGCGGGAAGGAGTATTACTTGGATTTGGAACAAGCCAATTACATCGAAACGAACGTCAAGATCGATAAAGTAGATTGGGACGATTACGTGACCACGAGGCATTGGGAGTGGCTCCAAGACATACTCAGAGACTCGCAAGAGTTTAAACACATATCAATTGATTTAAGTGTCATTAAGTTTTTAGCTTTTTTAATTGCACAGGTAAATAATTCAACTCAGGCCCATAAAACAAGCTTTATACATATGTGTCTGCCCCCTCGATTTTTCATTCAAGTGTCTAAAATGGCAAAAATGACACACTGATTCAAAAACTAACACATTGTAAATTTATTTCAATTATTATACCTTTTCTACTTTAATATGAAAATAATTTAGGTCTGTTATTTGTTTAACTTTACATGGTTCGCGAGCACATCTTTATAGTAGAAAAAAATACAAAAATTGACTCATAAGAATCAAAGTTTTATTTAAAATAAATTAGTATGTTTAAGTATATATTCTTTGACTGGAATTTGATGAATGCGGAAAGACTTTTTTTGAGAACTATTAGTGTAAAAATAAAATTAGTCTAGTTTATAATTCTTTCATTATTATTAATGTTTTTATTTAAAGATACGATTTCATATTCGTGATGGGTCATTACCCGATCTATTCAGTTGGCCATCACGGACCGGATAAATGTTTGATCAAAAAACTACGACCTCTGCTACTGCAACATAGGGTTAACGCCTACATCTGTGGCCATGATCACGACCAACAGGTATGAGAGAACGAATCAAAAACATGTGCAAAAAAATTCAAATAAAAAACAAGCATAATATTTTCAAATACAAATTTTTGGTGAATAAATTTGTAAGTACAAAATATTTCTAACTGTCCCCCAAAACTGATTGCAGACCGATCATCGGCTCAAATAGCTCAGTAGCAAATATCCCTGTCTTACACAGTTTGGATTTGAATACGTGCATAGGCAGCTAAACGATATACCCAAAGTGACAGCTTTGGCTATAAACCTAGGTCGCCGGCGTGCGAGCAAATCTTATAACCCGTTGTATTTGCTTTGCTCGGGTTAAAAGTGTCCAAGCCCCAAACGGGTATGGTTCTCCTATGTAAGGAAAGGACAGGGGAAAACTTTAAACCCTATTGTTTTTTATGAAGACCGACCCTAAAATATATGCTAATTGTAAAATAAAGTTTACAACATTATTTAACAATTTTTGATGTAGTTTAGTGTATCTTTTGCAATATACTAGGGGAAATAACAAGTATATATACAAGCAAATCACCAAACTAAAAGTATTGCAATGCGTATGTATTTCTTGTTATATTAGCACTTAATCGAAACATATCACCCACTCGACGACATCTCGGAGGAAGAATTGGTAAAACTAGCATCTTCGGACAACGCCGAAAATTTTGCCGTTTTTGCCAATGAAGATTTGTTACGAGCCAAGTTCCAAGGTATGAAAAACGTAGACGGAACTAACCGAGATTTATCGAAGGGACATAGCAAAGTCAAAAATCAAACCCTTCATTATTTTGTATTTGGGTCCGGTTCAAAAACTGACCCAGGGAGTCCACATGCCAGGAAGGTTCCAACAAACATGTCCAAATTTTTCGTGGCTGATGGATCTCGTTTCGGAGGCTTTGGGCATTTCAAAATTAATCCGGCCGGGAATGTGATGAAAGTCGAATTTGTAACCGGACTAGGAAACGTAATTTATCGCACAGAAGTAACAAAAAGGCATTTCAAGCCTTAGAAAGCACCCAATATTACATTTTTGTATACATATATTTTTTATAATAATTGCGATAAACCATTCATATATAACAGAAACAATCATAAATATTTTTAAGGGCGCGTTTAGACTCTCTTTAGTTTTTGAAAATATTTTAAAAATGTAAAAATTTTAACTTTTTGACATTAAACGCATTTTAAAGGTCGCCAGTCTTTATTATTAGCATTTAAAATAATTTTTCTGAAAAAAAAAATTTGTAGAAATTTTCAAATTTTTTTATTCAAAAAATGAATGAAGTCCGAATGCGACCTTAGATAAAAATAAACAAAAATTTATTAACTTTAAAATGATTTAATCTGAGATCTCATTCATTCATTTATTTCATAAATTGTATAAACATAAACAAATATTTTAAACTTTTATAGCTTTAAAATTTGTGAATTAAATATTACAATAAATATTACATATCATATTTTTATAATCTTCATAATTTCATTCATTTAATTAGCAAATAAATTTGTTAGTTTTTAAGTTAATAATAAAATATTTTTGACACGAGTTTTTACTCAAACGCTCTGATGTCCCCCTCACGAAGATTAAAACAAATTGGAACATCTTATTAGACAGTGCCTGCTCACGACGGGGCAAGCCCGGTCTGACCTGAGACCTTATTAAACTAGGCTTTTCAAATTATTTTATATAAAAATTTATAATTGTTAAATTTTCGCCAAATTTGTTCATTTTAAAGAAATAAATCGCGTTTATTTTTTTTCAAAATTAACAAAATTTGGTCGTTTTAAATTACACACGTCAGAGCTAAATCTGCCATCTTAGAGATTTTCAAATCCGTTTAACGTTTTTTTAATTAAATTTAGTTAGTCAGCTATAAACATTGAAAATTTGTGAAAAAATGTCAAATAAACAAAAAAGATTAAAAAATAAATTGAAATAATATTCTGCATATTCACAACATGTTAAATTCAACTTTAAATAATATTTTGATTAAAAACCGATAATATATTATGTCGTATTTAAGGACGCGAAATATTTTGTATTATCTAAATGCTGATGTAAGAGCTTGATATAAAATTATTTCTCATTATTTAAGATAATAAATATAAGATAATAGGAATAAAAATCTTAAATTTATTCTTTTTAGGGTATTCTCGAAGTCGCAAAATCTGTTAAAAAAAAGCCATTTTTTCAATATTGACGTATTAAAGGAGCCATGCGGAAGAAAGTAAAAAAAGTAAAATATGTATGAGATTAGGCCATCATCGGGATGCATTCTTTTGTTTTTATAACATTCTTTTTTCTAAATTTGATATTTGTTGACCTGTGTTATTTATAAACAATTTTTTTTTTGATTCAATCACTTCAACACTCTCTTTTTAATTATTTAAGCTTATGTTTAAACATTGTTCATATTCCTTTATGACAATTTTTATTAATATCTGTTTTTAACAATTTGACCGTTTTCTTGTTTTATTTTTAGCAAAACTCTTAAGGCACATTAAAAAATATATGATTGAGCTTAAAGTACAAATTTTTGGCATATTTTGAGTATAAAATTAATCTATCAAAAATATTCTTTGTTTTGAAAAATATTATTGCTTTTCCAGAGATAGCGGCGGTTAAACCAAAAGAAAAGCGGTCAGCTTATTTATTCTATTTAAACGGCCACTGAAAATAAAATTCTTTACAAAATTTTTTTATTTTTTAAAGAACTTATTTTTTCAAAAAGTGCACTAGCTAAATGCTTTTTCTAATGTAAACAATTTAAAAAATTTGAAAAAATACAAAAAATTCATTTCGAACGTGTCCTAAAATCAGGTATTATTGTTTTTGTCTAAATGTCGTCAATTTATAATTTAAGCTCTCCGACTTAAAACAATTACAAAAAAACAAAAAATATGATTTATAATCCCCTTTACAGTAAGACATAAATTATATAAAGTAATTAATATTGCTGTCAATTCGGAATTATCATAGCTAATATTATTTCAACAAGCATTTAAACCAATATTTTTTTACATAAATTATACAATTTTAAAAATTTTCTTGAAAAATAAATTAACTTTTACATAATATTAATTTAATAAACATTTGAAAACCTGATTCTATCGACTTTCCCAGCTTTTTATTTCAATCCACCTCGAAAAAATAGGTTATCGGCTTAGATTGCTCATTGACAAACATTCCTGTCTTTAACTACGCAAGAGGTTTGGGTTCGAATCCGTGTATAGGCGGCTTTTGAAAAACAGTACACATTTGCAACCATTTTGAAGCTGCTGAGTGGCCTGCGTTGACATTAGTTCCTGAAAGATATCCCTAAAGCAAAAGCTAAGGCTAAATACCTAGGTCGCTGGCGTGCGAGCAAATCTTACTATTTAATCTATCGGCAGTATTAATTGCTTTGAACGGGTTAAAAGAGTTAAAGACCTACGCAGGTATCCCTGTATGGGGAAAGGTAATGAAGAAACCTCAAACCTAAATGTTTATAAATAAAACAAGCTAGCTCAATATTTTTCCTCGAGCTCGATTCCGATCATATTAAATCATACTTTTCATATCATAAAATTGGTGTATCTTTTCTTCCTTAATAATAATTACTTGTGAATTTCAAAATAATTCAACAACCTAATAATCTAACGGGGAATATTATATTTTATAAAAATAATTGATACAAGTTTCATTTTTCGTTCTCGTTTTTATAATTAAACCCGTGAAGGTTCAATAGACCACCTCGAATGACCCCATACTATGTCGTGCGGTTGGGTAAGACTATATTTTTGGGCTATTGCCCTAATAAAAAAAAATTAAAAATAATAAAATACATAATTATTTACGCCACACTAAGGCATTGACATTATTTTAATTTGTAGAGGTAAAAGAACTTTAGACCGACATAGTAAAACGAGGAGGAAAGTGGGCTTCCATAAAATATTATCATGTTATTAAATTGCTGGGTCAATCACCTGGACAAAAGAAACAAGCCCAGGATTCATTTTTTTTGCCCAAAAATTATCGATCGATAAATTGGCCAGACTACGTATACCCATATAGGGGTTTTGGAAAAAAAGGTTTTTCAAAGCCGAACTTATGGGTTTTTTCCGTTGAGGCGTGCATTATGGCATAGAAAAAAATGAGAATTACAGGGGCTACCACCATGTTACATATACACTTAAACTTATACTTTTTATATGGTAGAAAACATTGACCCTATAAGTTAACTAATGTTCACAAGATCATTTTTTATCGTCAGTATGGCTTTTTAAGCGCTTAAAGTTTGCTTATAATTAGGAAAATGCCCATCCATTCTTATACCTTTAAACAATTTTGATACTCCAATTGGGTCACATGCAGCCAATAGTTAGGGCAAAAAAAATTTTAAAGCGAGTGAATCTTTAAAATAAAGATAGAAAATATGACGGTGCGATCAAAAGTTAACCTTTCTCCATATTCGAACATTTTGAATGTTAATTGGAAGCTGAATGGGCTTTCTTTATAAGGAATGTGCTAATTTAAAGATGGAACAAAAGTTAGAATTACCACCTTTGGATCACAATTGTCTATATAAGACTATATAAAAGTTGTACCATTAGACAAGATGTCTTTTTAGTCCTTTAACTCCAGACAATGTCCTATTTTCTATGAAAGTTTATAAATAGATTTATTAGTTAATGCTTTTACACCTGTTAAATCCAATAAATCCCTAAACAAACCTATTAGTAGCCCTAATAACCGAGCATAGGGCCTTAAACCAATTTTATCGACTTACTATTTTTTATTGGCCGGATCGTGATGTGTAAGAAAACCCGGTGGTTTACAAAATTTCCCCAAACCTTATTCCCCACGGCTTATCCGCTTTACCCAGCAGGTGGTCCCTGTGGGTTAAATGATATTTACTTGATTAAGCTCTAGGCATAGGCTTTCAGATAGATGTATGACATTGGGACTCGTGCGGTAATTACCCATCCAACTATAAACCAGGCTCAATGCAAACTTGCATGCGTTTTCCCGATCTTATTTCCAATTAAAAATACCTTGGTAAATTTATCTTTTGACATAAATACTCATTTGCAGTTGGTCTTAATATTTCGCCGTTTTTATAATTTTGCAAAACAAAAGTTTTAAGTTAGATATTAAGAGAAATGTAAAGTTATTTTGGTCAGGTGTGGTGGTAAAATAAAAAAGAAAAAATGTATATAAGCAATATGGCATGATAGGAATCTACAAAGGATAACAATTATATGGATCTCTCACAACGTGAATTTTGAAAATTTAAATTTGAATATTTAAAAAAATTGATAAATTAGACAATATTGTAACTTTTTTTTTAAATAAATAATCTAACTCGTAATTTAAAATTTGGTCGGAGACTAATACAAAATCGTTTAATTAGTATTTGGTATGGGGTCTGTATTAACCCCATGTGGTTTCATTGTTGAAACCATGTTAAAGCCTCAATTTTAACTGAAAAAATTACAAACTTATTTTCCAAAATTTTATTCTTTATACTTTCATTTAAAAGACATTAATGCATTGTATTGTATGATGATGTTTAATTTTTCAAATGAGTTACAGCCAGGGCTGGGAAAAAAACTAAATGAGCTTTTTTTTAATAAGTTTTAGGTTAAATTTTACATAATCCTACCTAAACTCGTGGGCTATGGAATAAGAAAAGCCCTTTATCTTTGCTAGTAAAGAAAAGGGGTCATTTTTAAAAATCATTTCATTTGTGTTAAATAAAATTTACCATATTCATCAATGATAACAAATAATAATTTATAATGCAAGTACGCGTATTTCTTTTTAAAATACTAAAAAACATAGTCCATAGCTTTAAAACTCTCGTAATTATAGAGGTGTTTTTTTAGCATTTGCGGGTTAATTACTCTTGCCCCAAATATAAATCTGCCCTCACTGGTACGTAGAAATTATATAACTTTCATTAGCCATTGAACCCAGTGCTGGGAAAACAATCAGCCAAAAAACTTTGGCTCATTTTTTCCCCCAAAATTTAAGCCAAAAATAAATGGTGCTATTTCAAATGAAGGGCTTACTTAAGATATTAAAATATACCTAATAACACAATTGGCTTTATAAAAATAAGCCAAAATATATTTGATGTAGCTATTAAATTAGTGCCAAATAAAAGTTTATCCATATTTATTTCAAGACAATTTTATATTAGTTTTATAATAAAAGTGGGCTGGTATCCCTTTTTTAAAATCCTAGAAAACATATCTCTTTTTTTTGAAGAAATAGGGTTCTCTCACCATAGCATCCGAGTTTTAATTAATTTGTGGAACAAATACTCAAAACTGCCCTCACTTGTTTAAAAAAGTTTATTTTATCCAACCTTCAATGAGCCTATTTAACGTAATGAATGTTTTTAAAAATTTATGTAATATTTAAACGTTACTAAGCTTAGAATCAAATGATTCAAGATAAAATTTATGTTATTTGAAATATGGGTAAAGAAGATGAGCCACATTAAATGTTTGCCATTTTATATTAATATAAAGCTTTTAATTTTCTTATTAAATGATATTGTAAATGAAAACTACAAATTAACTAATTGAATATTTATTGTGGTAAAATTATGATAGATATATATATTTAATATTTATTTTCTAATTAAAATAAGGGATAATCTTAGATATAGATGAAGTATTGGTATGATAATGTGGGTGTGCTAATGTGTAAAATGAAAAAAAATATAATAGCTCGTATAAAATATTAAAATATGAATTATAAAAAAATTGTTCTATATAAAAAAAAACAAAAAAATTGGTAAAAATTGACAATTATAAAATGGTATAAAAAAAGGAAATGAAAAATAAAAAACATATTTAATGTTTATAAAATATACATCAGGAAAATGGTTATCGCAATTAGTGAAAGGTAGCTCTAAAATATAAAATTTTTATAGGCAAAAGTAAAAATGTAGGGGACTGAAATGATTTTAACAAATAAAACAGCACCTGTTATGAAAAGGGAGCTAAAATTTGTAAATAATGGAGCCAAAATCAAAAAACTAATTTGAAAAAAAAAAGGTTCTAAATGCGCAAAATTGTAGCGTCTGTTAAGAAAATTATATTTGGTCCTTGTCCTACAAAATTTGTGATAAAATCAAAAAAATAAAAAAAAAAGTTATAAATTCGGGAAAGTTATAAAACAGTGAATTGAAAAGCAAATTTAAACGAAATCACAATTGACAACACTATCAAGGATGCTGTGTTGATGATAATATATACAAATATTAGTCGAAGAGAGGACGAAAAATGCAAAAAATAATAGAGGTAACCGGTTTGATGAAGATGGGTCATATTCTACCACTGTAAAAATAATCTTCGGCTTACTAACTACATTTTCAATGATTCTTCAACATCAATGTGGAGGTTCGACTTAAGTTGTGGGGTAGATTATGTTAACGAATAAACATATAGGTAAACAAGTCCAGGGATGTTTAACTTGTACATGTACCAAATTCATGGTTAGTAATCCGAATATTATTTTAGGGTGGTAAAATATTACCGATACAACTAAAAACATATCAAAAAGTAGGCAACGCGCTTCTTTACCAAAAAATAAATGGTAGAAAGAGTCATTAATCATAACAACGTTCAAAGTCAAATTTTCAAACAACAAAAAATGTATTTTCTGCCATTTTTGAAATTGCCGACTTTAATTATTTAAAGAATATAATTAATGGCGATTTTTCAAATAATCCAAAAAATATTTAAAAAATCTAAAGAAATAACATTTTTTTGATATTTAAAATTTGACTTCACCCGCTTGGCAGTAAAGGTTATAAAATACCAACTTAAAGATAATAATTAAATGGTGAGAGTAGATGATATAAGTAACACTTAAATTAGTTATTTAATTTTTTCAAATTTCTTTCCTTTATGGTTATATTTAGGAGTCGTTTTATATTAATATTTGGGGTTTAAGTAATTAGGGATTAAAAAATTACAAAATAAATATATATAGTAAATATGTGTGTTTTTGCGTTTTATTTTTAAAAACTGAATTGTTAGGTTATATATTTACTATTATATTTGATAAACACATTTTTAGAGTGTAAAAAATAAAAAGGATTAAAGGAGGTATTTGGCCATGCTTATAATAAGGGTAAAATAAATAATAATAATAATTGAAATTAACAACATTGTAATTAAGGATTTGACCAAGCCCAAAAACTGAATAATTTGGGCTCGGGTAGAAGAGGTATTTTAGCAGTAATCTGAAAATTCTATAACTTTAAATTAATTTGATGACAAGTATACGAAACAAACAAATATTGTCAAAATTATAGATAAACACAGTATTTAAGGTTATAACATAAACTTTGTAAACTAAGTGTTGGATATTAATATTTTTTTTATAATTTTTTTATACCTTAAACAAATGAGAAATCGTAGATAAATGTGAATATATAATTCTTCTAATATAAAAATAACATGTTGTATGGACTTATGATATTTTGTTATAACTATAAATAAGCACAATTCCATAATCTTAATATCTGGCGGGCTTTTGACTGTGGGGTCAAAATAATTATAATCAGAAAGAAAATTCTTTGCCCAAACCAAATAGTGAGCTTTCGATTACAAAAAAATTTGTGGTGAAAAGGAAAAGAATTGTTTAAACGTTAGTTTTTAAAAAATCGTTCATATAAAAATCAAAATTTTAATTAGGAGGTTATTTAAATTTTACAGCAAAATATTAAAATATATATAAAAAGCACAATATCTATATAAAAAAATGTATATTAAAACATTAAAAAATGGTTGAACTAGTTTGGTGTGTGTTGTATTATTCTATCAAATATTAAAGAAATAAAATAAACAAAATAAATTTATATAATTAAAATTATACAAATAATCCTATTTATCTAATAAAAAAATGTATTTTTTTCTATCAAAATAAGATTTTCATAATGTTTTCTAGAAAAAAAAATGTTTTATAAAAAAAAAATGATTTCCATAAAAAGTATTTAAAAGGTTAAAGTCCAAGCTCGAACTTAATGATTATAAAACAACAATTTAAATGTAAGTCTCACGTTTAGACTATATCAGTATTTTTTAGTTTTTATAATGCCTATATCAATCTAAAAACTATTTCAGTGCAAAATTATTAGAGCTGAAAAAATATAAAGCCATATTTTAACTATAATGTTGAGGACGTTTTATAATAGAAAAAAGGAGTAGCCAAAGTGTATCTAATTTGTAAGTATAAGGAGGGTATATTTTATCAATATTCTATTCTATTTAGGATATATTATATGCGTAAATTATAAAAATTTAAAAATAAAGGAAAAAAAAAAATATTAGCTTAAGGGGGTGTCTTTATGGTAAGTATTGAGCTGGTTGATTGTGTTATTTAAAAAAAAATTATAAAAATACAAAGATTAACATATATCTAATGTAAATTTCATAAAAATAAAAATGTTCAAATGGCATTATATCGACGAAAATCCATAAAATCAATTATCACTATGATATAGCACATAAAGGTATGAAGTCGAACAGAGTCAAATGGTCATCGAGTCAGATATTGCTGCATAGACTTGAATCATCATAATGTTTGTCAATGTTTTGAAATATTTTACCTAAAGTTTGATAAAATAAGTTAACTCTAACGTAATATGCATGGTAAAATGATTAAAAAAATAATAGAGAAAAAAATTTTGTGAAATGATACAAAAAGGGTATAAATGCGAACCTAATAGATGTCAGTGCCGTATATTATTATTACATGGTCCCGACGTAAGGGCCAGCCGTCGCCGATACGGCATTGGTTGACTGGTAAAGTCTACTACTTTTATGAGGCGTAGTGTTATTAGCGTCCCCAGGGTGGTTGGGCATAATGTCACAATCAACGTCGGCAAAGGTGTCGCAATGATCCAATGGGGTAGCAGTACTTTGTTGTTGTAACAGCTGTTGAGCGTAATATCTCGATATGAGGTCTTCGGTCGATAGACCGTCAGCATCATCATTGATATGGTTATCGTGAGTCTTGTTGTTGCCCACGGCCGATGATGATTTGAAATCGTCAAAGGTTGCTGCAGAAAGAAGACCTCGGTCGCTGTTACCGCCGGCACTGCTTCGAGGATCCTCGTCATCGTGGGTCGTTTGATCACTCCAAGTGCTGCTATGGTGGTTACTGGAAGGTCCGTTAAATGCCGTCAACATACCTATTGTCATGTAAATGGGACATGTAAAATATACAAACCACGCTAGCATTATGTGAAAAAAAATCGATATTTTTGGGGTGCAATCGAAAACTTTGCCGAGAAAAACCCTATAAAAATTTTATTTAGATTATGTGGATGGTAGTGGTATGCCATATTATAGAGTTCAATAAAACATTCATAAGACAGAGCATTTAAAAACTTTAATTCCTTTTTGGCTTAGGATCTCACTTTAGATATATAGTTGGCCTTTGGCTAGTACCACTACTATTTAAAAAAAACCCCCTATGCGCTAATCGAACACCAGACCTTTAATGTCTATTTTGGGCTGTTTCATAAAATTATTGAGCCGACTAAGACAGTTGTTGTACTCCTAAACATACCTTTATTTCCTTCTTCGTCCAATATGCCATTAGCCGTGGCCCATTGCCGTTGAAATAGCCGAAGTTGGGCCATGTTATAGCTCAGGTCTGAGTCGGCAGCATCAACACCTGTAATATTATTACCATTAAGGGTTCCATCTCCCATACCAAATCCGGCGTCGGCTCTAAATTGGTTGTTTCCACCATTATGACCCAAAGTTGAAGGTTGCGGTTTGGAAAGGCCGGCCATAAGAGAATCACTACAAAATCGAGCATATTTGGGTCCACCAGTGGTATGGTTTTGATTGTTGAAAGGATCGTTGGGCTTAGGCGTCGTAAAAAGTTTAAAATTAGCGTAATCTTCGTCCGCCGTATAGGTATCGTTAAATTCCTCACGGACCGATGGTACGTTACTAGCTCCTCCGGTAGGTTCATCCAAAAAGCCGAGAATATCGGTGCCATTTAACAGGGCGCTAGTATTATTGTTACCGTTATTGTTGGTAGGGTGATTGAAATTAAAGCAGCTGGTACCATCATTGCCCGTCCCGTCAAGCATCCCTCTGTTCTTGAGGGCCGTAAATACGGTGGGAGTCGCTTCACCGCCGTCCAATTCATCGTTTTCGGGTCTGTGGACGCCGCCAAAGTTATTATTATTACCACTACCGTTGTTATTCAGGTATTTGTTAAGCCGGGCAATAAGCATAGAGGTAGAAGAATTATTGTTGTTCGCGTCTTCATGGCCCGTGAGCAACTGTTGACCTTGTTCTTCTAAATTACCGTTATTAGGTTGTTCACCACTACTATTATAACTATTTAGGACCGATGAAAATTGGGCCATGGAGTCATCAACATTAATATTTTGTTTAAAAACATTTTGTCCGGGAGAAGCTTGATTACCCAACAAATTATTGGCATCCGCGTAGGCTAAATGCTTCAATAAATTTGCCAAAAGCAAGCTGTTGTTATCGCTATCCTGACCACCGCCCACAAAGTTCGTCGCAGGTACTTCTAGGTTGTTTAGCGATAGGCTGTTTGACTGATTTACCATGTAATTCGTACCACCAGTATTGACATTGCTTCCAATAACGGACAGCATATTTCCGTTTTGATCGACGGTCCCATTGTTAGGAAGGGCGCCCGAAAAAGAGGCGTGATGATGAAGCGGTCTGCTAGCCCCCGTGGCTTGATTATGACTCGTTGCAGCAGACGATAACGTAGGTGAGGCATTAACGTAATTCAACAACAGGTACAAGAGTAAACGGACTTCGTTTTGATGATTATTATTCGTGTTTGGAACGACGTTGCTACCGTTAGAGTTATTTTGGGCAACGAGCATAGATAAAAGTCTCGTGGCAAGCGTAGCGGCATCTTGACCCCCCATTCCCCCGTTATTATTCGTGTTTGGGTGATGATTCTGACTTAATTGACCAAGGACGGTTGACAAGAGTTGTTCATTCAATCCGGCAGATTGTCCGGAAGCTAAAGCGGAGTTCGCTCCACCTCCAGAAGAGGCCCCCAACAAGGCCTGTAAAGCTTGGGGAGCTATGGCATCATTATGAGCAGGCCCGGTCGGTGAAACACCCAATCCTAGCATGTCCATCATGGAGGAAGAATGCCCGTGACCGCCACCTTGTTGTTGTTGAAGCAGGTTCAGCTGATCGGCCGAAGAGGCAATCATAGTTCCATTCGCGGTCCGTACCGCTATATGGTTCTCGATTTGGATGCGGGCCGTGTGAACGGCACTGGGCGTCCCGGTGATCTCAAAGACCGGTTCACGGTCACGACTAGGCGTAACGATATAGGTTTGCGTGCTCTGCTGAATCCGTTTAATGGTGGCTCCTTTGGGGCCGACTACGAGACCGACTACCTTATAGGGCACGCGTACCCTAATAGTTATTTGTTGATGGAGTTGATGGGCAACTCCGTTGCTAGTATTAGTGTTGCTGTTGATCAATCCGGCAGTGGCCGAAAGTAAATTAGGTGGAAGTTGGCCCGCAGGATTATTATTGTTGTTACGGTGGTTGAACAAAAGTTCGTTTAGGGTAGCTAATCCATCCAGGCCATTAGCATTATTGATAGGATTGTTGTTGTTGTTGTTGTTTATGCGGGTGCTGCTGGCCAGGTTTTTCAACATAGCCACGTGATCAAAATCATTGCCGGCGTTCTCGCTTGACATGACTGAAGATTGCAAGAGCTTGTTGTCGCCTCCGTGTTGTAAAGTCTCAAAATTCGCTTCATAGCTATAAAAAATTAGAATCGAATAAAATATGTCGGCTAAACTTACTTTAATTAACAGTAAGGATTTAAAAAAACTTAAATGAGCACATCGATATATCATGCCCTAGAAAAAAAAGATTGGGGAATAAATGAGGGTACCTAGCCAACAATCCGTTGTTACTATTCTCTGGCCCGTTTGTCGCTTGTTGCTGATTAAGAGCCAACATCTTTTGCAATAACCCGACATTATTTCCGTTGTTATCACTCCTAAAAGGAGCCGAGAGGAGAAGATCTCCATTCAATCCTGCCGGTCCATTTAGGGCTGCTGCTGTCGTGTTGCCATCGGGGTTAGCAGACGACGCTGTATATCCGTACAAGTTAGGTTCCGTGAGAAGGCCACCAAGATTATTACCATTACCATTATTATGACTATTTAAAAGCATGAGGGCATTAGCTTGGGCAGTATTAGTGGCAGTCAGGTGTGAAGTCGGAGCTGAGGTAGACTTCCTTGAAGCGCGTATGGCGCTAAAATGTTCGGCAGCCAGTAAGATTTCCCGCTTAGCGATGGCCACATCCTCTCTCCGACCGGTCACGACAAAAACGGGCTCTTCACCCCTCACAGGTGTCTTGATGTAAGTGTTAGTCTTGGCCCGTAACGCTTTGATTTTGCAGCCTAATTAAATACATAAAATAGATGGGTAAAAAGACTTACTTAGTCTACCAACAAATATGTATGAGGTAGCGTACATACTTAAGTAGATATTAGCATTAAAAAATTTTTAAAAAAAAAGTTTAAGCCTATATCAAACGCTAACTCAAATTAATCTATAAAATTAGAATTTCATAAAAATTAGTACGCACAATTGTATAAGCCGAGTTTTTAAGTAATATCGATGTTAATGAGGGAAATTTTGATGAAAATGAAGGAATGAGAGATTACATGCAACAAGGTTTAGGCTAAAGGTTGGAGTACACCAGATAAGTAATAATACCTTTATTTATGCCGCCCTCCCTACATAAAGCAACATTCATAAACATATTTTTACAAAAAAAGGGATTGCCGCCAAGATAAAAAAGAAAGTTGAACTTTTAGAAAATCTTTTAAAGAATTAGTCATTATACTCTTTACTACCTGTTATAAAATATAAAAAAAGATAAATAAAAGGATATAACTAAACTTAAATTTTAACATGATATTATTATCATCAAGCCTTCATACATTTATATGGATAAATGGGTAGTACAAAAAAACAACCCAAAGTTTTAAGGCACGAATAAACCATTGGACAAATATGTTTTTGCAAGATAGCCTAAAACTTAACCCTAATACTTTTTAGATACAAATTACAGCGGCATCAGTCAAACCATAAATAACATCAAAGTTCATTGTGATTCACCCTTTAACTTAAAAATGGAGCCTATGTCTACACCTAGCATGAAATCCAAATACATAAAAAATGAAGGGGGGGGGGGCATGTTGTTGCGTATAATAATAATAATAGTAAGTACAATGACACCAGTACGTACGCATTTCCACCCAGCTCAATAACTAACATTAGGTTGCACGCGTAAAACATAGTATATCCAAAAAAAAACAAAAGTAACATATCACATGCATAGGCTAGGAATCCCGCAGCGTTTTGTACAATTTGCTGCCCTCCCCCGGCCTAAATAAAAGAGATACAAATCCAATAGTTTATAATAGATAGCAGTGGTAAGGCCATTTCATATATTTGCAAATTTGAACTATACTCTGAACTAGAACTAGAGATTAAAGTCGGAACAAAAAAGCCAGCAGAAACCGGCCCCGCCTAAAAGTTCGAGACAAATTTGTGATAAGGGACCGGAGCCGACAGGGCCTAAATATCCCAGCCTGGTTTAAACTAATTAAAAATGCTTATTCACGAGCGGCTAACATTAAAAAATATGATTGTTTTTAGAACATATGGTTGGGAACAGGGGTAAAAGAACCCAAAAAAGTGTTTGAGGTTCAAAGTGCCTTTTAACACACACCTATAGAGTTGGGGGCAGAGACACATTTTATTTGAAAAATGTTTTTTAAATTTACACAAAATTCTTTGGCAAATAAAAAATGTAGCGGGCGGAAAGAGTTAATAAAAAGGAATTTGTTGTTTAAGGGGTCAGAGTACAAATGTTCAGGGAGGTAATTTTTGTATATTAAATTGGGATATTTTATTTTTAGTAGCAACTGTAAAAACATGCGAAAAACTGACCATTTTCAACCAGTTGTTTTTTTGTGTTGCATAATTTTTTTTTTTTTAAAAATTTGGATGCAAAGAGAGTTGGAGGGAAGAAGAAAAAACTTCCGGAGACGAAAAATCTTTATTATATCAATGTCTGTACTTTATTAGATATAATGAATGTGTTTTGTACTGTGCGCTGGAGGAAAAGTTAAAAATAAACCGTGTTTGAAACTTTTATTTTGCTAAATTAAAAAAAGTAGGCATTTTAATTTAAAGAATTTCGGGCGCGTTCAGGGTTCATTAATTTTTTTTTTAATTTTCTTATATCCAAAATTATTAACCATTATTTTTACAATATTTAGTTATATCCTGAGCAATTTCTCAACTAAATGTTTTTTTTAGAAAAATTTAAAAAAAAAATTCTAGTTTCCAAAATAAACTCTAAACGCGGCGCCCTCCAATTAAACCTATAGAAAAAAAAATCTTGGAATTTGGGCATCCCTTTTTTCCTAGTTAGCTAATTACGCATAGTCTAACCGGATGTTTAACATGCAATTCCAACTTATTATTGATTAATATATAATATTTCTTTCCTAATTTTTGTAAACAATTTTAAGAATCACTAACAATAATATTGAACCAAGGCTAAATGTAAAAGCAAAGCGTTGGGTAAATGTGGAAGATTTTCCGGAAATTAGCGGCAAGCTATCACAGGTGTAGAAAAGGCTGGTGGTGGATAATAATTGAAAACAAAAACAGAAATGAGTTAGGAAATTATGGAAGTGGGGGGCGATGATTATTATGGGTGAAAAAAATGTTTTGAAAGGTCAATTTTGTAGATTTAATAATTCAGGGTCAGGGGGCCAAAGTCATTTTAAAGGTTTTGTTAATTGGCTTGTCTAATATAAGTGAGAACACACATTAAAGGTAGATCGTATCCGGACCTTAGATACGATTAATGCGTCAAAATTCTACAAAAAATCCCCAATTTCCTTTTCGATTCTCACAAACGTTTCCAACGCTCTAAAGTCTAATGCGATCGCTCATCAACAACAAGTTTATTTTTGTGTAAATGACGGAGGTCATACAGGTGCAAATTAATCCAATATTTTTATATAAGCTCCAATAAACATGCCGACAAGACACAAAAGGGCCATGTGTAAAATGAAAGACCCTACTAAAAAGTCATATGGTATATGAAAAGGCACGCGCCGAGACAAAGTTTTAGTGTTAATATATAGTCGCTAATTTTGACTAGATATAAAATGCCAAAAAAAAAGATATTTTGGGCTATAAAATTTTATCGGATAAATCAAATAAACGATAAATAGAGGGGGGGGCATATACAAAAAATTGAATTTTGGGTACAAGTGTTAAATAGACGGGGTCACCAATAGAGTCGGGTACAGAAACGGTGTAATATCGTCTAGACAAGCGACGCTCTGCCTCTTCTACGACAGCAGCTAATGTCACAGAAACATGGCCTTTGCAATACTTACTAAATAGCATGCTAATTTTATTTTTAATTTTTCTCTAGTAAAACCTCCTTAAAAATCAATATATGTATTGGAACGATAAACGGGCAATAATTGTATTGATTGGTTATCGAGAGACTAAATGGGTGGCGGCGGGGTTGTTAAAACAGCCTCATAGACTAGACGCGAACGAGGCTAGACATATTTTGTTAAATGTAAAATGTATTCTAAATTTAAATCTTCAAGCGTTTATTTAGTGATTAAAAAGTAAGATATTCCAGATTTTAGAAAGTTTCCAGAGCCTGGTAAATGTACTCAGCTCTGGCAGTCAGTTTGGCTAACAAGACTAATCGTATACGGAAATACCATGAAGCTGGATATTTATATAAAAATTATGAGATAAACTTTGAAAGAAACTCTCATGCTAAAAGATATTTATTGACGTAGGATGTTAGGTTAATGTCCCACCAAGAATTCCAGGTATGCACGCGTGCGAAATTATTTAAAATGAAATTTTACAAACGAACACCTCCCATGAAAAATATTTGAAAATTGAAGATAATAAACCCCAAAGGCATCTAAAAATATTATATGAGGCGATTTTTTTTCTTACATAAAAATGTGATTAGGCCAAGTATATTTATATAATTGTGACATCAATATGTCTTTATTCTAGCATAAAAGACTATGGCCATTTACAAAAAAAATATTCAACCAAAATTTGAAAAAATTTAATGAAAAGAGTTTTTAAAACTTTTTATATATATTTTTTAAATTTTTAAAAAAGTATAAGTTGCAGCCCAAATTGTTATAAAACATTTTACAATTTCTACAAAGTTTAATATATAAAACTATAGTAATATAGTAAGAAAAAATAACCAAAAATTTTATCATTTTAAAAATTCAACTATTTATATGCAAAAAAGGCATGAGATATTTGATATTTATACTAAAAAAAATCCAGAAAATTTTTTATTACACCAATTTAATACCGATTTAATAAAAAATAGTAACTTAAAAAATAAAACTGAAAACAAGCCGGTAGGTAAATTTTTAACAAATAAAGAATTTTTAGGGAAAAAGAGAGATCCAGACAGGCATGTCAAAAAAGGCGAAGAGTAGGTGTAAAAGGGGCATTGATATATACAAAAACTATTCTAACAAACACCTGTACATTCTCTAATGGCTTACAGGTAGATTACTACACAAAGGTATGCTTGAAATGTGTTACTACATCTATAAATAAAGACAGAAAAAAATGTCAAATATTAATGTCGATGAAAGCAGCACAACGAAATTGGGCCCCTTTTTTTACTATGCGAAGGAGGAAATGGGAGGGCATAAGCTTGAAGTCAAAGTGTAGTAATGTGATTATATTAGACATTATCAAATCGACCTTCTGGGTGGTCCTAAAAGTTTTTTACTATAAGCAAAAAGTTGCTAAAAATACAAGTCTAAAACTTAGATTTGATTAGGTAATATTGATGCGGCCCTTTTAAATTTATTAAAAAAAAACTTTCTAAGAACAAGATCAAATCGAGCTCGACTTTAAAAGGTAATAAACTAGGCAAAACATATCGGTAACTTACTTATGTTACAATTACATTTTAATTTTTAAAAACTAATAAATATCTATTCGATATATCTTTTCTATTTTGACCAGGTTTTGTTAATTTTTTGCTACAAAAACTCTTTTGAGCATCAAGTTTATCATAAAATTCTTTATATTAAGTAGAAATGGTGTTAGCAAGTTTAAAGGCATAAACTAATGTTAGCAAAATAAAAGGTAAAAACTAAATTCAGTTAAGATATAAAACCATAAAAAATATATAAAAATTCTTATCCAAATTAACTTACAAATTTATAATTACCGTTAAATAATTTAAATTCATTAAGGTTCGTTAAACATTGCTTAACTATTAACTATATGCTCGATAAAAATTTTAGATTAATTATAACTAGTAAACAAGTGCTTTTGAATGGTAAAGAACAAAAAAAAATATGAATATACTCGGTATTGTACCAAATAGAAAAACCAATTTTTGCAAAGGTTAATTCAAACTTTAGATTATATATTCGCTAACACCCAAATAAATTAGGTCAAAAAAAGTACGTTTTAATTAAAGTATTATATATAGAAATAAAATAAGAGCTGCTTTCGCAAAAATTCAACTTTTTGAACGTTTATATGAAATACAGATAAATCTTAATATTAAAAAATGGCAAAATTTTAAAATTTTTCTTAATGAATAATACCTTGTCGGCCCACAATTTCGGCCACGTGTTCTGAACTAGGCACTGGGACGCATTCCGTCATGTTGAGGCCCTTCTTCTTGTTGGCGGCTGCTATGGTAGCTGCGTTACTATTGTTGCCACAGTTATTACTTTCATCGGTAGGACCGTTAATACAGCCACCGGAATAATCTTCGCCACCGCTAGGGGGCGAATTACCGCTACTATAGGTCCTACATTCATTTTCATCACCGTCTACATCGTCTATCATATTGATGTTATTATTATTTTTAAAACAATCCAAAAGGGCACCGCCACCTGTAGTTTGAGACGCGAAATTATTATCCCCGAGGTCGGTCGAGGTTAGGACGAATCTAGGAGGAGGTCCAGAATAGGGAGGACCACCACCTGGTTTGAGGTGATGAGCAGATGAAAGGAGGGAAAAAGAGGAGGATTCTTGCTCATTTGGGTGAGGAGCATTTGTAGGGTGGTGCAAGAGTGAGCTACTGTTATTGACAGTGCGAATTGGGTTATTAACGGCCTCGATGGGTGAAGACAAAGCTTGCTGATTCGATACGTAAGATGGAAATGCGGAAGGCGGTATAGTTGCCTTTGAGATATTGCTACTATTGTTGATAAGATTATTGTTATTGGGAGTGGATTTAGATGACAAGATTGAGGAAACGGCTTGGCCACTAGCTGCGCTAAGGAGACCCATCAAGTTAGCTACGAGGTAATTTGTTTTGTTGTTGTTGTTCGTTTGGGTCAGACGAATTTCTGACTCCATCACTGGGGGATGATTTAGATAACGGTGAATTATTCTGTAAGGTTTTATTTGCGGCCTGTGACAGCAGGGAGGAGGAGGATGTCAGCTGAGGGGGTGAGCCCGGACTATTGTTACTTGATTTACGGGGCGAAGTGCTATTTTTAACGCCATTTATAATGCCATGAAAGTTTTGGTTATAGCCGCCGACGTCGTCACTCGTGTAAAAAGAAGGCCCAGCAGCTGAGCCCGAGACCGAACCATTAAGAGTTGTCGATGTTTGGTGGCCAGTGTCTTGAGAGATTGTTGAAGTAGGAGGCGGGCCTAACAACGTGTTAGAAGACGACAAGAGCGGATGTGGCTGTGGCTGTTTAAGTACCAAACTTGGTGACGTTAAAAAGCTATTAGTCGGCATGGAATAATTCCTTGTGGAGTAAATAATTTGTCGGTTTAGGTAGTATTACTACTAAGGGTTGATTGTTTACCAGGTGAAAGCAGTTGGGAAATTAGAGTCGATAGCGTTGCATATTCAATAATATTTGGCTTTTCAAATGTCCCTAAATAGGTTGCAGGAAAAAAAAGGAGATTTAGGAATATTTAAATGATTCTTTGTAATTAATATAAAATGTGACTAGAATATTTTTTTACACACACCTTTAAAAGATAGATTCAATGTATTCCAGCATAAAAAAAATGTTATTAATAAAAACAAATAATAATAATAATATGTTATACAAACCTATTGCTAGTAGTATAATAAATATACTATGAATGTAAAGGGGCATTTTTATTTTGTAACATTATTTTTGGATGGATGGTATTTTTCAATAAAATAATATTTCGGAACGGAAGTAAGGTATAGTAAAAACACGATTGCCCATTTTTGCACAATATATAATTTATTACTTACTATTTATCAACAAAATTATATTTATTTGTAGTGAAAATAATCTCAACTAGATAAAAATTTGAATGGCTGGAGAGGAAAAAAAAATAAGGTTCCTATACACAGGTGTAAATCAAAAAAAAAGGATAGGTAAAAACAGGAATATAGAAAGTATATAATGGTAGTAGAAAGGAAATATTTTTAAAATATATAAATAGGCGCGCGAGATAGATGTTGCTAGAGTTTGAATTTCTTTAAAATTTGAGCGAGGTCAGCAACTTACAAGCCAACAAAAAGGTTAAGGGGAGAAAAACTCTTATGAAAGGAGTAAAAGGTCAAGGTAACACAAAAGCTTAGGCGTCTAGCTCAAGCCTATTATGAAAAATTTAATTTGAAAAGCGAACTATATAAATTGTAAATTTATTGAGGCCCGAAGAAAATTTGAGGTTACATAGTCAAACTCAATTGAAATGAGCTCATAATTCTCAATAAAGAGTCAAATTTTAAGCCCTGAATTATGAGTTTTTTGTACAAAGGTAAATTATGATTTTTTCAACTCATTTAGAAGTGTAGTTATTTTCAATTAAATAAATCAAAAAAATCCCAACTCAAATTGCAATGGTTTCCCGTTTACTCTAGAATTAATTGTACAAACATTTCCCCGGTATTTAACAGGCATATTTAAATAAACACTATTTTAGAAGCCTTATAAAATCGGCTTTTTTGCTAAAAAAATAACAGTCCGAAAAAGGTCCTAAACTTATAAATTTTATAAATATTTGAAAAAATATTTACAACCTTAAAAATTTTACCATCATATACAGGTGTAAAGAACTAACTTTCAAAAGCACATCGAACAACAATATTTCACAGATATTTATCTCTCTGGCCTTAGGTTCACACTAATGTTATTTATCCATTTCTTTATTTTTTGTTAAATTGTTGCATAAACTACCAAATAAAAATGAAATCAAACACCGGAAGTTCTGGCCACGTGGCAACAAAGTTCAGTATTTTTGTTCAGAAATACATGGTTTTTACAATTTTGGTCTATCGGCGCGCGTTCAAAGTTTGTTCATTTTTTTAAAAAAATTATTAAGAAATTAAAGAAAAATATTGGTTCAATGGTTGCGACTCATACTTATTTCAAAATTTAAAATAAAAAAAATTTAACGGCTGATATCAAATAATGAGAATTAATGTTTTTTGGTCGTTTTAGGATATGCATAACTTAAAATTTTTTAAATTTTTTCCAAAAAATTTTAAAAATTTTTGATTACTAAATTTTTTTACACTAGCCACCTTATTGCGCTCAATTTTTTTTCTTCAAAACTTTTCCCTACGCAGCCAATGTTAAAAAAATTTTTAAGCGGCCAGAATTTTAAAAGGAATCGTATTAAAATGTTAATCAGCTGATGTTTACTTGATATGAGATAGAAATTAAGCAATATGTAAAAATAAAATTTAAGAAATATTTTATAATTTTTGTAAAAATGAATAACTCTGAATGCCGTCCTATAGTAGATATAAAATAATGGCAATTTAAAATTTTTTCCTATTTTTTAAAAAAAATTTGAAATAAATTCTTTTTAACAAAAATTATAAATACAGAAAAGCCGTTACATGTCCAGCAAAACCTTAGTAAATAACAAGTGGGTCATTTGGACCATATAAAAACTTATCTTATGAAGCTTTTAATTCACATCTTTTAGATTTATAACCTACTGGTTCAATTAAAAATTAATTTTTTTTTAAATCAATTTTTCCAGTTTATTAATTACAAAATTACGGGCCAAAATGAATTAATTAGCTGTCAAGCTTGGCTTAAAATTTAAAATTAGGTGACCGGCACTATGGAGAGGTCAAAAATTTTAGGGCTAAGAACAATACTGACTAATGTGAAAATCTTATCGACAAAGTATCTATTTTCGAAATGTTACAACAATTTTGAAAATTTTCGATTTGGACTTGGCCTAAACAATGTAAATTTAGATAGGATCAAAGATTTAATGCAAAACATAAAATCTATCTAAAACTAAAGTATTTAACATCCATAGCAAATAAAATATATTATTTTTGAGATAGGGGCTACTATATATTTTAAACATGGATATAATTCTAGAGGTTAGGCAGCTTTGACGTAAATTCGGTTGTGCGTAATAAAACCATTCACGATATCTATTGATTCAACCAAAAAAATGGTTCAACAACGTTTGGCAAAATCTATAAATCGAAATTATATTTGGCTTTTGAGTAATTCATTAAAAAATTTAGCCACAGGAGGCCAAAAACTAATGGTTTTTTTGAATTAATATTTAGAAATTCTTATTTGTTATTAATATTAAAGATGGTACTGTTTGTTAAATCTTAAAACATATCTCATTAAACTTTATGCAGTAGTGTGGACAAAGTTAACAGTATTAAAAGTCGAGAAAATAACATTTTTTTAATGTTAAAAGTACGAAAAAACAATCCAAATAAGGAGACAAAGTCAGGTATATTTATAAAATTAGAAAATTTTATAAATAGGTAAACCCAAAATAAAATTAAACTAAAATAAAAAATAATAAAAAAAATATTGTTTCAATGTTGAAAATTTTATTAAGCGGTATAATTTTCATAAGGAAATGTAGTAAAATGACTATTTAGATTAAATAAAAATTTTGTAAAATTATTAAATATACTCAAAGCAAATATGAAAATATTGTAAAAAAAAACAATGGCTAATATTTTTTTCAATGTAAAAACAAAATATTAATTTTTAAAACTAAAAATGAAGATCGAATATATTCGTCAAAGCTTATAAATTAATTTTTAAATAAATTTGAAAACATTAATAAAATATTGTTTTATAAAAAATCAAGTCTTAAAACTGGGGCAAATTTTCCCAAAATAGCCTAATTTCTTATACATTTTCCGAAGTGTCTTTTGCTTAGGCTCCTTTCATAGCTTTATATCAAAAAAATGGCCAATAACCAAATTGACTAATTTTGCGACTTTAAAATTACCTGAAGTCTAAAATAATTAAAAATAAAAATGTTAAATATATCGATTTGCATCAACAAAAGCAATTAAATTTAAATTTAATTGCTTTATACCAAAATAATTGTTTTCAAAGTTTTTTTGTTTTTAGAACTATTTTTTTAATTTGTAAACCCTCCCTGAAATGGTAGGTCTAGTCTATGAAGTTAGCTCATAAGTCTCAAAAATTTGTTAACCTGTGTTATATATAAATAGGTTAGCATAAATTTTAATTTTAATATCTAACTATTGTGCCTCCAAGCAAAAAACCAACATATAAAACAATGTTGATAGGTAAGAAATTAGAGGGGCAGGTGAGATAAGAGTTAAAGCCAGACGGCTAAATAAATATTAAACACGGTAGTAACTGATAAATAGCTGCTTCCTTAGGGATGATGTGTATAAGCTTCAAATTCCAAAATATAAAATGGTAAAACAAATTTCTATGAAATTCAGTAATTTGGATTAAAAATTTGTAATAAAAATTAGTAACAAAGCAGCATTACTGGAATTATGATAGTTTGAGAAACCTACCTTGCAATAATTTAATTTGGGCTCATGTTTTATATATGAGAAAATACATAATGTTAAGGCATTACATGAAATTATTCTATACAGGGGCAATTCGTTAATATATAAAGGTCACATTGACATGCGTTTAAATATTAATAGTCTATTAAAGCCTGTCCTATATCCCCAAAAAACACCCATGTAGTTTATTGCATTCGTAAAAGATGATTTAGATGTATAAATTATCAAAGAACTTGTTTGTAATTCATTGAACAAAAAAGAATTAAGGGAAATCATGGGCCTGTAGGCAAGCAAAAGTTCAAAATAGTAAAAAGATCTGATTTTGAAGTTTCAGAGCGCAAAATTAGTTTTTGAAAATTCAAGGGTTAACACCCTTAACAAGAAGTTATGGAAATTAAAATATGATAAAAGCTAGATTAAATTAATTAAGGGGTAGTTTATTGATTAATGGTACAATTTAAACAATACCGTTTATGTAAACGATATTAAAATTTAATGATTTATGTGTAGCTTTAGTATAAGGTTCTTAAAACAAACACTTGGTCAGTCCATGCAAAAAACGTAACTTGTAATGTCTTCAAAACGTAAGAAAAATTGAAAAAATTTGAAACTTTTAACAGGACATTGAACTTAAGCATTAAATGGCCGAATTTTGATAAATCATAATTTGGACCATTAAATCGGTAAAAAAAAATTGTCCCCAAATTATTTTTTAATGCCTAAAGAAATTCAAATGTGGCTTTGTGTCGGCATGACGAATATATGGAAAGAACTAGGATTAACATTATAAGATGGGTCATTCATTTATAGCACATATTAAATTTCAGAAGCAATTACGCCTAAAATTTCACAACTTTTAAAATAATTACAAATTTATATCTTCCGAAAAAGGGTCACTCTAAAATTTCGGGAAAAGAGGTAAAAATTGGCGTTTAAAATATTTAAAATATGCAAAGGTGTGTTTCAAAATATTTAATTGTTAATAAAACGCCAAGCATTTGTAATTTTGCATGGCTCATATAGTTGGTATGTCGAGGGCATATAAGACGCAGCACCGTTTAAAGAAAGGTTTATTCAACCCTAAACTGTCGTTTTTTATTTTTTAGAGAAAAAAATGTCCCAATTTTTTTACATATGAAGGTAATAAAAAAGATGCGTAATTTGATACCGTTTTAGCCTATAATAATTTGAACAACAAAAAAAAAGAAAAATTTAATTTAAAAAAAGCACAAAAAATTAAGTATCAAAATTGGGGTAAATAGCATTATAACCGAAAAAAGGAATCGCCTATCATTATTTGTAAAAATGTTGTGCCTATTTAAAACGACAGAAATTTTTTAAATTAAAGGAAATTTTAATGTTTGTCGAGGGGTCATATACCTGTAAAAAATCATTTTAAATATTAGAATTTAATAGGCCTTAATTTTCAGCCAAAAGACAATAAAAAATTAAAGATTCAGTTCAATAAGAGCTTCTAAAGATAAATGTTATTATAAAATGCAATATATCACAAAATTAAATGGGCAACCAAGATACCGAAAACCAAAGCAATCAGTAGTTTCAATAATCGTTTAAAACTAGCAGGAAAAGGAAAACTATGTACAAAGTTATATAAATAGACTTTTAATATATATAAAAAATGACAAAAAAGAGGGGGGTGGGGTGGCTACCTTAAACTAATAAATATTTAAGGATATATATTTTAAAATTAATAGAAATGTCTGAGGCAAATATCATAAATTTTGCAGACAGGACATCTGTAGGTGTCGTTAGTAGGTAGTAAAACTTGATCTAATGAACTATTTTTATTTTAATAAAAGTAATCATCATAATTACGATTCAAACGCTACATCTAAATATGATTTTCAAATTGAAGCATTTGTAGTCAATTTTTTAAGGGAGATTACAAAAAATAGTTTTTTTTATGACCCCAATCGCCATTTGCTAGCTTAAATTGAAATCTAGCATTAACAAAGAATGTACTTATGGCCTTTGAGTAAAAAAAAACATCAAAAATTGTCAAAAACACATGAGAAACAGGCTTAAAGGTCTTTGAAAACTGAAACTATTTAAAGAGCAAAAGGGTAGAATAACACCCCGATAAAAATTATACAAATTATGGAAAGGATATATTGGAGAAAAGAAAAAACACGGGGCGAACGGCGTGCTTACAATGTACTTTTTGGTAGATTTATACTATTTACTAGTAGCATAATATAATTAATGTATCCTTAACCGGGAAAAAAGGTTTTCTAGCTTACAAAAACATTATAATAATAATAACAATAATAATAAGTAGTACTTTGAACTCGAAAAAGGAAAAAGAAAAGGCGTTCGTCCATTTTTTGTACATTATTACATAGTGAAACATTACACACATTTTTTGGATTAAAATATTTATAGTGGGGGTATACCCTACATGAATTTTAATGGAAACTAGTCTGGGCAGAGTTATTTGGTCAATAATTAGAAGAATTTTTTTTAAACAATGGCCGCATCCATAATAAAAACTTGAACAACGTAATCAGTATCAAGTTAAATGTGAAAAATTAAATCCATCACATGGAATTTTACATTTGTGTTCATTATATTAGAATAGAATTCAATAACCGGGCTCAACATCGAAAATTAATGTTAAAAAGACATATAACAGCTAAACATTTCTGCCTTTAAACAATTAGTAAAGATGGGTGTACAAAAACGCGATCTAGCGATTCTAAGAAAACTCCCAGTTAACCGGAATATTTTCCAGTCCATAACATGTCCTTTTCTTCCTCGAAAGGGGGGCTAAATATAGGAGAAATAATAATATTATAAATATAATGAGATAGCGTCTTTCTCTTCTCCTTCCCCATATTGCTTAGTTTGTTAGAGTTCTATGAACTGTGTGTGTTGTGTGTCATATAAGAAGGTACGAACCGGTAGACGGGCGAGACAATTTATTATTTGGGGGGGGGGGGGGCACCGAAAGAAATATAAACAAATTTTATGGATTTCACATGGCTCAAAGAGAAAACTTGAGTTATTTTTGGCAACTATTAATTCTTTAGGGGAACGAATTTTCCAAGAAAGTCCAAAATTATAAAAACTGGATATAACGACGTTATGGGAGAGGTGTCTATTACTAAAATCAATCAATAATGTTAATTTAATGCTAAAACAAATTAAATTAGTAATATTGAATAAATTAGCATATTGGAGGAAGGGATGAAGAATTTAATACAGGCTTCTGAGAAAAGAACCTACAAAAAACAACCCAAGGATGGGGGAATTTAAGCTAAAACTCAATAAAACTTCCAAGTATTTATGAGTTAAATATCCAATCATTCAATGTTAAATTTCAATGTTAATAATGTTAAAAAATGTTAATAAATAAGAGAGGCCGCGGGACCTATAAAACATAATTTTAAACGTTGGTCAAATGGTAATAATACATAATGTAAGCTTAAATTCATATTTAACGTAATGCGTAACATAAAATGAGAGTTAGATATATGTAAATGGGCCAGGTAAATGAAAGAAAATTAAAGATATTACCACCAATGAATTTATCGGCCATATTTTCAGTGAATATCATAATGAAATTTGAATGATAAGGGTTTATTATAAACAAGTAATGGCAATTTACGTAAATCCATATTTACTATAAAACAAATTTGAATCAAGCTCGTATAAAAATATCAATATCGAATCTAACTTTATAAAGTGGAGAGAAAAATATGGAATTATTATAATTTATTACTATTTCTATATAACATATTTACAAATTTCAATACTTTAAAATTTACTTTAATTAATATATAAGAATGAGTACAAAACGGTAAAAATAGTAGAAGGGACAGGGACATTCGTTATACCTATATATATAAAATTAAGGTGAATAAGGGAGATATTTTATATTATAAAAAATTCTTTCAACATTATTGTTTTTTTTTTCAACAATGTTTGCCTACAAAGTTAGTTTAACCACAACACAGCGTATAGTACAGAAGTTCATTCACTTTTTCGTTAGTTCTGTGCTGAGCGCTCACACAGTGTAGGAAAAAAAAGTTCAACAACAAAACATTACGATTGTAAAATATGGTGAATGTGGTGGTGGAGATAAAAAAATGAGGTTAAAGATGGTAAATATTAGTGTCTAACAACAATTTTAGTTTTTTATAATTAAATAAAAAAAGCTTAAAACTTTTATTAAATCGGTAAGTGAGCTATAAAATTTAGAGCAAAACGAGACACATACATACTTTATATATAGGTGAGTTGCAAAATTAAAAAATGATTTGTTTAATACCTCATACTATCACATCATATTAGGATATCTAGGGTCGAAAAAATTCTGATACTCATAAGACAATTCAGGAATTAAGGGCTCGCGGTAATAATTAGCAAAACGTCGGATAAGTTTGTTGCTCAGATTCATTATATTTTGGCCGGAGAGAATATAAGAATGGTTGTTGGATAAGAATTTAAAGAATTCACAAGAATAATTTCTGTGCCTTTAATTATAACTTGTTATGTATTTGATTTTATTTTAATTGATTATGATAAGTTAAATCTCACCAAACAAACAAAAAAATCGAACTATATATATATTTTATATATAGTTTAGTGTAATACAATTATAAGTTACACAATTTTTTTTTTCAAAAAAATAAAAATGGATGCGCAAACATGTGTACGTATTTATCGTCTGCTCCTCCAAATTCCTGGAAACCAAAATGTTTAAAGGTAGATTCTTCCGTATATCTTTATTATTATTGTTTGTCATTATTAATGTTATTATTATATCTTTATATGATTATTAATAATGATAATAGATTAAATAATAAGTATAAATGAAATTTATAAATTAAAAACAGCTCGTGGGGTCAATTTTCGAAGGTATATTGTAAAATTAAGCTGAAAAACGCCTTTATATTCAAATACTTTCAAAAAAAACTCATGAGATTCATACCTGTTTTTATAAATAACTCTATTAACCTTATTTTATATACCACACTCTTCCGCCTCTCTCAAAATTCTAAATAGTCAAATTTTATATATTTTAGGTAATAGGGCTAAATATAGCATTTATACCAGTTAAAATTCGTCTTTTAAGGCAAAAACCACATATTAATTCTTCTTTAGGGGCGCAATCTTTCAAAAATTTTTTATTAAAGATTTCACTGAAACTTTAGCAACCCCCCCTCCCCCAGAAAATTTGGTCAATGTTTCAGGACGTAACATCTTTTTACCTTATATACCACGACTAAGGCCTCCTAATAGGTTTTTTTTCCATATTAAATAGGTAGGAATACCAAAAATAATAGATTTTTTTTGCATTGTTATATAGTAGTTTTGAAATGAGTACAATGTACCTCTATTAGTCCGTCTCCCCCCACTGGATTATTTTCATGCGTTATATATTACAAATTTCCAGACACCACGTGAACTACATATAAATTATGCGTTGTTTTGTATAAAAAAAATAATGAAACATTTTGTCAAAAACACCTTTAAAAACTATCAAAAAGATTTGATATTTGTTATTTTTGATAAAACAATTCTAAAAACCAATTTGTCCAAAAAGTATGATGGCTCTGTTTAATAAATCTATTTACCTTAAAAAACGCTTTTCAATTAATTTATAATTATTGATTGATTTTCATGGGTAACTAGTATAACTCGTGAAATTGAAGTTTTTCCGTTGTATAACTTAATACTACAATTGTACTTTTTGCATAATAAAAATAATGCATCTTAAGGGACAATCTCTTTTAACGTTTGTTTCCTCGGTTTCAGGTCATTTATTAAATCTAATAATACCATAGATTAAAAATTTCAGTGTTTTCATACATCCTGAGTTAATGTGATCAAGGTGATCCTCCATCAGCACATCATAACTATTCATTTAAATGTAGTTAAAATCTTGTATTGCTTTAGTTTAGGCTATAGTTTGATTAAATTAATTTTAATTTGGTACCTGGATATCGCAATCGATATATTGTTCCTCTTAAAATCCATAAAGATTTTTAGGGCGCTATGCGAACATATGCAAGCATTTTTCAATAAATTAAGAATCGCAAGGTGGCTTGTAAACAACCCAAGCCTGACCTATCTATAAAAGCAATCATAATTGTATTCTACTCACCTAAAGGCCTCAAAAGTCTTAAAGACCGCCCGTTCATAAATTGGGCCGGAACGGGTCGGGGGCTTAAATCAACATACGCAGTCTTAACCTATTTTTCGTATAGGGGAGACCGGGGCGAAATGAACATATTTTTGCAAAATCGTTGCTGCTGACACATTTTTAATCCAAAAGAAAAAATTAATGGCTCATTTTATAGATAATTCATTATATTTTATAAAATAATTTGTTTAACCAAAAAAATATACTGTTAAAAGATATTGAACAATGTATAAATCCACTAGTATTTATTTCGCCCCATATACGGGGTAAAATGGAACACCCATGAGGCAAAATGAAAGTGTGTGAAATTTATTAAATTTACAGCTTTAATTTCAAATAAACCTTAAATATTGAAAAATAAATGGAGATTTAGATCATTTTATTAATAATTATATCATAATCAATTACCAGTGGCCCAAAAATCCCAACATCAAGGGGTTGAAGTCTATGTGAACAATGAGATGGTAGTGTGACCACTTTAATCCCATTATCTTCAAAAAAGTTCACTGCTTTTATGGATATATGAGATACATGGTTATCCAAAATAATAAGTGCCTTTATTTAAAATATGATAATTCATTTTACTGGATCCTCAGTAATATATTTTACAAAATGTTGTTCATTTCGCCCCGCAATGAGTAGTGTTTGCAAAATCAATAATGTTCAAATAATATTAAGTTTTAAGTTAAAAACGTATTATATTCTTACAACGAAGTGTTGTTTTTTTAATCTTTTGATTATAATAATATTTTCGAGGTAACTTTTTATTTAAACTAAAGCAAAATTATTGTTGCTTAAAACATAAATTAGAAATAGCATTTTTTCTTTAATTGAGATTTTCTAAATTTTTTTAAATGGATGTATATGTAAAAAATATAATAAATCGATAGCTTGTTTAAAGATCTACAACATATATAAAATTTTTATATATTGAATAATTTTTGGCAGAGATATATCCATTAATCATTTCACCCCACCAACCATTTCGCCCCGGTCTCCCCTACCTTATTGTTTTTAAGTAATTAGTAAAATCGATTATGATCGCAATTAAGGTATTTCTTATGACATAAATGTATAATTGTTAAGCCAAATTTATATAGCTGGCGGACGTATTTGTAATTGGCGGACCGGGACTCGACTGCTGATTATTTGAGGTCAACCCTATTGCCTTGCATCGGTCTGATATAAAACATCATTATCTGTTATTAGTATGGGCTTAATGTAATATAATATTATATGTTATTTACGAGTTGCCTTATAAAATTTGATAAATAAATTTCATTATTACTTTTTCTCAATCGCCTACTAGTTGCTGGTTTTAACAAAGGTCTAATTAGTGATTGGGGAAAAAAAGAAATTACTATTTTTATTTACTTATAACAATGAGGTTATAAATCAGGTTAATTAGTGTTTTTGTAAAAGTTTACATAAGGGCACGTGCAAAGTGAGTTTTTATTTTTGGAAATTTTCAATTTGAAAAAAAAATTTTTGTAATAAAACGCAAATTTTTAAAAGTTGCCAAATTTAGTATATGCACATAAAATGCTCTTTCTAGAATAAAAAAATTTTTAAAAAATTTTGAAAAAAATAGGATTTTTGAAATTTTCAGAATTTTCAAAATTTTACGAAAATAAAAACTCACTTTGCACGTGCCCTAATATAAATAAACATTTTTTTTTAATTTCACTTTTAAAATTGCCAAAAGTAATATTATAAATAATGTTATATATAATGGAATATGTATTTAACATATAAATAAATAATAATATCATATAAATAACCACAGTTTTTAATCATAATCCCATTGTACAATTTATATGTGCACCATAAAAATAATAAATTTGCTAAAAATCATGAATAATTAACCTGGATATATATCTATTTAAAATAAATGTAAATTTTTATTTTGGAATAATAATACCGGGGTATGGTAAATAAATTTGTAATGTGCAATCAGATGATATTTATGAGTATATTGTATACAAAAATATAGACGACTCAAACAAATATCTTTATAACGAAGCAATTTGAAATATAATATTTACGGTGGTAAGCATCTATTTGTATAATGAATGTATAGAACCTATTGCAAGTTATCACTTCACGAAATATCTAAAAAATCAAATCTTTAGGATAAACTATCTTTTTTTTGAAAGTTGAGCCAAAACCAGAAACACCGACGAGCGCCTACTAAATAAACCCCTCATTGCCTTAGGTAGGGTTGATTGAAGCGGTTGCAGGAGTCTTTTTAAGCGAAGCATTATTTGTAGATGCTTGAGCAGTTAACAACATATCCATTTGATCTCGGTAGAGGTCCTTGATTTCTTGTAGGTCAAGCCTAAGCTCTTGCACCATTTCCTCCTTCTCCCCGTACATTATGAGCAGGGCCGTATACTTTGTGCCGAGTTCTTTAAGTTCCGTTTTCAGGGCTGAAATTTGGGCTTGGGCTTCGCCAAGGAGAACAGTATTTTGACCGTGGATGCTCAGTTGACCCTCAAGGTAAGCCATACGTGATTGGAATTTTTTGAGTTGACCCTTAGTTTTTTAAGATAAAATTTTGTATAAAAATTTATTAGGACTAAAACAAATTATGGACGGCTGAATATTTGATATTTATCTGGCTATATCCATACCTATCATATTTTTGAATATAATATTGCAGTGGAAAGAAAATTAAAATGAACATTATTTTAGCTCAAGTTTCACCAATATGAAGAAAAGTTTAACATAAAGCTGTTATAAAAATATGAAGAAATGTTACTAATGACCCAAAAAATACTATTATTTTACCCTTAATTTATCAATCGTGCCATCTTTAAGCTTAAGGTCAGATTCAAGCTTTTCCATATCAATCCACGCGGCACCCACGCTTCCGTCAATAGATTGTGATCCATCAGCTGTTCGGTAATGACTTTTAGGTGGGACAGATGATCGCAGGTGATTGTTGGCGCTTGAATTAGTGCGGGACAAGTTAGATATATCACTCAAGTTATCAAGATCTCCTCTGTCATCTTGACTTCTTATTGAGCAACTGTTATCGACAGGGACCGAAAAATTTTCGGTTTGGGTAGCGGAGGCTTGATGCTTAAATATTAAAGATTTAATATAGGCACGTTTAACGAATATTTTCCAACAATTTTTATTAAAAAAAAGAATATGCTTATAATTAAATTTCTGTACGTAAAGATGCATGCAAAATAAATGTTTCAAAAATTTCGAATAAATAAAATTTAAATTGAAAGTGGCCTAAAATAAAAAATTTCTTACGCATAGCCTCATTAATCAAACCAAAAAAATTTGTAAAACAGACATTAATATTAAATAATAAATCGTCTTACTTAGTAGATATATATAGAAATAAAAATAGACGATACAAAGTACCCAATGCTCAATTCAATAATAAAATATCTTGTCCTTAGTTAGGTAGGGGTGCCAAATATTATTGTATAACCTTAAAATAAGAGCTGGGCATGTTCACAATTATTATTTCTCTATTTAAGATGAAAAATAGAATTTACATGTGATTTTAACAATAAAATTATTTTTTCTATTTAAGTATTTTTTAAGGCCCGCCTGAAGTTTATTGATTAATCAATCATTGATGTTTGTCGAGCTGTGTTAAACTGTAATATGAAACCTCTTAAATTGTTATGACAACAAGAGACTCTTTGTGTAAATTGAGCCGAATTTCAACTCTACTTATGCAAGTTAGACAAAAATTTTAATGATGGGATAAAATGTTAGTAAATTAATTTTTTAATAATAGGGTTGGCTGGGCGACATTCAAAAATTCCAAAAAAAAAATTTTGTTATGAAACGCCTAAACGCGATCAAGAGAAATTAAATACTTAAGGAAATACATTTTTACAATAAAAAATTTCAACACCGCAAAATATAAAACATTCAGGAAAAAAAAAAGATAAATTACCAATGATTGCTAAACATCGCTTAATTAACAAAAAACAAAATCGTAATCATCCAGTCATTAGAGGTATATAAACAAATAGTTATTAATATTAAAGATTCCATGAAAAACGCCATCTAGGTAGGCAAATTTATTCTGATCTCAAAAATATATATAATTTCATAATTTTCCTATGTTATTTATTCTAAAAATCAAATATTACCGACAAATTTTAACTTTCACTCGAGATATATTTTATTAAAATAAAGTAGTCACACGCAAAAATTAAATATATTGTAAAATTTTTTTTGATTGAATTGTTCCTATATCCTTCTTTTTTAATTTTTTAAGTTAAATAATTATTTTGTTCATTGAAAGTTTTAATAATCCTTATTTCTACAATTTAACCTTCTTTTATAATTTTTAACGAACATATAATAAAATTTATTGCATCTCAAAATATAATTTTTGTAAATCTAATTAAACATGCACTTACACAATACAATTTTATATGACCTACGGGATAACGGCGGATTTACTTAAAAAACGGGTAGTATGTAAACCCAAAAGAACTATTAAAAACGATCTGTGGTTATAAAGTTTATAGGTACATATTTTACCTCATCATCGGCCAAATGTAATGTAGACGCGGGACTGGAAGATCTAATTTTATTCTGCTGGATCACAATGTTGTGATACGATGGGAAATTGTCGTGGTCATTATGACTGTCATAATTGTCATCAACGAGGTCGGTACCAGTATGTTCGGCGAAGACTGTATCAAAATCTATGGGCTGATCGCTTTGGTCGACATTGCAACCGCCAGCAATCGTAGATGCCGAAAGACGAAAATTGCTACCAGAAGAAAAGATATTGTCATGAGCTTGGGGTGACCCTAAAGAAGTTGTCATTATGTTCGTGTTATCGGTGTTCTTATCGTACAATTTCAAACCAGGTCCAGATCGGCATGGTAGCTGGTGCGGTTTGGAAGAAATGCTTATCCGGGACCGTTTTTTATCTAATAAACATATATATGAAATTCATATACATCTATAAAGGCAGGACTGGGCATGTGGTGTACAACTCATTTTAAAATAACTGTAAAAAATGTTGTATTGAAATTTATAAATATTTTCTATCTTTTATAGATGGTATAAGTCAAAGACCCCGTAATTTTAAGCAACATACTTTTAAATGTGTTAATGAAAACGTGTAATATAGGATATTCCCCAGATCCTTTTGCCCACTAAGGTATGGCCCTGTCAAAGCTTAGCCGACATTGCAGAGTAAAATGGGATTTAACAAGCGCTGGGGACCTAAGATATTAGCCCTAGGTTTTCAGAAATAAATGGCTTTCGTTGGCGTTGGCGGTTAATCTTCAAATTAATCAAGCTCAGCGGAGCTCACCTTGAGCGTAGAACACAACAAAGTGTACATGCGTGCGTTCAAGGTAATAAAATTAAACTAAATTGCCATTTATTTTAAGGATGTAAAAAGCCACTAAGTGGAATAACATTCCAGCTTAAAAGTACAAAACATGGATTGGGATTTTGCTGTATCGTATCCGTTAATTAGCCGTAAAATCACGAAATTATGGTCAAAAAAACTTAAATACTAACAGTAAATAATACGAATAATAGGCCAACGCTATATATATTTTGTTAAAATTTTACGTCTGAAATCATCTCGAGTGCTTGCTTTGAAAGATTGCATTTCATTTAACAAGTCTTCTTGGGCGTTTTTAAGGATGAATATTTCGGCTTTATATTTATTGCACGTTTCCTCATGTTCAAGTTTGAGCCTTGAAAGATAAATGTAGTTTAATATTATAATATCAATTTTCAACATATTAATATCTAAAGTTTCTAGAAGCAATTTTCAACAAGCATGGCTGAAAACACAATCTGCAATTCAATTCCTTTATTTCAAACCAACAATAAAACAGAAATCAAAAAAACATCATGATTATTATTTATTCAAAACTTTATATTTTCATAAGGTAAATTTAATTTAATCGGCCAGAGCTACTGCTCAAAAAGTTCGGGCGCAAATAAACCTATAAGTTATAAATCTAGTTTATTTATTTTTAACTTTAAATTTTTTAATATTTGGTAATATAGAACTTAAAAAAAATGAAAAAAAAAATTAAGGGTTATGATCTCTCATTTTTTTAAAAAACTTGAAAATTTTATAATTACAGTAAACTAAAAAAATGTAAATCATTCAAATATTATTACTCTTGGTATTCTCGGCTAAGCTTTTCGTGCGTTGCCTGTAGCATTTGAAAATCGCTTTTGATCTTTTGCGATTCAATCAGGTGCTGACTTAACTCAGTTTGGTTTTCATCCAACTCCTTTTGTAGTCGTTGAGCCGTATTTCGATAATCTTCAGCCATGCTTTCGGATTCTTTCAACTGGCTTTTGTAGGTGTCTAACAAAAATACAAATAAATTTAAATTATGTGCAAAATTATTTTAAAGTAATAAGCCCTGGAAGAGTTTAAAAAAGTCTTCTATCAAAAACTTAATTTTTTAATTTTTATGGCTTTGATTAATTATTAAAAAAAAAAAAAAAAAAACCCCTCCCTTTATAAAAAATTTTTTTTTTTTTTATTAATTTTTTAATTTTTTTTTTTTTACTACATTTTTTTATAAAACAAAAACCCCAAAAAAAAAAAATCCACTTTTTTACCCCAAAAAAAAAAAATTAAAATTTAAAAATTTTTATTTTCCAAAAATTACCAAAAACATAGTTCCATAAAAAGCTTAGGGTCGTCCAAATTTTGTTGTCCAGTGTTATTATGTGTAAGATGTCATATTATAAATTATTCATAAATGAATGTGGCATAATGACATAAGGTAAACAGCTATTATGGCCCGACTAATAAATTAGATTATAATAAATTAAAAAAAAAATACATGTTTACTTAACTTTACGAGATTTTTTATGGAAAGATATGTAAAATTAATTTTGAAGGCAATTTTCGGCTAAAAACACAAGCAATTTAATAAAAAACAAGATAAGCTTTTTCATGCTCATTTAATTATTTGCAATTGTATTCTCAAATTCCATGATATACCCATATTAGTGTCAATTTGTTTTGTTAAATCGGAGATACGTTCTTTGTAGCGTCCAACTTCGGCTTTTAAATCGTCAATTTGAGTTACCAAGGGCCGTGTTGCAACCGAAATTTCTGAACTATATTCAGCCCGCTTATTTTCCGCACGTTTAATGTTCTAAATAGCAATAAAATACACTACATTAAATACTTGCAAAAAAAATGTCAATGGTTTATATTACCATATTCAATACCACATTAACGGTCCTCAGACTGTTGTCAAGCGCCTTAAAGCTAGCATATATTTTTTTATGATTAAAGATAGAAACACTAGTATTTAGTAAAAACCCGGGCCCTTAAGCATTTCTTGGATTGCCCAATCGTGGCTATTAACCTAACATACTCTACAACAAACAAATTTAATGATGTCAAAATATTTAAAATAAATCAAAATGTTTTTATAATATTTATTATTTAATTGTAAAAAACCTCCTTTAAACCGTATATTTCTTCCTGTAAATTACGTTCGCGGGTTGCATAAACGGTTTTGCAATCCTCTAGCTCCTTATTTAGCTCTTTCACCTGATTGATAAGCATATTAATAAAAATTTTACAAAAATTAACAATTTAAAATTTTGCCAATATAAATAATTATTACTTGCTAAAAACACGTTTAAAATAACTTTTGTCATATTTTTTTTGCAAAAATGAAGTTAAAATATTGTTTTCTTGGTGTATTCAAATGCTGAGAAATAATTTTAAAGTCGTTTTATATTTCCGACAAATTGCAAATTAAGGGATATAGAACGAAATTAATTATTAATATGTTATTGGTTTACATCAAGATGCAAAATATCACATTTATTTTATGTTAACAAGGTTATTTTGTGTATAAAAAATTATCAAAAAACAACATTTTTCAAATATTTTAGAAATCAACTATAAAATAAAATAATAAGAATGATAAAACTTTATCGTGAAGTTGGGCCCGTTTAGCCTCATCTTCTTTTTCTAATTTCTTTTGTATTTCGTCAACTGCTTTGTCAATCTCAATTTTACGATTTGACTCCATATCCTTTTTAAAAATAACATAATAAATAATTATACAAATAAAAGCAAAATACCAAAAACTGAGATTTATTCCCTTTTTTTAATTTTTAACCCAAACAAGGCGTGCTCGGCGAGGTTATAGAACACTTTAGGCTCCTATAATCCTTTAGCTCTAGCTTTGCCGCCCCTTTTTAAATCCCCATCAGCTTTAAAATTTTTGTACATTTGTTACTTTAATGAAGGCTACCATAAAAAATATCAATATAATAATGTAGATGACAAATTTAACAACCTTTATTTGATTATCTTTGTCGGCAATCGACTTTTGCAACGTATTTATTTCCCTAAATTATAATATAAATAACATGTGATTAATACCTTCAATCTAAAAACTCCTACCAAACAAATAAACTAATATACACTCAAAAAAATTTAATATTGCTATATACAGCTACCAAATTACTGATCATCCCGCCTTTTTAAATCTTGTATTTTCCCCAATCACCGTCTTTTTTAATTGGCAAATTTGAATTTTTCAAAGATTAATTAATCAATATATATGAAATTTTTTTTTATAAAACGCAACTACTTTAACTTTTAAATTTCCTATCTATTCATTAATGCAAAAAAATTAAATTTGAAAAAGTGATAAAATAAAGTAAATTTAATTGAAGTTTTTAAGTTTAATTTACTTTTCCCATTTTATTCTTAAAAAAGACAAGCCAATTTTGCATATTGTTTATGAAGATGATTTTGATTTGAAGCTATTATTAATATATATTGTATTTTTTAGTTGATTTTTAAGGATATTAAATTTAGTGTTCGTGTTAAATTTGTCGGGCATTAATTATTAATTTTTCGATTGCATTACATAATTTTAATTTGTTTTTAATTTTAAGTAAAAGATCATAAATCTTTGTTATCCTTAAAATTTTGAATATGCTAAATATTTAATATTATAACTTTTCAACTTATAAATATGTATGCCCAATTAATTTTAGACAAAGATTCTATATTTTCGAACTTACGCTCAATATTTAAGTTTTAAAAACCAATTTGTAACTTTGAAAAATCTTGAAAAAGGGAGCCTTTAAATATTGAAGCAATCAAGTTGTATAGTCCAAAAAATGTATCGAGAGGTAGCAGTAGTGCCAATTATAAATAATTTATTAAATTAAATATAAAAATTTAAATTTTTTAAATTACAAATAAACGAGCATTTGAAACCAAAACTGCTTAGAAACATCAAGCTAAATGTCATATTTGTTTAATTGTCACTTGTTTTCAAAATGTATCGTCTTAAATGTGAAACAAGGGTTTTGGGGCGGCTGACAAATATTTTACCAAAAACTTGACGGAGAAAACAAACAAAAAGAAAAAAAGAGAATTAATTAAAACTAAAAAATACTTAATTATTAAATATTTTTATTATTATTACAATTACCGTAATCAAAACAACGTTATTCATGTAATATTGTTTTTTTGTAAAGATTAAAACTCACTTATAGGCAGCGTCAAGACCATTTTGCAAGCCACCACATTTGGATGAAATTTCCAAATATTTCGTTTCCAATTCTTGTATCCTTTCTCCCTTCAGAATATTGTCAGCTGACAAATCCTCTAAAATCTCTGTAACGCATTGAATAGAAAAATTTGTAAAAAAGTTACAATAAATATGTAGACACGCTATATTTTTTTTAAAATTAATTGGTTTATAAAAATAAATATAATGATACAAATGATCAAATTAATCTTACCATTTTTTTCATCCTCACCCTTTTCATTAGATTCGAGTTTCCCCTTCAAAACGGTCAATTCATTATTGATCTCCTCGTATTTTTTGCTAAAAAAAATACGAAAAATAAAAGTTTAGTTTATAACAAAAGCAAATAAATACATTATTTTAAAAGAAGAAAAAAATACCATAATAAACAATATATATAATAATTGGAAAATTTTATAAAAAAAATAAAAATTACTTTGCAAGGTTTAAATTATTCTCTAATTCCTTCTCCCGGCTTCTCAGTTTCTTAACCAAAGATGAATGGGCCAACTGCTGTTTGGACAACTTTTCTCCTAAATTAAGCATTCAAATAATGTATATTTATAAATATTGTAATTACAAGAGCCATATATGTGTATGATTAAACGTCAAATCTAAAACTGTAAACCTAAGTTCTTATTTTTAAACTATGTGTATTTATTCCAAAACATCAGCTTGGCAAAAACAGAAAGATTAAATATAGCTGCAAATTGAATAAAATTTATATTTCAGTTCATTGTTATTATTTAAGAACCATATACATATAAATTTTTTATTAATATATTATTTTCTAAAATTTATATATTTAAAGTTCCAAGATTTTTAATAAAAAAAGAGCAATATTAAAATTTTAAAATCAAAAATAAAATTTTGTTAATTATATTAAAATAAAAGATATTTCAATAAACTGAAAAAAATCTGGCAAAATTAGACAAAATAACGCTTAAATGCAGCTACTCAACGCTATTTTTTACAATTTCAATTCTGATCGCAATTACTAATAATAGGGTTTACCAGCCTAACATATAACCTAATTGCATTGCTTTTATGATACCTTCTTCTCTTAACTCGGCAATAATCTGCTCTTTTTCTTCTAGCATTTTGTTTAACTGATTTATATGGATATTCTTGACCGCGCTGTCACCGGTTGATAAGGTGTTTCTATTAGGGTCATTCGCATTTGTTGGGACATCTGAGTCTAAATATAACAATATCTAAAAAAAGCTAAATTTTAATTTTAGTATATAGTAAAAATACAAAATAATTTAAATACGTTTTGTAATGCTAATTATATTTATAAATTTTGTAAAACAAAAGCACAACAATTTAATTACATAAATTTTTTTTATAAATTACCTGTTTTGACATTGGCAAGTTGTTTCTTTAAAGCTTCTTTTTCCTGAATATCACAAAAATATATAGAGATTACAAATATTTCCAAATTATAATTATTATAAAAATATATACTTTATATTTTAATTATTATACATAAAATATTCAAAAGTTGCGTGATATTTTAATAGGTGAACAATAAAATATGTTTAATGATTTAGGAAGTATATCTAATATATACTATTAAGACTATAGTCAATTGTTAGTAGCAGGAAGCAACAAAAAATATCAAATAATTATGAGTAATTAGCCATTGTGTGATTGGTGAGAGGTAATTAACTCTGAAGGAACATATAATAAACCTTTATTAAATTAATACTACAAGCTCCAATTATTATGTGTTCAAGACACAGAGAGACCTATACAAGATTTTAAAAATTTATTTTTTTAAGACGGAAATATTACTTTATTTGAAGCGGTAAGTCGTTTTTCTGCCTCATGCAAACGTTGTGTAAATTCTTTTTTCAAATCGTTTAGTTCATTTTCGTAATTAGATTGGTGCTCCCTAATTATATAAAATAGAATGCAAGTTTGGGATAAATAATTAACAAAAAACAACAAACAAAAAGTATTAAGAAATTATGATTAAAATTATAAAGCAGGATTGGTCAAGATAGTAAGAATTCAAACCACTTATATCAAAAATTACAAATTTATTGCGTTGCTAATTATTTTGGCTGACTCACAAAAAAGTAAATTCAATTGAGAATTAAAACAAATTTACTTAAATTTAGCCATTTCCTCCTTAACCTCCATATTTTCTTGGCACAATTTAAGGATTTGTTGTTCACGGAGTTCTAATATGTACTTTACATTATTATTATTATTGCAATTGCTATTTGTAGGTTCTGTTGTAATAACATTGGCTGTATTTAATTTTTCCTTGATGTCTGAAGAAACTTTTAAAATTTCGTTAGTTTCAGAGTGCAAGTTTGCAATGGTAGGATAAATAATAGCTGATTTTTTGTTTGCAGTAGGTTTACCCGTTCGATCTAATAATTATATATAATCAAGTCATGTATGAAATGTCTGTTAGTAAAAAAGTTATTATATAGCATTTATATGACAATTAAATATTTTAATTAATAATATTTGAGGGGGAGGGGGCGACCCTGTTTATGCGCGCGCATTTAATAATTGAAATATGAATAAAATCAAATGTGTAAAACTCCCAATTAATATGTGCCACAATAACAAAATCTTTTATCAAAAGGCAGGCACGTTCAAAATAAACCTCTGTTTTTTATAAAATCTAAAAATTTTGTTTTGCGAAAAAACGCATTTTTAATAAAAAGTTGCCAATTTAATTGAAAGCACATAGATACTTTGAATGATTAATAAAAAATTCAAAAAAAATCACTTTGAACATGCCCAGATTAAGGTAGTTTCAAGCCTAAATCTAAATTTATAACGAAATATAATATTTATTTATCGTGCGAATTGCACGAGGAAATTAATGGATACCAATCAAAAGTGATTTTATTAATTTTAAAGCTTAATTTTCTAAACTGATTAAAAACACCATTATAATCACACAAAAATTACTATTTTCTGGGGCATTGACAGATGAAGTGGAGGATTTACTATGCGAATTTGAATGGGAGATTTTGGTATGGTGAATTCTCGGAAGCTGAGTGTGTAAGTAACTCTAAAAAATAATCAATGGTTTTTAAACAAAGTTTTTGTAATAAAAATTATAGAGACTGATTTCAGTCTTATTTAATAGTTTTTTATATTTGAAGAAAATTATTTTATGCACAAATAAATTGGAAGAAAAAAAAATTCTACAAATTGTATTACTTAAATATTATTTTATTATTATTAAACTATTCTAAATTTTTTAACCCACTGTTTAAAACTTTATACCATTGAGATAAAATGACGACATAGGTGATAAAATTCACAATGATTTAGCTTAATTATAAAAATTGAGTGTATATAGTTGCAATTAAAAAAAACCCTTTTAGACTTATTAAACACCCAAGAACATAGGTCATATAGTACAAAAGGAAAAAACTACATCTACAACCAACTTTTATATTCTAAATTGAGCACTAATGAACAGGGATGTTAAAACGACCCGGCAAGCAAAACCCGACCTGGGCAATGCCGACCCACGACCCGGCACTATGCCCGGTCTGGGCACTAAGTGCCCGGGTCGGGCAGTGCCGGTCATGAATAAAAATATATACTGAGCACCCATTGTGAAATAATTAAAATTATCAATCGTTTAACAAGCTATGTAACATCTGGCTAATCTATAACATACCCTGAAAGGTTGATGAGTATTAGCGATTATGTTATGACGGTTGGATGTTTTAAGTCTAAGTAGCAATAGATCATCAAGTTCACGATCCACGTCTATTATGTCTTGGGCTCGACGGTCAAAATTACCCGGGTCGGAGGAGCAAAGGGATGCCGTATTAGTTGCGTTCGTAGCTGGAAGCGAAAGGATTTCTATGTCGGACGAGGTGTTACTCCTAACCTGATAAAACCCATTTGTGCCAGCTCCACCTTGAACAGATGACAATGGTGATTCCAGCTCTTCTATATCGATGTGTTTGTTGTTATTATTATCGTCTTGGGTATTGCAAACGACATGAGTCTGCAATTGTGGCTCCTTAAAAGTAAGGCTACTGGTTGATATTAGATTTTGCCCCAATTCGTCGATGGTAGAAGCTTTGGGGGTTAAAGCGTTAGCTGTATTGAGCAATATCAACTCATTTTCATCTGGTTAGAGTATAGATCAAAAGGATATTAATACATTGTTTTAACATTCATTTATCATACATAGAAACCTAATTGCATTTTGTTATTCCCTGCTACATATTACATTTTAATGCAAGGATGGCAAAAATATGGCTACCATATTACTTATTTTATAAAATCTTGCATTACTCAGAAACTGTAGAATCACAAAAAGTTTTAGAATTAAAATGTTAAACTTATCACCCACTAAATAAATATATAAAGATAAAATATATATAAAAAAGCAGTAATTTAAGATGCAAACAACATACTTATTTTAATTTGTATACACTTTTTTTTATAAATTATAGAAGTCAATTCATGGGGTAATAAAGATTAGTATTTAAGCACAAAAGCAAAAATGTCAAAAATAAATTAGTATTGGTGTCTTTATTAAACCTTTTTGTAGCCAAAATAATAATAAAAACTAGATTAAAAACAAAAAAAAAATTTTCATTTATTAAAATAAACTTAAATAATATATTCCAATTTTTTTTATTGAGAGAAAAGTGAGGTTTGCAAGTCCTAAACACATATAAGATAATAAACTAAAAAATATGTGAAATAAAAATATATATCACCAACCTTTTTAGTGTGTTTTACATTTAATTTATAAAACCATTAAATAAACTATTGATCAAAAATAATAAATAATAAAGACAAAAAGAATTTTTTTTTCCCTAATTCTTGCTTATATTATTAAAAGGTAAAAACATAATAACATTTTTACATTAAAGGCTGTCTAAGGTTTTATCATACAATCTATGTGATAATAATTTGGTCATCAATTAAATTATGTCAATCAATATATTTTTAACCTTTTTGAGAATTAAGATGATTATTATTATGTAAATTTGATATATCAATTAGAGATGTATTTAAATTATTGTCAATATCAATTGTGTTTATATCTTTGTCAACAAAGCTTGTGGTAAGCTGATTGATATTTTTTTGATGGTCAATAATTTCTTCAGAGGGTGGCATAAGGACACTATAGGTTAATGTTGTATGGGAAACACTGGTATCAAGAGTTAACGGTTTGTTAAAATTTTCACTTAATAGATTTTTATCAATAGAATTCTTATTAGTACTTTTGAAATTATCTAAACTGTCTGATTGTGGTAATTTCAAAACCTTATAGGGATTGAAATTAATAAATTCATTTGCTTTTGTAGGGGAACGAGTAGGAGAAGTGTTGGATGAATGAGAACTTTTAGTTTTTATTGTTATTGGTTTTGCAATTTTAAAGGTTCTACCTAATATATGACACATATGTATTATTTTTTAAAAAAAAACATTTAAATAATTTTACATACTTTTAGGTTTTTGCTCTGATAACGTGTCTTCATCATAATTATTTTGATTATCCCATTTCCAACTGTCACCCAAAGACTCCTCTGATACAAGATTTGGAATGTTTTCCTCTTCCTCATGTGGTATATTTTGTTTATCTTCCTCCTGAATCTCTAGAATTTTGTCAATCTTTTTTTGAGCTTTTTTAAGAGCGGACGTAGCAGCCTTAGATAAGGAGGCCGTATCAAGCCAATTCATAATTTACCTTTACTTTCTTCATAAAATTGTTAAATATTTGATGGATTTTACAATCTTATGTTCTAGGTATAATAAAATAAATGACGCCCTTTGCATAGAAGCCCCGGTGGCGCAACTGGTCAGCGCGCCGTACTTATAAATAGTATTGAGTGATGCGGAGGTTGGGAGTTCGATCCTCCCCCGGGGCAATTTTTTTTATTTTTTTAATCTGTAAATACTAAAAAGCTTTTATATATTTTTCTAAAAATTTTGGTTGGTTAAGCATTCAAATTCAATATTTGAGAAATATTTTTAAAACTTACAATCTCTAAATTTCTTTAAAAAAGATACCGAAATCTTTCTATAAATAACGTCAGAGTTTTAACTAACATTTTTCCAAAAAATCTAGTAAACCACATATAAAAAGAACTTTATTTAAAAAGTTTGCTGTTAGCCATTTTTTGAAGTCCAATCTAATTTTTTCACTTTTTATGCTAGAGGTCAAATTATTTTAAAAACTTTTCATTTATATTTTTAAGTAGTGAAAATGAAAACTACACATTATCAATTTTTAGGTAATTTACTTAAGCATATGGCATAAAAATAACATGATTATTCTAGTAATTTTTATTATTTTTCTTAAATCATTATTATTGTATTTTTGTTCTAGTTAAGTTTATGGCATTATTTATATTAGAGCATTTTTAAGGTCAAAATCTTGCCACTAGGCTTTGTTTTATTATACGAGACATTTTAATTCACCGCCTAAGATTAAATTTAAACCAGGTCGGACCAAGATTTTTAAGCCACTTTTATAAAAAGAAAGGCTTTTTGTAGAATACCCTATCAGCTGGTCGCTTATCCAAATAACTTAACGTCGCTATAAGTGATAAACACATAAACTTGCAAACAAAAAACTTTGTAACTATTTCATGTCCATTTTGTAAAAAAAGGTTTCAAAATTTGGACTATATTACACAGGTCAACAAATTTTTGGGAGTTATGATTTCTATTATTGAAAATTTTAGGAAAATGGTCAAAGAAAATAAAAAATTTAAAAACAAAAATAAACTAAATTTTTTTTTGCATATTCACAACAGCTAAACTGTTAAATTCAAACTTCAAATATTATTTTTATTAAAACCGATAATCATCGTGTTATATTTAAGTTTGGACGTGGAATATCCTGTATTATCTAAATGCTAAGAGCTTAAGATAAAAAAAAATTTATTCCTCATTATTTGAGGTGATAAATATAAGTTACAATAAATTTTTATATAAAAAAAGATTCTTTTTAGAATATTCTCAAGGTCGCAAAATCTGTCAATTTGGTTAAAAAAGGCCATTTTTCAATATGGACGGATCTAAGGAGCTGAACGCGGAAGAAACTAAGAAAAACGGAAAATATATATGTGATAAGGCCATCATGGGCATGCATGCTAATATGTTTTCATAAACTTATTTTTTAAAACATATTTGTTGACCTGTGTTATTATTCGTTTAGATTAATAGATGTAAAATATTGCATTTATTTTGTATAACTAGGTTATTTTTTATATAATTCGACAAACTAAAAAAAAAATCCTTTTCTTATTCCCAAACATAAATTTGAATGTGCCTTTAAAATTATTTAACCTGACGTAGAGATCAAGTCGGGTGCCGAAAGCCACCCGAAAAACGAACCCGGGCCTAAGTTTTAAATTTTATATTGCCCTATTTTTTTGATTATTATTAACAAGAACTAAAAATTATAATCTTATCACACAATGAAGGGTATACTTCTACACTCTATATTTTATACATGAATAAAAAACAAAGTCGTATTTTTTAATTTGGGACGGGCAGGGCCTTGCTCAGGTCGTAAGGTTAAGATTTTGTATAAATAATTATTATATCCTATATATAAATTTCATTTCGAGCTTATATACATTTATAGTGCTTCCATTTAGTTAAAAAGACAACAATTTATAGCCGCCAAGGCCAATTAATATAACAGATAAAATCAAAATAGCTAAAATACAATTTATAATATTAAAGTAAACCTTAAATTAAAAATTTAAAGTAATAAAAGGCCACAACATTTAAATTAGTAATAAAAGGCCACAGGCCGTTAAAACAATCGTATATGATTATATCAATTACCAGGCCTAAAATTGAAAAACCACGATCCAAGGCCAAGTCATATATATTTCGGGCGGGCTGGGCCGTATCACGGCTTCGTTTGAACTCAAGTAAAAAAGAACTTTAAATTTTTTGAGCTCGAATGTAATCAAATCAAAATATGAATTTTTTAATCAATGATTTTTAACCGTATTATTCTTAAAAGTAAATTTGGTATTATAAGATCATTAACATATTTGTTTCTTGACAATGCTTGCAAACGATTCATGGCTTTAAATATTTTTGATTTATAAAAATCTTTGTAATTTGTATATGTTTAATCTCACTTAAAAAAACTTATGCGTTTGTTGTAACTTTTTATGTTTGTCTTATATAATGTTACTTCAAAACCTCAATTTTTTCTGCATTTTTTTAACACAAAAAAGTATATATTGGAAAGATTTATATTTATACTTAAGAAAAAAGTGCGTTTATCTCTTAAAAATATTAACCGGAAGTTTGATTGGTACGCTTATCACCATAAACAATTTAATTTTTTTCACCTATCCAACCTCGGGTTAAAATCCTTAATTTTTGGGTTATATGATTAAGTATTTTGGCTGGATCAAACCATATACCTTAATTCAAAGTCGGGACCCCAAAGCCCGGACATCACGGTGCCGCCCCGCCCAACACGGCTAGGGCATGACTTTGAAATAAGGATTACGGGCTGGGCCGGTATTTTCAAATCTTATTTTAACTTATTTTTTTTAACTATTATTAGAACTAAAAACAAAAAATTCATTATCACACGTTGAAGGGAATTACTTCCAAACTATGAATTTTATTCATAATTTATAAAAAAAATTTAGGTTGTAATATTAAATTTTCAAGCGTTTATTTGTAAATATGGTCAGGGAACCCAAGCCTAAGATCAAAACCAAATTCAGTTGGCGCTTGGCTTAAATAGAGAAATATGTCTGGATGGACGGGACAAAATATTATGCGGTATGAACTCTCCTACAAATTGTGGTTCATTATCTTATTTGATTTTTATAATATATTAGTACAAAAATTAATTTGATTCTCTGCGAATCAAGATTCGTCGATAAATTTAGAGTTACTATCTCTTTATATAATTGTTAATATACGAAATTCAAACTTTTTTAAAAAACAAAAAAAAAATTTACAATCAAGTCAGCAAGCAAATTTCTAAAAATTTTAAGTTTGCTCTTTTTGTAATTAATATATTATTTTAAGTAAATATCCATAATGTTCCTGAATAAATTTTACGCCATCTATTCAAGAAAGTCCTTATGACATTATTCACCAAGACTGCTGATTAAACCACGTGTTTTTTAACAATCATTAAGTGATATCTGTTGTTATGATACAGTATTTTTTAAAGAGGAGGGGGGGGGGGGGGGGGGGGGTTATGAATAAAGTCGACGTGGAATATATTTTGTGAAAACAATGGGGTTGGGTATGATCTTTATAGGCCTAATTTTTATAGCATTTTTAAACGTTTCACAAGAATGGTTATTTAGCAAAAAAAGAGTGCGCACCAGGTTCACCGTCCCTCTCCCCCTCCCCTTTACATCCCCCCCCCCCCCTCATCGGTACGCCAGTGCAAAAAATACTAAATTCCGCCTCAACTAATTTTTAGGTTCGTTCTCTTATGAGAAAAACTTAATCATATTTAAAAAATTACAAGGGATTGAGACAGAACTAAATTTTGAGCTCTTATTTTCTTCAGAAAATTAGCCATTTTTATGTAAATATTCCTTATATTTTATTCTTATAAGTACTGATTTCACGAACCTTGATTGGGCCAATTATATCACAGGTAGGGCATGTCAAAACTCCGGAATTCGGGAAAGAGTCCAATTCAACGGGAGTTACAAGGAACTCTGTTTAAAAAACTCTCCTAAAAACCCTTAGTTTTCCGTTTTTAAACTCCGGGGTTTTTTCCCGGGAGTTAAAAAATTAACGTTAGCCCATTGAAAATGTTGGAATTGTGTATTTTTTTGTCCAAACTTGTTTTTTTTATAAAAATAAAGTTGTAACTAAATGCAAAAGCAGCTATGCAAATATCTCACATTTGTAATGTAAATAATTTTTTTTTTTAATTTTTTTTTGAGACTTGTTATAAACTAAATAAATAATTATCTTCATGTCTATATAAAATTTTGATATATTTTGAATTTGGTGGTGATTTTTTTATTAGACGATTTGTACAACTATATATAATACTCTGCTAAATTTTATCAAATTTGTGTCTGCTAACGGTGTCACTAAATTGTCGCAAATGCGATTTATGCATTATAAAACTAATTTTTTTCGATTTTTTTTTCTTGCTGTAAAATGTAAGTAGTTATTTGGTAAAATTATTCCATTTTTTTTTATCTTGTGCACAGGTCAACAATTTTTTGAGAGTTATGAGACAGAGATTAAACCTGCCATCTTAGGGAATATCAAACCCGTTTCTTTTTCCTATTCAAACTTTTTAGTCAGTTATAAACATTGAAAATTTTAGAAAAAAAGGTCAAAAAAAAAAGATTCAATAACAAAAATAAATCAAAATTTTATTTTTGCATATTTACAATAGTTAAACTGTTAAATTCAAACTTCAAATAATATTTTCATTTTAAATCGATAATATATGGTGTCGTATTTAAGTTGAGACCCGAAATATTTGTATTAAATGCCGACGTAAGAGCTTGATATATTAATAAAATTTATTTTATATTTGTGATTAAAAATATTTTATATGCAAAAAAGAATTATAAATTTTTTTTTTTAGGGTATATTTAGATCTGTCAATTTGGTCCAAAAAAGCCATTTTTCGTTTTAGACGGATCTGAGGAGCCAAAGACGGAAGAAAATAAGTAAAACGAAAAATATATATGAGATTAGGCCATTATGGGGATGCATTCTTTTGTGTTTTCATGAAATTCACGTTTCTGACATTGATTTTGTTGACCTGTGTATTCACTTTTTAGCTAAAGACCCGCAAAATTTTTTGCGTCCGTTCAAGTTTGTCCTATCCAAAATTTGTATTGGTTCGATCTGGCCCGAGACAAGATATACAAATTTTTTAGTAAAGTAAAATTCACAATTAAGGGTGCCTCCTAATTAAAATTCATTTGTTTGAACTATTCACCTAAGAGGTTTTCAAAATTAAAGTTCTGGTTATAGGTTTTATGATATTACTTAACGGCAAAATAGTTAAATTTTGTGAAATTTGAACACGCCATAATATACTTCAATTTAAATAAAAAATACAGCACACTTTGTTTTATATAATAATTATGTTCTCTAAATTTTTTCCTTATGCCTGCAGTTGAATGGCTGAACTTGTAAGAGATTATCTTTTGGGCGTATATAGATAATTGGGAAAAAAATGATTTATTTGCCCATTATATTAGCAATATCATATGTTTTAATTTCAATTAAATCAATTTTTAAATCATCTTTCATGCATCGTTTTTTGTGTGAAGTTCAATTAAATTATTATTTGTATGTATAACACAGTATACTACAAATTTTTAAAATATATGAGCTAAAACCTGCTAACTCAGGGACGTTTTTTAATTAAACTTTGTAAGCAGGCTATAACATTGAATAACAATGGAAAAATATATAAAAAATATATGAGATTCAAAAACTTAATATTGAAAGAAATTATTTACATATGTAAAACAGGTAATATTAAATTCGTCAAAATAGTATTGTTTGCCGGCAAATCGTTTTCTATTAGGTTGGGGATAAAATTTACTGCGTAACCTGTGGGTATTAAAGCCTATACATATAAATTTAATAAATTATTCCAGGTGAAATTTGTTCCAGCTGATTTAAATATAGGGGGAAAAATTTTTGCAAGACAAATTTGGCCTTTTGATTGATGAATGTAAGGCTGTAGGGTGTCTTATTGGGTTTAAAAACGAAATTTATTTGAGGGCTCTATTTGCTGAGTTTCAAAAACCTCGCCAAACATTCTTGTAAACATGTGTTTATATAGCATTTCACTTAAAAAAAAATGCAGCACTTTGATTTTCTAAAATGAAACATATAAATTGTTTTAAACAATATTCCTTTTTTACAAAATTAACGTTAAAAACACCTGTAAACGAGCATATAAAAAGTAGCGTCTGTTTTATTGGTTAATTAAAAAATTTCAATTGAATATATGCAAAATTAGTTGGTTAATTTCCCTATTTAAACTGGCACATTAGTTTACTCTTTCAATAAAGTGATTCAATCAATTCTGATATATCTCTGTTTAAATTTATATAAGCCATATATCGAAATTGAATATTTCAGTCGAAATGATTGCCCACAAGCTTGCGCAATTAATAAATGTTACTCATATATTATCTGTTTGCATTTTACATGGACAGATTTAATTTTAATATTAACCTTTTTTTTTTAATAAAAAATGGTCAATCTGTGCCATAGTAAAACACTTTATATATGTGACATGTGAGATCACAATTTCTATTTTTAACAACAAAAAGCCATAGGAGCATAACACAGGTCAACATTTTTTTGAGAGTTATGAGTTAACTACAGAGATCAAACCTGCCATCTTAGGAAATATCAAATCCGTTACCGTTTTTCCTAATCAAACTTAGTTAGTCAGTTATAAACTTTGAAAATTTAAGAAAAAAAGGTTAAAAAACCAAAAAAGATTCAAAAACAAAAATAAATTAAAATTTTATTTTTGCATATTTACAATAGTTAAACTGTTAAATTTGAACTTCAAATAATATTTTTATTAAAAACCGATAATATTCCGTGTCGTATTTAAGTTTGGACGCGAAATATTTTGTATTATCTAAATGTCGATGTAAGAGCTCATTATAAAAAAAAATTTCCATTATTTGTGATTAAAAATATAAGCTATAAGGGATTTTATATGCAAAAAAGATTTTTAAATTTTTTCTTAGGTATATTTAGATCTGTCAATTTGGTCAAAAAAGGCCATATTTCGTTATAGACGGACCTGAGGAGCCAAAGACGGAAGAAACTAAGAAAAACGAAAAACATATATAAGATTAGGCCATCATGGAGATGCATTCTTTTATGTTTTCATAATAATCACGTTTCTGACATAAATATTTGTTGACCTGTGTAATAAGCTGGAAATGATTGGCCCGGACATTGCCCGACAATGCTACCTACCATTTAATAAATAAAACGTTTCATAATTTGAAGTGTTTGTTATTAAGGAGGCAACTTTAATATATAAATTTTACTATTAGTTAAATCGGCACAGTCTAGCATTTTCGCCTAATTATTAGGTAGAAGTTTAGTTTTATCTTTTTTGTTTTTAAAAAAGGTAAAATACAACCACCAAAGGGTGACAAATTACAGCTAATCCGATAACGTTCCTAACATTGAATGAGCAAAGGCAAATAGAAAGCGCACTAATGTATCCGGCTTCTAAAGGTTTTGTTTTATTTCCAAAATTTTGTTTTGTTTTTAAGGGCACGTGCAAAGTGAGTTTTTATTTTCGTGAAATTTTCATTTTGAAAAAAAAATTTTTGTAATAAAACGCAAATTTTTAAAAAAGTTGCCAAAATAAATAATTTTTTAAAAAATTTTGAAAAAAATAAAATTTTTGAAATTTTCAGAATTTTCAAGATTTTACGATAAAAACTCACTTTGCACGTGCACTAAGTAAAACTTATTCCATTCTAAACCAAATTAACTTTAACCTATATGCTAATTTTAAACTAATTTAACTTACTTAACCAACTTTAGCTTAACTTAACCTTAATCTAATTCTAATCCAAATGATGCAGTAAACTATTTTTGTCATTTCATGTTCCTCTCAACAATGAGAAAAGAATTATTTTTCAGAGGTAGTATGTTTGGTGCTTACTATGAAAAGATAAAAGCGAAAGACAGAGCAGAACATTAACTATACTTTAAAACACAATAATTATATAACACTTTGCATTCTTAATTTTGCTTTTAATTATGAACGCACGTAAGAAGGGTTGGAGGGGGGAGGGGGGCCCAATAATCGTTCGCTTTAATTTTTTTTTCGATAATTATTTGGGTAATCAGCGAAGTTGTGTTTCAATTAATAAACTGATGTATTAATGTTTATGCTTATGGTAATCACACTTATTTAAAACAATATTCGTAATCAAAATTAAAGTTTAAAACAGAATTATAAAACACATATTATAAGGAGCTCAAGTTCTTACTATTTTTGAAAAAAAATTTGAAAATAGGCTTTTTAATTTAAGGGCGCGTCCAGATTTACATCATTTTTTAAAAAAAATTTTTTTTCAAAAAAAAAAACAATTTAAATGCTAATAACAAAGATTGGCGACTTTTTAATAAAATGCGTTTAATGTCAAAAAAAAATTTATGAACCCTAAAAACCAAATTTCGGCAAAAAATTATTTCTAAATACAAGTCTGTTAAAATCACTAAGTTTAAAAACTTTTTACGATATTATTTTAATCTTTAATTATATTTTGTAGCTAAAAATTAAATTAGGATGTATAATTGCATGTTTTAGGCCACGTGTAAAGTGAGTTTTCATTTTCGTGAGATTTAGATTTTAAAAAAGTTTTATATTGTGGAAAAACGCAATTTTTAAAATAGTTACCAAATTTTGTTTAAGCACATAAAAATTAAAAAAAAAAATTTCAGATTTTTTAAAATTTTGTGAAACAAAATTCACTTTGCACGAAGCCTTATAACTGCGGCTAGTTTAAAAAAAGTTTGAAAAAAATTGAACGCATTTGATTAACATTAAGGTTTTTTTTTAATTTTTTATTAGGGCACGTGCAAAGTAAGTTTATATTTTCGAATTTTGAATATTCTGAAAACTTTTTTTAGATTGGAGTAACTCTGCCATAAAAAGCAAAATGGCGCATGAAATATATCCTCATAATACAGCAATTATATCCTTAACCAAATCAAATAATTTACATATTCCATATATATGATGATGGTATATGATATTAAAATAATTTTAGAGAGTGATTAATCTTGAATAAAGAAAAAGCACAGATATTGTACATAACAGATATTGTACAAATGACGTCATTTTTATGAGAGAGTTCCGAGTACCCTTTTTTTATTTATTTTTTTAAATTTTTTTATTTCGGAAATTGGATAAAATTTGGCAACTTTTTAAAAATTTGCGTTTTAACAAAATAAAATTTTTTAAAATTTTATATGAAAATAAAAACTCACTTTGCACTTGCGCTTAGGGATGTTACTCGAACCTCTCTTATAAAAATGACGTCATTTTGTACAATTTCTGTGCGTACAATTTCTGTGCTTTTTCTTGGTTCAAGAACTATCACCCTTTAAAATTATTTAATATCATATACCATCATCATATATATGAAATATTTAAACTAATGATTTGGTAGAAGATATAATTGCTGTATTATGGATATTTATTTCATGCACCATTTTGCTTATCCAATTATTTTAAAACGACCAAAAAACATTAATTTTTATTTTTTAATATTAGCCGTTAAATTTTTTTTTTTTAAAAATATTTTTTTTACAATAATTTGTATGAGCCGCAGCGCAGCTGAAAAGAAAAATTACAAATCTTTTTTTGTGCTTGTAAGAAATTTTATAAGAACAATTAATCTAAATCCTAATGGTAGCAATTAAATTGGAGGTTTATATTTTTATTTTATTTTCTAGATTGATATAGTAGAAGGCTGCAGAATGCCAGTTCTTATGTCTAGTTCCCAAAAATGGGGTAAATTTAATAATTATTATTTTGATTTATTTTGATTAAATATATTAAGATTCTTTACAGTTTTAGCAGAAATATTGAGTATAAAGAAAGCATCCGCCAACGAAAAAGAAAAATACTATGTTCATTATATAGATTGTAACTTTGCTTGTGATATGTAATTTTTAGATAACAAAAGATTGGATGAATGGGTAGATAAATCAAGACTAAAACTTGACAAAATTGAATATCCATCTAAAGATTCAGCTAAATCTATAACTATTGGTAATAATCAACAGACAGCAAAGGTTTTTATAATCCAAAAATTATATAGATTAGGATACTGTTACATTATCCAAAAGATGTGTAAGAAATGATGGTGAAACCTCTATCTCATCACCCCAGCCCCAAATGTCCAAAAAAAGTTATTAAAAATGTTTTATTATGAAAATAGCTAGTTTTTTAGATAGTTAGTTTGAATTAAATATTTAACTTATTTGTCCAAGGTTTATGTAGGAAAATAAATATGATACAATTATTGCTGTAAAATTGACAAATATATATAGCTGGGCATGACTGGCCTCTTTCAGTATTGCCTAGATATTCTTTTAATTATTAATTTTATACAAACATCTAAGAAACAACAATTTTATTAATAGTGAATATAATATTATAATTTTCAATTTTAAATGACTCTAATTATCCCTAACGTGATATCATTGAATGATTTTTAGGTGACGCTTTCTGAGACAATTACTTTTTTTTTAATTAAATCTACCATGTTTATGATCTAAGACAGTAGAAATGTATCTCAACCTACTCATGTATACCCCAATAGACGTAACTCAACCAGTCGTAATGCCCTTCTACTAGCTTCTCAGAGTAATAACAACTCTAATACCTTAAAATCTGCAAATAAATTGGGACAGATGCAAAAAGTTATGAGTGACAAAAATGTAATTAAGAACCATTTAGATGAGGATAAAGCAATTCTTGCTAACCGAGATTTGTTTGAAACATCAAGCCTTGATGGAAGTGGTAAATCATTAATATTTATAAATGTTATTATTATAATTTTTATATTATTTCTTTACAAAATGATTTGACTATCATTTATAGAAGTTAAACTTGTAGTTACTAGGGGTTTTAAGGTTAAAATTAGGCGTTTTACTTGGGGGGGGGGGGGTGGAAGGGCAGTTTGCAAAATTAAACCTTAGGCCGCCATGCAAAGTTTTTATGATCTATAATTTTCAGAATTCTGAAAATTTTTTAATTGGCAAATTTTAACATTTATTTCCAAATTTAAATCTCAAGTTTACAAAAATAAAAACTCACCTTGTACATGGCCTTAAAATCAAATATTCATTTTGTTCTCTCTTTAGCATATGATAATTGTTTAAATAAATAAAAAAATAATAAAGGTCCATAAAAAAATTTAACTATCTTTGCTCATACAAATTTAAGTGCCACATTCTCTGAAGGATTCAGTGTTCATACATTTGGAAAATTTTAACAAAAATAAAAAAATATCGGTTTAATTTAGAAAAAATTTTAAGCACTAGAATATTTTTTAAAAAAGTGTATTGAAATGAATAAAAATAATGCTTTTAAACTATAGAGAAATTAAATTAAATTTCTAATTATACACAGAGCAATTGCTGCGGGTTTAATAAAAAACTCTAGAAAACAAGAGTTTAAATTTTTAATAAAAAAATCTAAATTTCGAAAATTTCGGAATCATAGTCAATGAACTTTGAACGCGCAATAATGTAAATTATTTATCTCCTTAAAACTGTCTCTTTAATTCATGTGTATATTTGAAGAGTGGAAAAATATTAAGACTTTCGCTTACCTAAGAGACAATGTAGCAAACCCAAACAATTTCATATATTTTTACATCCTTTTTTCTTTGTTTATATACCATATCGATACGATTTAGCGAAGCTGTATATATTCCTAAGCTTTATATTTGCTATATATTTAAGACAATTCAAAGGTATAAAATAAGCAAAATGACGTTAGTTCAAGATATCCTGAATTTCTTGCTATTGATTAAAAAACATTTGAGGCTTTTATTATCAAAGCGTAAAATTATATTTAATCATTCTTTCCATTTTACAGTTTGTATCTATTATTGACATTGTTTAATATATATTATTATGAAATTTTAGAAATAGCTGCGGAAATTAGTATTAAACGATCATCCACGTCAAGTCTCACATTCAAAAATACTTCTGTTTCATCTAATAGTATGGTTGGAACCACTGAAAATATATTATCTCTCGATGGATCAACAACTCCTTCTACACAATTACCCTTAGCTTCGACCGAGTTAACTATTGCCAGTTTTGATAAAAATGAATGTTTTACAGTCACCGCTAGGGAATTGGAAAGTCCTGGCCCTGCAACAAATATTGTTTCTGATCATACAAGCGCCACCAATAACAGTAACGAGACTCTCACACCTAGCCTCTTGGCGAGTTTTAGCGAATTAGCTGAATCTCCCATAAGCATCCCTACGCCCCCTCCCACTGCTACGTCTGCAACGCCAAATGCTAACAATAGTAAAGGGGCGACGGGTCAACCTCAAAGAAAAATGACGGGTTATTGCTATTTTAAATAAAAACACATATGCAAACATATCATAAATTTTATTACAATCGTTAAAAAGTATATTCAAACTAAGGTATGTTTATATATGTCTTAGGGCATTAGGATTTTAGGGTATTGCAAATTATAATTAGTAATTTAGCTAATAGGTGTGGTAGAGGAAGAGATTGTTTTTTATATTTATAAAATTAAGTTAGATTGAATTAAAATATATATAAAGAATAGGTCACATTATTTATTTTTGCAACAATATAAAATGATTAATTAAATTGTATATAAATATACTTGTTGTAAATACTTCTTTATTGCATTTTTTAAAAGCAGGATTTAATTTTACTCTTTTTGACGGTGATCTAGCAAACAAATGTGTGGAACTTGTTTCTCCAAATTATTACAATATTTTTGAACTGATTGAGAATGAAAAATTTTATTTATTCTAATTTAAATTTTTTTCTTTTTGTTTACGTTATAGTTCTTTTATATATTTGGTTTTTAAATATTAATGTTCTCTTCACAGGTAGTATGTCCCATGGCCATAACGCAGAAGAGGACATTGTTACAAGGATTAAAAATATAGAGTGCATTCAGTTTGGCCGATACAATATTAAACCGTGGTATTTCTCACCATATCCACAGGTTTATTTTGTTTTATTCGTTAAAATCCGCTTTATCACTAAATTTTTATAAAATAAAGTTGCTACCGCCATATTAAATAACATAGCGAAGTAACCATCGGTAGACAGTTAATAGGGTTAAAAATATTAGTTTTTGGAATTTAGACTAAATTTGAAATTATGTTTAGAGAGAATTAACCTTAGGATATTGTATAATATAATCAATTAATAATTTAAACTATAAATTGAAAAAATTGAATTTTTAAATAAAAATTATAAAATTCTCCTCCTAATTTGTTCGATGAAAAAAAAAGCTCAAATCATATTTCCCAATTAAATATAATGGTATTCTCACTTAACAATTAGCTTTATTTGTCTCTAAAAATCTATTAGCAATTTGAATTTATGTAAAAAATTATTTATGAATTTCTGTTTTCGCTATTAATATAAAATAATTAATTATATAAAAATTTTGATGAATTCTTTATTTTTATATATAAATATGTCGGGTTTTATTTGCATATATAGGAGTTAACAAAATTACCCATGGTGTACATTTGCGAATTTTGTTTGAAATACGTGAAAAGTGTTACTTGCCTTAAACGTCATTTGGTAATAAGTATTATATATGAAAAATTTGCGCTTGTTTTTCTTTTAAATTAATATTTTATAATCGTCTTGATTTATTTTTGTTCTATTTAAAAGAATGTTTATTAACAATTTTTTAATTTTCGATTTCTTTGAGTGTGTTAAAAATATAGTGATATAATTTTATTTATAAATGACAGATCTTATTTATAAGTTTTTAAAAAATACAAAGAAAAGAGGAAGAATGGCCAATATCATATAGAGGCATGTTTTTTACACAGTTATTAGAAACCGCCAATATTATGAGCAACGCGTGCTGCCTTCACTTTCTGCCCATTTGATTGATTTGAAAAATTAAACGATTGTTTCTTGAAATCCGCTGCTCCTACAGCTCGCCGCTTGATGCTGCTAAGCTGATTTCGAAAGATGAGATATTTAGGTTATCGGTCAGGGGGGTTATTTGAGGAACCTCAAGCAAATCGTTGGTGAGATCAGGTCCGAGTTTACTTCTCATAGGGATGGGAAGTCCGCTCGGTTCTCCTCTCAAGCAACTCATTGAACGCAGGTGATCCTAAAGTAGTGGAAACCAATCCCCGTGAATAGTTTGGTTATTATCCAAAGCTTCGATCTAGTCCCCCAATTTTTTATGGCGAAAACAAATAGCATGTAAATCGGATCCGTAAAGGTGGGTAAGCGCTAGGATTTGTAGAATTGACGACAAATAGGCTTTTTCTTTCGCTATTTAATCTCCCCCAAAGGATGTTTATACCAGAAGATACTATACATTAGCGATTTTTCGGTAGTTTTTTAAAATTCATATATAATTTCGCCCTAAAATCGATTCCTTAATTTTCACGTAATCTTGATGCCTCTAAATTTGTTATGTAAGTTAGACCCTAAATCTTTATTTTTATCCATTCCATTTCATAAATCCATCCGGCTCTTCTTGGGGTTTAGGTATAGGGAACTCGTATACAGATACAAGGTACTACCGATAGGGGCCTCCTTTTCGCCCTACGCCCTCCAGACTAGTAAACAGGCCGGTAGGCTAAGTGTCACCAAATCTTAACGTCCTACTCAGACGTTATACTAATCTTTCCTCTTAACATTGGGTACGTTAGACAAGATACTATTTACCTGAGAATTATAACGAACGGGGGTCTGACGATCTCGGGGAAAGTCAAGCCGAACCCTCTATTCCTAACATCAATTACCTTGACATCACCCAAAACACTTAACTAACAATTCATTTCGCCTGTCGCATTGTGCCCAAGTCCGCGGATCTTTGCCTGCTTCGAACACCTTTGAAATTGCTACAATATAGTTGCCGACACCAGCCGTTGGCTTTCCAAATTCTTGGCCTTTTAAACTATTACCTCTACACCACCATCACCAGTTTTTCCAGAGATCAATCCCCTTTTACATGGTTCTTTGTCGGACAAAGATCGGAGCATTTTTTCAAAGAAAATATGTCACTTGTCTATTATTTAAAGTAGTTTTTTTTGGTAAGGATGTGGAAAATGAACTCGAACTCTTCTTTCAACATACCCTGAAACTTAAGCCCCACCTGTGGGATTAAGATCTTTAGTGTTTTTATGGGAGGCGTAATCACCGGTGACGAGATTATACAATGTCGCAGTTTACAAGTTAATGTCTCTAATGGTCCGAACATTACACATAAATAATGCTTGGTCCGACACCGCCCTTTTCCTTTACCATATACCCTGACGCCTACCCATCCTACCTCCTTGATCTCAGACTTACAAGCTGTTGTTTTTGCATTAAAGAAATGGGAATATAGATCCGCAGTTATATTTTAATAACCAACTACTCACGTGTGGGTTGGCGTTTCAACTGGTTTAGGGCCGATTGCCTAAACGTTTCAAGAACTGCGTCAGAGGAGAACCCGGTGGGCTTTCCGTCCCGATGAGAGGCAAACTCGGACCTGAAACATTGAGCTCGGTGCAGAGGGCAATCGTTTAATTTATAGATAAAAGCACAGAAAGTGAAGGCGCGTTGCTCAGAATGATTGCGGTTTACTCCAATTATATAAAGCACATGCCTTTGCATATTAGCACAGGTCAACAATTTTTTGAGAGTTATGAGTTAAGGGAATATCAAATCCGTTTACCGTTTTTCCTAATCAAACTTAGTTAGTCAGTCATAAACATTGAAAATATTAGGAAAAAAGGTCAAAAAACCAAAAAAGATTCAAAAATAAAAATAATAAATTTTATTTTCGCATATTCACAATATTTAAACTGTTAAATTGAAACTTTAAATAATACTTTCATTAAAAACCGATAATATATCATTTCGTATTTAAGTTTGGACGCGAAATATTTTGTATTATCTACATGCCGATGTAAGAGCTTGATATATTAATAAAAAAAAATTTCCATTAATTGTGATTAAAAACATAAGTTACAAGGGATTTTAATATGCAAAAAAGATTTTTAAATTTTTTCTTATTAGGGTATATTTAGATCTGTGAATTCGGTCAAAAAAGGCCATTTTTCGTTATAGACGCATCTAAGGAGCCAAAGACGGAAGAAACTAAGAAAAACGAAAAATATGTATGAGATTAGGCCATCATGGGGATGCATTCTTTTATGTTTTCATAAAATTCACGCTTCTGACATTGATTACCTGTGTAGTAATTCGCCAATCTTCCACTTTTCTTTGTTAATAATTTAATCTATGCCATATTTATTTTATTGATTAATTTGTGAAATAAAACGGCGTGCTTAGAAGCCATAAAGGCTGAAAACTAAAAAGGTCAACTGCTTTGATCCATGCGAGTCTGGAAAGACCTGTGATGGTGTAGTAAGTTTAAAAGCCCAAAAATTTGGAGCGCCAACAGCTGGTGGGGAACTAGTAGCAATTTTAAAGGTGTTCGAAGGCGATTATTACAATTAATTTTTTTAGTGGCTCATGGCTAGATATAAACATATTTTAAAATATGTTTGTTTAACCAAACTTTTACCAAACAGCTGTATTTTCATGTTTTAAACAATAATTTTATCATAGGAGAAATGTCGATGGAGACACCCACCGGGCAACGAGATATACAGGAAAGATGGGATAAGCGTTTTTGAAATAGATGGACGAAAGTGTAAAAAATTTAGTCAGAATCTTTGCCTGTTGGCCAAACTATTCCTGGACCATAAAACATTGTATTACGATACGGACCCTTTTTTATTTTACGTTATGACGGAATACGACCCCAAAGGCTTTCATATTGTTGGCTACTTTTCAAAGGTTTATATTTAGTTTTGTATAACTCAGGTCAACAAAATCAATGAGTTATCGCCGCGAATTATGAGATTTGCAGCGCAACTTTTTAAATGATGGTCTTAACTTAAATTATTTTTTCCGTCTTCCGAATTTTCTTCCGAACTCGGCTATTTTTTTAGATAAAAATCGAAGAAATCGCACAATTTTGTCATATTGACCCCCGTAATCTATTCTCTCAAATAATGAGAAATAATATTTTAAAGTATATAAAGCTTTCGCATTAACATTTAGGCTATACAAAATATTTGGCACTCAATAAAAATAGACATGATATATTATTAATTTTGTAAAAATTTGAATTAAATAGTTTAGTTGTTTTATATGTATAAATAATTTTTTTAATAGTTTATTTTTAAACCCTTTTTGTGCATAATATTTTTCATTTCATGTTTATAGCTGGCTTACAAATATTGAATAAACGAAAAACCGATTTCTAAAACACTAAGATGGTTCGGGTCTCTAAAGCTACTCTTGTATCTTAAAAATTTGTCGAGCTATGTATTAGTTTCGATTTTTTTTTTAAATCTATAACCTTAACTATATATAATAAATTCAATATTTTGGTTGTTTTGAAAGAGAGGTGTATTTTTCGAGCTCAGGTGAGCTCACACTTTTGCAACCAGTTAATAAAGTTGAGTAAGCTTTTTTTCTCTCTACCCTTCATTACAGCTCGCTGAGAAAAATATGTGCCTGTATTTTGTGGAATTGGCTCTCGAAAAAATATGTGAGCTCTTATAATTGGGAAACTTTATAAGCTCTCAAATTTTCTCACTATTTTAAATTAAAAAAGCTATAAATTTCGAACAAATTTGAGCGTCGAGCTCAAAACTCAATATATATCAAAGTTCCAAAAAAATTTGAATTTTTGAATAATTTTAAATGAAAAGATTGTCTTTTTAAAAGTTGAGCATTACATACATTTTATTGACCCTATTACTACGGAGTTTTACAAGTAAATTTGTTGACGTGGAGAGCTAAATATTAATACATCGCCTTAAATTTTAGGTATTTAGGGGTATTATTTCAAGTTTATAGATAATTAATCGGTCAGTCAGACTATTATGACGATTTACAGGTGTTTTTAATGAATTTTCTTTGTACGACTGAAATGGCACCAAAATGTTATCGGTATTTTTCGGTCGTTCAGCTTGATTTAGCCATTTTTATGGTGTTACAATTGATTTTTTAATTTAAAATCAATAAATTTTTTAGGTGAGATAAAAATCAAATTTTCTAAGGGAGACAAAAATGTAATATCGCCAAATCAATTTATGATAAAGCAAATAAATTTTTATCGTTTTGGATCAGTCAAACTGATTTAACGATTTTAGAGGTTTATTCAGTGAAGCGGAAATGTCATAAAAATGTTGCAAAGTCATTTAGGCTCATTTAAAGATTTTGCAGTTTTCAATAAATTTTCATAGTGCAAAAGAAATGTCACCAAAATGTTGAATCTATTATTAATATACCAAACTAATTTTTATTGATTTATTGGATCAGTTAGGCTCATTTTTTGAATTGTATTTTCAATTAATTTTTTTGGTGCGGACAATATACCAAAAAGTGGCGAAATTAATTATTACTAAAGCAAATGAATTTTTAGCTATAGTTTTGGGTCAATTAGATTGATTTAGCGATAATGGTGTTTGATTTTTTTTGTGTGGAAAAATGGCACCAAAATGTTGTTTGAATGGAATATACAGTGATGGCTACAATAAACTGGCACTTGTTAGAAAAAGAATGAACAATAGCCACATAAAATGTGGCCATCGACCACTATATTTTTGATCCTTGTCACAAATAAAAAGATCACGATCACAATCAAATGATCTCTGTCACAATCAAATGGCCAAGATAATGTTTCCATTATAAATATCACTATAATGTGGCTAAATGGTCACACAACTTAGTGATGTTTACTATGAAATCATCCTCTTGGCCAATGACCGCGATCAAAAAAATAGTGGTTGATGGCCACATTATACGTGACATTGATCATTTTTTTCTTGACACTGGCCAATTTATTGTGGCCAGCACTATAAATCAATTTTAATCGACATATTTTGGTCATTCAGGCTTTTTTAACGATTAGATTCCCATATAATGATACAGTCTAATTGATATAATAATATTTATTTACAATACTTTGGAATCTGATTAATATATACAAACATTTTATTACAAATTATATATCTCGTAAAACACGCAAATTTTTTCCTGTTAAATTTTCGAGTCATTTGACACTGAATCCTAATAAAAATTGATGTCTCTTATACTTTTAATTTTTAAGATTTTACTCATTTTTATTCACATATCATCTTTCTTCATATTATTCATAAGCTACACAAGAAACTGTTTATATAATTAACTTTTCTAAACCAGTAACATGGAATACGAATATGACCATATACATACATAATTTAGTTTTTCAATTGAAGAGATTTTGTAATAGCACATTAAATTTACAATATAAACATAACATGGACATATTATGCCTGACATACAAACCATATTCAAAATCTTATATTATACAGTTAAAATTGTTGGAAATCCATTTGAATGATTGCCAGGCTAGCAATTTTTCATTGTTTGAAAATAATTGTCATCATTGAACAAAGTTTTAATCTACGGTCCATTTAAAATTCCGCATTTAGTTTATCTGAAAAAGTTTGATTGAATGTAGTACAAATATAAGCAACTTGAGATTTGGTCTTAACCCGATTTTTATAATTTTTGGCTAATCTTAATTTGATATGAAGCGGGGTATAATATTTTGGGTGATATAGGAGGAAAATCTAATACGTTGTGTTTATCTGGAATTTTACTCTATTCGGCCATGCTTTATGGGTAAAGTGCTTCGAGTCAACGGTAAACCGATTTTAAAATTTCTAAGATTACACTGGTCGACTAATTATGACTTCATATCTTAGACCAACAACCTGAAAAATGTTTCTAGTGCAGTTTTTTCTGCTGAATATCATGGTTTTTTCCGTTTTTTCCTACCTGATCTGGTTTAAGTTTTCTGTTTGATTCAATTTCTTTCTATTTTATAAAGTTAGTTTGGTTCTTTTTTTGGGTTAAATTTCATTTTTGGTTAACTTTTGTGGTATAATTAAGCCTACAAAGTGACGGAAAATTTTTTTTAGTATTTTTTATTGTTTTAATTAATTTTAATTGAGTCATTTAAATTCGTTTAATAGTTTTTAGTTTAATTGTTTTTATTTCGATAAAATTATAATACATCAGCTGGTTTAGTTTAAAATCCAAAATTTATAAAAATTGTATTAGTTTAGATGTGTAAAAAAGAGTTAATTGCAATTGTTTAGCCCCCGCCCCCTTAACTGTGCAAAACAAGTGTATATGCTCACGTCTTTTTCATCAGTTTAAACAATTAAACTTTGTATAAGTGCCCTCAACGGGTCGAAACCAGTATTAAAAGTTTTTACATTTGAACCAGCCCGAAACAAAAATGTTATTAGCCTGGCCTGACGTTTTTATGCCCTATATAAATATCGAATTATTTAAATAAATTTCGAAACTTGGAATTTAGTACCATTTTGCCACCCCAAATGGAGAAAACTAGAATCGGGCCTGCTTTGAAATGACCCTGAAATCTCATTTTTTATAAATTTTCTATATAAATGTTAATATTTCGCGGACACTAATAAATACCTTAATACCGAAAAAATCATATAAATTCTGGCTTTGTTTAAGCCTAATCATTCAGAACTAGATACTAAGACTTTTGAATTTTAATGTAAAAAACCCTTTTTTTACTCAAAGGTGGTCGAATTGAGCCCAAACACTCAATGTGACTAAGGCTTTTTTTATTTATTGGACATTTGTGATCAGTTGTTTTTATTTACAATGAATTATATTTTATATAAAACTAACAGTAACATTTATATCAAATTAATTATAATATCTAATTAAAAAAGGAGATAATCTTCTTAAATTTTAACCTATATAAACAATTTTGTCATAAAAAATATTCTTAATTTAAAATTTACCTCCATTTTTTAGAATATGAATGAAGAAAAATATGTTTGGGTAGAAATTTTTAAACAAATAAAGAAATAAAGAGTGAGAGAGAGAAAGAAAGAAGCGATGCATAAGCAGCATTGAAGCGATGCATAAGCAGCATCGAAGGCGTCACTGGGTCTAGAAATAAAATAAAATAAGGTAGGTTTTTAAATTTCGTTTTTTTTTAAAAAGTAAAATACATTAAAAAAAAATAATTATATATTTAAATAGATAAAAATTTAAGCTTTTTTTTAATATAAAAAGTTAATATAATTTATTATTTTTTAATGGTGTAAATTAAGGTCAAAATGTGCCAAAAATGCACATTTTGGCAACTTTAACACCGAATAAAATAAAAACCAGATCAGGTAGGAAAAAACAGAAAAAACCATGATGTTCAGCAAAAAAAAACTGCACTAGAAACATTTTTCAGGTTGTAGGTCTAAAATTCTCGTCGACCAGTGTTATTTTACCAAAAACAATTGTCGCGAGTCGTTCTAGCGCTAACTCTGGAAAACTATCCATAGCAAGAATTCTTGACTTTTAGGGCAAGGCAAAAGTGTAATCCCTTATTTTTCGCATCAATTCTGATACAGATTTGATTTCCAGGTAATGTTTTAAATTTTTTAAAGAAAAATTTATATTCTTCGTTAAAATTTCTCTTCACTTGTTCTTTTTTATTATCATTAGTTTTATCAAATTTTTCTTTAAAATTCTTCAAATGTTTTTATAAAATAGATGATTATATGATAACTAAATATCAATTCATGTAATAATTAGTTACAATGGTAACGAGTCTATCACTATGACTATGAACCGACGATCTAGTAATGTTTGTCTTTGGATCTAAAAATAAACCAGCTAAGTAGTGAGTTTCAGATAAAGGCGTTTCATTCTAATTTCTAAATTAGTTAAAAGCCTGTATTGTCGGTTTGATGCCGGACAATTTTTAGCTATTTTGTCCTTTGCTACGTGGTATCTAATAAAAGCATCTGAGACAATAATGTTTGCGTCCTGAATCGCCAAATTAAAGGAATTCAGGGACGTTAGAAAGTTAAGGTATTCGTCCATGAAGTCGATATATTTTGGAAAAGAAGAAAATAAAGTTAATGTGATTTTTGATAAACGTTAACATATTTTATGTACTAAACCATCTAGTAACAGTGTTCAGTGGGACAAGGCCGATATTTGGGGTATTAAAAGTGTCTAAGTGTTTATGAATTAAAAATATTAAGCTATTCCAAATTTATACAATTTTTGATAGGTAAGGCCTATTTTTTAAAGGTAAAATCTCAAAATTTGAGCAAATTAAATTAAAAGTTACAAAATCACCTTACAATCTTGTTAGGGCTAATAAAATTTTGCGGATTAGACGAAAAAATTTGGTTTTGGTTTATTCCTTGGCTGTATTCCTAAATTTTGTTATGAACTCTTCGTCATCTTTTCGTGTATCCCTTTTGGCTAATTGCAAATTATGAACCATACAAGAAGAATATGAAAAAAACTGACAGAAATTGTTATTCTTTCAATAATTTTTTCATGGTCCTCTAAATTATGCACCTCCATATCACACAATACTGATTCATCCACATAGTGGTGTTGGTTCAATTTCGGTATCATTATTATTAAAGTTATATATGCCAGAAGTATTACTAAAAATAAATAAACTTTTGACTACGATTTCTGACTCAGTTTTCAGACTCCCCATTTTCACAATTTGAAGAAACTTTCAATTGTAAGGAAAATCCGTTCGTGACTTTTCGTGAGATATAGCCGCAACACAGTAATTCATCTGAGTGTTTTCCAACCTTTAAATGGTTCCGTCCAGAGCTGGGAAAAAACCCATTTTTTGACTAAACTCAAATTTTTGTTTTTTAAAAATTTTATGATAGATTATAAAAATCAACTATAAATAGATACAAAATATAGGCAGAATATCTTAAACTTTATAAATATTTTCTTAATTAAAGCTAATACCCTTTATCTTTTCTAAATTTCAAAAAATAAAAAAATGGGTTTGACCCAAATATGGGTTTTTTCCCAGCTCTGGTTCCGTCCATTGCCAACTGTCAATGAATTTATGTTAACAGGTTAAGTTAACCTCACCTTCTGTGAAACTGTATATTGTTACTACTGCTGGAAAGTTTCTTTTACACCTAAAATAATTTTAAAAATAAATTCAATTATGAAGATTTTCAGAGATAATTTGTTAAATCTTGTATTATGCATTTACATCACCCAAAAATTAACCGGAACGTATTTTTTATTGTCTTTTAGTAGGGCTCTTAATTCGCAATTAGCCAAAAGGGATACATGATAAGATGAGGGAGTTCATAACCAAATTAAGGAACGCAGCCAAAGAATAAAACCAAACCAAATGTTTTTTTCTTATCTACAAAATTTTTTTAGGCCTAACAAGTCCTTAAGGTGATTTTATAACTTTTGGATAATATGTTTAATTTTATTTTGAGTTGCACCTTTTCCAAAATAGGCCTTCCCTATATTGTATAACTTTGGAATAGAATAATTTTTATTTAAAGCCTTACCCCCTAGACACTGCCACTAGATGGTTTACCACATATAAAATGTTCTTTATTAAAAAACACAGTATCTTTATTCATTCAATTATATACATTTTCCCCACAAATATATCGACTTTATGGACGAATACCTTAACTTACTTACGCCCTTAAATTCCTTTAATTTGGCGATTCAGGGTGCAAACATTGTTGTCTCAGATGCTTTTATTAAATACCACGTAGCAAAGGAGACAAAATAACTAATAATTGTCCGTAATTAAACCGACAATGCGGCCTTTTAACTAATTTTGAGATCAGGATCGAACGCCTTTTTTTCTGAAACTCACCACTTAGCTGGTTTATTTTTAGATCCAAAGACAAATTTTACTAGATCGTCGGTTCATAGTCAGAGTGATAGACTACTTACCATTGTAACTAATTAATGAATTGATATATTATTGATTAAAATATAATCTATTTTATAAAAACATTCCATGAATTTTTACGAAAAATTGGATAAAACTAGTAATACTACAAAATAACTAGAAAATTTCAATGTTAGCAAAGAAGATAACACTATAAAAAATACAAAGCATTACCTGGATAATAAATCTAAATAAGATTAGAAAATTAAGGCGTCTCACTTTTAATATGCCCGAAAAGTTAATTTAAGAATTCTTGCGGTATAGTTTTCCAAATTTTAATTGTTTTGGTTATATATAAATTAAATATGTTTGCGAACATTACACTGGAATATATTGAGACCTATTAGGTAACTTCTCACTAGACCAGCCATCTTAGGGTTTTTTAAATCCGTTTACCGATGACTCGAAGCTACCCATAAAGAATAGCCAAATAGAAGAAATTTTATTTCAGGTAAACACAACATAAAATTTTTCCTCCCGTGCCCCCACACAAAATATTATACCCCCTTCATATAAACTTAAGATTAGCCAATAATTTTATTAAATTTATGGTTAAGAATCTCAAGGGTTTGCTTATATTTACCGCATTCAATCAACTTTTGAAGTGAAAAATTGAATGCGGAAATATAAATGGACCGTAGATTAAAATTTTGTTCAAAGATGACATTTTTTTTAGAATCTTAAACAATGAATTGCTAGCCTGACAATCTTTTAAATAAATATAACTAACAATTATAACTTTATAAAATAATTGAATATGTTTGATAAGTCTTAATTAAATAAATTGTCCATAATATTATGCCTTAATTTTACAAGTTGGTTACAAAATCTCTTAAGTTTAAAAAAACTATATTTTGTAGGTAAGGATTCGTATTTCATATTACAGGTTTACAATTTATCGTGTAGCTTACGAAAAATTTGGGCTTGAAAAAAGGTGTGAGAATAAAAAAGAATAAATTTATAAAAGTATTATATATTAATTACAGCTAAATTTTTATATATTTTAGGAAAAGGAGTCTACCGAAGATTATAACGTAGCTTGTATCTTGACTCTCCCCCCTTATCAGCGAAAAGGCTTTGGCAAACTTCTTATTGAATTTAGTTAATTAACACATAATAATTCATATTTAATTTTGATTTCAATATTCAATTGCAGTTATATTCACTAAAATAGTTTTTTACACCTCGGAACATTTTATTGTACGAGAATAATTAATAAACTTGATATAATATATATTAAAACAAGGCTACGAGCTTTCAAAACGTGAAGGCAAGCTGGGCTCACCCGAAAAACCGTTATCCGATTTGGGACTTTTATCATACAGGAGTTATTGGTCTCAAACTATCATAGACATTCTGTTGGGTAACACAAAAAGGCCCGTTCACTTGAACACGGCCAATTCTACCGCTAATTCATCGACTGCTAGCACACAAAGCACCAACATTTATTCAAACAGTAGTATGATTGGTCCGCTTGGAAGCAACTCTCTTTCAGGAGCTGATGGTATTAAGCTATTTTTGATGTTTTAAAAACATGTTTTAAAATGTCCAAATTGGTATTTGTTAACTGAATAAATTTTTTTTAATTTATGTGACCTGCGTATATATCTCTACAACCATTTTTCACCTTAATTTGTCTATGTTTTTATAAAATAGCCTGTTTTTCTGTGTAAAACTGTATTTTTTTGATCCATTTTAGGAACCAATGATGATCAACCTCATATTTCAATCAAGTATTACACCTATTGACCAATATTTATAAATATTTTTAAATGTAATTATATTTTATATGTTTGTATATGATAGTTTTTTAACATTTTGTATATGATATAATTTCCATTCTAGCGAAATTTCCGAAATGACTAGTATGAAAAAGGAGGACGTTATATACACACTTCAAAATTTAAACGTGCTTTGCTACTACAAAGGCGCATACATTATAACGCTGGATAAGGAGTTACTTGATGACCATTTGAAAGCAAAGTCCAAACGGTAGAGTTATAGTTTATTTAAAAAACTAAATTTTTTTATTTATAAATTAAAGTTATATTTTTTTATTTTGTGCATGCCAAATAAACTTTATTGATTTTTTTAATCTAGGCCGGTTCGTGGCTATTTTTTGTGTTGTAGAATTTTAATAAAGTTAATTTGTTTTTTATTGCTAACTTAGAAAACTTCGTATTGACCCTAGAGCTTTGCATTGGACTCCGCGGGATTGGACTAAAAGGAAATAGCCTGCTGTTTGAAAGCATAATTTGATATCTTTTTCGTTTACAATTTTTATTTATTGCTATGATAATAGTTTATTTATTGTATTTAATATATGTAAAAAATAAAGAAACTTTATTTAATATTTAATTTGTTGGATTTATATTTGAACGTGTAATATTAACCTTATTTATCATGGCGCTTTGTTCACTTAAAAAGATATTTATGGTTTTTGGAAATTTGAGTTCGTTCACTAAATACACCAAAACGTATAAGCTATTTTATATTTTAATTCATTCGAAATATAAATAAAACTGAAACTGGCAATAGTTTTGATTTGCTTAATTTAGAACTTTTTTATTGGGATAGGCGGGCAGCAAAAATTTTTTTAGCCTCTTTGCATCTAGACATGCTATCCACAAAGGCATGCTTTTTATATTAATTGTCATTCATTTGTTTTTATGGGCCTTAGAAGTTGACAGATTGTCTGTCTAATACATCTTTATAGACGTTCTTAAACACTCACCTTATAACATAATTTATGGGTTCTACTATCCCCATCGTAAATAAATGGACAATTGGTCCATTAGAAAAGGACAATTTACTAATGTTGTCTAGAGTAGTGCGTAATTCCATCAAAGAATATTTAAGTTACTATGCGTTACTCAACGTCTGTATCCTCATTTGTTGTCGGTGGCCTTTAAGTCATTAAATACCATTAATACCTACATTTGTATCATGTAGCAAAAACGATTTTACACCTTTCAGGTTGGATATATTAGAGGCGTAAGGGTTAAAAATTTAAATATTTATTTAATGGCTTAATTCTATCTGTACATGCCGTTATTTTGACACACCTTTTTCAAATATAGATATATGTAAGTTAGATCAAATTGAATTAAAAGAATATATACTGAAATTATTGTATTTTTTATTATTATGTTAAATTGAAGTTTAAGTGGTAGCCAGAGTTATACCTCAACAAATTAGCTTTTAAAAAGCTCTCCCTCTCTTACTAAATTAATTAATTTTAAACGATAAAACACGGCACAAAAAAACTTAATATAGTCCTTAACGCGCCTCAGAATTTTTAATTTTATTTTCCGAAGGTTAAAATTGCTTCATTTAGGATAGTTTTTTGATGAAAATTAGTAAATGATTGCCAGGTGCCCATTGTTGGAAGAGTTAAATAAGTTTATTCGAGATACAAGAACGCATTGCACTTGGGGATATAAGATAACGCCTACCAGCATTAATATTAAAATTTTAAATAAAAGAAGGGTAAGCTTGAAGATTAACAAATTGCACCTACTCTTGCATTATATGATATCGATGACTAATTTGTTATTGATCAGTTTTGGTATTGCATTACTTTGAGAAAATATTGATGAGTTCAAAAATAGGCAACTTTTTAGTAACTGTTCCTAGACAAATTGGCGCACATCAATAAAAAATGTATGTAAAATCGTCCTTTCCTCAAGTCTGTAGAAATTTGACACCTTGATATGTTTAATCTATTGCATTTATATAAACTTGTTTAGCCTATTTTGTGATATTCTTATAAAATATTTATGAGACTAAAGTTAGATATGTGACATAATTAGGTCAATTTCAGGCGATCAGTTTTACATTTTAATTATTTATAAATGGTTAATGTGATATGGCGAATTTGATCGTAATCCTGATTTATAGGACATTAGAGTTATAAAAATCTAATGCTTCGAATATTATGCCGAGGTAAAACACCCTCGCAGGATCACTTTATAAAAAAAGCTCCAAATATGTTGACAAATATGGATATATTCTATTTTGTGGAATAAATAGATGATTTCAAAAGCATAGCCTCTAAAAGATTATGTCGCTTGATTGTCGTCGAGGCAAAACATAACCTAGGATGCTCTTATAAATACAACAACATAGTAGCTGTAATATTAAAATTTGAGCCCTCCCTTAAGAGAGATCTGGTATTCGGTGCCGTTTCTAGGTGACTTTTTTTTGGAAAAATAAAATGTTCAGTTAAAATCATTATCAAACTGCTGAGTGGTCTGTTTACTACGCAATATGCCTCAAAGTGAAAGCCTTTTTATAAAACTCAGGTCGCCGGCTTTCTAATAAATCTCTATACTCAACGGCAATGTTAATTGCCTTGTTCGGTCTAAGAAATTTAAATTCTTAAGGCTTTCTTCAATGCAGAGTATAAGCAAATCCCCTCAAAATTATTCTGGGATTATAATTTATATCAATTTTTGATTCTTCATTTATTATTTAAAAAATGTTAGTACGCCCGAACTCGTCATTACTCATAACATAAGTAATAAAAGGCCCCCCGCTCGATGTCTAGATAACAAAAATACAACTCGATTTAGAACTTGACTTTTAAACAGCTTTGTAAAGATTTTACTAAAAAACAAATATACACACATCCCACTAAAAAACTCGATATTGCATTGACATCTCAGACATTGTCCATATTTGCTAAAATTATATAAGATGTATAAAAAATACCATCCTTAAAAAGTATAGCATAAAACAAAAAAAACCTTCGACAAGTTGACCAAAACCGTGTCTTTGCATATTTTATTTTGGTTCAAATTAAAGGGATATTTGAGGCTGAGACCATATGGACCCATCCCATAACACATTAGTTCCTTTTATGCACATTTACTAGGATGTCAAATATTATTTTAGTAGTAAAGAAATAGAGATGGTAATTATTAAAAATTTGGGGACTCGTTGGGAAAGGTCTAACAACGGATGAAGACCAATATACTTGGCAGAATTAATGACATGTTGCCGAGACGTTTCAAATATGCAACTTTCTATATAATTACAAGATTCTAATAATTAAAATTAATAATACCATATAATTAAATATAAATTATTAACATGGTCAAAAACGTTTTTGCTGTGATTTTAACTATAAATTTTTTAATGGACATTATTGATTGAATCTTCTTTTTATAGGTCACTTGTTTTTAAACCTGCCAAACCAAATATATCGTCTTTATATGTGTTAGATTTCGAAATCTAGCGGATTTTAGATTATTTCTATGACATGGAAAGCTTTGATAATCGCGGTGAACTGTGTTTAGTTTTACTGGCGGCTTATAGGACCCCTTATATGGGATTACTTTACCATACAATTAATATATAATATATGAAACAAAGCACATATCTTAGAGCTGTTAATTAATGTAATATACTTACTATTATATTTTAACGTACAAAAATTAAATGTAAAATTACAAAAAGGAAAGGGTTCTCTAATTCCTCAAAGTCCATCTATAACAACCACCACAGAATTAATTAAATTAGCGAGCTTGTAACGCGCCATCTCGACCAAACTCAAAACTGACTACATTTAGAATTTTTATTCAAAAAACCATTTTTGCTTACCCATCACTGATAGCAAGCTCAAATATAAGATTCAGCGTTAGAATCCAATTGACATTGTAATTTTTATTACAGCGACATTTTAACATGTTTGATCATAATCAATTCCGACAGAATATTCGATTCATTAAACTGGACCCATTTTACAGTTGGATCCAGCCAAGGAAACATTAACATTCAGTATCCGTCGTGTTTATTCCCTGTTATGAATCCGTAATAATCTTATATCGGATCATTAGTGCCATAATAGCATTTTGTATTAAATCTTAATCCATTAGAACCACTGACCTGTAAGCGCCTACCAGGCTTTAAATTAAATTCTCTCAGACCTCTCTTCTACTAAGACGTTGTTATAACAATACCACTATGTCCACCCATTATATTTAGATTCGATTTAAATGCATCGGAAACATTGTGTAAAATTCAATTAAAATCAATTGTCGTTATATACATCATGTATTTTTTGCTTATATGGCTCGTTAAATCCCATACTAATGGCGCGCTTAACACTTCACCTAAAGAATACTGTATTGATTCGACTATGTTCAGCACAACCTAACCTATAGAAGGTCCGTGACAAAACTTTACAAAAAAATTAAAAACCCCATTTACATTATAATTCTAATCCAAATCAATTAGAATAACCACACGGTTATAAATAATAATGAAAATGAAAAATAGCCAGTAGGACAGATCAATAGGGAATGCCATTAATATATATAAATAAATGGACAATACACAAACAACCGCTATGAAAATCAATTAACGAAAATCCATTTAACACAATTACATTTTGGCGACATGACTATTATTATTATACTCTAAATCTTTCAGAATTGTCGGATTATATTATACTTTTAAAGTCCAACCCCCGGACACGAAGAGTTTTAAAACATCCCTGCCTCTGAGAGTAAAAGACGAAAAATTTTTTTTTGTGAGACTTTCACAGAATTTTGATTTTAGAAGTAGTAGTATAGCACTAATCCTATGAAATTCAAAATATCGAAATTGGCTAGAGTTAAAATCGAAAAGTACAAGGCTTTTCTAGCACAAAAATACTATTTTTACTGTCCTTTCGCTTCTAACAAATTAAAAAAAACTGTAAGAAAACAATGAAAAACACCTATAAGGGACACCAGCTTATTTGGCTACAAAGTATAACAACATTTCTCGTAAAGTTAAAAAGAATAGAACTCTTGACACTAGTGTTGTCGCCAAAGACGACATCAAAACTGGTATCCTTAATGTATACAGCGCCTAGTCGTCTCTAATTCAGTTTCAATATGTTTGGGAAAAAATATATTTTTAAGCCAATTGAATATCATTCAAAGGTCCCTAATGTAATACAAATTAACACAAACTGCTATATTTAATAAAAAATTTAAAGAAAATTATAAAATGTTTTTATTAAGGGAGAGTTGTTCTTTAACTAAAAGCCCCTTCCAGACATAACATTTTATTGGGAGAAGATATTTTTATTAAATTAAATTTCCAATATATAACATTTACGGCGACGAAAAACACTTTCTCTTCCCTCCATCTAAAATTTAACAAAAGACGGACTTCTAAGATGTACTTCGTTACTTTGTCGGATATTTTATAACTCAGTTAAATGTTTCAATATTTTAGTAGACTGTACCACCCGTACGTTATGTCCCCAAAAGGTTTTAATTGCACTACCCGTAGGGGAAAGATGTTTCTAGGACATAAATTTCTTTAATTAAATCGCCAATTTAAGAAAAAAAAAGTTCTCCGAAAGCATATTTGATAAATTTCCCTATATATATCCAGAAAAAAATTCTTTGCATATCTGGGAAAATTGCCAATATCGACTTTTCAAACAATTACAACATTTTAAAAGTGGTCTCTATAAATTCATCAGCTATCAACTTGTCAATTTAAAAACGAAAAAAGACATATATATTGAAGAAAACAAAGTAAGACAAATATCGATAAAAATAAGATCCCATGGGTTACGATACCCAATGACAAAGGACTGACTATTACTCAATTCAATTTCAACATAAGCAGACTGAACATGCATTTTTATTTTCCGAGTCCTTAGACCCAAACGTCAAATGAAAATTAACTTAACCATTAACTTATCGCATATCCTTGCACACATCGTGGTTTACTTCCTAGCTTTGGCTGGGCATATAGCTTTGTGCGCTGACACAAATTCTCCAGATCACCCTGCTCAAAGTAAGAGAGTATCAGCTGATTACGACTATTTAATGTCCTCCGCCGATAGGCATAGGCCCCGTGACAGCGGGACGGCCCTACTTAACTTAATTTATAACAATAATAATTATAACAACAATGGTAAACTTAGAACCCTACATACCAGCTCAGCTAATCAGTCTAGTCCACAACGCAGTTACAATCAATCACAATCGCCGAGGCGTATAAGATCCAACAAAAATCACCGCCCCAAAAACAAAACTCTATCAGCTGTCGTTAACACAGATGATAACACGATGATGGGAGATGACCCAAATTCCGAGGGTGCCGGTATTTTTCTCGGAGGTCGACAAAACATGCTAAACATGAATCAACACCTCCAAAAATTTGTAATGCCTCCGTTGTACAAGTTACAGCAGCCCTCAGACGAACCTCAATATAACATTCGGAGCCACCAACAAAGCGTGACCCAAAAGAATGCTGACAATTACCACCAACTGAACCTTCAAGGACCGTTACAGCTATACCAACAAGGCCATCGACCACGAGATGATGACCAAACGTCGTATAACACTGCAATGCCATTGCGTCAACGTGAAACCTATCAAACATCCTGGGATTCTGGAAGGAATCAACAATTAGCAGTTAAACCCGAGCCTAGCGAGTACCTGCTACCTGTTTCCGATCTCCAAGAGAACCCAGATCCCAAATACGACCCTAAACCGGAAGACTTGAATTACCGGAAACTGAAAACTATCTTGGGGCGGAGGTATGACCCCAGGTATATGAGCCCCTTCCGGCCCGAAGATTCGGTCCAACATCCCAATGGCACGTTGTATTTCGGTTTTCGACAAAATAATCGTGGATTGCCATACGGAAATAGGATGGCCATGTATAAGGTAGGCTTAATTTTGGTTTATGCTTAAATATATAGGCCGTTGTAGTTTTTCCGCACCATTATCTAGCCGTGACATTTTAATTTTAGGTTTTACATATAATTGTTAGAATTTATAAAAAAAATATTTTCAGAGTGAAGTTTTATTTTAAAAAACTTGTATTACAAATCTTTTCCCAAAAAATTTTCGTTCAGCAATTTTCAGTGCTTGGGCATAATACACAAGTTTTTAAATTTGCTTTACCCCATATTCGATAAAATTTATGTTAAATGCTCGTTGGGGCCTAAAGTGTAATTAAAAATTTTGACCTAATTTGGGTCTTATAGTTTTTTAAAAGGGTATGATTAAATCTTGTATTAAGTGTTCTTTTGAAAAACCAAAGTTTTTAAGATATTAACCGATTTATATAATGTATATCATAGTTGATGAACATGAATTTTAAAATGGCTGGTATGCGACGGAAGATTCGACTCCGAGTATCACGAAAAATTAAACGGAAGATTTTCAAGTATCTCAAGGCTTATACATCGTGCCCCGTGCTTTACAAGTGGAAAAATATAGGTAAACACTGTTAGGCGAAAATTTATTTTTAGCCATCAGATCTGGGATAAGGGGAAGGCAATTGGCTTCAATTTTTGATTCATTAACTCTGAAACAAAAATAGCAAAAGTTTAATAGTCCCTTATAGTACAAATTATGTTAACTAGATTGAACCCGAATTTTTTGTTATGACGCGTTTAAAGTTATTTCATTGCAAATAATTTTGAAATCGTTGAAAAATTCAAAACATTTTATTTTTTTTCGAAAAATAAATTAACCCTAAGGATTTGTTTTTAAAAATATAACATGACTTAAGACGAGATCTCAAAAAAAACTTTTTTTGCTTATGTTAGTTTGATCTGCATGTAAAATGCGTTACATAATAATGTCTCAAATTACAACAATATATGCCAAAAATAATTTTCAACCCAATTTTATTATTTTAACTATTACTATAATCATTTAATATTTAAAGTGCAAATTTATTTAGCAAAAAAGTCAATATTTTGTTATTAAATAAGATGCAGCATAAAAAGCAGTCTTTTAACATTAAAAAAAACTTATAAAAATTATTTTTTAGATCTATAGATGCAAAATTTCACATTATTTTAGAAATTCTTATATGGTGTATAAGCTCTTTACTGTAATATACTGACCCGTTTCTTTAAATGCACATACAAAAATGGTGCATCTCATTTATAAGGATCCCAATTAATTTCTTTTACATGAGATTTCATTTAAATTAATATTAAGATTGTCCTAAATTCGTCTTATTCAAGAATAAATACTACCAAAAAATATTACTAACACAAAAATTCTTTTTAAAAATTAATGTATGCCATCTATCAACTTTTTATATATTTAATTGTATAAATGTCCAAAAAGGAATTTTTTACTATTGTTTAAAAAGATTTAATTACACAGTTTAACAAAATTGAGATACACAAGCGTTAAAATGAGATTAAACCTTCTCATAGGAATTGTGATAGATATAAAAAATTTATGAAAAAATGTTAAAGAAACATGGGATTCAAAAACTAAAAAATCTGGTGAGGAATCACATGTATAAAACAATTAAACTCTAAACTCTAAATTCAAACTTATATTAATATTTTTATTTGTAACCGGGAATATCGTAACCTATATAGGTTGGGGCAAAAATTATGTATGAACTAAATGTGGATGAAGCTTGTTTAAAATTAAATATCTCTCAATATTATAAGACAAAGAGTTATAATTTTTATTGATTATAAAATTTTCGATCTCAAAATCAATCAATTTCGCCAAATTTGGTCATTTTTTTGAAGGTCATGAGGCTACATGTCCGATTGGTGTTTGGAAAATAAATATTTTAAAAAATAAGTTTATTTACTTTGTGGAACATTTATTATTTTTTTTTAATCTGTGTTATGCATTTTCAATCAAAGTCTTAGCCCTTTCCAAATACTTTATTTTAAGAAGGTATTATGCTATATATCAGGGGGCATGTCAGAAGCAAAGTTTTCAAACGCTCTAACACACTTAAAAAAAATTTTTGTACGAAAACAGGCAAAAGATTTTGGCCCAGTTGGATCTTGGAAGGTCAATGCTACGGTGCCGGAAACGAAGGGCAAGGAGGCCCGATTTTTGCGTCAGACATGGAGGACGGTGGTCACAGAACACACTACCATTCTGATATCCGGAGGTATTTATTATTATAAAGGTTTTCAATTGAAACTATAAAATGTTAGTTTGCAAGGCATTCGAGTCAAATTTTAAAACAACAAAAATTCTATTTTCGTGCTTTTTTATATTTTTAAATGAAATTAGATAGCTGAAATAAATGTGTTTTTGCTTCTTTAGATATAAATGAATTATATGTTATTATTATTCTATACCTCTTATTTTTAAAAACAGCATTTTGTCAAAAATATAAAATGATTTTTAATAGCATAGTTTCTAAATGATATTAGGAAACAAAATTTTAATTTATTTATATAAAAATAAAAAACATAAGTTTAATTTAACATGCCTTTAGGTAACCCATTGGAAAGATTACAAACGTTTTGTTTAAAATAGTTAAAATGGTATTCGATGTAAAGACTGGGCACTAGTGATATATTGTCGTTACTCTGATTACTTAAAGGGCTACAAAGTTTAATGTAGGTCCTTATATTGTAAAACAAGCATAATCCTCCTTCCCTAATTGTCCCATCTATCTTATATAATCCTTTTTGTATTATCGCGTAGCCGAAATAAAACATTTAAATGTCGCAAAAATGCTAAAAAATAACGGGTTTTGCGACGAGATACAAAAATTGAATCACATTGACAAAATTTTCTAAGGTTAATTATTTTATACTATGTATTAGGTTGTTTTAAATTTCGCAGGATCAAAAATTCAAATTGCAATCTACACTTAAAAGCTAAAATGAATCAAATGTGGTCTGACAGCTAAAAGTAAAATAGACCCATAAAATAAAAATTTCTTTCATAAATGAGCTTGGCAATTGCTATAGACATGCTCCGTGTTTCTTCTCAGACAGTCTTGTTTATCTAAAAATATGGCAAATTTTTTAATTAAACAAAAATTTTAGATTTCTAAATATAACAACTTTTAATATGATGTTCTTAACTCGTTTTCCTTGTTAGGTGGCATAAGGTTTAGGGCCAGGCATTGTAAATTTTGTAATATCAGCATTTTTTTACAAAACAGATTTATACATAAACGTGGCGCGGGGCACAATGATATCCCGGCTGGAAATTCAATAACGTCAAATGGAGGAGAAGGCAGGGAAAGAAGGAAAGGTGGTCATTCCGCCAGCGAAATAGAATCCGCAGATGCAGAGTTGGATCGGATTATGGATAAATTTTATTACGACTACCCTGGTGGGATGGGAAAGCTACCTGCAAACGTAAAATATTGATTTAAACTTATTAATTGTTATCTATGTTGTAACTTTATGACAAAATGAAAGCACGCCTAATGTTATAAAAGTCCTCCTTATCCATTTCCACAAAGTTGTTAAATCATTTAACAAACATAACATATGATGTTATTTTGCAGAAGCTTAAAATAATGGTTGACTTAATGCAACTTGTAGGAATTTTGAAATAAAAATATGTATTTTGAAAATCTTTTTTAATAAGCTTGCATTTTGACCTTTGTTTAGGATCAAACTGACACCTATTTTTCATCGGTCCCATCACAATCAACTTACGATGTTAGACCGGACGATAGCTCAGTTAATCGACCAAGAGAAAATAACGATAAAAATATCATGAATTCACTTCAACAATCTTACCCATTTTACGATACATCGATTGACCCGACCCAGAGAAGTTGCTCAATCCCACCTGGCATGACATGCAAACCCTCCACCTCCATCAGTTTGACCATCCTCCGTTGGTATTGCCAAAATTGGGACAGCAAAAGTTACTGTTCTTGGATCTTCGTACAATACCCCGTCATCGAATCCTGTAAATGTTCGATATAGCCAATGTACTGCTACCACAGTTATATGAAAAATTAAATTTTGGCGTCCTATGTACCATTCAGTTCCTCACAAAGTTTATGCCCCAAAAAATCAGGACTTCCGCTGATATATTGAATGATAGCCTAGCTAATATAACTTTTTAGCATCAATTATCGCTCAAGAATGTATTAATGGCTAAAACACCCATAACTTCAGCAACCCCTATTAAAACCTATTATCACGTAAATTTCACAAATATTTGAAGCATCTCGAAAATTTCCAATATTAAATCTCCGTCATGTTCCGCGCAAAGAAAAAGATATATCCCACTTTATTATTTGATGATTAGTTTACTTATTTTATACTGTAAACTTTGCTTCGTGTCGTTTTTATCACAAAAAAATATTATAAATTTCTGATGTAATGTTAGTACAACAATTATTTTAAACTTATACATTTAAGTTATCAAATAAAATTGATGACACATCTAAACTTAAATATTGTTATTGTTAAGCAAGTTTCAAACAAGGTGAGTTGTTCAGTTTTATGTATGTATGATAAATATGTGTTGTAGGGTGGCCATCGTTTATGAAATGGGGTTAAATAATTGTTTCTAATGGACTATGTTGTATAAACCAAAGATTTATTGGTCTGCACTACTTTTTATGCATGGTCAAATCCTATACCCTAAGGCAATAAAATATTGCCCTGAAGAGTTTAAAGCCTTGAGGAGCTTAAAGCTCTACAATTAAAATTTGGGAAGTTAACCCAAAAAAATTAACTATCAAAATTTTTATAGTTAAACCTAATAAATATATTGAGTAGTTAAACCCGTTAAAAAAGTTAAAAGTTATAGTGTTAAAATTTTCCATCGTAATTTTGCATTTTATAGTTAATTTTTGTTATTTTTTTTTAAATTATCTATGCTTTTGGTAAATTAAATATAGTTGCAACAGACCATTCCCAATAAATTGAAAAATGATCTGCGAAACCCAGTGCTCATAAGTTGTTCTGTAAACGAAATCAAAAACCATTGATTTACGCTAGCCATTTTTAAAAAATGAACTATGGCCCTTAACTAAGTTGATTAAAAATATTTATCGACATATAATTCAATTAAAACACCAAATTGGTTAAAAAATCTAACTGTAAATGTAACCTAGTTTAGTCACCGATAATTTTTTCCATATTCCCTATACACTATGCACTGGCGTACCGAGGTGGAGAAAAGTAAATCTTGTGCGCACCCCCTCTTAGACCATTCTTGTACGTTTAACATTGCTATAAAAATAAAGCCTATATGACAATATACCCCATTGTTTCCCCAAAATATTTCTCACGTCTACATAAATATTTTTGAAGATATTCAAAATTCACGATGTGCTGGGGTCTATCCTTACACTAATCGAGTTCACTTGTAACATATATTTTTATCCCAAACATTAAGAAATAAAATTTTTAAGTATATTAAGCTCTTATATAAACAGTAATAGAGAATATTTGGCATTCCAACCGAAATACGATACGATATATTATCGGTTTTTAATAAAAATTAGTTTGAATTTAACAGTTTAGCAGTTGTGAATATACAAAGAAATTTTCAAGTTATTTTTGTTTTTAAATCGTTTTTGTGTTTTGAAAATTTGAAAAATTTAATGTTTATAACTGGGCTTTCAAAGTTTGATTATGAAAAACGGTAAACGAATTTGAAAATCCCTAAGATGGCCCGATTGATCTTGGTAGTTGGCTCAAAACTTTTAATTGTGTAATCGATGAAGAATTTCATTATCGATTTAACCATAAAAATATCGGCCCACTCGTTCTTAAGTTTTTATCAAAAAACTAGATTTTCCGATTTAAGTTTTATTGTATATGTGTACGGTATATTTTCTTTCTTGCTTTTCATTCACTGTGCACAGAGGAAAAAAGCTTTTGACATTTAATTAATCGATGATTTTTTATCATTTAAATTTAACATTATTGACATGTTTGTCCCGGCCTTTCTATGGCTTGGCACGTACTACAAAAATTTTTGTTAACATTGTTTTTAGCATTTTATTTTTCTGATATATCTCGAAAACTTTTCTATAAAATGTTATCAATTAAATTTTTTAGGTGTAACACATAATTACAATGTTCTAAATTGTTTTAGATTAATACTATTCTGCGTTTCCCACGGACATCTAAGCAAACTGTTATAGCCCTAAACTAATATTCACAACACATGATTTAAAGAACTGTACAAAGCACGAATTGAAGAGTTTAAAAAAAATAAAAAGTTTATGCCTTTCGTCGCCATAGGAAGCTAATTTAATCAAGAGAGAGGAGGTTAAAATAACTTGATGCCAGTATCTTAGATCCAAAATCAGCTAAATCAATCTACTAATCAATTAATGTTAACTTGCTGATATTTATTTTTGCAAAAAATATTGTATGGAGTCCATTATGATTGTATATGAAAAAAATACAAACAATTTAAAGATCTAGTAGGAAAAGAAATTTAAATTGCGCAAAAATTTTATTTTTACAAAAGTCTTAATTGAAAAAAATTGCAAATGGACCAGGCTAACGTTAATATGTTAGATTTTTTACATTTAAATTTTTTTTAATAGGCTGTGACCAATGCATAATATTACACAGGTCAACAAATATCAATGTCAGAAACGTGAATTTATGAAAACATATAAGAATTCATCCCGATGATGGCCCTCATATATATTTTACGTTTTGCTTAGTTTCTTCCGTTTTTGGCTCCTTAGATCCGTCTATAACGAAAAATGGCCTTCTTTGGCCAAATTGACAGATCTAAATATACCCTAAAAAGAAAAAATTTAAAAATCTTGTTTGCATATAAAAATTCCTTGTAACCTATATTTTCAATCACAAATAATGGAAAATAAATTATTAATATATCAGGCTCTTACATTGGCATTTAGATAATACAAATTTCACGTCTAAACTTAAATGCGACACGAATTATCGGTTTTTAATGAAAATATTATTTGAAGTTTAAATTTAACAGTTTAAATAATTGCGGATATGCAAAAACAGGTACGATTCTAGACCCCTTGTTGGGAGGGGGGGGGGCAGTGCCTTCCCAAAAAGGTTCAAATGGTGTACATGTATATTTTTTGCCGTGACCGAAGGTCACGGCTAGTTCTGCCGCTGAAGGTGGCAAAAAAATTTTTTCTGCTCCCTCCGCCACTAGTTTTTTTTGCCACCCTAAATTAAAAAAGCTTAATCGGGCCTGTGCAAAAATAAAATTTCAATTTATTTTTGTTTTTGAATCTTATTTGGTTTTTTGACCTTTTTATCTAAAATTTTCAATGTTTATATTTGACTAATTAAGTTTGATTAGGAAAAACGGTAAACGGATTTGATATTCCCTAAGATGGCAGGTTTAATCTCTGTAGTTAACTCATAACTCCCAAAAAATTGTTGACCTGTGTTATTAATTGTCAGTCTAGCTATATTTTTTAAATTTTGAGTTTACACAAAGGCACAGGTCAAAAATATAAATGACAACTTTCAGAAGGGTATTTTTGATTGGAACTCTTTAATGTAAACCCATAATTAACAAAATCCCTAAAATTTAGATGGCGCGTTAAATAATAATATATATTTCGACGTATAGAATATAAATGTTAAAAATAGGCGAGTAGTTAAAGTTAAACATTTCTAGACGCTGCTATAAGCGTAACAATACAAACGGAGGAGCCTATCAACCTATGCAATTAGGCTAAACAATTAAAGAATTCCGTGTGTAATTTCTCTAACCGTTAAACCGGTAAAATTTGAGGAAAAAAAAACAAGCATAATTTAGACGAACTCTCAAGGAATTAGTCTATTATGATGTTTTTTCAGAAAAACATGATATGCCTGCTTAAAACAGTTATGTTTTCGTTCTTCATAAAATTATATTTATTACGAAGGATTTGCGGCTTACGTGTTAGTATTAAAATGCTTGTTAGGGGGCAAAGCTTTCTGTAGCATTTTAACGGGTTCACTTTTAAATATATTCTAAAATGCTTACAAAATGTTTATATATTAACAAATTTTTGTAAAAAAAAATATTAAATAAAAGTGATATGTTTACATCATTAGTCAACTTTCTCAGGTCATTTGCAATTGCATCCTATATAAATACGACGTATGCTTCGAATCAGGAACCATTGTGAGTTTATATCATATAAATGTCAATGCTACTGGTAAAAAAAATAATACCGTAAATTTTCGTGTAAGAAAATATATTTGTTAAGTGGTTTTATTTTTATATATTTTTACCTTTATACAGGTGAACTATTCAAAGCAGTTGTGCTTGTTGTCATTATAGGGGACATGACCGGAGAGACGCTGCATAATAATCGTAGTACCTTTAGTAGAAATGATTCGCTAAATCGACAAAACTCCAGTGACAAATCCTCAAACACATTCTTATCTACATCTAAAACGGGCAGTACCGTTAAATATTCTCATGATCTCAATCCGACATACGTAAATTCGGTGATAGGTAAACGGAGTGTTATCTCAAACAATAGCTCAGGGCACCCGAAGGAATTGCAAAATCACGTTAAAAAGGTAATACCTATTGATGTATATAAACTAGAAGTTATATGATAATTTGGAAATATAATTAAAAGAAAAAAAAATTGAAAATTAATTTTAACGGTCAAAAACTTTCCGATTTATTAATTGTTTACGGACATTCAATCAAAATATCACAAAAAATCTTTAAACAATTGTATCTATTATTTCGAGCAAAAAAAAGAAGACAAGTCAAGTTAAAAATTGGGCCCAATTATTCAGTACTAAACAAGTTTTAATTTATTCCTTATCTGAAGAGGCATTTTATTTATGCAGATAAATTAGATATAAAATATGTTTGCAGAAATTTTACATTAAATTTGTAGAATAAATACATTTAATTTAAAAATCAAACACCTTAATCATAATTTATTAGTTAATTTTATTAATAAGTGAAACAATATATATTTTGTATGAAATAAAATAAATTAAAAACCAATTAAATCTTTTACCGTCAACCTATTTAGACAATATAGATGGCGCTTTTTCTATAACGTAAACATAAATTATTTAAGAAATGACAATTTTATAGTATTTATATAATAATACATATAATATTTATCTTATTTTGGATAATTTGACCAGACCGTTTTGTTAATGTAAAATTGCTTCAAACCTGTTATCATCATTTATTAGCGGGGATCATATCCTTTTGTTGTTTTTAACCACTGCAAAAGAGGATCCTATCCTCGTCGCCAATATAAGACAATTTTTGTACTATTTTTCCATGATGTATCAATGTTTCCATTATGTATCAATGTTAATAAAACTCCACCAAGGTTAACTATAAAAGTGCAAATTTTGTCCAAAAAAATTAAAATTTAATTTCCAATGTAAATGCGTTAAAAAATTTTCAAAATTTAAAAATTGATATTATTTTGAAAGTTAGGGCTAATATTAGCAATGATAAATATAGAATATCACATAATTTAATGTTTTTTTCATGTGTGTGTTTTTTATAATTCAACATAATGCGGACATATTAAATTTGACCTAACATCAGGCAACCGACATAGATAGCATTTTAAGAGAGTGTAATGTGATTTATTCCAATATATTTTAAAACATAGTTTGGACTCCTCTTTATTTGAAAAAAAAAATGTTTTTAAAAACCGTGTTTCTCGTTATATCATTTATTGGGGCAATTCTAGGCTTTAAAATTTACAAATTATGAAACATATTTATAAATTACTACGCTAAAAAATTATTTCATTTTTACAAAAAAAAAAGATATTGTAAATTTGAATAATTTTGGTAATCTTTGACGCAACAAGTATACTTAAGGGCAAATTCTAAGTGAAGTTATATTTTTTAAAACGGCCAGGAAATTTTATATTGCAAGTTAATAAAATTACTTATATAATAAAGTTTACAAATATTACCCTATATCGTGAGATAATAAATTTGTGAATTTAGAACTTTTAAACGATAGTTAAAAAAATAAGGCAAAATGAGATGACAAAAATTGGCCTTTGTGCTCGAATTTTTTTTTATAAGGTTCAGCCTGTTTAAAGTTTTGACCGGGCTAGCTTTAGGGCTTTACCTTGACTCAATTCAAAATTGGCAACTTTATGCGAGGCGTTTTTTTTTAAATTGCCTTGGTTTTAGAGCACGTTCAAAAGAATTTGTAATTTCAAAATCAAAAATTGATATTTCAGAGGTAGTTTTTTCTGTGCTTACATTTAAATTTATCAAATTTTTGTTAAAAGGCGTTTTTTTTATAAAATATTAAAAAAAAAAAATTTCGGGCCTTAAGTAACATTTGTTCTACATTTAATATAATATTTAGGTGTTTGAAAAATTTCGCATAAAAATAAAATCGCCGATGTTTGCGGAATACCTAAAAATGAATGAAAAATGTACGGGTATTGAATTTAATCAAACACTATCAGTGGATTTCGCGGAAGAATTAGCCATTTTCAAGCATATTCACGGGCGATGGGAGTGTGAGCGGATTAGTATACCTAATCGATTTTGCTTTGGGATATGTCAAAGTTTCAGGTAAAATACTAATTCACACGTAAATGCTGATAAAATTGAAACTTAATGGCTCTATCGTATTTTAAGAGGGACTTATTAAATAATGGCTCACGGAAGTCTAAAAATCTGAAATAAAAAGCGAGCTTTAAAGCTAATTGTAATTTGTGGCTCAGGATACTCCCATATAGGACCAAAAATATATATCGAGTTAAATAGTATATTGCCATTGAAGTTTTTGAATGAAAATATTCTTGAATTATTTCTTAGATACCCAACTGATTCAATGGGTGAACACGGAGACTATTACAGTAAAAATGGGTACGGACTTCCCTACAAAATCAAATTAGTCCAAGAAGGTCGAGAACCGAGACAAATTGTCAAAAGTACCAAAGAAATAACGTTAATAGATGACAAAGGAGAAGACAGTGACAGTGAGTTAGTTGTGGATAGTAGCGAACTGATACGGGGTTACGTTGAAAAAACTTACGAAAAATTATTGCTCAAACCCAACAATACGAAGCAATCTTCAATCAATTCCCTGAGAAAAATTAAAAGAGGCGTCAGTTTAAACCGTCTTGACGGGTATTTTTGTTCGGCATGCGTGCCAAAAAGTGCAAAATTTTTGGATTTTCAGCTTAAGTGTCACTTTGTACCCCCACCAGAACCAATAATTACGAATCTGCAACGGAAAGTTGCCTCACCCAAGTTCACGGAGCTAAACTACGCAGGCAAAAAGGGATTCCATTACTCAAATATCAAACAAAATACGCACAAGTTTATGAAAGTCTTTAACAGTAACGATCTCGTGGAATTTCTTAATAAATACGGGATTAATCCGTCAGACGGAAAAATCTATAAAACTACGGGAGCTATGGTTTCACAAATCCAACGGAACAAAACACAAGACAAACAATACAGGTTCATCTTGTCTGTAAAAATTGTATTTTTTTGTGTGTTTTAAGCTTTGTATTAGAATTTGAATATTATGTCAAATCTGTTCAAAAAAAATATTATTTTGACCGAAATATGATTTAAAATTTTAGAGCTGTTTAGCTACTGTAAACATAAAAAAATGGGTTTGAGGTTTTCCTATACTTTTCCCATACAGGGGCGCCATACCGTTTTAACACTTTGACGGACACACTAGCCTAGGCTTTACTTTAGGCACAGCATGCTTACTGCCTTAGTAGGCCACTCAGCAGCTTCACAGTGGTTGCACATGTGTTCTATTTTCTAATCAAAAAAGACGCCAATGCACGAATTCAAATCCCCAATTTCCTGCGTGTAGAAGGAATGTTTACTACAGAGCCGAAACTATAGAAATGTTACTTGGATGGTAAAATTTTATATATATAAAACAAATATTTGTTTAATAGCGAAGAATCTGGCAACAATTCTTTCCTGCTAGAAGAGGAAGTTGTGGAAAAGAAAACATATTTGCTCGTAAGTAAAAGAGTTCTTATCATCGATAAATGTGGTTGCCAATCGTGTGACATAAAGCAAAAGTACTTTTAATAATATTCGTAACGACATTCAATGAAAATGGGCATCAGATTTAGTATCATCAATATGTTCAGACTAATCCGACTAAATATCATCATTTGCACATCAATATTTAAAATATGGTTGTTATTACACATTTCAAAGCGAAAAGGTTTTAAAACCTAAATTTAATGACGATTGTAATTTGTTATTTAAGCCATACATTATAAAATAAATTCCCTTTTGTAATTTTTATATAATTGACTTTTTCTAAATGTTTCCAAGGAAAATTTGTTACAGTAAACGAAGGATTTTTTAACAAATTCAGCGCCATCTAGTTTGAAATACTTAATTTAATGCGATAGAATAGTGAATAAAGTTGGGATCCGAAAGCCAGCCCACTCTAAAAAGGAGCCGTGAGGGCTCATTTGCCTTATTTGTTAATATAAACTTGACAAATTATTATCACTTAAAGAGTACTAATTCATTTACACTCTATTATTGGTAATTTTGTACAAAAATAGTAAGATAAAGTTCAAAGGCCGAATTTTATTTCCAGGCTCAGGCAAAAAGTATGTTCAGGCGGGCCGGCCCGGTGATCTAATCTATATATTAACCAACATCATTATGCCAATATTAAACAAAAAAAACTGAAAAAACATTGTAAATTTAAGAAAAACACTATTTTTGGGAGAATGAAAAAATTGTTTGTACTTAATAGAACGAAGACAAGCGGATGTTAGCAAGATAAAAAAATAGGTATTAAAGTTTACCCCAAATCTTGTCCTGGGAATGGCCTGCCCGTCATGACACAGCTGGTGACCTATTACGCATAGGCTATAAAAACAAACGATTTTATCGTTGGCCGTCACCCATTCAACTCCTAATCTAAACGTTGATTAATTTGAGTGTGAAACCACTCGGTCCGTGGCCCCCAGCAAACTGCTTTCAGGCGCCTAAAAAGAATATTTCGACCAATATTTTGGTTTCAAACTCTAATTACCATATGTTTTCAGGTGCCCTTAAGCATTGATTGGGTCATTATGAACGGACCGGCCCTGTGTAGATATTGCAAATTATGTTCAAGGTCCTCTGATTTATTAGCTAGCATAATTAAAAATTGGATTAGAGTATTGAGTTATAGTGTCAATTTACGATGATGTCAACGAATCTAAGAACATTAAAGTAAAAACAGTTCAAACGAGTGTATTTCATGTTAAAAATTTATTAAAATTATGAGATGTTAAATAATTGGTTAAGTAAGTTAGTAAAGATAATTGATAAAATTCAATTATCAAAACAATAATATTATATAGCATTGTGGTCAAATAAATACAATAATGAGGTACAATATATGATTATAATTCAAAAATTGGTATAGAATATAAAAATATGGCATTCTGCCAATGGAATAGAGGCTAGAGGTGTTATAACTACCCATTCACCCTGTGTCATAAAATTTCAATCAAATTAATTTTAAATTTATTCAAATATTGATTAAAAATTCTATTGAAATAATGATTATGCCTGAAAACCAATTGAAATAATTTATAATAAATTCCATGGATCTGCATTGCCTAATTTATCAGTTTTATTGCAAGCTTTATTAAATAGTAAAAAAAAATAAAATTCAAAATTTATGTTTTTTATAGATAAATAAATAGTAATGGCTAAAACAATCTTTATTATGTATACATAACTAAAAATGATCAAAAATTTCTCTCCCTCGGGTGACAACAAAAAGAACAAACTTAATTTTAAGAGCAAACATAAGACAACTGTAACATAATAAATAGCAAATTATTGTGTAATTTTAAATTAAATTACACATATGTTTCAAAAATTGCCTATAATTTAATGCGTGTTCGTCTTTTTTTATTTTCCCCTGATAGATTGCCAATATAGTATGCTTTTTTTCATATTCTTTATAGATTAATGCTATGATTTGTTGTCCAACTCAGCTGTGGGCATGACCTCTCAATAAAAAATCTCATCGTAACTACCGTTTTCGGGGCCCGTACCACTCCCGAAAATGGAATTTATGTCGGGGAGTCGGCGGATTTTAAAGGATCCGTCTGCCCCGCATGAGTAAAGGAGGTTATGACGCCCGTCAACGAGAAGTTGATTGACTCCACCTGTCAATAGGCCGGCGGCAGGCGAAGAGGCTGCCGTCCCGGTATGGGTTACGGCGGCGAGACGGTTTGAAAAGGCTGTGCCCTTCCCCACGGTCACGTGATGCTCGTGTTCGTACGCGTAAATCGGTTGTGGAGTTCCGCTGCCGCTGTTGTAGGCGGTTATAGTAGCCGTGGCACCGCCTTTACAAGCTACGGGTAGGGACCATATCTAGATTCAAAAAACGAAAAAAAATAAACGTGTTATATAGGATTTTCTTCCAAATCTCTCGAGGGGATGGCTCAAGCTCAGCAATAATGAGTGACACAATAAAGCTTACATGTGCCTAAGGTTGTCTTTAATAAGTTCATGTTTATCAACAAAAAAATTAAGAGGTGGTATAAAACAATTTTGAAATGGTGTCTTAAGGCAATTTGGTAAGCCTGTATACGCAAATCGGCAATAAATTATGACAAATTTTATGTGATTGCGTTAAAATTTTATTTGGTAATAAAAAAAAAGATTAAACGAGTTTCTCATTTAATCTAAATATAATTTCTAAAAAATTGTATTTATTGTTAAATTTTTATTATAAAATTCATAAATGAGATTTTGCCTTTAAAAAATTCCAAAATATTATAATTAACACCTTTTAAATAATTTAAAAATTAACCTTAATATTGCCATTGGATGACCCAGTTGCGAGAAAACTACCAGCGGTATCGTCTATACTCAAACACCTCAAATTGGCGTCAAAACCGGAAAATGAGTTTAGTATTTTGTTAGGAGATCTATAAATATAATTATAGGTCAAATTAAAAAAATATGTATATTGAACAATAAATGCATGCAACAATTGTAAATTGGACATGAATTTTAACAAATACAATACCGTATATCGAGTAAAACGATACGACCCTTTTTAGTAGTTAGGACAATCACGTTGGGCGCAAATGATCCTCCAAATTCAAGGGCAGTGATAACAGATGGTGACCCTTGATTTGAGGATGGAGGGTTAGTGTTATTTGTGGCACTTACAGCGTCATCGGTTATGTTCAAAGCTGTGAACGTAAACGAGAGGTGTTAATTTAAAAAATTAATTTTAATTACTAAATATGGCAAGCATGTAATGTGAAAATATTAAAAAGCTTTTTTTTTAACAAAACGGCACTTACAATCAAGCCAAATATAGCCGTACTATTTAAAACTTTTTTAGTAAGGGCCAAAAAATAAGCAAACATTGGACGCAGGAAGTTCGTTCGGGTAGCAGCGTGTCGAAAATGCATAGATTGTTGGGCTGTGCATCACCGGTGGAGAAGCCAGCTGTTGCTATGAGTGTGCAAGAGCCTAAGAATGTAAAATCGGACCCCAATTTGTTGTGACATTGAGTGTTCTAAATACAAAAATTTGGTTTATGCACATAAAATGCTTTTTCTAGAATAAAAAATTTTGACAAAAATAAAAATTTTTAAAATTTTACGAATATAAAAACTCAATTTGCACTGCCCTAATACAAAATTAATTAATGGATTTAGAAATGAGCAATTTATTTATTAACAACATAACTAATGATGTAGGTTACCCAGTATGAATGGTCGGAATGTATGTAGGCTTCAAGGTTTGAATTAAATAACATAACGTGCCCGTCTATATACATGACGCCCATCTAGTGAAACATTGGATTATTAAAAATTAGATCTTTTATACAAATTATTGGATGACATTGTAATAATCCAAATAATTAGAAAACATCCATTTATTTATTCCTTATGTAATTTCGGATAAATTACCTTTGAACCCTGAGGACTATATCTAACGTTAACAGGCCGGTAAGCTGAAGTTGCATTAAGTGTTTGAGAGCTGCCACTATTGGATGTGCCAGTTAACTTGGCAAGGCATTCCATTTCGCCCCACTTCCAAACCTTGACCGATCCGTCCAGAGCTCCAGTTATATCTTAAAAGTTTTTTTTGAAAATAAAGCAATAAACATATTTTAATATAATTAAATATCATTAGAAGTGGCTATGTCTCTTTTTTGAGCTTGCAAAGTGTCATTTTATTGTAACATGGAATTAAAAAAAAAATACTGTCCATGTTTAATTTATTAGCATCAATCTGAATAACAAAAAATAGCTTACAAAAATCTTGCAGTGGGTGAGAGGCCATTTTCCGTATACCGACATCGGGCCGTTTTAAAATCTGAATATTTAAAAATTATTTATATATGCATTTTTGAAAAAATATTAACAACTAACAACTAATTTGATTTCAGATCTAAACAAGGTCGTTAAAATTACTGATTGTATGAGTGGGATGTAGGATGATTCGGTGGCTTGTTTTGCAACGTTGAGACTAGGACTTTTCAAATCGTATGGGGTCGATGGTACAATCATGTAATCAGCTTCTGGTTTTGTAGCTCTATATTTATAATATCAAAAATTGTCAAAATGAGATTAAGGGTTGAAAAAAACAAAAACCGCTTATTTTTAATAAATTTATTTAAAAATTTAAGCCATTTACGATTTGAAGGCGTTGTCGAAATGACTGGGATGTTTTGCCCAAGTGGGCCGCGAAAGGGCTTGATGTATATCAAGTTCTTGTATTCCGTTCCTATCGTTTGCTAGTACGAGTAAGTCCTTTCTGGGGTAGTAGTAATATTCTTCGGCTGATCCAAAAAATTCACCTGGTGGGTAAGGTAGAATATAAATTTTGAATATTAATCATGAAGATGATAAAATAAATATTGATATTTGAGCCTCCGTAATGTAGTTAAAAAAGTAACCTACTTAAGAATAGAAAATTAAGGTAAATAATGATATTTAGTTACCTGTATCAGCCTCACCTCCGTGTTTGGCAGCATGATGCCCGTTCGAAACAACGCCTTGATTGTTGTGGTAATGGTTAAAATACTGGTCGGGATTGAAATCAAATACATTTTTAGAACGCAAAGCGAAACAATGCATTGAACCGGCCTCGGGGCCGTGAGATCTAATTTGAGGTAAATTTTTTTTGAGAAATTAAAGATATTTTTGTTATGATATTAACTTATATGGAAAATATTAAGATCGAGATGGAAAATAAGACAACTAATAAAATATTTAATCTAATGGTTAAAAAAATACTGCTTTTCGGCTTTGGGAATGGTCAAATTGAGTAAAATGCGAGATTGTTCGTTGGGTGTAAGCGCTGTGGAAGAATTATTAGGTGTCATTTGTTGCTGTTGTTCAAAAACGGAAAGCGGTTTGAGAGAACTCTTTCGACGTAATAAATTACCTGAGGCAAAAAATTATGTTGAATAATAAATAAGATTTTCGACATTTATAAAACAAGCCGGGTCTATAAATAACTGCAAAAATGCTAAGTAAATATTATAAATGTGAACGCAAACAATAAAAAAATATTTAACAGCAATTTAAAAAAAGAATGGAAAAGAGACGAAGATAAGGCATAAAAGGCTTAATCCCTCCCAAACAATTATAACTATATTAAATTGTATATAGGTGATAATTAAGACGGAAATATTAAAAAATGATTTAAAACTGAGGTTAAAATAAATTTTTGTTAAAATACTAGTAATATTTCATTATGTAGTCAGCCCAAAAAATTGTCACTTTTGACATTATTACGGTTTTTTCTAGCTTTGAACCCGTTGAAAAATTAGGATACAAAAAACAATTTAAAAATGAAATATAACACAGGTTAACAAAATTCAATCATTGAGGTTTATGATTTTAATATTAATGATTGACATGATGGTCATAACTTATATCCATTATTTCTTAAGTTTTTTAAATCATAATCTCCGGCCGACCAGATCGGTGATAAAATAAAAAATGATGGCCAAGTTAAGCAAAATAAAAGGTTTCTGCGACCTCGAAAATCATTAAAAAAAATAAAAGATGTGTCTTTATATTAAAACCATCTGTAACTTTTATTTTTCATATGAAATAATAAGAAATAAATTTTTTTAGTAAATCAAGGTCTTATATATATTCAAAAACAATTTTTTTTCATAATTCTTTTATTTTAAAATCTTTTTTGGTATTCAACATTTTTTTTAAAAATGTTTAATGTTTAGAGCTGGCTTACAGAGTTTGATTAAAATATGGTAAGCGGATTTAAGAACTCCTAAACGGCAGTTCAGGTTTCTGAATTAAGCTCTTATATCGCTATTTGTCGAGCTGTGTAACATAAAATTTTTTTGTTTACCTGATTAAATATTTTGATGATGTATATATGATATTAATATTAAAATACCTTTGGACGAAGTCTTAGTGAGAGGACCTCCAGAAACTTCAAGATCGTGGTATGAAGTTGGATGAGATGCCTAGAATTACGGAATAAGACAGGTTACCATACCAACGATCATATAAAATTACAAAATTTAAAAAAAAATCGATCAGATTTAAATAACTCTTCGTTTTACTTTTTTTACCAGCCGTTTTAGCCTGCTGTTACCAACACAACCTTTTTTTTACAAAATTAGCAAATAAAACTGTCTTTTTAAACAAAGATAATAGTAATGTATCTGGCTCAATACTCAAAAAAAAATTATTTTATAGTATTTTTGTAAATTAACATTTTTAAGCCATCTTAATGAAATGGTAAATACTTTACCATCTAAAAGCTGTAAGGCAAAACATATTTTATAATATAAATTTAGCCAAAAAACTCAATTTATTTATATTTTTTAAAAAGAGGGCCCAAAACGTCAATTTTGCATTTATTCGAATTGTGGTTTATCACAGGTTAACACTAGACTTAAGAAAACGGTAAAAACAAGAACAATTTCAATCATACTTGCTATCTTATTTAAACCCATATGTTAAATTCTACTTGCCCATCGTTAAAGTTTTAAAAATTAAGTATTTTTAAAAGTAATGTTATTCAAAAAGAAACTTTATCGTCCGATGCCTGCTGCTGTTGCATCATATGTTGATATTTGAGCCGTTCAAGGAATATGAAACGAACAAATAAATCGTGTGTTCGACCATCTCTTACCAACCGTAACCACAAACGTTTAATTGGAAGCACAGAACGAGATTCAGATCTTTATAAGGGCATAAAAATTAAATTTAGTTATAATGGAAACCCAACAAGTAAGTCACAAATGTGAAGATAGCTAAACAAATTAATGAATATCAATACCAATTAAATTTGATTAAATACAAAGTCGCTTGCAATAGAGTAATTGGCAAAAATCAAAATAAAACAGTGCAAATATATATTAATTTTACAAAGATTTTTTTTATGCCATCACACTTAACTTTAAATATAAGTTTTGCATTCAAGCTTATATCGTTAATTAACCAATCTAATTAAAATAGAAATTATATTATCTATAAAAAGTTTGAGTTCAAATTAGGTTGTTAAAAATTTTATTTACCAGTCTTAAAGTCGTGACCTGATGTTTGGCGTTTTTGTGAAATATTTATGTAAGATACAGAATAATTAATTGGGGCGTGAACAACCGAAGAAGAAAGTATAATTCGATATAAGAATATTCATAATTTAAAATTTAATTTAATTCGAATTAAGCGATCTAATATAAATATCGTAAGCTTACGAGCTTAGTGTCAACCTAAAAACAATAATTTTCGTGGAGTCAAGCAAGGCAAGGTAATTATAAAATTGTTAAGTCACGATCATACTTAAAAGGGGTATGGTTTGAGCTAAGTAAGATTTTGTATTTGGCCAGGAGGGAACGGGCCGGGCCGGCCAAGTGAGAAGCTTCCTTGTAGTGCTTGCTACTCGATTTCTTAACGAACCGTATGTGGTGCGAAGGTTTACGAATCCCAGGAGCCGCGTGTTGCTGGTCGTGTTCGAGGTCATCGGAAGAGGCGGAAAGCCCTATGTGGTCATTTTTATGGCTCAAAATTCCAGCCCCTCCAAAATTAAAGAGTTTGGTTCGGAGCTCGTGAGGTGCTTTGTCCCCATCGTCACCCTTAGAGCCGCTAACTCCCGTTGTATCACCCGAGGCGGTGGGATGATCAGTCGCAGAGGGTGGGGGATGTGTATCAACGTCAACGTCTTGTGCATTGATCAATGCCCTAAATGCGTGTAAAAATTGTACATTTTAGTGGTATATTAGAAAGGTGTAAAATGCGACGTTGAACGGCTACAAAATTTGTAACCTATCATAAATTTTTTTCACTTAAAATTTCAAAAAAGCGTTTTTCAGGGCTAAGATGTTAATTTTGAATGCAGTGAATAACAATCTTGTGTGTGTTACTAAATCAAAACTGGCGAAATATATCCAAATATGATTCGCCTAGCAGCAATAAAATCAAAAAAAGAGTTATAACCTCGGATCGAAAGGAGCATTGCCTGGTTCAGCAAGTTGCTTTTCAAAAAAAGTGTGAAGTTGTTTGGCCAGCCCCTTTTCCCATTTTTCAAGCAGGCAAAGGTAACTGTGGATTCGGGGGTTAGCACCTATGATGTGACCCAAATGAGGGGATCCGCTGCCACCTGCCTCCATGCCAATTAAGTTATTGGTTACGCCACTCACGTCGGCTTGCGGATTAATATCGCTGAACGGATAAACAATTTATTTAATATTGGCATAAAATTTAATAAACTATTACAAACACATAGAATAACATAACGCTCAATGAATTTATAAAATGAACTATCTTCTTTTTTTTAAATATATAGGCTTAATAAATATTATTTAATACAAAAAAAAATTATTGTAAATCAACCTAGAATTTGGAATGGAATCCATGGAAAGTAGGACATCGCATAAAAAGGTCCCAACTTCGATCATAACTGCACGAACGCACGCAAGACGTATTAAGGTCCAGGCAAAGCTGTTGGGGTCACGATGCTGGTTTCCTAATAAAAATTAATATATAAATAAAAATTTTTTTTTATGAAATTTTGTGCTTGACAATAACATCATTGGTATTTTATTTATTGTAGGTAATATAGCTAAATACAGAACTCACGTTGTTTAATGCCTAAAAATTACAAAAAATTTAATTTGAATAGAAATATTCTTAATATTGTTTGAATATAAATTTAAAAGGATAGTAAATTACTTTCGCGTTCAATAGACATGTCGTCTTCGTCGGTATCAGATGAGGTTACAGATTCATCATCGTCAATTGATTCATCAGATTCGTAATCTAAAACATCGAGAGGCAAGCTATCGTTCTCAATGGGCTATTTTAGCAACAAATATTTAAAGTAAGTTATAAAACGTATAATAATTAAGAGATTTTAAGTGAGACTCTAGCCTCTAAACGGATGGGGTTCAAAATATTAGCTTTTATATTTCCTATAAAATATTATAGAAAGAAAATTTAGCCTGGAATGCTAAGATTAAGCCCACAAATCTAATATTAACAATAATGGCTATCAAAAATTAAAACATACTGTGTAATTATACCTTTTGAAAAATACGTGCAAATATAGGTTTCGTGGGTGGTACAAATAATTTTGCCTTTTTGGGCATGTTTGTTGGTCTAGGTGGAGGTGGACGTTCAGCTCGAGCATCTAAATTTAATCAATATTAATTATTTTTTTAATAAAATTGCCTGATGTAAAATACTGTACAGATTATATACTCTTTATGCATTATATAAAATGCTACACCAATATATATCTCAATACTTCGTAACTTTATTCAAAAAATGTTACATCTAATTTTATTACACACAATATATTTTATACCAAAATTGATGATTCGTAATATAGGAGAATAATATTTTGCGCATTATGTATTTTGACAAAATTAACAAAAATTATTGCTAAAAATATGTTTTTGGATAAAATTGTCTTCAAAATTCTCTTTCAATTAGTACAAAACTATTTAAATTAGTTATTAAACTTATTTATGGTAATTTCTGATGAAAAAATATTTTTTTTAACAATCTAATTGATAATTTTTATTTTTCAGCAAAATAAAATTGCTTATAATAATTTATGCATTTTTAACAAAAAAATTAATCTTGTTACAAATTTAAGAGCAATTGGTGTAAAAACCACACCTTTTGCCCTAAAAACGTCGGTTTGACCATATAGCCAAAAACGACAAACGAGTTTGATAAATAGGACATAAATTTAAAATATTAAAATGAGGTTTTACTTTGTTATGTAATATTTTTTGTCGATATGTAATAAATATTTGGCCATCATTATCGATAATAACGATTAAACTTTTACAATTTGGGCACCCCAATGATTCCCGATTAACTAGTTTTGTGCATATTTTTCTATAAACAGCAAAATGAAAGAAGAGTTGGTTACCCTCTTCTCCCTCCCCTAAACTTGTAATTTTCGGTCGTGGGACATTTTTGTTGGTAGGGGCGGCATTGGTAGAAGTTGCATTCATCATGAGGAAGGCATCGACGCAATACCCAAAACTTTGGCGCCAAAGGGAGCGGTCAAGTTTGAGGCACGTGATACGGTACAATAAGAAGGCATCGTAAGTTGATAGGGCAGTAAGGAAACACGAAGCGTGGATGGCGAGCAAGCATTCAGCCAAAAAGATTCGTAAATCGCGCCAACAATAGTCCGGAGTTAGACCTGTGTACAGTTAATTAAAAATGTCGAAAACAACGCCTGAATCTATACTATTTGATTTTTTAATCCAACAACTTTTAAATTAAATTGATGCTAATGATTTCAGTTATTTTGTATAGTAAAACGAGATTAAAATATTTAAAATTTATTTAATTTTTTAAGTTTAGATTGAATTTGTGCGCAATATTTTTAATCTATAAATTTTAAGAATTTAAAATCTTACAAAAAGAATTGCTTAGACGGTCATAATTAATAAAGATAGTCAAAACTATAAATTATCTGTTACTTTCAAATAAAAAAATTCTAAAAAAAAAATTGCCACTCTTACATGGCCAATTAGGAGTTTCAATGTCGTCAAATTGCTCGGCTCGAGAAACATTTTGAAGGTCGACAATGATTTCACCATGTGTCCCATCGTTCGCCAATAGAGGATTTTCCGTTTTTACAACATTAAATAGATTTCCCGAATCGGCTAACAAAAAATAAAGAATGATTAGATGAAATGTCAAAAATTTGTTCGAAATAAAGTTTTAAAAGGGAAATTATACATATTTTAGTCAGTTTTTACTTCTTTTATTACTAAAAAAATATATTTGGTACCAGTCAATAAAGAGATAAAAAGATTTGATTTTTGAATTCCTTAATCTTAAAAACTGTTAACAATTTTTTTATAACCAGACATCAGATATTGGCAGTAACACTCAAAACCAAAATTAATTTTTAAACTCCTTTTTAATTTTATTGGCATCCAGATTTTGAGATATTTGCTGTCAAAAATCGATTTGACTTTTTAAGGTTAGAATCTCGGAAAATGGAAAGGGTAAAAATATATTTTTTATAGGCTGCCGTGTTGCCCATTATAAAAAGATGTGTAAATTTTTTTTATATTTATTACCATTTACCTTTATTAAAGCCCTTTTATGTGGCGCCAAGATTTTTTGAATCCCCCAAAAAACCATGATTCATTTTATTTATTTTGGCGCAAAAAAATACATCATACGTCAAAGATAAAAATGCGCATCATGATTTTTAAATTTATAAATTACAGCTCATAATATTTCTATCAAAACCAATTTTATATTTTAAAATTTTTATATTAGTGGGCAAAAATAATTAAATTAGACTTTAAATTAATTTAAAAATTAGATTAGCCCGCATTAAAGGATAAAGGTTGCATTTATAAGTAAAAAAAGTTTAAATCATAACCTTTTCGTTATTAGGTCAAAATAAGGCTTATTTAAGAAAGTCAAAGTTTTTGTATTATTTCGTTATCAATTTTTTTTGTTAAAAAGGCAGCGATACCGAGATCTCCTACCCCCGATCGCAGATTAATATAAGTTAAAAGTCTCGAGGACGCCAATAAAGTCACTTTGCCACCCTTGTGATTAAATGTTTAAAATAAGATAAAATTTAGAAAAAAACGGAAATAAGATTAGAGAGAAGAACGGATAGTAGTCTTGATCTGAATGATTACCTACAATTAAATAATCTTGGACCTGCGTAAAGTAACCAGATTTAATTATTACTTCTATTTTTATTATCGGGTAAGCTTGAGGCAGTCGCTTGATAGTATTTCCACCAGAAATTGAGTATAACATCAAATTCCATGTTACAGATGGAGTCCAGCCTTTCAGGTGAAACGTAAAGTGTGGTGTTGTAATGGTTTGGATTACTGGCTATATCGCTGCTATAATTAGGTTTGCGCGAACTTCGTCTGAATGCAAGGGGTTTCAAATTACCCACCGATTTTCGGACTAAAAGTTCAAAATTAACAAAACAGCTAGAGCATTATTTCAAAAATCGTTTTATAACAAATTATTTTGAATTTTATATATTGTAAGGTATCAAGTAATATATACCAGTATCCACAATATCGTCTTGCACATCCAGATCGGATTTACGAGTAGCTTGAGCACCTCGAACTTGTAAATAAGTGTTATGTTATAATAATTTAATACGGTAAATAAATAAAAAATTAATGTGTTTAATTTATAAATCCAAGAAGAGGACAAACTAAACCAAATTATTGGAAATTTTTAATACTTAAATAATGATTTTAATTAATCTAAAATAAAAATAATTTTTTTTAAATTATGTATAACTCACGTGACAATAATAACACAGCTCGACAAATTTTTGAGAGTTAGAGTTAACCTTAGACACCAGACGTGCCATATTTAGGGATTTTTGATTATCGTTTTTACAAACAAACTTTGAAAGCCAGCTATAAACATTAAATTTTTTTTTAAAATTATTAAAATAAATAATATATTTAAAACAGCTATTGTTAAACTCAACCCTCATAGTAATTTTATTTCACAACCGATAAAACATTGTGTCTTATTTAGGTGGAGATGCCATAATTTCTGTATAACCTAAATGTTGATTAAGAAATACTTAAAAATTTGTATCTCATTATTTGAGATTAAAACTAGAGGTTACAGGTGATTTCAATTTAAAAAAAATTTTTTTACTACAGGTAATTACGAGGTCGCCAAAATAGTCAATTTTGGCCATTTTTTAATTGTTATCTGGCAAATTAGAAGAGTTACAAGCAAATTTTAGAAAAAGCAATATAAAAGATAAGGCCAATCATATAGATTATTTTGATGAGGTGTCATAATTTTTAGTGATTAAGCATTGATTTGTCGACATGTTTAATGGTGTTGATGACAGCCACAATATAAATATTAACATTAATAAATACTACAACTAAAATAACAAGCTTTGCAAAAATAATAAAATAAAAACTTTAGCATTCAGAAATTGGGGCGCATAATTTATGGCTGTAAGAGTCAAATGCAAAGCGTATGCCAAATTTTAATTAAGTTAGGAGGCAAACCCAATATTTAATTTTTATCCATTTTTTCCCCCATTACCTCTTCACGCTATGACCCTGCATCAAAATAATTCTACCTTTATCATCCTTAAAGGTGGAAGGAGTCTCGGACGAGGCTCGTAACTTATCGAGCGATTGGGGTAACGGGTTTAAGGGCGTGAGTAGTTGGTAGATGCAAAGTGAAAGGGAATGGCTAGCGTCTTGCGTGGCAAGTAAACGATTCCAATCGAATTCGGGGAGTGTCGATGTCGCAGTGTGGCCAATTGCTCCCGACATATTTTTATCTGTAGCCGGTATCAGTGGGGCATTGAGGTGCGAAGCTACGCTCGCCGAAGAGTGCATGTGGTAATCGGAGGGACTGCTACCCAATGCCAGATTATCGTGAGGTCCCGGAGGCACGTCGCTGTAGGTACCGAAGCTATAATACAGTAAACCAAACAACTAAATATTTGTTCAAACAAGACAATGTATAATATTTTTTGCATATAAAATCAACTTGGTTATTTGAATAACAAGAGTTTCTAGAATAGCTCTAACTACTTGGCGTTAATTACCACAATGCCCGTAAAAAGTGTCCATACTGGCTTTCGATTTCTAGTAACTTATATATTACTAGTTGATAAAAATAGTAAAGAAAATGTCAGCCACTCAGATTGTTGACTGTAACGTTACTCCAACTTAATGACGCAATTTTCAAGACAAAATATTACAAATTTACAAACCCCATATCCAGCACCGCAATCATAACGTCCCTACAACTGTCCCGCAGAATAGTTATCGGACATTCGTCGATCAGCAGTTTAGAGGTGTCATCTTCTTCTGTCTGGGGTATATAATCGGGCGAATTCAATAGGTGTTCGGGGTAGGAGCAAGCCGGATTGAGTGAGTAAAACTCACGGATGAGGTAAGGAAGCTCATTAATCATCACGGTCCCTGCTTCGAGGGGTATGTACGTCGCTAGCTCACCCAAGTGATCGAAGTTGGTTATCATGGCCAGGAGCATTGCGAGTTCGAGCTTGGCGTACGCCAAAATACCAACCGGTTTGTGGAGACAAAGGAATGCAAACAAAGTCCGTAAAATATTTTTATGCGCCATCAGCCAACTTGATTGCTGATGCTGTAAGGTTGTTTGATCGGCTGCGTTAAGATGAGTAACTTGGTGACGCATCACACAAAAAGTGGTTAGGGAATCAATTTCTTTCTCCAACCAAATGTAAAAACGGAGCCATACGCGCGATGACCGCTCCCCGGTTCGATCAATCCTCCTGAGTAGGCGTCGGGTAACTAAAATGTGTTTAATAATGTAATTGTAAAATTGTAATCATATTTTTCCATTCAATATTAAAATGTACTGTACAGGAATATCAAATTAAAAAAATAAGTAACTAAAACAAAATAACCAGCTTATCAATTAGTCAGTTTTATCATTTTTCCCTGGTATATTTACAAATTGAGAAAATGACAAAAGTGAAGTTTTTTTACGACCTACTCAAAAACTAAACAATTTTTAAAAATTGTCTACCTAACGAAGCTAAAGTATGGTTAAGCCTATGAGTTTCATAGATTGTATGGCGTCACAGCTTATAGTAAAGATTCAATTTAAGTTTTTTTATTCTCGTTTGTAATTTTAATAAAAGTCAGGCTATAACACAAATTTATCTAAGAAGCACAATTTTAGGTAATTAGTAGTTTTAATTGCTTACAAGTGCTGGATTAAGTTAAACTTTAATGTTATATGTTATAAATGTTTTAAACTTGATATTAAAACCTTTATATCTCGGGTCTTGTCGAAAGGGGTCTCGGCGTTTATTGCTGTCGCCTAGTTTGTGTTTAGGTGGTAAACGAGACTGCCGTTCAAAATGACCGACTGGCGCTTCATCACGAGACTCAATTCCCGAGGTGTCTGATTCAACGGCATTATCATCATCATCGTCAATGGTGTGTTTATTAGAGGTTTGATTAGTAGCCTCATTATCCCCGTCGTCCTGGGATGAATTAGAAGAATCCTGATCGTCGTCGGACGAGAGATCTATATCATCGGCCTCGCAAAATGCCGTATTCCCGAACGTTGTTATGAGCTCGTGAGTCATAATTTTGAGGCACGCGCACCACTTGAGTTGCCGGAGAATTGAATCATTTTCGTCAGCTGATAAGGAAAAAAAAGAAAGTTGTAAATTAAAATGGTAATTTTATTTTGGTAAAATTGAGAAAAACATGAAAAAAAAACATTTATTTAAGCCTTTAAATAATAAATTTGCTAATGTAAAAAAGGTTAAAATAGATAATAGCATATTCTTAAAGGTTTATATTTATATCTATATAATCCATCGCAAAATCATCATATATAAAAAATAACAATTTTTACTTTTTTATAGATAAATGCACATTAAATTACTACTATAATTTTTATTTCTTCAATTTATAGAGACATGTTATAATAATGTATCTTGTTATTTAAACCAATTATCTTGGCGGCTGTGGTTTCGGAGTCGGATAAATCTTTGATTGATTTAGTTGTGAGTCGGTTCAAGATATCGAGGGCGAGAATCGGACAACCGATTTTGATGTAGGTGTACGCGCATGCAAAATATAAGTGTCTTTCCTGAGGGGTAAGTGCATCTTGTTTGTTTTCTAGAGTCATAATGGGAAATAAAGTATTTAAAAGTATGTTGGGACATTGTAAGGTCTATAAAAAAAATTATATTATTAAAATCTAAATTACAAAAATGATAGAGTCGATGTTTAAAGCTTTGTAAGATTAAAACGGCAACCTTTAATTTCTAATTATAAACAAAAAAAAGAAAAAAATTTGTAATATGCGGCGCCTTTACTATGGTGTAAGAAAAAATGTTATCTATAGAAATTGCACAAAATACAAATATATCAGAAAAGATCAAACAATTTATTATAGTTTGCCAATTGGTAAAAAAATGAAGCATTAATAATGGGGACATTTGGTAGCCATTTAACATTAATTTTAAAGGGGGAGAGTCTGAAGGCTTGTTGTAGAATTAATTTATAAAAGATATTAATGATAGCATTTGCATGAAACAATACTTTCACTATGTAAATAAAATTATAAACATAGCAGATAAAATATAGCTTAATTCGTAAATTTACTTCTTTAACAGAGTGTGCAAAATAAATAACTTATTCTAATAATTTTTGGCAAATTATACAGTTATGTGCAAGTTAAAAACAAATTAATAATTAAATGTGTATTCAGGATTGGCCAGACAAGAAATTTTCTTTATAATCACGTTAAAAAACTATTTCTAAACATTTTATCTTGAGTAAGGGAGTCTAAAAAAAGTTCGATTATTATTCTGACGCCCTAAACGATACACTACAGGCGGAAGAAATTTTAGAGTCAATGCGAAAATAAACAAACTATTCCCAGTCAATCATCAGATAAGCATGACTAAATAATATATATTTTTTTTACAAAATTTAATCAAAAATAGATTGGTAATCCGATGTTCTGAAAGTTGTAAAATAAATCAAAGAATATTCCTTCGGCTTAAGTTACATTGCTGAGGCTAACAATTATACTCAAGATATCTAACGATTATACCTAAAACATGGCGTTTGAGGTATTGGTAATAGTTGAAGATGGAAGTTATATCGAACATCCGATCCATGCTTAGGAAAAAAGATGAAGGCGGTTCACGGGTTTCAGTTATACTGCTCATACGCCTACGTGTCCAGCCAGACGCAAATGAAGGTGGAACAAACTTCTCGGCATCATCTGCAATGAAATAAGATAAAAAATATAATATTTTCACTGTATTTTTAACAATTTGATAATCTTCAATTAAATAATAGTTATCCTCTTATAAACTTATAATTTTAGGTATGATTTCTATTTTATTTCAAATAATAAAATATCGGTAACCTAATTTTTTCTTAAAATTTGTGTGATGCTCTTCAGTGTCGTCACGCTCGATTTCAGGTCCAAAGGATACAAAAGAACGCCTGCAAAGGAATGATAAAGCATTTATACACACAAGAATCCAAAAGCAATATTAGATTTGGGAATAAAATTTGCAAAAATATCAAATATTAAAAAAACAAGCAAATTACTTTCTTGGCTCGGAGGGATGCATAGCACCAAGTTTAGATTTGTTGGCGGCATTTTCGGCTTCTACGGTAGTGTCATGTGACGACGAAGAAACGGACGTTACATTCTTGGGTTCTTCGCTTTCATCGCTGAGCCAGACCTTGTTTATGTGTGCCAATTTATCCTTAGGTCTAATGGAAGCCTTGGGTTGCTGATCGGGGAAGGATAAAGGGCCAAAAGAGCCGGAATCCATACTGTTTTGAATTGAACCTTTCTTTTTGAGGTATTTAGGCGGTGCTAGGGTGTCCAAAAATACCTGTCAAAAATATGAAACAGAAAAAAAAGAGAATAAATGCACATTTTGTTATGATTATAACGCAGGTAATAAAACAAAAACTATAAAAAACGATTGCTTTTAGAGGGAAAAAGAGCCTGTAAAAACACATACTTTTAGTGCAAGTTCCTTGTATCCCAACATGCTAAAGCACATACTGAGAATGAATGGGTCTCCTTTCCGCAAATTGCATTCACTGAAAGCGTGAGGTGGTATGTCACGGAGAATTAGCGTGCTTGGGTCGTTGTTAGGTGGCTGTACAATCTTTCGGCCCTCTTCACGACTTAGGTAAAGTTGTTGGCTGTATCCAAAAATTAATTATTAATTTAAAATATACATTTCTAAAACACATTGATAAGAGTTGTTAAAAAAATTATAAAGTTATCTTACAAAAGAGGATCGGATGCAAGCAGAATACGAATGAATTCTGCTTCACATTGTCCGGATTGATAGCCGGTTTCGCTTTTTGAATCGGTAATTTTTGAGTCAGATTTCTAAAAACAAAAATATACACATCCAAAAACATGACAAATAAATTTGACGAAATAGTCATAAAAGATCAAATAAATTGATTTTACTTAATAAACGAAGGGTAATTTTAGTAACACGTGTAACAGAAAATAGAAATATATAAAAAAGAGATGCAAAAGATGTTAAAAATCATTCCATTTCCTAACCCAAATTGTAATTTGTATTTTGTGAAGTAGCACTGACCTTGCTAGATGATTTTTGAGACGTAGTTATTGCATTTTGGGAATCATTCTGATCCGCAGCCGGGCTGGCACCACCACCAGGTTTACGTCCAAACCCGATCAATGATCCAGGAGCTTTACGTTGCTCAACTTTCGGCCCGTCCTTGGAGGTAGATTCGGAAACTCCTAAATATAATAATATGAGTAATTATATTCAAGAACCTAGACTTTTCCAATTGAGTGTCAATGATATAAAATTTACTATATAATTTTTTAAAGCAGGCTATGAAATACCATCAAAAAGTGTTTTATAACCTGTAATATTTATCTTTAAAAATAATTAAATTAAAATATACCTCCATCAAAACTGCCCATTTTTTTGATTATTGCAGCTTTTTGAGATTCCTCGTCTGTTATATACAGCTTGCAGATAACGAGCGCAAGTTGGATATCTCGTAAATTTTTCAAACACACCTGATGAAATGAAATAATAGGATAATTTCACGATAGTCACTAGGATTGGATATAAAAAAAATAATATTAACTTTTTATCAAATCTATTTCCCATTTAAAATATTTCAATGCATGGTTTTTTAAATCACGTTTCAAAGTTTTTTTAAATGTCCATATTTGAATAAAGGTTTGGCGACAAAGCTGCTAAATGGCAAATTTTGTATTTCAAAATATAAATATTATCTGCATTTTAAAGTTAAGGTTATATCAAAAATAATTTTTTTTTAATATTTAGTTTTTTAGTCATTGCTCTTCTTTTAGTTTTTTAATATTTTTAGCAGGTTAAAATTAGAATAGCAAAAACACAATACTATAAAATAGTTAATTTATATATAACTAGTTAATCTGAATTATTTAAAAATATTTCCAGCCTGTCAAATTTACAACATTTAAAGCACAGGCAATTTAGCGTAAGTAAAATTATTGGTTTTATAAAAATTTTAAAGCATATTTGTAGCATCATGGTGAACATTTTGCGTAAGTTTTTCCGGCATTCTATATTAATGCTTAGGTGGGTCAGAAAAAAGGTTAAAAACTCTTTCTTTTAATTAAATCAGGTATATTTTGGTACAGATGATAATATCTGAAAATTGCAATGATTTATTAACTACCTCACCTTTGTTTATAAAGTTATGCGTATATGGCTTAAGAATAAAGGTCTAATTAGCATGATAAACCTGAATGGCATCCACCAAACTATGTGATAGCAAGAAAAAGGCAACAGCAAGGCGAAATTTATGTTTTCCCAATAAGACAAAGGCATTTTTGGCGGCGGCTCTACGCGCCTTTTCGTCCGAATCAAAATCTTGCCTGAAGAATTCGTACATTTTATTATCCTGGACCGACCTATAAAACACATGAATGTCAACAAAATCGCTTATTTATGAAAAGAAAATTTATCCAAGAATTAATAGTCAAAGTGAAAATAACGATTTTTCAAAAAATTTCCAAACTTTAATTTTACTGCCTTGGATTGATTTAAAATAAAAAAAATTTTTGAATTCAAATTTTTTTTTATAGGATGATTAAAAGGTAATTTAGTTTATTTAAGATTTAAGAATTTCAATATATTGAAATTACTTAAATAAGCCCTGTAAGATAGTTTTCTTTCGTAATATTATGTAAAATATGGCGGCGTCAAGTGGCTGTCGGGTAATCTGAAAAGTTGCCCGGGCAATTTTTTCAACTAAATTGCGTAAAACGGTTTTATCTCTCAACCACCAGCCACATCCAAATTTACGAAATTCGATCCAACTGTACTTTTCTTTCTAAAAAATAAAATATAAACTAACATTTCATAAAAAAATGTATCCACATAAATATAAATTTAAATTACCTGAAAGGTAGGAATGTTTTTTAAACATGAATCCTGATGCTTGGAATGAAAGGCCCAAGCAAAAGCAGATGATTTCATCAACTTTTTATCGGCAATAATCCAATTTCCTTCATCCAGCCTAAAGACAAAAAATTGTAAAGTCAAAAACATGAGCGAAAATTATATAATATTACAATATAATTCTAATAAATTGTTATATTAATAGGAAAACGCTCATTAATTAGTTTATTTTAATTTCTATAAACTCAAAAAATTACAGATCGGCAGGTTTTGTTGTCGATTGAATTTGTAGATTCATGTAATTAAATTGACGCATAGCTAGGCAATATCTTAAACCAGGTCCGTCTAATTTTTCGGGTATACTAAATACAAACAATATTAATATTAAAACACGCTTTTTATAAAATTCCTAAAATGATATTGCAATTAAATCTAAAATCAACATTAAAAATAAATAACTTTTCTACCAATGTAATAAAACTAACGATTATAAAAGAATAAAATCTCTAAGTACTGGTATTTATACCCCTTAGCCAAATCTCGGATATTCCCGTGTTCAACTTCAGTGGGCGATTGAATAGGAGCATCCAGATTGTTATTATTGAGGTCAGGGCCGACATCAATTTCATCAATGTTCGTGTGCGTTCCAAACACTTCCCCTCCTTCATCGTCTACCTTTTTAGATGTTTGATTAGCAGTTCCCCCACCAGTCGAGGATGATTGGTTGATACCTGCCTCTTTAGCCAAGATCCAGGCGACAGTGTCAGCCAGTGCAAGGAGCTGCATCTGCTCGCGTGCATTGATCTCGGGCAGGGAGATACGTGAAAGGTATTGGGAAAGCAAAGCTACTTCTTTAGACCCGAATGATATGTCTATAGTTACAAAAAAATAAAACTGTGAGGCAAATAAAATGACAAAGGTAACAATAGTTTTTTTTAACAGATAAGAAATTTGACCTTTCATTTAACACATTTTCTACAAAAATCAAAGGTTATTAGGCAGAGTTTATGCTAAAGATGGCTTTCAGATATTTTATCCGTTTTTCAAATTATTATATAAGCCCGGTTAAATGGATGACAATCAAGACAATTGCCAAAGTTGGCCAGACTAATATTGAAACTTCGGTTACCTGAAAAAAAAAATTTAATTTTTTTTTAAATATTGAAATCATCTGTAACTTGTGTTAAGTATATCAAGCTTTTATTGAGGTTATGAATATTTTGCACCCCATAAATAAGACAGACATTATTATTGGTTCATATTTTGAATTTTAGTTTGCTGAGTAGAATAATTTTTTTCAATTTGTTTTTTTAATTTTTCCAAAATTTTTTAATGTTTAATACTGGCAAAAAAATTAAAAAAAAACGGTAAACGGATTTAAATATCACTAAGCTGGCAGACTGGTCTGAAATAAAATACAACTCAAATTGGAGCTGCAAAATAAAGCTATATATAAAAAATACAATAATTAAGGTGCATAAAATATTTTATTTAATGTTGAAATACCTTTTTTGTTACTGGTATCACCGGGCCCTTCCTTGGAGTCGGGTGAAGACGTATCTGAACTTTTGGTCGGCATTAGATTTTCATCTAACAAAATAATTAAACCTCATTTGCAAGATAAAAAATCAAGCATAGATGTAATTGAAGAAGAAAATCAATATAAAGAGAGAAAACGGTCTAAAATTGAAAATTTATATAAAATAGTAAGGACACAAATAAAAAATAATAAAAAGTACCCGAATCGACACTTCCCCGTTTTAGGCTGGGAGGTGGTAAACGGCCAAGGGAGGGCCGTGTTTCTTTATGGTTTGCGCCGTCAACTTCATCCATGGATGGGTCTTGACTGCCAGCAGTTGAAAATCCTAGCTTCTTATTCATTAAGCTTATACTCTTGCTTCGGCTCCTGCTACGGGATCGTATGTCCCCACCACGTTTAGAAGTTATACTCTGGCTCCGATCTCTACCAAGTTTCCGAACAAACGGGTTGTCCTGATTGTGAATAAATCAAAATTTTAATTCAATATGATATTCATTTATAAAAAAAGAGGTAAAATATTCATCTTTGATGATGATAAAAGTTTGTAAAAAAAATAATGCTTAAAGGTATTACTTAAATTTTTTAATAAAATTGATCGCATAGATTGGAGCCCAACATAAATAACTTTCAAACTGATAAATTAGGGATGATATCACATCAACACGCTTTTATAAATTGTAAAAAAATATGTTTATAAAAATGGTTGTTCCATTTTAAATTTTTATATTGTTGCTTTGTAACTAACTCTTTACAATTATCTAAGATAAAGAGAGCAATAATGCAAAAATAGCATTTGAAAGGTCTATCAATAAAAAAGATTTTTTAATATTTCTATAATTGACATTAAAAACTTAAATAACTTCAAATTTCAGGTGTATTAATCTATAATTCGTCTATTGGCTTATTAAAACAAGGCTGGTAAAAAAATATTTTTATTAATTACTAACGCTAAACAACTGAATCGTCAATCACCTATCACCTAACGCCTTAATCATTTTATTGTCAGCACTCTATATTTTATATTTCTTTGTCAGGCACATTTTTTAAATTATATATAACAAAAAAATTTCTTATAAGCTTCAAAAATACTTTTTTCTGAAATCTATAATATAAATTGGCATAACAATTTTTAACCATTTCATTTTTCTATTTATAGATGTTTAGAACTTTAATTAGATTTGTATTTCACATTTTTATAGATACATTCATAAAATTAGTATCATTATTTACAAAAAAGCTTCTACTCCGCTATACTAGCGTATACAAACAAAAAAAATTAAAAAAAAATTAAAGCGCTATCACTCAAAAATGTAAGCTCCTATATGTAACCTGCATAATGTATATTTAAATATAATATATTGCAGAAATGATGTATAACACAGGTCTACATAAAATGAGATAAGTAAATTATTTAGATTTTATCACGGTGTGTATTATTTTTTCCATCCTCATTTTGTTTGTTTATTACAATTTTTTTCAGACTGTCATAAACATGCGACCTTTTACAACTCAAAACAATGTCATAAGTATGTTTTTTTATCATCAAGAATTTAAATTTTTGAGTTGTAATAAAACTAATATTTTTTGCCTTAGATTGTACAATATTTGTAAAATTAAAAATTTCCCGTTGCAAAAGCCAACAAAATCTAAGCTGGGCTATTAACTAAAAAAATGGACTATGAAAAATATATTTTTTTATTTTTGATAATTCATTTGTAAAATTGTTTAAAGAATTATTATGTACTCTTTGAATCTCAAAGTTGCAATAGTGTTATTTTAAAACATTTTTCTAATATACAATTATGGGTATATTATTAAATATCGTCTAATGTAAAAACTAGAAAAGGAATATAAGGCCTTGTAAAAGTGTAAATCATTCGTAGTTTAAACTCGAGGACCTAAGGTTAATTTTGTTGACTAGTGTAATACCTCGTCGGTGTCGGTCGGAGAGGCGCTAAGTTGATGCCTAAGTTGATTCAAGTAAGACATGGAAGCTTTGCGATTAACCATTCTATGGTCCCATTCACCCTCACCCTCCTTTCCTTCTGATAGCTTTTTAGAAACTTCGGAACCTTGTTTGACATCGTGGAAGGCACGGTGCAGGGCAAGAAATACGAACATGGGAAGCGGGGGTATGGATTCAACCTCGAACACCCCTACAAAAAATGGCCATAGAACGAATTAGATTAAATATAAGAATTATCTAATATCACGATTATTTAAAAATATATATGTCCTTGAACAGGTTTACAAAATTGTGATTACGATAAAAAATCACAAAAAGGAAATAAAAATTACTATATTATAAGGTAAATAAAAAAAAATAATGGACTATGGCCAGCCTATAATCGAATCAAACTCCTCCTTGTCCAAAGCCTTTTTATAAGTAATAAACATATTAATTAGCATACCAATATCACCGGATGGTTCTGGTAACATAAAAATATCTTCCTTTTTACGACCACTTAATTTTTTGTGCTTTCCCGAAACCGCCATTTTGGGGCCAGCCATAGACGAAATAGCCATAGATGTCGCTCTGTTCCGTGATCCTTAAAAACGTATAAAATTATAATTACATAAAATAACATTTTTCCACCCCCTTACAAAAAAATAAGAAAATTTTTACCAAAAGTACGATGTTTTTATAAAAGTTAGAATTTTTATATATATAGGCTACACCAATACTTAAGGTAGATTTTGCTTAAAAAAATCGTAAATTTAAAAAAAAAATTTATAATATTCTCAACTTCAAACAACACGAACGAGGTATATCTTGACAGAATAAGTTCAAAAAAATAACTCAAAAATAAAAAGACAATAAATCAAGATTAAATGTGTCTGCATAAAAAGCATATTCATAAATAAAAATAAAACCGATGCATAGAAGATATTAACCTTGTAACGAAACGTGCTCCATTTTACTGCGTGATGCAGCTAGAGCAGCGCTACGTTCTGACAGGCCTAGGAATCGGGTTAAATAACCGAGAACTAACACAACGGTATCAATTTGCCCGCAATTAAGAAGTTCGGCCTAAATAAGGATTACAAATGGGATAAATTAAATAAAATTAATAAAACATTAAAGCATTTTGTGGCAAAAACATATTTACCAATTGTTTGGGGTGATATTGTGGGAGAATGGTGCCTCGAAAGGCAATTTCAAATATATTGAGGTTGTTATCCAGATCGGGGTCAGCGAGAAATGCGTTAGGTTGGTAAACGACTTCGCGAAATTCTTCTGCCAGCGTTTCAGTCATAGGTGGTGTTTGCTTGGACTTTGATCTAAATTAAAAAAATGACAATTAATATTAAATAAAAAATGATATTTGATGCAAACCTAGGGACATATATTTGGTTTGTCATATTAAAAAGTATGATTAAAAACCTATCCTCGTGTATGATTCCCATACTCAAACTACGATTCGTTCGTCCCATACTAGCAAGATTACCATCACTTTTGGCTGGACGATCCTCAACTATAAAATTTTAATATAAGCACAAAAAGCCAATGTGATTATTAAAAAAGATTGTGTTTTTAATTTTTCACCCATACCTCCAATAGAAGTATTTTATACATGGAATAGGTGTGTATTTATATAAATTCATATAAAATAAAATTTTACAGAGCATTTAACATCACACTCCTAGCATTATTTGTATGGGGCAAACCCAAATACAATTTTTTTGTCATAATTGTGCCTAATGAGTTCTAATATTTTTTCGATAAAATTTTAAAACCAAAGCAGTGATGCTGATCATTATATTTAAAAAATATACAAAAAAATATTTTAAATTTATATAATATATATATTATAATATTAATCTCAAGCTGTACTTAAATTATAAAATTAGATATTGTATTTAAGTAGGATCTTGTAGTTAAAATATTTTATAGGATATGTTTTAAAAAAATATATATCTTATAAATAACAATAAACAATTTTTTCGGAACATATATAAATATTTAATTTAGGATTAAGTTATATAATTAAATTATTCAACTTTAAATTATAAAAAATTAAAATCCATACTTTAAAATATTAATACTCCTCAAATACCCTTAGAATCAAAACCTATTTCCATATCCTTTTTCGACAGAAGTCCTGGTAGATTCGATCTCGAACCCAACTTCGTAAGCCCAGTGGCCGCTGATTTGCTGCCTTTAATTAATGCCAAAGATATGGAAGATTTTTTACGTTTTTTGTTGTCCTTTTGCCAAAAAAGTAAAAAAATAGAGAATATTTCACAAATGACAAATATATAAAATGATTATACTAAAATTATAAGGTTTTACCTATATTTAAATTAATTCTATAAAGGATTCAGATGTTGTTTAATTATCTCAATAGTATTTTTGATTAAAATTTCAAATGCCTAAAATGCAAATATATGTCAGGCACATACCACGGCTATATTTTATTTTAGTATGTTAAATCTGATGTACATTTAATACTATAATTAGGTGTAAATTTTAGGTTTTGTAGTCAAGACTTGATGTCAAAATAACGGACTAATTGAAAATACAACCATACATATAAATTAAGGGCAAAAAACATCTAAAAATAGATTAAACATGCCAATAAAGACCAGTTAAAATATGTTAAAATTAATCTCAAGCAAGCGTTTATTAAGGCCAAACATGTAAAATAAGGGAAAAACGGTAAATGAATCGTTCAAACGACATGGTGCCCAAGGAATAAAACTCAAGACATTAGACAGGTAAACCAATTCCTCTCATTAGCCCTAAAATTCAACAAATTTATTTTGGGCAATTTAGATTATGGAGGAAAGATAGGAGTCTTTATCTCAACACTATAAACAAGTAAGAATAATAATATTACTTTATAATATAATAATGACAACGAAAACAACCTCTAACGATCGTTGCAAAACCATTAAATTTTGAAAGTGCCACTACTCTTATGGATGCAAAACGAATGACCCTGAAATTTAATAAGCTATCGACGCCCTAAAAATCGATTGAAGACTTTTGTAATGCTGATTAAAGACTTAGTCAGCATGTACCAGAAAAAAGTGCAAGCTCGACAATTGCGTCATGAAGATATTTTTCATATTAAAATCGAAAAGTTGACCACTGATAAAACAAAACTTAAACGTTCAGTGTAAAGATTTGATCTAAGCAAAATTGATGGACCAAATGATATCACAAGGACCCAACCAAAGGATTTTCCAGAAATAATTGTTGATGATATAAGTTGCGTTACTAGCAAAGATGTAACGGCTACCACAAAAAACAATAAATATCGGTACAATATAAAAGGGAGTGCTAGGTAGCAAAATTAAGTGACTAGCCGGACAAGCGAATGTCATACGAATATAAAACTAAAAGGTTTAAAAACACGTAAAAATTCTTAAGATAATCTAAATTCAATATACAGCTATATTTTTGAGTAGGGGACAGCGAAGTTGTTATGCCTAATACGTCCATTACTCCCCTAAGGTAAGTATTTTCGCATTAAATTACAAGGACCAAGTATTTATATTAGTTTTTTCAATACTATGCTCGTTTATATACACTAATTATAATTATTTAATTTTATTTTGTAATATTACGAAGTGAGAGAAATCGTGTAATGAAGTGTTTTTCGGCATGGAAGTAGTGGCGACCTGATCCGATATTCGTCGGCCCGCTGCACTCCTCTTATCACCGCCTTGAGTTCCTGAACTGCTAGATGAAAGCTTGATGGCCTCAGTTTCATTATTATTGTTCCAGGGAGCTAAAATCTTCAAGGCGTGGTCAGAGGCAAGGACAAAGGCGCCCTCGCGTATCCAAAATCCCTTTACCTGGTAATCGTCTAAGAATACACGAAAAATTGTAAAAATGTTACATTCGATGAAGAGATTTTGCAATAATTATAAAATATTTATTTCCATATAGCAGTATAAAAATTGTCATGTTAGTTATATTGATATGATACAAGTTATAATTCAAATTTTAAACTTAAAAAAAATTTGACAATAAAATAATACCAAAAAATTAAAAGGTAAAAAAAAGAGGGTTACTCTGAATGCCCGATGAGAGGAGGTCAAATGGGAAGCCAACTTTGTAAATTAGTTTCCATTTTGTGCAATCATCGAATGAGGATGGATCGTTTGTGGGACTACTTAATATGAATTTGCTCATATTCGTTCCTGAAGATAGAAGAAATAAATAAAAACTAAAGATATAAGGCCAATAATTTGCATCGGTATATTATACAAAGCCATCAATAGCTTAAAGCTCTAAATTCGCTTTTTGGTGGAAAAATATAATAAATTTTTTCGCACTTAGTTCTGATTTAATATTTAGGTAAAAAGTTATAATCCCAATTAGAAAATTGTATATTTCATCAGGCAAAAAGAGATGAGGAGGAGTCATACCCGTGGCAAAATATTGATTTATATAGTCGCCAGCTAAGGTGTCATCTCCCGTCGCTTCGAAGGGAAAATAAGCGTAGACCGTAAGGATCAGCCCGCAAGAAACGTTTTTTCTCCGTTCAGTTTTACGATTACACTGTGTATTGGCATCATTAAAATTGGCTTCACAACATCTCCCAGCTTTGGTGAGAACGAACAATAGATGGGAACCATCTTCGGCAGAAACCCATTCCATATGAATGTATTTTGTCGGGCTATGTAATACATGTATATATCAATATATTAGTCAGGTCTATAACAAAAATTTTGCCCAAGAAGGTGATTATAATACCAAGATGGCTGCTTAGTGGAAGATGAGACATCTTTTATAGAGAAGTTTGGTGGACGAACAATAGCGCAGATGCAACAAAAATTTTATAAAAAAAAGTGCTCAAATAATTAAACAATAAGGAGAAACTTGGGTTATATATTTTTTATGAAGGCGCAAAATAGTTTTATATAAAAGGTTGTATTATCTGCAAAATTGGATTTTTTACAGATTAAAAAAATTAGCACTGTACTATAATATAATTTCAAATTTAAAACTATTTTTTTTAGTTATTTCGACCCTGAGTAATAAGTAAAATCAATTGTTGTAACGACAACTAGTACAGTCCGTTTTCGTGCACAAATATTATATCGCTAACATTTAAAAGTCGTAAGAATGAAGCCATTCATTAGTCAAAACCTAAAGCCTAAAAGACGTCTAATTTACTTTTTTAAATTAAATTTACATTTTTGATAAAAATTATATAATAGCTCACGCTACTATTGGATAAAAATTGAAGAATAAAAAACTGGACAAATTGTTATCGGCTGTTTATATTTTCAGTTATTTACAATAGATATTATTAAGCAAATGTTTAAGCCCCTTTTTATATATGCACATACATATAAATAAATATCTACGTTAAAGGGTATATTTTTGACTAAACCTTTTAAATAATTTAAGTTTAATAAAAATTTATGGTTCAAAGTGAGTTTGGTAAATGAATATATTAATTTATTCAAATATTGCCCGATTTAGTTTAAAAAAATTTGGGTCATAACTTTCATACAGTTAATTCACTGAACTAATAAGGAGACTATCAATCTTTACTTATTGAATGACGAAATTCACATAAGTTATAAAGTAAGAATATATTTTTTTAAATTTTTTGATTGAGTTTCTACGGTACAAGAATATCATTTTTGGTATTTTGGCAGTTGTTGAAGATGATAAAATCTTTGGCCAGGAAAAAAAACGATTAGTCTTTAGGTTAAAGCACGTAATTTAAGTAGAATTTTATAGACAAGAGTTTTAATAGGAGGAATAATAAATATTCTTAAGTAATTTAAATTACTTTTCATAAAAGTCGTCGTATTCGCTCTCATCAAGATCTATGTCTTGTACGCTCTGTGCCAAAGCTTCTGATAACGGATTTCGTGGTTTAATTTTAGGCTAAATGAGATTGCAAATATATATAGAAAATGATTAAAAATAAAGAGCACATACATTTCCAAGTTAACACATATAGGGTAATTAAAATAAATAAGGTTAATTTATAAATTTTTTAAATAAACTACCGAAGAAGGATTTCTGGATGGAGGAGATCCTAAATCGGTAGGGATAGGGGAAGTAGTGCCACTTTTATCCATGTATTCGGGGTACAAGGCAATCGGGATGCGGTCCTCTAAAATCCAATCGGAACCACCGGAAGATTCACATTCAAATATGAGTATTTTAAATTTCTTGGCTTGCTAAAGATGTAAAATTTAATGTAAAAATTTACCAGGGTCAAGAAACATGGAAAACTGCGCATGTCGAGGCAAAATATATAAAATAAATGCTGACCGGGCTATAAACGGATTTAATATTTTTCATGTATAGCAAACCTTATTTAAACTATTGTTATCTGAAAAAAGTGTTAAAAGCCATATTGTACATCTTCTGATCATACCAGGCTAAATTTATAGGGCTAATGCACTTAATAGTGTCGTATTACGATTTAATAAACGGTTTCAAACAAAAAACAATTTTGAATTAAGACGTGATTACAAACTAAAGCCACACAAAACCAAAGCTGGTGAATAAATGTTATAAAACTCCTAATCGGGTGCTAATTATTTCAATTTAGAGAAATGAATTAATTATTCTACTTTCATAAAACTAAGAGATATAATCAAATAATAAAATTTCAAACTTTTTCTGTTTATTAGTTTTTAGAAATTCAAAATTATAACCCTATTCTTAATAAAGCCCGGTTTGATACGGCCATCGGGAACGACACATGAGATTCGGCCGCCAGGGAAGGAAGAGCAAGTCACCAGTATAGCCGGGTACTCGAGTTTTATGGCCGAGGTTCCGCGTGAGGTATCAAAAACGCCTGCGTATTTGGGAGGTTTAACTGCTCTATACATGTGAGGCATGTCCCATTCATACCATAATGGGCGATGTGTCGAAGAAGAGCCATCCATCGCACCTGAGTTTTATCATCAAAATAATTAAAATTAGGTGACAAAAGTATATTTAGTATTAATTTTCACCCCAAAATCAAAAAACATATTTATTTGGCAAATTTCAAAACAAATTGAATTATAAATACAAAGGACATTGTACTTCTATGCCATTTGAGGAAACGAATGGTCCCGTCCGAACAAGCCAGACTGATAACAAAAGGTATGGTGTACGGTCTGAAAGAGGTCTGGGTTTTGTAATAATTATTACGATCCGTGTTAGATGTGGTGGCGTTTGACGATAGAGAAGCAGGATTTATGAAAGCCGATAGGGTAAGGGGGTTTAGGTAAGGACTAGCAGATACGATGCTAATGTAATGGGGAAGTTTGAACGGCTTCACGTGAAATTGTTGGGAAGCCCGTTCGCTGTCTTCGCTAGAGGGATGGTCCGTTGACGACGATGACGAGTCGCTGTAAATGTCTTGCGCGCCAATGAATTTGATGGTACAATTCCGATATTGATCTAAAATAATATACATAATTCTATTAAATAATAATTATGACAAAGGTTATTTAAAAATGATACTTTAAAAAAAATTAAAAATGTTAAACAAACAAGGGCTGGAATCTGATTTAATGAATTTCAAACATTAAAAAAATATCCCGCCCCTTATAATTTTTTAGGTCATGATATAACAACTCGCAAAAAATAATGTAAATTAAGCCAGTTTGCGCTATTACCTCGGATAAAAAAATGTAGCTGCCAAAAAAACATATTTCCAAATTGGTTTTAAAAAATTGAACTTTTATCATTGCTCGTACGAGATTGAGTTGCAGAATCGGATTGTAAATCAATTACTATCGACCACATGAGTATTTTGTCGGAATCATCGTAATTTTCGTCTTGAAAACTATCCACTGGTGACAAGGTTACATTTTCAACGTTACTCTCGTCTTTTGTATTCTCATCTTCTGATGGCGTTGCTTCGTCAATATCGTCTTGATCAAAAAAATTGGCATCCTTTTGGGTGGGCGTGCGCCAAACGTTTTGGGGAGGCGGCGTCGGAGGCTCAGGATCAGATTTACGGTACGTTGATGAATTGTAGTTGAGATTGTTTGTGAGTATTAGTATAACGTAAAAAGTTAGAGTATTAGGATTAGATTTCCTGGATGAAGAGTCTTGGCCAGAGCTTGTGGTGGTGTTACATTCATCGCCGTCACCCTCAAGCGAAGTTCGTTCGAAAACGTGGAAGAACTTAACGGTGTAACCTTGCATTTCCTAAAAAATTATAGTGTTGATATAGTAGTTTTAACATAATTTTTGAGGGTATATTGCAAAATAAAGATAAAATGATTCATTATTAAAATATATTAATAAATAATGTGTTTTTTTTTTATAATTTTCACCTTATTTTTCAGGCATGTTACGCCTTTAAACAGGTTTGAAAACGATATTGAACCGAATAATTAATTTTTTTTTAAAATGTAATAAAAAAACTCACCGCACAAATTTGTTATTGAAATTCTAATAAAGCCACATCTTCATTTCCCCTTGATTATTTACATTAAGCATGTAAGAACAGATTTAATATATAGAACTAACTGGGAGAATTATAAAATTAGCTAACGGGCCGGGTAGAAAAAGTTAATCAGGCAGGTTGTGAATAAATAGGACAATTAATAGAGGTGAGCTAAACTTTGCATACATCAATGAACTAAAAATAACACCTGTATATATTTAGAAAAGTTTATCCTCGGACCAGTACTCTCAATTTTGGCTGAGGGGTCATCAATGCTGCGAGATCGCGAAAAACGATTATTATGGTAGACGGGCAATTTGCTAGTGGAACTATAGGATGTATTCATGGCGGAAAAAGAGGAGTTAGCGAAGGATTTTCTACGGATACTACTGTTGAGACCCGTGGCGGAAGCCTGAGTAGAATAAAAAAAATATATGTATTAGAAATTTAGGGAAATATTATATATTTCATTACTAATAAGATTATTTAGTTACATATTTATTTTTATAATATATAAAATTCTGTATTTAAATACAGAACACGGTTTGATTTAGATATATAAACTAAATAATCAGAACAAGGCCATTATCATTGGAATAAATACCGTGAGCCCTTTATTAAAGACGTGCTTTAAATATATAAAAAATGTTTAAAAAAAAGATTCAAATTCTAAAAAAATGTTTAAAATTAATTTTATACCGCTAAATTGTTCAAACTCATAATAATATTTGTTTCAATTTAATAAAAAATCGTGCCATTCAGAGGTTAGAATGCGCAATAATTATAGCCCAAATGTGTAAAGCGTGTAATAATCAAAAATTTAGTATTTCAGATTAAAGATAGAAATTACAGTGGATTTTTATATGGATGAATTTGTTTTATCTTTTTTTTTTACTTATGACGAGGTGGCAAAAACAGGCATTTTTATAATTTTGCCATTTTTTCGACATCCCCCAGGGGTAAATGTTATGTCCTATATTACTCGAGAAAAACAAATTAATTCGCAGTGTCATCTTTTTCATCAGCCTTTAATATAGTTTTATAGACCTGTGTAATATATGTCATATATATTCCCATATGTTTTATTATATCATAATAGAAAAATCGAATAAAATATGTAAAAAAAATTATTTACCCCATTTACATCACCATGAGTATAACTGATGTCGGAGGGGAAGAGTATTTGAAATAATTGTATCGTGTGAGATTCCTTGTCCAATCCAAGGAAGAAGATATTGACACTATTATAAAAGTAGTGCGGATTAATTATAGAATACTTAATAGGGCAATTAAATTTTTTGCACACTCAATTATACAGATAACACATCTCTCGCAAATTTAAAAAAAAAATTACTATATGTTAGCAAGGGTATTTAACAATGCAAAAAGGTCGTACTAAAAATAACATATATTTTTATTTAATAATTAAATATCTATCTTAACTTTTTTTATACTAATTATTTTTTCCACATATTTATACAATTATTTTTTAAAAAAACTGATAAACAGATCATAAAAATATTACTCAGATTTTACAAATTTCAATAATTTTTCTTAGATTTTACCTCAATCTTATAATTTGCTCTAAAAATTATCGCATCTTATTTAGGACTTTTTGCAGATTAAAAATCGTTACGCACGACTTTTGTTAAAAAACTAATTTCTTGTAAAAATCTTACGATTACTAATTGGCAACATATTTTGCCCACCTTATGAGATGTTCAACTATACTTGTGATATTTCCCAATAAAATTAGAGTTTAAAGGCGCCGTAGGAGGTCCGAGTAGAGCAGCTGCATTTTTTTGAAAGGCTGGCAACCAAGTGTAATGCTGAAAATTAAAGGAAACTCCTTTGGTCTTGTCGTTGGCAAGCAAGGGCGTGCATTTCTGATCAAAAGATTTTCTGCCAGCTAGTTCACTCAAGCCTCCAGATATACCCAATGGTCCGATGGGTCTCAGCTTCCAGATCAAAATTTCGCTTTTAAAATAATAAAAGTCAATTTGATTAGACGCTTCTTTTAGGCCCTTCATCATCAAGTTAAGGGAGGGCTTGGACTCCTATAATCCATGCGAAGCAGCATAAAACGCCGTCGAGCTAAATAGTGAGGTTTACTACACAGGTCAACAATTTTTTGAGAGTTATGAGTTAACTACAGAGATCAAACCTGCCATCTTAGGGAATAGCAAATCCGTTTACCGTTATTTCTAATCAAACTTAGTTAGTCAGTTATAAAAATTGAAAATTTTAGAGAAAAAAGTCAAAAAACCAAAAAAGATTCAAAAACAAAAATAAATTGAAATTATATTTTTGCATATTCACAATAGTTAAACTGTTAAATTCAAACTTCAAATAATATTTTCATTAAAACCCAATAATATATCGTGTCGTATTTAAGTTTGGACGCGAAATATTTTGTATTATCTAAATGCCGATGTAAGAGCTTGATATATTAATAATTTATATTTCGATATGTGTGATTAAAAATATAAGTTAAGGGATTTTTATAAGCAAAAATTTTTTTTAATTTTTTCTGTTAGGGTATATTTAGATCTATCAATTTGGTCAAAAAGGCCATTTTTCGTTATAGACGAATCTAAGGAGCCAAAGAGGGAAGAAACTAAATAAGTCGAAAAATATGGCCATCAGGGAGATGCATTCTTTTATGTTTTCATATCACGGTTCTAGCATTAATATTTGTTGACCTGTGCTTAAGCCAGCGACCTAGTTCTTCAATCTTTGCTTTCCCGAGACTGCTTAAGGAGGCCACTCATCGGCTTTAAATATACATGCAGGTAAATCAAATTTTCCAGACTAAAGACCGGCTTGGCGAGGCATCAAACTCCAGATAAAATGCTTAACAAAAGACTCATTTAATGTAAAAAACAAGAGAGTTGGAATTTTAGCATATTTACTAAACATTTAACAATATTGCAAATAATGCTAATATCTAAAAACCTCAATATAATATATATGTTACTCCTACAAGTAATTTTATTAATCGTATCTTCGCAAATGATGCGTTAAAATGAATTTGTTAACTTACGATTTAGATGCCGAAAGCAGGAGAGGCAACGTAGGATGGCTGCAAATTTCGAGTATGGTCTGAGTGTGACCCATGACTTCGGCTTTATGTTCGACATTCAACACACGAGGTATTTCGTATTCTTTGCTAGCATAATTTAGCTAAAAAAATATAAAGAAACATATAAGCAATGACCATTATCAAAATATGCCTAATGCTTAGCATCTCAATATCTAAAATATAAAAGAGGAAAGGGCAAAATGAAATCAATAAATTCGCTATTAGCAGCAAGTCAGCTTGTGTGCTTTCAAGTTATAAGTTAGGCATATGTGTAACTTAACAAATAATAAAAGAATAAAATAAAAAAAATTTAAATATACAAATAAAATCATTTCATCGTGTGCCATCTATAATTTAATTTAAAATATATGATAAATACAAGAATATAATTGAGAATTTACCATCCATAGATTCAAGTTGCCTTCTTTATTGTTCGTTACACAATATAACGGAAAATTATCAAAGTAGGCGCGGCTCCAACTTTCAGTTTGCAGATGAATACCTGTGTATTCATGGTATCCCATGGACTGAAGTACAGAGTGGCCCCCACCAAATGAGTATAAGGAGTTTGGCATATACGAAGCATATCTATTAATTAGATAAAATCAAAAAGGATTAGCCTTTTATCAACAATTTAAATTAATAGAAAAAACTACAGGCAAAAGAATATACTATATAAGTAAAAACTCTCACTAAAACTTTTCCACAATAAATAATTAGTTTAAATATTATATACATCATTTGGAATATACAAGACTATCAACCTGTTTTCGCCTGTGACTAAATCCTGCAACAAAAGAGAATGATCGGTAAACAAACAAGTACGATTTTTAAACCCCTTTTCAAGATCAAGTGTACCTAAAAAATAAATGTAAAGAAGATAAGCAATGTAAAAATACGTTAGCAAAGGTATAAAATAAAGTAATATTACTTAGCACAAAGGCGTTTGGAAGATAATATAAAAATGAGATTTTAGGTTGTTGTATTTGTCCAGGTAAATATTCATCAATCCATTCGATTTTCCTAAGCGACGCAAAAAATAAAAAATGGCGGATTAAAATAAAAAAAATCGTATGCTTTGTAAATATCGTCTGCTTTTTGTAAAGTGGCAATTTGAAGGGGGGTGGGGTGGGGATATATAAAAAGAAAAGTAAATTAAAAATAAATATTTTTTTTCTTATTTTCGAAGGACGCGGTCAATGTCAAGTTATTTTATCAAAAAACTAAATAAATTTTCCCTTTCTTGGCATTATTACAAAAAGTTGTCCACTAATTTATTAGCACTAAAATTACTTTTTCTGTACTAAAAGTTTACATACATTTTGAATTATAAAAATAACTCAAGATTAAACATGACTCCCTATTAAAAATAACAAAAAAATACCAAAAAAGTAAATCCCCATTGAAAGGATGTATGCTGTACACAACGTCACAATTCTGATGCCAATCTTTTAATAAAGCTTCTATTTCTCGTATAACCTGCTGTTCAAGCGCATGAAATATATCCTCCGAGCTTTTCTGTAAATATTTATAAAGGACATTTTCATAAAGCCACGTTCAAAATAATTTTACTTAGGGCACGTGCAAAGTGAGATTTTATTTTCGTGAAATTTTCAAAATTTAAAAAAAAAATTGTAATAAAACGCATTTTTTTAAAAATTGTTAAATTTAATATATGCACATAAAATGCTTTTTTTGAAAGAAAAAAATTTTTTGAAAAAATTTTGAAGAAAAAATAAATTTTCAAAATTTAGAATTTTTAAATTTTACGAAAATAAAAACTCACTTTGCACGTGCCCTTACAAAAACTTTTATTTTGTGAAAGCACATTTTCACTTTAGGTGTTGCCAATAATATTATAAGCACTGAATATAATTTTTCTGAAATTAAAATATTAATCAAAATAAATTAAAATTTACAGAATTTTTGAAATTGTTCAAACAAAAAACTAACTTTCAGCAGGACCATAAATAAATTTGTAGTATTTTTAATAAATATAACAATTTTTAAAATATAAAGTTGCTCCTTTCGAAATACTGAGGCCAAAACAATTTAAATAAAATAAATAAAATAACATTTTAGATATAAAACTAAAATGAGCAGAATTACAAAATTGATATCCCAAATTGTGCATAACCCCCATATTATTATTATAATTATAATGAATTTTATTAAAACGGCAGTTTCAACACTCAATAAAAACAGCTAAAAACAAATTAGATTATATATGGTAGGGCATCAAGCGATCAGGTTACCTTATTAATGTCCTAGGGCATTAAGCTACCTTATTATGTCCTAAGGCATTGAGCGATTTGGCCATACTTAAATAAAATATTCTAATTTCGTGTGTGTAGTAATTTTTTAAGAGTAAAATAATTTTTTTTACTAATTTAATTATACTTCCGATTGCCATATGATTAAATTTACCTCCAAAAACCTGTAATACTTTGTTATAAAACATAACCAATAAACAAAATTTATTTTTCCCTACTTATTTTTCAAAATGCAACCAAATGTCAAATGCCCAAGGGCAATAAGCTATTGCCCTATATAGCTTAATGCCCTTCAACATAATATTATTAATAAAACTTCAATAAAATAAAATTTAACTTTTTCTGGGGTAGATTTGTTATGTCCATTGACCATAATATGAGGTAAGCTGCCTCTATGACTTGTACCATCGTAAGTGTTTCCATTTGTTTGATTTTGGTCAGGGCCTGAATCTTGATCATGTTGCTGTTGATGATTCATATGTTCACCCAAAATCTCTTTTGATTCAAAGGATGATGAGGTGGACAAAGTTCGTATGTTATCTTTATATATATAAAAACGAGACCGTTTATAGTAAATAAGTTAATATACGGCAAAAAACTGTTTGGACGAGTAAAAAAAGTTTAGCTTTATAAATGTATTGTTTAAAAAAACATACTTTCAAAAGATGAAACAATATGTGAAACGTTCGGTTCTTTTTGTGAATGCTTCATTAGCATTAAGAGTATACGTTCAGATCTGAGAGTGAAATGGAATTCCTTGTTATTCAGCCAATGCAGGTTAAGGAAGGCTGAGAAATCTTAAAAATATATAAAGAATATAGAAAATTTTACAATTTAATAAATAAAATAATAAATTAGATAACATTGAGCGAAAAATAATTTTTATTGTTTTGTAATTTGTTTTGTATTTTTAGAGCAAAGCTGTACACCATATACTTAAACCATTATATACTTATCAAAAAAAAAGTATTAAATTGATTAGTTTTTTTTAGCAAAATATAATTATTTTGGTTCATAAGAAAAAACTAAGATTCTACTAATACAACACAGGTCGACAATTACTAAAAAAAGTCACTATAGTCATTGCACAAGAAAGAACTATATTACAATTTTTATATTAAAATAATTTTTGATTCTATAAAAAAAGGCAGATTTAAATCATTTTAAATTTTTTAAAAAAATGCATAACTTAAAATAAATTAATCAAAGTAATCTGGGTTATAAAAAATGTTTTCAAAGAATACAAATAGCATTTTTTTTACAAAATGGAATAATATTAATTTATTTAATAACTTCGAAAATTCTATATTTTTTATATTTAAAAATTTTGATTTTCTAATAGAAAAAATTATGAGGTATATTTAACATAATATTAGAGCTCAGAAAAAGCCAAATACTTGGCTAAACTCTTTTTTATATACATATTTATCATTTATAATCCTAACTTTTTATTGAACTTTTGAAAAACAAAAATAACTATTTAACAAAAAATGGGCTTTTTCCCAACAATGATATACCATCCAAGGTCAAGGATTTGACTATTTTAATTATTAACTAATAGTTTAATTTATTATATTTTTCGAATATAACAATGAATAAATTTGTTGCTATTTTATACAATCTAATAAAATGATTTTCAATGAGAAAAATTTGATAGTTGATTTTACATTCCTTAAAATGCACGCACCTCTGTCAATGGTGTCCAATTTTCCAACTGGGTTAAATTGGAATTTAACGCCATCTAGATTGGTAGATTCATCGTCATCTGATTGATCACGGGCAGGGTAATTGCTTGTTACCCCAGAAGAGCCATTGCCCCGCGAAAGATGTGAAGCCGTTGTCCAATTACGTGGATTTAAGAAAGTACTCCCTATATATGGTTTAAACAAACTCTAAGGCTAAACGTATTTATTTGGTTTTATAAACGAGAGATAATTTACGTGTCAAAAAATTAAATATGATTAGGCTCAAATCAAGAAATTAAACGTTAAAAATACTCGAATGGAACAAATTAATAAGCACATATGATTTAAAACAACAAGTAAAACAACTTGATTCTACGAATTTAATGAATTTATTGTTATATTGCTATAAAAATTAACTCCCGATCGGTAGGGTGGCTAGCCAGTCTTGAAATAAGGCAGTTTTTGATCCAAATAAAAAGGAAACTATGTTAAATATTTTAAAAACATTTACTAAAAAACCTATATTAGCTGACGAAGGTTTAAAAAAATTATTCAAATTTTAACGAAAAAAACGCTGTAAGTGAGAATATATAAATATATTTTAATAATTTTGAACCTACTAATTATACTTTGTATAAGGCAACAAAACTAAATTTAACTATTTGAAAAACGCAATCAGATAATATATTCAATTCCAAATTATAAAGTTTTAATTGGACTAATCATCTAGAAAATTTCTTATAAAACCTAAAACAGAAGGGGATCGTTCAGTGTGGTAAGCGGAAGACTGAAGGGCAGGGTTGGTTTTGTTACGGCGTAAAAAGACGTGACCGTTTGGCATGTGACATAACTCGAGTGAATGCAATTTTTTTCTATTTATATTTTTAACATAACATATAAATAAATTAATTAAATGAAAACACATTTTAGGAAAAATGAATATAAAAATTAACAAATCTAAATGTAAAGGTGCGAAATAATTTTAGTCTTAACAAAATAAAATTTTTACACATATTAGGACTATTACACCGCATATCAGATTCGTTCTTTTTTTATTTGGCCGAATTTTAAAAAAAAACAGAAATATTAATATTTTAAAATACAGATTTTAACAATTAATATATAAGTAATAATTTTGTTCTATAACCCTATCCATAAAAATAACAATGTGTCAAAAATACAAAAGAACACTGAACGTATTTTTCTCTTTCGCATTTAAATACCATAGGAAAACATAACTATAGTTTTTTTTTGCAAAAAAAAAATAAAAGCATTTTTTAAACGTGGCCATTAAAAAAATATGTATACTTTAAATGCTTTAAATGCTTCAAAAGTTTAAATTTGTGATGAACGTTTCCTTTCCCAACACTTTCAGTACTATCCTGTGCGGGTAACCCTTTATGGGATTCAACATTATCTCTAACATTATTATCAATATTGTCTTCATTAGTGTTTACATTATAGGGGTAATTTTGGCCAGATGGTATTGTATTCTCCACCTCGGGATCTAATTACATGTATATTAAAATTGCAATACTTTCAAATATACTATTGTATGTTTAGGCCTCCCACCAGGTTAGAAAATATTAAAAATAAACCGAGTAAAAATATCGGAAAGATTAAAGGTCAACCGGGGTAAAACAATCTATTTTTCTAAAGGGCAAAAACTTCACGTTCTAAATTTTACTGTTTGTTAAACTGAAGTCAATTATTTAATTAATAAGGTAACTCTACTTTATTTTGCCATATCATTTAAATAAAAACCTAACGGCGGGCCCAATTGTTAAAATTAGTTTATTACTAAACACAAAAAAATTAGCTGGTGTGAGAGTAAATTAGGGAAGCGGGCCATAGTTTGCCCCAAAGAGTGCAAATTGTTTCAAACATATCTGTAATACATACTTGTCAAGTAGTATTTATATTAAAAATCAACTATTTAAATTTAAAAAAAAATTTTTTAGTAAATGTAAATGAATAATAAATAAAAAATTGATAATTAATAATAATAATAATAAACAATAAATAAACATGTCATGTATTTTAATTACTCGGTTGCATTGACAATTGATGGTGTAGGGCAAAAGTAGAAAAGCCTCTCGGCCTAGCGACGGGCGGCTCTTGGGCCGGGTTTGTTTCAACAGGATTTACTTTTATGTATTGTAGCGGTGTACTACCTACGGGGTTGAGAATTTTAATTTGCAAAATAATGAAAGAGCTAACGATAAAATTTAAAAAAAAACGATATTACGGGAAGAAAAAAACAAAATAATTAAAAAAATAACTACCATTCCTAGTGGATAATTTGGTTAACTCGATATTTATATTGATATAAACTTTAGGGTAAATAACTTTACCTAAATTCTTGAGGACACATTCCTCACGCCAAAATCGAACGATGTTATCGGAACAACAGGTTAATAAAACGTTTGGGACGGTTCCACTATAAATGTATTAATATTCAAAATTAAAATTAACATAAAATAATTTCCGCTGATTCGTGGGTTAATGAAATTACATTTTACCGATTTTTAAAAAATAATTTCTTCACGCCAAAACGCCTAAAAAAACATTCAAAATGTATGCATTAAAAATCACACACAATTATAAAATATTACTTTAAAGGCCAGGTATAACCAAGTATCAAATTTTAATATTCATTTTAGTCGACAATTAAATGCAAACCGTGGCATATAATGACTAGACTGTCTCCATTCAAAACTAATGATAGGTTTGGGATGATATAGGTATGTGTATTGGTAATCAAATGCTCCAAATTCGCCCGTGGCGGGATCCGTCGAAAGTATATCTTTGGAATCCGAACGAGTTATTGGGCTAGAGTTGGATCCATTGATGGGTGCTATATTAACAATTCGTTTCAAATAATGTTTTAGTAAATTTAGGAGGAATCGATAAGGCCTAGATTGTAATCATTATCAACATTTTTTCAGGTTTTTCTTGCAATTTTGAGGAAGCCCGTTATTAAGAAGTCAAATTGACCAAAAAAAACATACAAAAATTAATGATTGAATCAAAATTAGATTATAAAAGCATTTTTAGTTAAATCTAATTAGATAGGTAAAAATTAAATAAGCAAAATATTCATACATATGAATTGTAAAAAAATTTAGAGCTCAATTAACTTTTGAATGTCTTAAGCACGCTGAAATAGAAAATTAATCCAAATAAAATTTCAAAAAAAAAAAATTAAAAAAAAAATTCATTGTTCATTGAATTATAATTTAACTTAATATATTTTTTGTAGCAGAAAATGTATGTTGTTTAATTTTAATTTCACTAAAAAAGTATAAGTTAAATAATAATGCTTACCCATTTCCATTTTGAACCAGATTTTTAACAATGGATCGTTCTATAAAAAATAATAAAACAAATAAAAATAGCCCAAATTTTAGATAAACTGTCAATTTAAATTCATGTATAAGCAGATTTTTACCTTGGTTGATGTAGCGAAATACTGGCCGTCTGGAGAAAATTGCGCGCATGCAATTGGATTAGGTGAACTATTTATATCAAATATCAATATAAATATGGAAACAAATTAATATATGGAAAAAATTTTGGGACATGTTCAAAATAAATATTTTTTTTTTTTAAATTTCATATTTTAAATTTTGTTGTTTAAAAACTAAATAAACTGCCCCAGAATGATTAGGTAATTCGCAGCTATTTTAATCGCCTTGAATAGATCAGCACACTATTAGACCAATGATATATTTGTCATTTATAACCAACCAAATTTTAATTTTTAAAAAAAATTATAGTGATTTTTAGCTTTTTAAACCTCATTGGTTAGCAAAAGTCTATCAAATTTAATTTTGTTTTGCAAAACATAAGTTCATTTTTAACGCTCTCTTAATGACAAAAATTTATGTAAAAAAATAAAGGTTAGTAAAAGCTTTGCCAATAAAACACCAATGAAAGACTTAAAAATTAGAACAAAGCTCTAAATCTATACTCAGTTGCCCAAGCAATGGTCCATTTAGGGCTCGTTTGTTGCGAATGTGTATCTTGTTTAGATGGATTTGCATGAACATCATCAGGTTTATCCTCATCTGATTCGTGTAGGTCGTCTTCGCCTAATATAAATTTGTTGCTACTATTTCCCTTTTTATGCTCATTTTCTATCGACGGTGGTTTTTGAGAGTGTTCATTAATAGAATGTTGTGAATTTTGTGCTATAGTTGTATGGGTGTTAGTTGCATGCCAAAGTGTGACACCTTTGAATTGTGCGTATAAATATATAAAATGAAAAAAGAGGGCAAATATCGACATAAATGCATAAATTTAATTTATATTGTATAAATATTTCTTATAAAATTATATATATTTGATGCATGAGTTTCAGAGTATTAATTACAATTTTGTTTAGAATTTTATCCAAATCATAATTTTTAAAAATATATAATATAGGCTCCAGCGATCTGTATACTATATTATTGCAGCTAAATAAGATAGTACGTATATATAAAAATTAAACGTTAGATTAAGAATATATAACAATACCTGTCCCAGCTGCTAGAAAAGAATTTCCATGAAGCGAAACTGAATTGACGAGGAAACCGGATTCAATAACTTGTTCTACGACCCACTCGTAAATCCAATTAGGAAGTGGGTTTTGCTGATTCGCACCACTGGCCTATTATTATTTAAATAGCAAAAATTTGGAAAAACTTCCTAGAATATTGAAAAATAAGGTAGGAAAAGAGCAGTTTTTTTTATTTTTTTATTTATTATAAAATATTTAATGGTTAAAAGTAAAATATAAAGATTAATAATTAACTTAATCGTTAAAAGCATTTTTATTAGGCGCGTTTAGAGTTCATTCAATTTTTAAATTTTTTTTTAATAATTTTGAAATTTTCTAATAAATAATGGTTGAATAGTGAAAAAATTTTAAGGTTCTTTTTTTTGAGAGTGTCATAATGATTATCAGCTTTATATAGATTTATATTAATTTAATATAATTTATAATCAGCTCTGAGGACATGCTCCGGGTGTAAGAAAATATTGAAAAAACAATTGATAATAATTTTCGATGTAAAAACTTAAATATTAAATATTAATTTTTTAAAATTTTTGTAAAAATGAATGAACTTTAAACGCGCCCTTACAAAAAAAATGGAAATTCTAAAATAAAAGCAAATTTATGATAATACCGGCTTTGAGGTATTTGTAATTTGGGCATGTATCGGTTCGAGGACTACCACTATACGTCCATAAGATGCAATAACCTAATAATACAAATAAAATAGGCTATATGCATTACAACTTTTTGTAGGTTTGTTGGGAATAATCAAGCTCAACAAAATGTCTAAACTATGTGTAAAAAATATATAAAACTAAACATATGCTTGATATAGCTTAAAATTTTATCAAAATTATTGATGATAACATTTTTAAACTTAATTATTTAAACTAATTATTTAATTAGCACTAATATTACAATAAATAATTCAGAAATAAGGCTAGGTCCAGGATTAATGTAGTTTTTTTTATATATGCAAGGAAAGATTATTCTCATTATTTATATTTAAATATTAAAAAATGGCACGACTAATGTGACATAAACAATTATTTCACATCTAAATTCCGTGGTAAAAAGTTGCTACAAAAACCAATTAAAAAATCTTTCTGTTAACTGGTGCTTTCAAAAATAATTCATTATGCAGGAAGAGAGAGAAGAAATTTTAAACAAATGCAAAAAAAATCAAAATTTTTATTGCTTAGTTAACGAAGCGGAAAAGCGAATTAAAAATTCACAAATTAAAATTGTCCTTAAAAATTTTTATCGCCTAATTTGTGAAAATAGTAAGGTGTGGGAAAAAACAATGTTAATATAAGGGAACGTCAATATTAAAAAGTGGTGTATTCGGATTTATAAAACTTTTAACAAAATTTAATGTTTTAAATGAAGCCAAAAATTGCCATATTTAATTATAAGCATAGATAAATCTTTCTGAAATGAGAAATTTTCGAAAAAATTGCAATACTTAAGAATTTTTCAAATTTTTTCGAGTTTTAAATTACTTTAACTGTGGCTTTAGGTAAAAAGTCTCAAATAAAATATTTAAAGCGCTTAAAAAAACAAAAATTAGGCTAATATGCATATCAAATAAATCGGGGAAACAAATTGAATCAATGATCAAAAAATTTAATAATTATTTAAAATTTGTATTTATTAAAATTGTGTATGTAAACCCTTCCATTTTCGCTCGAACAGTCCAGGCATAAAAGAATGTGATTGGCCGTTCGGGGATGGGAAACGGCTTGTAATTGGTTGAATGTTTTGTCCAATATTATGATTTGACTGCCCGAACCATATGCCTTAATTAAAATGAAAAACATTAATGTTATAAAAGGGTTTAATTAAGCATTCTTTTAAGCAGCTTTGACCATATACTAATACCGATAATTATTTAGAAAAATAATCCATATTTATACGCTAATTAAGCTGAACGAGGATAGTTGATTTGACGAAGAACCGATACACTTAAAAACTTCTATTTACGAATGGAGTTTTTTTTTTATTTATATAAAGGAGCCTTAGTTAGCACAGTGAAAATATCGCTGTGTTTTACAACGCAGGAGAAGGTCTGTTTTTGAATCCAGCTTTATCTTTGGACAATAATTGTTCAACGGGCCCTAAACTATTTGCCTAACGTGAGCCTATGCCGAAAAACTAAGTTGCGGGAGTTTGGACAATCTCACTATCTAACTCGGCAGAATATTGATTACATTCGGTTTAAAAGAGTCAAAGCCCTAAACGCGTGTGGTGCCCTTATTTAGAGAAGGGAATGGGGGAAAACCCTATATCAAAGCATTACGTGAATTTTCGTGATAACATTTTAAGGCCATTTTGGTTTCCAAGTTTTTTTTAAACTTGTTTAACGTAACCGATATAATATAAGCTAATTACTCAAATTAATCGTTTAAGCAATCTTGAATCATGTGTAAATCTTTTGAAAAAAAGTAGTGAAATAAAATGCGTACAAAAACTAAAATAAAATTGTTTTTTAAGCCAGATAAATACATGCCTATATAAAAATTTGGTCACATGGATACAAATCTATTAAATGTCGTTTTAAAAGCCGGATATTTCATGAAGTTTTTACTTTTAAGTTATTTTTACTACTGTAAAAAAAGCATAATCTAGAGGTGTAAAAGGCATTTAATAAACGCTTTGGCTCATTTTATATTAAAATTTTTCAAAAGGACACGCCCTACAGTGAGATGAGACATGGAAAATTTTTTGCGGTTTACAAATCTAAGGCAGTGAAATCGCTATTACGGCAAGTCGTCGAAAATCAATAATTCCAATGTGACATTACCGGCATGGTTTCGATTTGTAAGGAATTTACCCACACTGTTTATATAATAATTACATTTTTGCCCGCCCTTCCTCTAGGGGGAGGGGGGGGGGAGACTTTTTAAAAAAGGCATGAATGACGCGTGTGTGACAGATAAGAAAATTTCTAGTCCCATTGATTTCAATCATAAAACATTGTAATTTTACAAATGTCTTTAATTAGAAAATCTGTTAAAGTGGTTAGCGTCAACTGTGTCTATACAAGGTTGCGTTCCTTTTTAATTTATTTAAAAAAAATTTTATAACGTTTTAAATTCAGAAAAAATAATTTTGGTATTAATAATTAGGTTTGGAAATTTATTACGCGTCCTTTAAGGTACATAACACTTTTGAGGTAGGGCTGTTTTAAGAAAATTTTTAATACCTAAAAAGATGTTGTAGCGTTTTCAAAAACAAATTAATAACCTAAATGTTTTTAAGATTGGAGAACAACAAGTTATAAATATACATCGTAACATTCTCAAAAAGGGAGTAAAACTGACAAATTAGCTATCTGAAATGAATGTCTTATTATTTCAAAATTAGCAGAAAGGTGTCATACGTACAAAAGGTGATTAGTACAAATACAAAGCATATTATTCCTTTGTATCCAGAGATATATTAATTATTTATTGAATCCAAATTCAATCAACCCAATCAAAATAACTAAATTGGCAGGTAAGGTGTATATGAGATTGTTTTAATTTACATTTGGGGGAGGGGATTGAAAATTGGAGGGTTTGTTTGATCGTTTTAATATATATTAATCGATGGATTTTTTTGTTTAAAAAATAAAGTAACATGCCCTAGGGTACATATTTTTGTATAGCAAAATTTGTGTAAAGTGATTAATGTTTTTCTTTTTTTTTGCCAAACCTAATTAGTTGAATAAAGTAATCCATATGTTACTTTGTCCCAATAGGGCCACTTTATGTTAAGAGAAAGGTTATTATTTCCCTAAAGCTCTTTTGTATATTTTTGGATGTTGTAGTCTCAATTTTGGATAAATTATAATAATGTGAAATAAAAAACTGAAAGGTGTCAAATAAACTTTGAGTTGTAAAAACTTGCTTGACCCAAGCCATTAACAGGCCGGACAAAAAAATTAAATAAGGTAGGCCAAAATATCTGAAAAAGTTTGTAAGTTAAGCCAGGGAAGTGGTTTTAAAAAAATTCACAAGGATGTTAGCAAATTATTTTCTATTTTAACTTGTTTTTTTAACTATTAGTTTTGAAATAACGTAGCTCTAAAATAACATATATTTGTTATCAAATTTTTTCTCAAAAAAATAAGCTAGTCATTAATCTAAAAATATGATTAAAATTGGGGTTTTGTTTTCTTCACGTTTTCTATAAGGGTTACAATTTAGGGTCCCTCCAGCAAAACAATTATTATTGCTGCTAGATATAGATTTGCTGCATGTCAATAACAAAGGCCCTTACATTTAGCATATTGTTTTAAGGCATACTGCCTTAGTGGGCCGCAACATGTGGTTAAAAACATATACTATTTTCCAAGGAAATAACGCCCTATGCAAAAATATAACAATAGACCTTTAGTGTTTAAGATGGGGATTTTCCCACTAAGCAAAATAAAATTATTCATTGACTATTAATCTGCTAAATCAGGTTTAATCAAAAATGTAAAAAAATAAGATTTAGGCTAAGAAATAAATTAAAATAAAGTCACTAGTTTTGGCATAAAAAATTGAAAAAAGAGATTAATAAACATTCAAGTATACCTCTTATTTAGCAAATAACATTTGTTTGTAACATTCTTACAAAAATTAGAAAAATTAATTAATTTATAAATCAAATATGCTAAATATTTTTTAATGTAATAGCCCCATTTAAATAAACAACTAAAATATTATAAGACAAATTTTTTAGATATGCCTGCAATTAAGTTAGCCATTTTTTGTTAAAACTTTTAAGGATAAAAGTTTATGTCTCATAAAATTAAATTATAATTACAAGCTTTATACAAATTTTAAATTTCTTTTCAATCAAATTTCATTTCCAATTACTCTAAGAGTTTATATTTCTTGCACCAAAAAAAAACAAAAATAAAGTATGTATTATTGTTATATAAAAACAATAAATGATATTTTATCATTGGAAATAGTTTGGATTAATTAAAAATCAAGCTCTAAAAAAATTACACAAAATACCACAACAAATTAATTAGAAAAAGCATTTAAATATAACTACATTTAACGTTAAAGTAAATGACTAACCAAATACCCAATTGTAAAAAAGTAGGAAATTTATATTTACAATAAACGGATATCCGTCAATATTTCCGTTGCAAAAAGTGTGATCACCATCATTAGCAGAACCAGATATATTTTGGTGTAAATTCATTTTACAATTAACCTATTTTCAAACGCTTTGCCTCGCAATTTAAAAAGGTGAAACAGATGTTAAAAATATGATCAAAAAACACTACACCTGTTAATCAAAATATCAAGGTTAAAATAAAATACTACAATTAAAGAATTAAATTATTACAGTTTAATTATGCAGTGGCAATATTTAGAAGGTGCAGTGAAAATTTGTATTTTACAAAACACGAGATGTATTGCTATAACAACCTAAGTTACAAAATAAATATAATGTAAGAACTATTTATTATAATTTCTGATATTATTATATTTGCCTTAATTTTGCAAAATAAAACAAATAAAAAATTAAACCAAAAGAGGGAAAATTTAATTAAAATCAACCTATATAGCGTCTTGTGACTACTTAATTTGTGCATTTTTTACCCATTATTATTATTCAATATATTTCAATTAATTGTTACATATTAACATCCAAAAAGTTTGAGTGAAAAAATTAGTGGAAAAATTGAATGCAATTAATTAAAATTAAAGTGGCTACGTAATTTTAAAAAAAAATTTTTTGTTTGCCAACTACACGGGGAATTTACATTAATATTTTGTTTTATCATTAGACGTTAAATTACAACAAATTTTTTTTTAATTTTAAAATTAGTCAAGAAAGCGCACGTTTTAAATTAGATTTAAGAAACACAAATGTTTTTCTACTTTTTTGTTATTTTGTAATATAAATAATAACCTAATTAAATTTAAATAACGTGATACATAAAGACTCTTATAACACATAATTTATTTTGTATCCCTTAATTTATGAACGAGACTTTGTTATAAAAATAAAACTTTAAACATATTTTTTGTCTTTTTGAATAGTGCAAAAATAATTTATGTAAAAAAAACATTACTTAAAATGCCCACAAAATAGTAAAAAAAATTGCCTTTCACAAATAAAACCTTAATGCAAGTTTTAAAACTTTATTGAAAGTGACTAATTACATAATTTGTCTATAAAATGTGATAATTTTATTACATGGGGCTGTTTACATTTTAGTTTTTTGGTTATAATAATAAAAAAAAAATTAAAATTCAGTTTTGGTTTTTACGAAATTTGTTTTAATTAAATACTAAACTTAAAGCATTTAATTTTTAACCAATTTAACAGTGCTTTAATTAAAAAATAAACTATAATTTTTTTTATACTAGGACATGGTTTGCGTGCCACTAGCACTCAGCCAAGTGCATCTATTCATGTTTCGGAATTTGTCACAAATTTTAATTTTGATGGGAAAAAAGTTAAACATGACTGTATTGCTTGATGGCTCCTATTAAATGTAGAAAAATTTGTGTACTTGGGTATCGTGCTGTAGGTAGAATATAATTTATTTTTTTTAGCCTTTTTTTACTTTTAAACAAGCAAATATTAGGAAAAACTTCAATTATCCAACAATATATACATGAAAACTTCTCTCCAAGTTATGACCCAACAATTGAAAATAGTATTTTTTGTTTTTCTTATCAAAATTAGCTTTTACAAAAAATGCAATAATAAAAGGGCAGGAATATGAACTTAATTTAATTGATACTGCTGGACAGGTATTTACTAATTTATATGTTTAAATGATTTTTTGTTTAAAAAAAGGTTTGTTAGAAAAAATTTTAGGCTAAAAAATTTATGATAGATTAGCAGCTATGTTTATATAAATTCAGATATGAATTCCAAAAAATTTCTAAATACATTCAGAGCAATTGCACTAGGTATAAGAAAATATTGGAAAAAAAATGAATGGTTAAAAATGTATGTAAGAACCCAAATCCAGAAATTTGTAATTTGAAAAAATTTATGAAAAAATGAATGAACACTTTAATAAAAACTTTAATAAATTTAATCAATATTTATTTTAGATAATTTTTTATATAATATTTATAACAACTTACTTTATAATGTATATTACCATTAATTTTTTTATAAATTGAAAAGAAATCTATGTTTTAGTTACTATGTTTTTTTAATTTATTTTATGAAATAAAATTTGGACTTACATAATATTTGAATTGTTTTGCTATTAATTTACAATTTATTTGTGCATAGGATGATACATCTCTATACCCCCAATCTTATTTTTTGGGAACCCACGGCTATATTATTATATATTCCATCAATAACACCTACAGGTATATTGATATTTGTATAATTTTTAGGTCTCTTTAAAATAAAATCATTTTTTTACTATTTAATAATTAATTAGCTGATTTATGCAATTTTGTCTTTTGACATGATTTTATATTTTATAATTTTAGCTTTGAAGTAGCCTCAGGCATTTACGACAAAATATTGAAAATGACTGGAAAAATACAGTATAGTTTATTATTTTTGCATGCAAATATTTGCTTATACTATCTAGATGATGCAATTTAGTTTTTTTTGAGGTTTTTACCCTGCAGTCAATAAACTTTTTTTTTAAATACCTTTACTGAGATGATTTAGAGTGCATTCAAGCTTGCATTGTGTTTAAAGCATAAGCAGCTCTGAGTCTGGTTAGTTGTTGGATGACTAATTGCCTACAAATTTAAAGGTCTTCTATTGATTAGAGAGTCTAAGCTTAAAATTTTAACCTCCAAGGTTATTTTTTGTAGTTAAAAGAGGCAAAGTCTTAACAGGACTTTTAATCAAAAAAATGGTTTGAGGGGTCAAAATCACACATGTCTTTAACTAGAAAAGTTAAAATAATATTAATTTAATATATCTTTAACCATTTTAAAGCTTAACTTTTAAGTCATTTTTTTATTATCTCTTTTGTCCTTTTATTTATTTTTGCTTTTTAGTAGTGACAAAAAACTTTAGAATAACAAAAAAAATGCTTTTATAAATATGGAGCTTTCTGTCATAAACTTCCTCTAAATAAATAATGGCTACAATTTACATTCAAAATATTCATTAGATACAATTATACTTAAAACTTAGCACAATAATTATTAATTATTAGATACAAATATTCTTGTTTCCTATTAACATTGTTTTTATCTAGTCCACGTTAACACAATGTTTAATTTCTACGCTTGTTTTTCTGCTGTCATTCTTATTCAAGGCTAAGAAATCTGCATTTTGATAAAAGCATCTATTTCTATGTTTTTTTTTGTTTTTGGTTATAAATGTATTTGGCATATTATAGTTTTTTTACTGATATTTTCTTGATTCTTATGAAATGTGTGATTGAATATTTTGCATATATTTATCACAAATTTTGTCAATAGAAACACCTATTCAGAATCGTTGAGTAGCTCTGGTTCTAAATATTCCACGCTTCCACATCACGGCACCTATGGGAGTCAATCATTATTTGGGAGCGGCAATATCAATAACCAAAGCTCACCCAATATTGTAGGCTTAAACCAACAACCACAATCATCTTATGGCCTCGCTTCGTACTCGACTAATGGTCCGACTGTTTCGGCATCATACCCTAATAAACGGGAACCACCCGGCCGGGGATATAGCCTTTTTGCTCAGTACCCATCTGTTTTATTTTTACTTTGATTAAAATTTTGATTAAATAATTGGTTAAATTGCAAACATTATGGAAAGTTTTTGGTATGTAAACCATGTCAGAACTATTATAAAATCAATCTTTCTGATATTCAATATCTTTCTTTTTTTGTTTAATTTTTATAAGTTTTACCAACTTCGGCCCAAGCAACACCTATTAGCGCCACATTAGACTTAACATGTGTTTGGCAAGCACGTCACCATTATAGGCTATATGCTTTTAAATGTTTACGGCCTTTAACCTGATTAGTCTAGTATTAAACACCTGTCTGGAATATAAAAAACTTTAACAAGATATGATTGTGAATTCTCTAGGACCTTGCCTGCAAACTGGTGTAATGTTCTACACTCAGGTTGCAGCATTGAGATTGGTTAATAGTTGCATGGGTGACCGCCAACGAAGCCGTTAATTTTTTTAAGATTCTAAGTTTAAAAGTATAGACACCGGCATGTGATATCTCATCTAGTCTACCGGGCCACCTTTTAAAGTTAGAGGAAAAGCATTGACGGTAGCCGTCTTCTGATGGAACAAAGGTTTGGGAAAAATTTCTATAGGTTTTTTCAGTATTAATATTTACGATGGCAGATATAGAACTTGCATAGGTTAAAACTATTAGGAAAAAATTAAGTTGGTCAAGGTTATGTTGTTTTGAAAAGTCATTTAAAGGTGTTTTTAAGTGAGCTTTAATGCTATTGTTGACATATATTTCATTGTTACTTATATCAATTTGGCAAATAGCTGCCTTTATACACTCGAAGCTTTATTTTACATTTTTAGGTCAACCACAGTAGAGTTTGTTATATAATATGACCTAAGTTTTACATTTACAAATAAATTTAGCACGCCTGTCGTTTTAGTGGGTAACAAGTTGGACCTATATTCAGACAGGTTTACTTTTTAAGTTATATTTCTAAAGTTAATAAATTTATTTTATGTTTTGTATATAATTGTAGTATGTAGTAAATATATTTTAATTTAACCTCTAAACTAAAAATGAAGAAATTTGATTACATTTTTTTATTTTTATTTTTAGAGAGATTACCACTCAAATAGGACAAAAACTAGCCGATTCTTGGAATGCTCCTTTCTTCGAAACATCCGCGAAATCTAAGAGGGTTAGATATAAATTATATTTCGTTTTGCAGCCCGTTAAACAACAATTATCAATATCAAATTCTGTAAATATAGAATTTTATTTTCCTTTCGTATCTTAATAATCAATCACAAAGAATTTAATATTGTTATTATTGCACTCTTTTTAGAACATAGCTGATATTTTTGAAGCCGTTATTATAGAATGTGAAAAAGCTGATGGAAATTACAATTTCGTGAGTGGATCTAAGCAACCCAGACCTAAACCAAATTGTGTTATCACTTAAACTTGAAATTACGTTGTGATTACACTATCAATTTAAACAATGGCTTCTAATATACACTATAGATATGCTCACATCCAATTCTGCAAATATTTTGTAAAAAATATAAAGGTAGATAACCAATTATTCGCTTCAAACCTCATCAAAAATATTTTTGGGTTAAACTAAATTTTGATGAATTACTGAAAAATATTTTTATCAATATTACTATGAATGATTCCATTTTTTATGACTTATTTTATTTGTTAAGTGAGGTGATAATTTGCCTACCGCCTTGTCTTATATCAGCCACATTCGAATTATATATTAACATTTTTTAACCCTGCCCGCCTGCTATAAGGCTCTTGCGCTAAAGCAATAATATTTCAACTTTTAGTAGAATCTATTAGGAATGACTATCTCGGGTTAATGTCGGCATCATTTCCAACAATTAATTGTATTAAAATATAGACATTACTTACATGAATCAGACTTTGTGGCTAATTTTAATGAATTAAAAAGTACAAAAGGCAAAGCATTATAATAATTTTTTTAATAGGCAAATATAAAATTAACTCAAATAGTTTCCGTATTTTTAACCCAAAATTTTGAATTGGGTCACAGCCAAGATTATTGCCTATGTATTTGATTTATTTACACCATATAAATACATTTTACTACTATTTAAAATAATTATACAAATGTGATATACAATTAAATAAATTATATTTTTTTTAATTTTTAATAAATTTTTACTGTATTTTTTGCGAAACGAAAATGTTGTCATTAAATAAGCCTATGATCTCATGGCACACGAGATACATAATATATTTAGAATGGCATTTCTCTCAGAAGGTTAATCAGGATAATTTTGTTAACTTATTCTCAGTTTTGCATATTCTCAGTTTTGCTTATTCTTAGTTTGCTTATTCAAAACCTTATGATGGCTTTATGTACAAACTCGAATTATGGCAAATTAATTTGCGTAATTATTATATACATATTTTCAGACAATAAAAATTAACTATACATATTAATATTTTTAGGCCGATTCCATTGTATTGCCGCTAGGGCCAATCAATGGACCGAAGGTGCTCCTTTTTTAAAGACTGTTTTTCAACTTTAGAATTGAGACAAACATATGCAATAATAAAATTTTAATTTGATAGCTGTAAAAAGGGAAATTATGGGATAAAAATTTTATGACCGCCTGGTTTATGGCGTGATTTTATTAATGAAGCAATTATTTTATCGACACTCTTGGGAGAGATACCTTGTTAATGTTAAGCTTGGCATTTTTTTAAAAATATCGAAACTTTTTAATTAATTAAGTTTATAACAGATCATCTTTTTCCAGCGTTTTTCGTCCCTTTGTTGACGAACCGGTATACCGCCTGTTAAATTGAGAAAAAGCGAAAAAAATTTGGGAGATAAGTTTTAAAAAAATTAATTTGATTAAATTTATTAACGTGAGTGTCCTCATTAAATATGCCAATTACTTTTTTTGATAAAAATTTAATCTTCCGGTCATATACAAAGCACCTTATAAATATTGTTTGTTCAATAACACTAATAACATGACATTTTTAATTAATTTTGAAATGCCTAATCAGGTTAATTTTTAGCTAACTTTGGGTCGGAAAACCCAATTAATATTATTTGCCTCGAGGGCTGGTACAAGGTGTATCGATAACTCTATTCCCACGCGCCTATATCACAAGCCCGCTAACCTCTTAAGGACGGTCCGGCCTGCCTACTTCTTCAAAGACACAATGTGTGATTCGTTTTTCTTGTTATATATTAGATTAATTAAATTGTTTTTTGACTAAAATTTTTTTAACTCCCTTTAAAGTAAGGTGTATTCCGGTAAAAAAATTAAATATATTTTATTAAAAATTTTGGCCTAAAAAATAGGGGGGTGTGGAAAAATTATCCATTATTTGTCCACAAATTTTTAAGATTTATGAGCTACTACAGATCATACCTGTACCCATTGGCGTAGGAGAGGGGGGGGGGGGGTTTGGGGATGAAACCCCCTCCAAGCATGCCATATCCCCACCCAAATTAAAAATTTTTAGTGCATATCCCCCCCCCCCCTTCCCAAATTAAATACCAATTAAATATAAAATTAAATTACATATAAAATTCCATTAATATTTGGCAAAAAATTTTTTTTGAAACCCCCCCCCCCCCCAAGCTTTACAACTTGCTACGCCCTTGCCTGTACCTGCTGTATTAGAGATTTTCATTCGTTTACCGTTTTTTCTAATCAAACTTAGTAGGTCAGCTACAAACATTGAAAATTTTAGAAAAAAACAAAAGAAACAAAAACAAAAAAATACTGAAAAAAATTATTTTTGTATTTAAAACAGTTACTGTTAAATTCAAATTGCAAATAACATTTTTATTAAAAACCGATAATAAATTGGATCATGTTTTTAGGTGCCAAATATATTAGATTATCTAAATGTTGATGTAAGAGCTTGATCTACTTAGAAATTTAATTTCTCATTATTTCAGATAAAAAAGTTAAGTTACAAGGAATTTTTAAAAGAAAAAAAAACTTGAGTTTTTCCTTTTTAAGATATTCTCGAGGTCGCAAAATCTATCAATATAGTCAAAATAAAGCCATTTTTTTGATATGGGCGGATCTAAGGAGCCGGACGCGGAAGAAACTACGAAAGACGGAAAATATATATGAGTTAAAGCCATCATGGGGATGTATGCTTTAATGTTATAATAAATTTATTTTTTTTGACATTGATATTTTTTGACCTGTGTTATATTTCACAACCACTTAAGACATATCAAAAAAACTCGATTGACAAGGAGCCTTTAAATAATATTGGTGAAACTGCAGTCCATTCTGATCAGTCTCAAATTCTAAATATATTTCATTTCGTTGCATAGCTTATCGATTTAACTGCTATTTACCCAAAAAATTTATGTGTATTTGTATACATTTTTTTCACAATCGTAAATATTTATAATAATTTGGACAACGCTATTTATTTTTCCCCCCATAGAATGTTTGCAAATTATCTAAATCAAATTCCATTAAATTAGAGCTAGTTAATAAATCTTTCATCCATTTGGGTAAATACTCGAATTTCCAACTAAATTGGTATCCCAAGTTTTAAATATAATAATAATTTAATTTTCTAATGTTTTATAGGTAATATTGTTGATTTTAATCAAAAGTGGACAAATTTTTGATGCGGCTAGGCGTTGTTTGAAATAGAATAATAAAAAAATAAAACAGATATAAAAATTAAAGAGGACCGTGTTATTTTTGAGTCTCTCACTCTTTATAACAGCCGGCGTTTATAAAAGGAACACCACAACCGATATACTGTGTTTTCCCGTAATATTTTTTTTTCTAGCAAGCTTCATGTTTCAAAGCAATTATATTTATTGCAAAAATGACCAAAATTTTGTATTTGAATTTCTATTTTAAATATTATAAACATTTCTGAATGTAAAATGCAAGCCAAATCCAAATGTCTTATTTAGATCCGATCTATCTGGGTCAACAAGCCTCTCATACCTTCAAGAACTCATCATAATGGGCTGATATATTTATAAACTAAAATCAACACTATTCATATATCAAAGTTTAATTTAAAAAATTTTCTTACACATATTAGTATGGCCGCTTCCCTACTTAGAGATCCCACAAATGAGTTTTGCCTATCGCTGCTAGGGAGCTCTTATTCAACTCCCATTGGGACGAATCACCAAAATGCTGCATCCAATATGGCTAAAAATGCATCCAGCCTAATGGAAGGCCACAACTCATCTTCCGTTAGCCCGAATGTCATTTTTCCAACCGATATTTCTCAGCGGATTTACTATATCCCAAACTCACATTATTACGGGATAACCATATTTTTTGGCGTCATAGCGGTCGTTATATCGAAAACTTTTGTAAAACTTCGGGGAAAGATATTTCCCGATAAAGTATTTTATATGACTTGATATTTTTTTGGACATAAGATTAGATTATTTGTTTAAAAGGTCCTAACAATTTAGCTTATGAACAAAGCAAAGAATAAACCACAGTACTTCTAGGATTAGCTTGCTAAAAACTACTAGGTTTACTAAAATAATGGATGGCACTTAATAACACAAAAATATCTTCGAGCTGGTCAAAATGAGAGATATTGGGATTTACCTTGAACTAGCTAAAATATCCATTAATTTATTACAATTTGCTCTTGTATAACATATAAGGCACACCTATAATAGCTGATAATTTGCTACCCATGACAGTAATATGACACCGTTTCCAAATCCTGTGTTGGTAATAACGAGTTAAATAATGAGCAGTTGCTAGATGCTAATAAAATATTATGACCTTTCGCATTTTAATACTAAAACATTTAAAGTAATTTCGATTTTGCAGACTTTTCTATTGAAAGGCAGGTGGGTCGACTTTGATTGCTTGTAAGCTTTAACTATGTTCCACACTCAAGTTAAGTAGCGTTGAGTCTGGTTATTTGTTGGTGGAGTAACTGCCAACACATCCCAAAGCCGTCAAATTTTGTGAGGGACTAAGTCTAAAAAGTCTAGGTTGCCGACGTGCGTTGAATCCTATTTAACACGGTGCCATACCAAAAGCTCGCTAGCTTTGAAAGAAGCAGAGTCCTCGACAGCCGTCCTAAGTAGGAGAAAGGGTTTGGAGAGAAAAACTCTACCATAGGTTCGGTCCTATTATGAGGCGTATCAAAAGACTTTTCTAAAAGTCCAACCCATATATTAAAAGACCTAGGGTCCTTTGAAAGGTCAAGAGCTGGTAGATTAAGCTGTTAACCACCCCCAATTTTTGAACAGGGAGCACCAGACCATACCTAGTTTTGATTATAGCCTGCGATTTCTTACAAGCCCCATTCCGGCCAGGCGGACCTTAATTAAGGGGTGACCGGCCGGGATGCTGAACCGGACCGGATTAACTTTTTTTTAATATTAATTCCATATTTTTATATTCCAATAAACTTCCATAAAGATGTAGCCTAAAAAGTGACTCTAAATGGGAACAATTTAAAGAGGCAATATTAACATTAAAAGTTTTAATATGACAAATTATTTACAAATGTCATTACGTGTCTTAACAAAGTTTATTATATATTGAAACGTTGCCAATAAAACATATTGCCTCCACATTCCTCCATTTAACCGGCATTTAATTAGGTAAAAGCCGCTGTTTCACACAAAATAAAAAGTTATATAAATAAGCTTAATTCAAATATAAGGCGCGAATTATATCTTTTTTTAGAAAATGAATTCAAAATTTTTCTAAAAAGGGTTGATATTTCAATTTTTTTAATCGTTAGAATTTTTAAAGGAGTAATCGAAATGATCACAAGATTGACATGTTTTTTCACATGAGCTAACTTTAGAGACCACCTTATTAAGGATTTATAATTGCGTATGTTTTGCCATCTACAAACATTATAAAAAAACATTGAAAAAACAAAAATAAGTCAAAAACAAAAAAAATAAAAATATTTATATATAAAACAGCTAAATTGTTGTTCAAATTCAAACTTCAAGTAATTTTTATTTTAACCCTCGAGTCCTATTTAGATTGGGGTGACAAATATTCTATATAACCTAAACATTGATGAAAAAACTTGATATACATAAAATTTTATTTTTCATTATTTTAGATGAAAAATAGAAGTTGAATTTCAATGTGAAAAATTCTTTTTTTTTATTTTTATACTAGGTATTTTTGAGGTCGCAAAATTGGCTAATTTGGCCATTTTTCTAAATGTTAGCTATCAAAATGTCGAGTCTAGCTTATGAGATAAGGTCATCATACAGTGTCTCCTACTCCGGGGGGGGGGGGGGGGGTAGGAACTAAGCGGTTCCAAAAAATCGGTCGAGGGGGGTAGGTATTCGAGGGGGGTAGGCAGGCCCGATTCTAGCTTTTCCATTTTAGGGGGGCAAAAAAAACTCGTGGGGGGGCAGAAAAAAATTTTTTGCCGCCTTCGGCGGCAAAATTGGCCGTGACCTTCGGTCACGGCATACATGTACAACAATAGAATCCATGTTCAAAATTTTTTAACAAATTATTAGTAATTTATTATATTCATAAAATAAAAAAAATGATTGCGTTTATAATTTGGATATGTGAGTTAAAATTAATTGTTTTCACTAGTATCAATTGCTTAAAAAGATATGAGATTTGGAAATTAATTTTAAGTATAATTTTATCATTTGGTACCTATGCGCATGAAAAATAAAAATGTGATAAATATGAATGATAAAAATGAATTACATAAAACTTTGGATTTTAGAAAATGAATAGTAAAATAAGATTGATTATCATGAAAACAAATTGTATAAGTATGCTAATCTGGAAGATTATAAATGAAAAAAACACTGGTTATATATAACTAGTAATTAATATTAGGTTAAAATATTAAATAAAACATGAACATAAAAGTTAAATGCCAAAAAAAAATTGCAACCATGTCTTAAAAATGTAAACAATTAGCTGATTGTGAGCAGTGTTTTTTATTAATCTAAACAATTTTATGCAGGTTGTTTTGATTAAATTATAAAATTCATCAAAATTCAACGCCCCAGTATATGATTTTTCGTGCCCTAGAAGAACCAAATCACCTTTACGCAGGTCACTACTTAACAGCTAGAAAAAAAATGTGGCTACATCGACGTTGAAGAGCCGATTAACAAACTTATAGGAAAATTGTTAAATAGATTAGAAAACGCATCTTTGTAATCATATAAAAATTTAACAAAATCATTAGTAACACATTCTTTGTAATTATTAAGTTACTTATTAAAAATTTTTTGGCTACGTCAATTTCTTTAGAGAATGAATTTTTATCAATATTACTTATTTTTAAAAGAGGCTCTAATTTATTCATATTTAAAATAAAGGTTAATTAAATTTATAAAGGGAATCTAAAGATTTTAAATAACTATTATCGGTAAATAATCTATTATCAAAAGAATCAATATATAAATCAATAATATTAAAATAAATACTTTTAACTTCATCATTAATATTTTTAATATTTTCAAATGAGTAGAAAATAAATAAAAATCAGAAAAATCTTTAGGTTTAGTTTTTCTTCAATCCATAGATAAATTATTGTCATTTAATAAAGTATTAATATCAAAACGATTTTTGAATAAATCTTCAGATGTATTTTTATTTCTTAATTGTTTAATTTCTAACAAACAATGGTGTATTAAATCAGAAGTTTAGAAACATAAATCGTTCTGCATTAAAATTGATCTATAATTATTTTTAATAAATAAAATAATTTTTCAATTAAATACAAAAAAATAAATAGATGATTATAAATATGGTCAAAAAACCCCGATTCGGCCCTGTGACCTGAAGATATAAAAGTTTTTTTATTTTTAATTTTTAAAAGAATATTAAATATTTTGTGTAATTTTTTAAAAAAAATGACACCACCGATGGGGCAACAGCCTGGGTTTGATAACGCATTCCCTACCTTTCTTGATTGCATCATGTTGAAAAAATATATGAAGGGAAGAAAAAATCAAAAAAAATTTCCTACACTTAAAATTTTAAGAAAATCTTTTACAACAAGATGCAATCGGTATCAAGCAGTGAATATACGGGACATGGTCCTTTTCCCCCGGGCATTACGTTCGCCCCATCGTAGCAATGTGCGATCAGGTTCTTTGGTTCTAGATTATATTCTAACAAAAGATTGATGACAAGTGAGAAATTTCTTAGGCATCATATTTATGAATTGCTTTCACAAATATAAAGCTTTTTGTAAAATCAAATTTTTCTATATATTTCTGTGTTAGTTTGATTTCTCTTGCGGATGAGAAGTATTAATGAATAAAAACACTTTTAAAAAAAGTAAATATTTTTAAGATAAAATTTTTTAGATATTTTTGACGGAGCAAATCTAATTATATTATGTGGAAGAAATAAAATTACTATGTATTTTGGGGGGGGGGGGGCAAATTCAATTTTTTTTGGGGGGGCAAACATAAAATTACTATGTATTTTGGGGGGGGGGGGGGGGCAAATTCAATTATTTTTGGGGGGGCAATCAAAAACTTTTGGGGGCGCACTGCCCCCCCCCCCCCCAAAAGGGGTTTAGAATCGTGCCTGGGGGTAGGTATAGTTATGGGGGGAATATGAATAAATTACGAAGTTTGTTACCCCCGAGTTTTTGCCGAGGGGGGTAGCTCTTCCATGAAATTTGGGGAGTAGGAGACGCTGCCAACATATATATTATTTCGCTGAGGTGTCATAATTCGGTGATCATTCAATGATTTTTGTCGACCTGTGTACTAATTTTATATGAATTTAAGATACGAAAGCAGGCCCGGCCAGGTGTTACACCGCCCTGAAAAGGCGGCAATGGGCAATTTGGGCCTAACTAAAAAAAAATTCATACATTTTTTATTTCATTTTGCAATAGTTTTTTCAACGTAACAAAACTTAAAAAATCATCATGCGATAAAAAGTATTATTTCTATACTTTGGATTTTCTAACTTTAAATAAAAAAAATTGTACCAACGACGGTTCAGCCCGACTCGAAATTTGGTTTTCCATTTAAGACCAGTCCAAAACAAATACGGCCCAAAAATTTTATATAAGGCCGGGCTAAGTTGAGAATATGTTGAACAGACCGGGCCGGAATATCACGGCCCGTAGAAAAGTCAAAACCCTAAAGGGTGACTTTCCTATTTCAAAAAAATGAAGAATCTAATCATTTTTAATATTATTTATCTATTGAATTTTTAATAATGTCCCATGTGCGAAATGTCTCAGGAAATGTCTTCAAAGGTAATAATTTATGATCCCCGAAATAACAGGCCCTTGAATTAAGTACAGCCAAGAAAAATAAAAAAGTCGTGTTGGTTGGTAATTAAGCTGGGGGGTTTGGGAGAGACTGTTTTAAATCACCTTTTTTATATTTGATAATTACCATTTTTGGCCATAAGTTAGATACTTGGGAACTACCAAGATAATACCGAAATGTGACCTTTAAAATAGGCATGTGAGATGCAATTTTAATAGGCCTTTTATTCATGATGGGCCATTAGCGGCAAAATGGAAAGGAGGATCCATTACTAAAATTTTTAATCACAGGCTCTACCAAGCACTTATTTTCCAGTGAATGTCACATCAGTGCATATTTTATCTCTGTCAGCGGGTACCATTTCTTTTTTTGACCGTGATCCAAATAATTGTGCATCTTGCAATTGTTAAAGCTCTAGCTGTATTATCGAACTGCGCGAAGTGGATGAGTTTTCAAAATACTACATTATATAATAAATATACGACATTAACCACGGATGAGATATGATTTATGGGAGTCCTTATAATTACATAGGTAAGCTTTTAGCAATTTTTTAGCTCATTTTCACTAGTAGTGGAAATTAAACGACTCTGAGTGACTTCATAAGGCTAAAATACACAGATATTATTAATATAGGTGATTTAACCATTTCCCCAAAATCAGATAATACAGAAGCATGGGCCTGACTCTTTTAACCCGAGTCAATATCAAATTGAAAGACGTGATTTAGCGACCTATGTCTAGGTTCCTGTACGGAAAGTACTATCCAAATTCAAAACTGCTTAGCCTGAATACAAAAAAACTGGTGTTAAAGGTGATTTGGTCGTCAGCCAAGATTTTCATTGGCTTTAAATGATAGATTAAATATCGTTTTAGAAGGATATCGGCTCAGATAGCCCAGTGGCAAACATTCATGTCTTACACGCAGGAGATTGCGAGTTCGAATCCGTGCAGAGGAAGCTTTTTCGGAAAATAGTATACATGTACAACCACTTTAGAGCTGCTGAGTTGCCTGCTTAGGCTGTAGGCCCTAAACGATATGCCTAGAGTGAGAGCCTAAAAAACCTAGGTCGCCGGCGTGCGAGAAAATCGTGCTATTTAATCCGCCGGCAATATGAATTGCTTTGCTTGGGTTTAAAGAGTCAAAGTCCTAACGGGTACCGAGCCCCTAAATGGGGAAAGGTATGGTAAAAACCTTAAAACCATTGTTTTTTAGAAGGGCAATCAGGATGTTGCTTGGATACATTATAGTAATAATAGAATTTATAGCGTTTTATATGCTCTTGCGCTTTTAGGGAAACGTTGACAGAGCCTTTGATGCCGGAAGAAAAGTATCTTTTGGACTTATCGCTTCTCTCCTCATTTCCAATTGGACATGGGCAGCTACGTTGCTACAATCATCCACGGTGGCTGCGAAGGTGTAAATTTTACAAAATTTAAATTAGGCCTTCTTATGATAGGAAAACTAAACTAAATGATATATTCCTATATCTGTGACAAATTCTTTTTTTTTCGTTACTGAGGGTCAAAAAAATGACAAAAGAAACAATGAAACTGAAAAATAAAAAAAATAATTAAAACATATTGATTAATTTTAAGCTTTTTGGCTTTTTAGTTGTCCATGTTTGAGTTATAAAAAAATGTTTCACCTCCAAATTTTTTAGTGGTAAAAGTTCTTGCCTAATTAAAACAAACTATGTAATTCTTGAAATTATTTTCGTTTTTAAATACTGAATTTAAAATGAGTTTTATTTAGGCTCGCGGTGATGGGAACGTGATTTTTGTCATTTTTTAGACTCTTTATTGCAGGCAGATTGATTGATAAAAAACGAGAAAAATAATAGAAAAAATTTGAGATATCAAAAGGCCCGACCCATTTCGGCCAGGCTGGGCTCATTTTGGGCGCGACAGATATATTTTGATTTGATAGGTTAATATTTCAGTTATTCAAAATAATGTGAATTTTTGCTATTATATTAAACTGAATAACCTCAGAAAACTTTTTCTAATAACTTGAAATATACTAACTCTAGCATGTCGTTACTATATCTAACCCGGGTCATATAAAGAGTATACATTTTTAGTTTATATGAGCTAACATATATCCTTACAAGTCAAATGGGTTCAAACGCCATTAGCTAAAGGTAAATTTAGCCACCTAATAACTTGTCTATCCCTTCTTCGCAAACAAAATTTTACCCGTCCTTACCGCTTATTATCTTGTTTTTTTTTCAGTGACTTTCAGGGTTTTACCCCATTACCTACTTTACTTTAATGATAAAATAAACGTTCTTTCGGTGTAGAACTATCTTACTGTCAGGATGATCTATAAATATTGTACAACAAACTATTACTTCATAAATATCCAAAATTCTACAACTAACGTTTTTTTATGACCTGTTCAAATAACATCTTAAAAACTTTAGAAATCTGTAGCTCAAATAATGATAAAAACATTGCCTTAAGTTGGGGGGAGGAGAGGGGTTATGATTTGATGCAAAATCCAACTCATATATATATTTAATTTTATTTTTTGAAAAATGGAAGGCACCGCTTTTAAGGCTATGGGACCCTAAACCATCTAATTAAATTGATCGCTCTGACCTAACAACCCTTATGTCGCTTGCGTGCGCTATCAAATTAATTGACAGACTTTAATTTAGAGGCTAAAACTAATACCTTGCTTTGTAATTAGAGTGGGCAGAACTTTAATCATGTTGTATAAGGTTAAAACGTTTAAATTATCAAAAAAAATACTAAAAGTGACTTGAGAAGTGGGAAGTCTTACATTTCACAAATATTTTATTTTCCTTTAATATCGATTTAGTATGGAATCAGTGGGGCATTTTGGTATGCCGCGGGTGCTTGCATTCAACTAATCCTATTCTCGATAGTGGCCATTCAACTTAAGATTGTAGGGCCCGGTGCCAAAACTTTCCTCCAAATTATTCGAGCTCGATTCGGTGCCAGATGTCACCTCGTGTACTGTTTTCTCGCCATCCTAACTAACGTGATTGTAACGTCGCTCCTTCTATTAGGTAAATATAGTAATTAGTTTTGATAGCTCAAAAGGAACATGCTCATTATAAAACCGATGAATGGGCTCTCACTGTAATATAATTTGCTAACATTTACAACATTAAAACTGTTAAATGGCTTTCCTATTGTTTTTTTGTGGGACTTCAAAAATCCAATGTCAGATTTTTTGACAGACCTTTTGTCGGAAATTTATCGAGTCGGATCGTGAGCTCTAACCGTGGAAATGGAATTTGACGAAGCCCGGCCTCATAACTTTTAATTTAAGTTTTTTTTTTCGGACGACTGAAGAAATCGGACTTTTGTTATACGGGTTCCGATAAAAATACTTCTTACGCAGTAGGCCCTAAACGACAGCCTTAAAAACGCCTTAGCCAAAACCCTAGGTTGCCGGGAGCAAGTAATATACAGCGAGACGGCATGCATAGTAAAAAAATTCCTAATTTGTTCACGCCTCTTAATTCGCGGAGCGGCAAAATGCCATTTCCAACACCAATCAATGACAACTCGTAAAATTAACTTAAAATTAGTTTCTTAAATAAACAATTTTTTAAGAGAATTATATATTTGTCCATTAGGAAGTTTTCTGCCCTCTAATTTTTTTGTCTTCATAAGTGTCAAATGAAAGTAATAGACTCCCATGCACACCCTCCTTAATTCGACTTAATGGTGGACAAATTTACATATATGATGAATCAATATTTATAGGTGGTTACGGAGCCTGCAAATACCTGGTGGAGGAATTAACAATCCTAAACTTTGCGTTACTCATGATTGGAGTTGTCGGTGGTTACACCTTATTGGGTGGCTTTATAGGAACGCTTTACGTTTCGTATTTTAATACGGCTCTCATATTCATTCTCATGCTCTACATGTGTCATAATCTATATTCCAGCGCTAACAGTACTTTAGGTAAATATTTTTTTTCAGATATAAATTAGAGGCCAATACTATTCAGCAAAAAAAAACAGTTTGGGTTTGAGGTTTAACTTTTCCCATATAGGGGCGCCATATTTGTTAAACTTTTTTAACCACAAACAAGTTTATATTGCCGACGGTCTAAATGGTAAGATTTGCTCGCACGCCCACCTTTTCAGACTAGCCAAGCCTATTGCCTAAAAAAGTCACTCAGCAGCTTCAAAGTAGCTGTACACATGTGCAATTTTCTGAAGTAGTTATAAACCTTAATGTCGCCGAATCCTGGAAAAACCTAGATATATGCAATGACCGTAATTAAAAATTAATATATCCTGGCAGTAAGGGTGACAATATCACAAATAAAATTAATTTTTATAAAATATTTGAAAAAATATTGGTCTTAGGTGGTCTTAGCAATATTTATGATAGCGTGTTATGCCTAAAAGGTCCGTCCAACAACGAAGGCGAAAGCTATATGACCTTTATTTCCGCCGGCGGCCTTCAGTTTGGAATCACAAACATCATCGGTATGATATAGAAAAATGTTAATAGTACCACATCGCAATATTAATGATCAGATTTAGCAGGATTTTTTTTTATTTTCTTGGATTGGCATTAAATCAGGGCTAACCGTGGCACGGCAGTACCCCTAAGCAAACTTATTTAACGCCTATAACATGCATTATTAAAAATTAAATCGGCCCTATTTGGTCGTTGTCCCCTTTTCTGGCTATATTTTCAGTGACTTTTATATTCCAGATCAATTCTTTGACATTTACGAAAACATTTACTAAAACATTTACCTCTAATTTTTACCTAAAATGAAAAATTAATCACTCAATAAAAAAAATTGCAACCCTAGGTAACTTTGGGGCCGTTTACATTGATCAATCGTATTGGAATTGCGCAATAGCGAGCAAACCCAAGAATTGCATGATAGCTTTCATTGCTGGTGGACTCATTTGGTTCACTATCCCGTTCACTCTGGCAACAGCGGCCGGTCTTTCCTTCAGAGCCTTTGAAACTCTCGCGGGTAAACCGTTGCTAACACCGGCTGACATTGACAGAGGTATATAGTTTGGACCCCTAGGTATATTAAGACTGTTAAAGTGAAAGTTTTTTCTTTTATACGTATACACTTCAATATTATATGAAATATAGAAAAAAAAGTTTTTGCTTCCTTTTTTTTCTATTTTCTTAAAAAAATAATATGGTATTTTGCATCATTATATCGAAAACTATAAAATAAAAGTTAGTTCGTGTACATTTATATAAATAGGACATTTTGTCGAAAATAAGAAACGACTTTTAATTTCTCCTCGCATTTAAATAGCATAGGAAATTAATGGTTTAAATCATTTTGCAAAAAAAAACCAAAATTTTAAATTATTTGTCCTAGTATTTTATTTCAAATATAAATCAGATGCAACACAAATTGTGGTTCTTTGTAAAATTACAAATAGGCAATTTAAGAGCCTTCATGAAAATTGATTGTGATTTTCTTTTAAAATCCTTATATTTAACGCATCGGCTAGGTATGTATTTTTCGACAAAAAAATGAAAAGCATATTTTTTCTAAACTTTGACTTAAGCAAGCCTAATTAGAATTGTATTAACCTGAAAGAACAATCCAATTAGCTTTTCAATAACAGAGAAATAAAAATGTATCACTATTTTTTGCTTAGGGCACGTGCAAAGTGAGTTTTTATTTTCGTGAAATTTTCAAAATTTTGAAAAAAAAAATTTTGAAATAAAACGCAAATTTTTAAAAAGTTGCAAAATTTAGTATATGCGCATAAAATGCTTTTTCTGAAATAAAAATTTTTTTTAAAAAAATTTGAAAAAAATAAAATTTTCAGAATTTTCAAAATTTCACGAAAATAAAAACCCACTTTGCACGTGCCCTTAGGTTCAAAATAATATATGGTAAATCAGTTAGCTATTTTATATATTGAAGGATGACTTTTGATCTTGCTAGGGGCAAGGATTAAGAGACAATGCAACGAAATAATTCAAAAAATTCCACTTTTTGTTTTTTATAAAACAAATAATTAATCAAATTTGCAAATTAAAGGCCTGTACTAAAAGGTATTTCTTAAAAAAATTTAAAAAAAAATGTAAATTTTTTTTTTCAATTTGCGTGCCGATTTGTCTGTGGCTTGTTAATTTATAACATTCTTTTCTCTCTTAGCGTCACATTAAATTTATTTTTTTTCGGCAAGTGAAGAGGGAGTAAATGAAATAAAGGGATAACGCTTTTGCAATACACAACGTGAGACGGAAAATCGCTACAAAATAATTTTTGTATTTTTATGGTCATTCATTTTAGATATTAATTCTTTGTGTTAGTCCGAAAGAAAGTTTTTGTCATACTTCTGCTTTTTTTTCTTCAAAATAATCGATTATGTCCAAAAAGGTCCCTATCAACGCATTTACTGTTCCTATATTGTAGAGGTCCGTTTTTTTTCTTTTTATATTACACTATATACCAAACTAACATAATAATTAAAATAGGGACCTTATAAATATATATATTAAAAAATTATTACAAGTTCCTTATTTAACATGTATAAAAATTTGTTTGCCTATTTTTTTCTTTTGAAATAGCTCAAAAATTTATTTTGAATATGAAGTTTTAGTTTTAGGCATTTTTTAGGGAATTAAACTAGCCCTCAAACATATCTATTCTCTTATATTTTTGATATAATTAAATTATAGTTTAAATTTTTTAGGCCTTGTTTTACCAAGAGTATTAGCCTTATCCATGGGAATCAAAGGTCCGTACTTGGTTTACTTGGTATTGTTAATGGCTATTTCCTCAACTGCGTCTTCGAATATTGTGGCAGTGACTTCGATCATTACCTATGATATGTATCAAACATATATTCGAGTACCGTTAAATATTAATATTATTTTTTTTAATGATCTAAAGAGAATCATATTGAAAAATTAGTTATTTCAATGATCTTTTAATGATGATATTCAATATAAAGGCTCATTTACCAACCTTTTTCGGTGGGAGTTCGGGGCTGTTTTTGGTTGAAAATATTTTTTTCTTACATATTTGACGTTAGGCTAAAACCCTTACATTCGCATTTTTAGTAAAAGTTTCATTATTTTTAATGTATCCTCATTTTTTCAATTCCTCCTTATTTCACATATATATAAATGTCAGATGATAGGATGAGCCTTTAAATTATTAAAAACTACGGGCTATGTAGGGTCAAAAAATATTAGCCTCTCAGCGGCCGGTCTCCAAGAATTATTTCCACTTTTAAAAATTAAATAAGGCAAAAGTTTAAATTAAACTCATCTTTTGAAAGAGCTCCAGTATAAAATTTGTATAGCCCTATCGCCGAACGACCGATGGGAACAGCTGTTTGTTATGCGGAAAGCAACGAGGCCGGAAGTCAAACGTACGTGACCGGTGCGTATGTGTCAGCAAAACTTATTGCTTCGGATGCCAAAATGACGATAAGTTTATATGTTTTTTTAAATGTAAGGCCAGTCTTGAGTCGATGCGTGGCATATTGGCCCCCATTGACAAGCAACTAACATCACCGAATTTGATGAATTCAAAAACCATATTTTTAAAATACTGCACGGTGCCCCCCCCCCCCTCCCCCAGATTCGTTTGGATTGACCTAAATGACCGACCGGCCGTAAGTTTGCCCTTGACAAATCGGCTATGCAAATTGCCGGAAATCTAACTCTGAAACTCTTTTATTGCTTATAGATTTCTCTTAGTGCCCCGAGCAATGAGCTGTCTTTTGGAAAAGGGCCCCTTTCGGATTTTTATTTTTAAGAGGGCAAGTTTAAATCTAGAAATTACAAAATAGATTTACTTTTTGTTCTTTATATTTTGTCAAATTGCCGTTTACCTAAAATAAAAAATTCTTTGATTTTTTTAAATCGATTAATTATTTTTAATGTTTTTCTAGAGATCTATTTGGTGGGAAATACAACGCTGCACGGCCTATTTTCCGTTGCAAGACACACGGAAATTTTAGGAATTATTACAGTGATATGGAAAATCGCAAAAGCTGGATCATGCTTGTAATTACGGCCTGTATCCTTCCTCTACTGTATGTCCTCAATTTACTGAATGTAAGTTCAAGTTTGCTATACAAAGCGAAATCCAAAGTTTATAAATTATTTTTTCACGACAAATTTTTTGATTTTAAAAAAAAGTTAAAGGGCTCAGCCCAAAGCATTGTCGGCCCGTGGCACTTAAGGGCCTCTTAACTTTACCAAGCCTAAAACACGTGTTTAATCAATAATAATATTTCCGAATAATTATTATTGCGCGTCAAGCAATTCACTGCTCTTTTTAGACGGACCGTGCCTGAAGTTTGATAATTATGCATTTTAGCCGTTTGTAACTTATTACATAAAATAAAAACATTTTCAATGGTAATAAAATTACTGGACGAACAATCAAAAGAGACCTCAAAAAATCGCTTTTAAGAGGTATTATAATTATGTATTTGGCATAAAAAATATGGCGTTAATCCAGATTTTGGTTAGGATGTTAGCTAATGAATATACAGAAACTCTAATAAATCTAAAGGTGTATCAGTTGTTATTAGCAGTCTACACATGACAAACTAATAATTTGGCAAACTGTCATTATTTATGTGCGCGCGCAAATAGATTAATCTTAATTGGCTCTACCAATTTATGGGAATCATCATCGGATCAGCCATAATACCGGTCTGCCTAACCCTGTGTTGGGGTCAGCTGACTTCCATGGCCATGATTCTCGGGGCTGTGATTGGCTGTGTGTCTGGACTTTTGGCATGGTCCACAGCAGCTGCTTTATCACTCTCCTACGATCGAAAAGCTAAAGTGAGTGTTGACCTCGACACGAACAATTTTATAGGATATTCAGGTTTATTTTTTCGCAAATTTTTCGTCGTGACATATTTCCAACATATTTTTAGTATACATTTAATAGTTAAGGCTAAATGAATGATATTTTCGACTTAGCTTCTTGGCCTATTCATGCGTTTTAATACGCTCAAATTTTGTGAAATTAGTAATTTAACAAATTAGAAATGTATTAATAAAAATTCGTTTTATAAAACAAACATTCGTGCTTAAAAATGTCTTATTACAAATTTTTAAAAATTATGATTCAATTACCATAAATATATTTTGATTTTAACACTCATTAGCATTAAGCTTAATTTTTGTGTGATGTTTATATAATATCTTATTTTTGTAAAATCTTTTAACGAAAAGCATAATGAATCAATTTTTGTTTCAAATCTTTCATTTATAATACTCGTAATACAGGTCGCAATTTTGAGACCCAGCTCGCCAGAGGTCTATAATTTTTTGAATCTACTCAGCCCCCTGTAGGTTCTCAGCTAATTTTTAAAATTTGGCATTCCTAGCCTGATCTATTATTTAATGAATAATTAGCATGGAATCAGAAAAAAGGGAAAATGAAAAATAAAACAACCGGATAAAACTGAAGAGTTTTTTGATGAGTATTTAGCCAAAATACTTGAAAAACATATACTTAATCCAACCAAGTCAAAAAAATTTAAAAACTAGTTTGTACGCCTCTATTTAAACCTGGAATAAATTTATGACTACTGTTCTTGTAACACGGTAATTGACTTTGTGAACAATTTGAGCATTTAGGGCTTTGGAAATAATTTAATTTTGCTATTAACGTTAAATTTATGCTGAATTACTCATATTTTATCTTTTTTTTGCTTCGACCTATATTAACATTTTTTTTTGTATTATTTATTTTTATTCAATAACACGAATCAAGCCAGGTCTGGCTGAATATATTAGCTTAAGCGCCGGACTAAACCTAACCTTAAGATAACACTTGATTTAAAATCCCAGCCCGTGAAAATCACCAATGTTGATAAATATTTGGATTATACTAAATATAATGCCAATTTTGTAATGTCCCTTTTAGGTCGTGAGTTTCCGATGTTGTTGGGAAACATTGTGGCAATCGTTAGTAGCGGCATAATTGCTACCCTTGCATCTTTCATCCATCGGCCCAAACGAAGTAAGAGCGAAATTACGGAAATTTGGGAAACCACGCGCGATATCGATAACCCTTTGTCACCCTGGGTCGAAGTTTATGAAAAGTAACTTATAGCCTTAATCATTGGAGGTTTAGTGTTCGATTCCGCGCATAGGCAGCTTCTTTTTTTCGAAAAATTGTAAACATATATAACCTTACAAGCTACTGCTCATGAATTTACTTACCTTATATATGTTTAAATCGATTTTTTTTTTTCAAAGTGATTTTGATTTGCGCGAAACCCATTATTTGGACGATCGTCCCTCAATCGACGAAGTTAGGGCCAAATATCGCCAGTTGAATGTTTGGGCAATTTGCATATCCGTAGCACTCTTTATCATACTCATCCTAATTTGGCCTGGCATTGCAAGTGCCTACAAAGTAAAATTTATCTAGATTTTCCTAGGATGCATCGATTTAGCGAACTTTTAATTTGTATTCATACAGATAAAACGATATTTACCGTGGTTGCAAGGTATGTGAAAACCCCAGCACTAAATTATAATTTTTAAATGAATAAGTTGCATATCTAATTTTTTTTATAAGTTTTCTCTTCTCACCAAACGCTATATAGTACCGCTGATGCAGGCACGTATGCAGAACCTTTTCTAAGGGGGGGCAAGAAATTTTGGGAAAAAAGTTAATATATTACATCGTTGCTTAATGAATGATAATACATAAGATATTTAGTTATATCGAATAATAATTCAATTAATATAATTCTGACATTAATTTATTAAAAATTGTCTAAAGAAAACAAAAATATTTAAGAAATTGATATTCTTCGAGGATCCCTTGAAAACCACTCTAAGGTTTGATCGATCAATTGAGTGTTATCAATTATGTCCTTATGTATGGCAAGCAAACACAAAGATGACAATCGATCATCGCTCATTTGAGATCTTAAATATGTTTTGATCCGCTTCATAGTGCTGAAGCTTCGTTCAATTGTACAGGTTGTAACGGGTAATGACAGAGCAATGAGAAGAGCCCGTTTTATATTAGGAAGGATGGTTGTGGTGGTAATTAATTGAGATATTGACAGGTCATCAGAAATGGATTTACCCTCCCAGTATGATTTCCATATCAATATTTCACTCTCCAAATTTGTTAAATTATAAAAATTCTTAAGAGTGGATGTTAAATTATTAAATTCATCAAGATTTAATTTGAGAATATATTTGGGATGTAATTTAAACATGTAGAAGATGGTTGCCTGGTATTTCGTGGGAATTCTTAGATACTTTTTGAATAGGAAATACATTCTATAAAAAATAGTGTAATTGAATAAATAATATAAAATAAATAAAGAAAAATAACTTAATAAAATTTTACTTCTTTATCAGAATCACCAGTCTTCTGAGTAGATTTTATTATTAATTGTTCTTTATCAAAATCACCAGTCTTCTGAGTAGATTTTATTATTAATTGTGTGAGAATAGTTTGTGGGTACTAAAAGATACAATAATAAATTCTAAAATTAAAGATTTTGATTATTTTGTTTTTAATTAAAAGTATAAAAAAATTAAAATGAATTGTATTAGAATACCTGGTGTTGAATTTTAGTATTTATGTCAAAAAGGAAAATAACTTAATAAAATTTTACTTCTTTATCAGAATCACCAGTCTTCTGAGTAGATTTTATTATTAATTGTTCTTTATCAAAATCACCAGTCTTCTGAGTAGATTTTATTATTAATTGTGTGAGAATAGTTTGTGACTAAAAGATACAATAATAAATTCTAAAATTAAAGATTTTGATTATTTTGTTTTTAATTAAAAGTATAAAAAATTAAAATGAATTGTATTAGAATACTTGGTGTTGAATTTTAGTGTTTATGTCAAAAACCTTTACAAAACAGTTGAAATTTAATTGTTTTTGATCGACCTAATTATAATTGGCAAAGGTTTTATTACATATATTTAATTGTAAAATTAAATAATAATAAACTATACTTTTTTTCTTGAAATCTCATTTTCTCTAGTTTTTCTGTGAAAATAATCAAAAATTTTGTTCTGTTTACCATTCATTAGGAAAATCAGACACAATCAGGTGATATTAAATTTAAAAATTGAAATTAAATTTATACATAACATTTATTATTATTTTAGTTATTTCTAAATTACACTTTAAATTTATTATAACAAATAATTTAATATTGTTAAATTTTTAAAATTATTAAACTTAAATCATAATCTTAAAATCGTACAATATATTTTATAAAACAGTAAAATTGCAAAATAATATTTAAAATAAGATAAAAAAACATTAGATGATATTAAATATAAAAATTGATATTAAATTTATACTTAACAATTATTATTATTATAGTTATTTCTAAAATACACTTTAAATTTATTATAACAAATAAGTTAATATTGTTAAATTTTTAAAATTATTAAACTAAACTATAATATTAAAATCGTACAATATATTTTATAAAACAGTAAAATTGCAAAATAATATTTATTTAACGTATATATATCCCGATTTATGTGTAATATATAAAAATTAGCGTTAATCTGCACAAAAAAATTTTAAAACCTATTTCTCCGGGGGGGGGGGCCCCCCCCTTGCCCCCCCCCCTCAATACGTCCCTGCGCTGATGGGTTTATATTGTGTTTTATAAATAATTAATTTCCTCATAAATGTCCTTATATTGACTTAATAATGATTCGAAATTTTACTTTATTATCTCATAAAGAATTAAGAGGTGCAGAAGTGTGTATATACCTTACTTATGTAATGGTCATCGCCCCCCCCCCCCCCACCCCCTATTGTTTTTTGAATTTAATTGACAAATATTTCTTAGGCCTGACGCCTAAAGTTTAGAGAAACGAAGGCAGCGAAAATTTATAATAAATATTGCCAACGAAAATTAGGATTTAAATTTTATGTGAAGAGTTTAATGCCTTAAAATTGACCTAGGTCACCGAAGAATTGAATATTCTTAGGAAAAAAAACTAAATTTATACCTGCTTGTATATTAAAATTTAATTTTTATTAATTATAATATAGATATTCACTTTCAAACATCTCAAGTTATGGGTCCAAACCTCATTGGTCATGAATTGTATAGGGGCATTATTCATCATCATCATACCATTGGTTCAGGAAAGCTACACAGTACATTTTTTTATACGTTTGGAAATTTATATAAAATTGTTCTGCCAGGGTTAGTGCATAAAGCCTAGGGCGGCCCGGGCCATTAGGGCGCCAACGGTTATATAACTTTGTATAAAAATATTTTATCATATCCGGTTATATAGGGGCAAAGAGGGGGGGGGGGCAGTTACATTATCATAGAGGGTACGGGTCGTGAATTCCAGCCCGTGCCGGATTAAGCTAGGCCAGGCAGGAGGTCTTAAACTTGGGCGGGCAGGGCCTGAACTAGAATAAAGTACCACGGGCTGGGGCTGGACCAATTTTTTATTTTAGCCTTATGTATAATAATTAAAGAGAAAATAAAAGTAATAAATTTGTTATCACACGGTATAGGCTGATTTTACATTCAGCATTCTATTGACAGTTTTAAAGTTAAAATATAGTCACAAAAGATTTGGGCCGTATTTGTAAGTTCGGGCCAGGTAGGGTTGTAAATAAGAAAAACAAGTTTCATGCCGGACCAAGCGGCAGATTATATGTCGGGCGGGCCGGAAAATCACGGCGCGGAACTTTTATACGTACCCCACGTGTGTAATGGCGAGTTAGTCAATAATTTGACAGCAAAGCTTGTTTAAGGTGGTGATTATAAACGCTCTTTAGTTGATGGCGCAGCGTTCCTTCCCCCTGCTCAGCTCATTGCTAAAATATTTAATAGTTATTTATATTTAGTATATCCACCAATATCGTAAACTTGCAAAAGTCGCAATATACATACAGGAACCCGAAATGACCATGAACCAAAAATTGGAAAATACTAAAAGATTATGACAAGGTATACCTGGAATGTACAAAAAAACACCTTGGTTTTGGTGTTGTAACCTTTTTATAAAGATTGAAAGATGTGGAAACATGAATATTTTATAATTTTTTTTGCTCTAAAACTTGTCCTGCAAAAATTATAAAGAAAACACTTTTTTATTAAATATCATTTATTGCAATAGATTAAAAACTACGCGTACATACCGTTATAAAATTTAATTAACCGACGATTGGTTGGTGAATAATTACATGTAGGGAAACTTTGTATCATAATTTTAAACTTCTCGCTGTTTTATATATATAAATAATTTTCTGCTATATTTATTAAGTAAAACGTTAAAATGAAATTTAATTATTACCCAAAAAAACGAAATGTTTAGTATTGAATTTTGATATTGTGCTACGAGAAAAAATATTAATATCTAATTTAGCAAAGGTCCATCCCTACACTGAATATGTGTGTAAACTTGTTTTTTTATATACTTAAACCCCAAATTTATTTAAACAAGTTCTGTAAATGATACTAATAACGGACTGTAATGAAATATTTTCAATGATATCTCCATTCATTTTAGAAGTTTTTTGGGGTATGTAGCTCTCCAACCACACCAATCGCGGGCTAAAGTCATTAAATACTCTTTTTCATATATTTTGAAATATTTCCTCCATTAATAATGTAATTTTTTACTTATGTAATATCATTGTCCTCAAAAATTATGGATATATTATCATTGTTTATTATTTATAACTATGTACAATTAAATTCATAATCTCAAAAAATATTTATGTCGGCATTCCTGTGTTTTTAACTTGACAGATTTATATAAAAGTTATAAAGACTTATTGCCATTACTACAAGTTTCTCATTTAATAATTGTCCCTCTTTCAAGTGAGGTAACTACTTGAACCCCTAAGGCCAAATATAATAGTCAAGTTAATTTTTAACTATTTTTTTGGATACGTTTGGGCTAAATGCTCATAAATTCATCTAATTTTGACTACAAGTTGGCCTCGACCGGTGGAAATTACGTATGTGAGATTTAACATTTATGTTTGCACATTAAATTTTCATATTCTATTTTTAATGTCACATGTACCAGCTATATAAACAAATCTAAATATTTATTGATTTAAATGATAAAAAACAGTATTAACCTCATTCTCTTGTAGAAATTAAAAAAAAAAATTAGGAGATTAAATGCAGTAAATGTCGAATTTATATTATATCAATTGCACGAAAAATATAATTAAATGCAAGTGGCGATCCTCTCTATGTAACGCAATTAAAATATAAATTTATCAAATTTATGTTAAATATATCAATTGACACATTATGTTTGACCCTTAAACATTTTATATATTTAAATATTTAGATATTTATACCATGAGAGTATGTAACTAGCTTAACTCAGAATTTTATAGGATCCATATTAAATTATATGAGAAAATTTTTGTAGAGGGCAGATTCAAAATTCATTTTTGGCCAAAAAATTTCAACGGTGCAAATTGGATAAGCCTTAAAACAAAAAAATTTGAGGAAAATTGGATTAACATGAATGATTATTTGCTTTTCACTAAATGCCTATGTTTTTAATGCAATTGTATGGGCAAAGGTAAGTTGGTCCGCTTGTTTAAATAAAAACGCAATCCTTAGTGATAAGAGGATTGATATTCTTTTGGTGTAATACTTTTTCGGTCCAGACTGTCGAGCCTATTTTCGCTATGGTACTGCCGCTCGTCATACCCCGAATCTTGAATGTGATGCTGCAAAGAAATATTATTGTAAAATATTAATAATTTTTGAAACCTAAACCTGTAAAAATATAAACTCCCTTAATTTGAACATCATACTATAGTTCTTGTGCCAGGTAAATATTGTGTCGCCCCACGAAGATGGCGATAAACACGGACTGGAAAAACAAAAAATTACGAAGCGAAAAAAAACTTCCATTCAAAATTTCTCCATGTATTGTATGCGAGTAAAATGTAAACTTGAGCGTTAAGTTTTTCAACAATTTCTGAAACTCGGTTGTTTCGCTTATTCGGAGACGTTGAATGTTGCAGTGACGAATCTTCAGCCATCCATCTGCGATACTTTGTGCCAGCATCTTCCTTCGAATCGAGACGATCGCCTTAAATTTAAGTCATAGTTTATCATATCAATAGTTTTGGTAAATAAAACTCTATAAAAAAACTCATTTAACTTTTCCCTGTTTTAGAGCGATTATATATAGCAATTCTACGCTCTCTCATTTTACATTTATGTTTGATTAATTCATCAAATGCAAAATTTAGTGTATGATTTTTTCTGATAATAACCTTAATCTTAACCCAAAATAACTGAAATAACCCTAATTTTAAAATTACCTTAGCCTAACATTTCCCTAACTCTAACTTAATTTCAAACTAACATATATCGAATCCAAACCGAATGGATAGATGTTATATCAGTAGAAATGTATAGTTTGTGCATTTTTGCTTATAGGGGAGACCGGGGCGAAATGAACATATTTTTGCAAAATCGTTGCTGCTGACACATTTTTAATCCAAAAGAAAAAATTAATGGCTCATTTTATAGATAATTCATTATATTTTATAAAATAATTTGTTTAACCAAAAAAATTTAATTCTGTAAAAAGATATTGAACAATGTATAAACCCATTAGTATTAACCATTTCGCCCCATATACGGGGTAAAATGAAACACCCATGGGGCAAAATGAAAGTGTGTAAAATTAATTAAACTAACAGCTTTAATTTTAAATAAACCTTAAATATTGAAAAATAAATATAGATTTAGATCATTTTATTAATAATTATATTTTAATTAATTACCAGTGGCCCAAAAATCCCAACATCAAGGGGTTGATGTCTATGTGAACACAATGAGGTGGTAGTGTGACACTTTAATCCCATTATCTTTAAAAAAGTTCACTGCTTTTATGGATATATGAGATACATAGTTATCCATAATTATAAGTGCCTTTATTTAAAATATAATAATTCAATTTACTGGATCCTCAATTGAGCATTTAACATATTTTACAAAATGTTTCCCCACAAACTCTTCTTCTTTCATCCATCCTGATGAATTGCCACAACCTCACTCCCATTAGGACCATTAGTTACTTCCACCTTAAACCTTTTTCTAGGAAAAATGAAATAAAGTGGAATTAATTGCCCAACTGGATTTATGGCAATACACATGGTAACAAGGCTGCCCCTTTTAGAAGAAACAATTGTTCCTACCTAGTAATTAAATAATATAATGTATAATAAACTTGCTTACCACCCTTCTGTGCAACCACTTTAGATGGTGAAGAAAATGTTATTAAACCAGTTTCATTTAAATTGAATATCATGTGAGGTAAATAATATTTTTCCATTAGATCTATTAGGTTCTGGTAAAAACCATTGACTGCTTATTGAAACCAGATATCCTGGCTAGACTGGTACATTCATTCTTATAGAAATGATAGGGTTTCTTTTTAAAAAATTGCTGAACCAATCAGGTCCAGCTAATTTTTGTTCAATCCAACTGGTAGGGGTTCTTATGTTAAGTATGACAGCATATTCATATGCTAGTTTTCTAATCTAATTATGGATTTAAATTGTTTTTTTGAGGTTATAAGGGCTTCTTTGAGAATGTCTTCATCTGTCTTCAAACCTTTTCTTTTATAATTACTCATGAATGGTTTCGCCCCGCATTGAGTAGTGTTTGCAAAATCAATAATGTTCAAATAATATTAAGTTTTAAGTTAAAAATGTATTGTATTCTTACAACGAAGTGTTTTTTTTAATCTTTTAATTATAATAATATTTACGAGTTAACATTTTATTAAAAATAAAGCAAAATTTTTGCTGCTTAAAACATAAATTTGAAATAGCATTTTTTCTTTGATTGAGATTTTCTAAATTTTTTCAAATGGATGTATATGTAAAAAACATAATGAATCGATAGCCTAACATTTCCCTATCTCCAACTTAATATCAAACTAACATATATTGAATCCAAAGCCGATGATAGATGCATTAATCAGTAGAACCACCTACCGTTTCGCACCTTTTGCCTATATAGGCGACAATAAATAAAACGACATCCAAATATTTCCATGAAAATTATTGAATTTACTTTTTATAGGCGAAGATTGACCAGATGAGCTATGGTTGTAATGGGTAGTCATTTTGCTTCCGACATAATTATATCTACCGTCCCCAACTGTATTGACAGCACTAATTGGAGAGTAATTATAGTTACTTCCCACGGCCCGTCCTTTGTATGCGGCACTAGGCTTATGGGTCGGGGGCGACAAGTTACGCTCCCTCGGTGGGTACAGGAGGTGTTGGTTCTCGTAGCTACTGCTCGCATTGCTATTGTAATGAGCCCCCAACTTTCTTTGCGGAGTCACTATGGCTTCGGGTCTGTTTGCTCCACTGCCCATTTTATAGCTACCACCTCCGGGAGTTAAATCGTTTGCGTCTCCTACAATGTTTGGTGTCAATTTTGTCTTCCTCCCATGGCCTCTCAGGGTGCCCTGATTACTTCCAATTCCTTCATCACCGTCATCGAGGCTTGATCTCGGTTCGACCGTTATTAGGATGGGCGTCGTGTTACGATCATTGCTGACTTGAACATTGCTTCGCTGCCCAGCAGCCCGTGATTTTAGGTCGTCACTATCGGGTGGGTAATACGTAGTGGAAGAATCGGTTGAGGCATTGGGTGAGGAGCTCGTATTGTTTGGGGATATATCCGAGTGGCCAACGGGTTTGGGGGCACGGCCTTTTTTCTTCTTGGGAACAGCCCCGCCATTGTTGGTGACAATTCTTTTATTCGGGTCATTCGTCGTATCAAACGTTGATATCGCAGGCTGTCCGCTTGCATTAGGGTTATTTCCGAGAGATTTTTGAGGGCTTGCTGGCGAAAACCGGGAAGAAGACGGGATTGGAAGATATATTCCCGAAGTGGCTATAATGATTTCTGTAGCTAACGAGCTCGAAGGATCCCGGGGGTGCGTAATTAGTATGGTATCTTCGTCAATGCTAGTGTTGAGGCTCAAATCAGTATGAGCCGGCCCACGGTCCTCACTAATATATCCACCGTTAAATCCCTGATTTTGACGATAACCATTTGCAGTGGGGTGTTGTTGTTGTTGACTTAGATTAGTCGGGCCATGAACCGCTGCCGAGATGTCAAACGTGTTCATGTAGGCGTAATTGGCCCCATTACCGTTAGGACCCGTGTATCCGTTGTAATTCGAGTCTGAACGGGGTGTTTGATATTGGATAGGAGTGGGTGAAGGCTGAGCCTGTCCCGCGCAACATTTAAAAACTTTGTTGGGATCTTCTGTTTGCTCACCACCTCGCCTGCCAGATTTCTCAGATACTTGGCCGTTCTTTTTGTTGCGGCCTTCGCGCACCCTCCTCCTATCTTTACGTCTCCGGTCATCATCCGCTCTCTTGTTACCTCCGCCCTCGTTATCTCCACCCATTTTGCGACGTACTACGTTATCGCGACGATTTCGCAGGTATATTTGCCGACAAAAGAGGATAGTAACGACCAAAAAAATGGTACCGCTAATGCAACTCGCTATTATGATGGCCCGGATCTTACCGTACTGAAAGTAGGCCAGAGTTTCTTCCCGTTCTCGTTCATCTCTTACCTTGTTGGTCATTACAGCGTCTTCTTGAATCCCTGCGGCTAAAGGATCATTCACTTTTATTTTGTGATCATCTTGGTCCATTTTTTTATTGGTATTTTCAGTTTTGGGCGTATCTGTGACTATGTTAGAGCTATCGGAGAGATATTTAGAGGGTAGGTTATTAAGAACTTCTCGAGTAGAGGCATTGAGTTCCCGTAAGTTGGCATTAATGATGCTTGGTGCGCCTTGAGTTGATACCTTTATCTGAATTATTTTAGGCCGATGTGTATCTTTTTGCTCCTGATCTGCAATGCCGTTCCAGGCCTTTTTATCGAGCAATTTAAGGGTTGAATACGAAACTGAACTTTTAGGACTGGTTATTTGAGTGCTCGATGGTGTTTGAATAACTGTAGTATTCTGACGATGAGTTCTTTTGTTATCCATGAAGTTAAAATGGTAGTCTACATCCAATGATTCTGCTTCGTTCTCAATTTCACGATTTCCATCTCCGTTATTTTGTGGTGATTGGGTTGTTATGGTATATTTCCAACCAGGCAAAGAATGTGTTGTGGTTAAACCATCGAATTCCACAATTTTTGACGTTTTTGTATCATTTGGTCGTTCTCTGGCGGTCATTTTATAAACTAAATTGGCTCGTAAAGTCGAAAATTCCTTTTCCATTTCGGTGATTGATGCATACGTTGTAGGTTCGATGTTTACGATAACTCTATTAGTGTTGGTTGGTTTAGTGGGCAAAGCCTCTTTAGATGGTTTTAAGTTAGTCGTGGTGACATATCTTTTAGTAGTAAATGTGTTTGTGCTAGAACTTAAACTTGTACTTGGATGCTCCTGTATAGTCCGATAAGGAGTTTGAGGAGGAGCTTTAGTTTTAAAAGTTTGTGTTGATGTTTTTTGTTCAATATCTCCAAAAAGGTTGATCAGTGTTGCCGATTGCCTATCCACGTTTTCTATGGAAATGTCTGCTTCTTGCTCATCTGATATATCTTTAAACCCAGATTGTGTGTATTGTTTTGCTCGAATGTCATTGGATATGGTGGAAGTGGTTTTTGTAGGCCTTGTCAGATCAGGGTAAGGCTTGGTCCGGCGTTGTTCTTTAGTTACGAGTGAAGGTAGTTTAGGTTTGTCGTAGAGGGTAGAGAGTTTTTCTATAAGGGGAGTTGTGCTAAGCCTATTTATAATCTTTCTAGTCACAATTTCAGACGCCATAGGTGTGAGGGTTGTAGAAAAATCATATTCAATTTTAAGTGGATACTTGGTCGTACTAATGGAATCAGTTTTAGTTGTAGGAGTATGTAACGTTTGGACATGTTGTTTTTGGGAAACAGCTTTAATTGATGCTGAAATTCTAGACTTTTGCGCTTTCTCTATAGATTCCGTTTGTTTGGGTGACGTTTTAGAATTCTGAATATTACTCGTAAATTTAGCTTCTTGGTGATATTTTTGGGTTGAAACCTCTTTATCCAAAATTCTTCCTTTTTGATCATGGCTGTCGGACTCGGCTATGGTTCCTTCTTCAGCTCTAAAATAATTTTTGAACCCAGTAGTGGTTGGGACAGTCGAAATTGGAGTTCTCGTATTTACTAAACCTTCCGTATTAACGCGTGTTTCAAAACGTTCCTTGGTAAATTGCGAAAATCGACTGGGTGCAACATTTTTAGAAATTTTGTTATTTTTATTATCATTCAATAAATATAGGTTTGTAGTAGTTTTTAGTACTGCCTGGGATGTAGCAGTTGAAGTACCCTCAGTTATATCGTAATCCAGCCTTAATTTCACTAAAACAAAAAACATAAATATTCATAAAGAAATTTTATGATTATAAAATATTTTCAGTTTAAATTTAATATATAAATAACTTATTTTTTTTAATTATAAATGTATATATATCTTATTATTTTGGCTGTGGTCAACTTATAAATAATTTATTAAAAGTAAGGAGTTAAACATCAAATTCGTTATTTGTTAATATTTCCGTGTAACAAAAAAGAGTCAGTTTCTTTAAATTTCCCATAATTCGGTCATAGTTATATATTTTTGAAATTAAGTTGTCTAATATTATTTTTTCAGTCCAAAAAAACTTAAAGTTATTTGATCTGAGATTAAACGCGCCCTTAAATGCGCATTGAGATTAACTTACCTTCAGCCTTCAGTGACTGCGAATCTATCGTATAATCCTCAGTTTTATTTTCAGGTACTTCGATTGGGTTTGAAGTGGACGTTACGCTATCCGTTTTAGCGTAGTAAAAAGAATCAGCATAGGTATCTTGAATGTAATTAACCTGTCAAATAAAATATATTTATAGACAGCCCCAATAATTTTCAAGCTATATTTTCTAATTTGCAGCATAAAATACCTAAATATCATTACATTAACAATGTGAAAAAATTAGTTAGGAAAGATTTATGACCACTATATGTATTCTCTTAATTTATGTGCCATTTCGAACACAATTTGCGCTCCTAAGTTATTATTTATATAACTAACAAACTTTAGTCCGTTATCAATTACTCTGACAATAAAAGATAGAAATAAATACCATAGCATTAGGCAGGATAGCCAACAACTCTGCCAAATTTCTCTGCCTTTCGGCCTCAGCTGCAACTTCATCTCGATCGCCTATCGGCGTGGTTGGGTGAGTTAAATTTCTTCCGTCGCCAATGTTTGCAGCATTATTGTTAGATTGATCACTTGTAGGGATAAGATCGGTAGGTGGTCTAGGGATCCTAAGCTCAACCTCCATGTTTACGTATATACCCAAAGGTTTGGCAGGCCTAATAATGTGGTAAAAAAAGTCCTAATTTAAGTGTGTGCATATTAAATATCTTTACCATATCTAAAATTATTTTAAAAAGCTAAATTAAATTTTAAGGCAAAGTTTGCAAAAAATATGTGTATAACGTTTAGTTAAGGCTTATTGAGGGGGTTAAAAGTAATTAACAATATTATTTTCTTCTAGTCAAATTTAAAAAAATAACCTACGTAGCCAAAAATAAATGAAATATTTAGCATCATAGACCTTTGTAAAAAAAATTGTTTTATGGTCTAGTTTAAAAATTATAGGAAAATAATAACTATGAACATTTTTTTCAGCTGCATGATTTATATTAAAAAACTATATTGACTTTTTTTTAAATGAAAGAATTAAATTTGAAAAACCCTAAAATATATTTTTAATAAATAAAGGTATTAAAATTTCCTGAAATTTAAACGCGCCCTTGAATATGAATTTTCCTTTCTCTATACCGAATATTATATATAATTAATCTATATTGTTCAAAATAAATTATACTAAATATACAGTAAAATTTACATTAAAAAACAAATTTACCCAAATCTGAATGCTGACACCTTAGAAAAGAATGGAAAGTCGCGGAATTTTCGTTCATCCAACTATGTAATTTTATAAAATAAAAAAAAATTGTTTACTTTGAAACCTTATAAATTTAGATTAATTTTAAAAAAATAACCAAACAAATTATAAATGTCCCAAAGATATTAAGTAAATGAAAATTTACAATCAAGGCCCGTATTTTCCATTCCAAAAGTTTTGCGTGCCTACCGCGGGCAATTGCCAGCTCAGGTTGCCAAGTAGCACGCCCCATAATATATTTAACATTCAGGTGAACAATTTCATCCGTTATGTCTAACGTCTTTTCCTGATCAACTGCTTTTTGACTAGCTATACTGTGCAGCGTTTCGATGTAATCCGTACGTGTCCACGGGTTTAAGCCGAGTGAAGATGCAATTTCTAATATAAAAAAATTTTTGTAAGGTTGTGTTTAAGGGCACGTGCAAAGTGAGTTTTTATTTTCGTAAAATTTTCTTTTGAAAAAAAAAATTTTGTAATAAAACGCAAATTTTTAAAAAGTCGCCAAATTTAATATATGCTTATAAAATGCTATTTCTGAAATAAAAAAATGTTTGAAAAAAATTTTGAAAAAAAAATAAATTTTTAAAATTTTCAGAATTTTCAAAATTTTACGAAAATAAAAACTCACTTTGCACGTGCCCTAACATAAGAAAAATTAAAGAAATTTTTATAATTAATTATTTCTGAGGAACAGGAAAGAAATTTAAATTTTAAACTTATTTACATACCGTATCCGTATATATGAGCACGGTATAAAAAATATTATAATTATTAATAAAAACACTATCAAAAAAAATTAATTGAAAACATCAACCATTCATAAAATAACTCTCCATACTGTTAATTTGATCCAATCGAGCCTTCTTAGCTGTTGGGTCAGGGGAAAAGCCTGAAGATGTCATAAAAGCGCTATCGGTATAAGTCGATAGGGGTGAGGTAGCTTCAGGCCGGAAAGCTTTATCAGTTGAATAGGTAGGCGTAGTAACATCATTGAGTAATTGTTGAGCTGTGGATTGTAAGAATAGTTTTGTATATAGGTCTGGACCGAGTTTATCGTTATTTAATAATAGCGCTTCCCTGTAAAGTTCTGCAATTGTGGACAGGTTATCAAGGGTATCTAGGCTTGGAATCGTGGTAGTTGAAGTTACATCTCCTTCTATATCCTCTCGCAATAAATCAGCATCCCTGGTGGTAGTTGTTGTAACCCCTTTGAACATATATATATAGAAAATTAATAAATATGTGAATAAATTTTTTTTATTTTAAATAAAAAAATTATGTTTAATTTGGCATATGTTTTTGTTTGTAAAAAAGTACCGTAATCTAATGTAGAAGTACTAGTTCCCTTGTCAGGAACTTGGGGCAAATCAGAGTCGGCTTTTAATGTTGTCTCAGTGTTGTTTAGGCGTCTGTACAAGTAAAACAAAAATAGATACCCATTTATTAAATAAAAATATAAAATTTGTACGATTTTGACTTAAATAATAAGGAGATTGCTGAATTAGTACCAAGCAATATCAGAATTCTTTTTTCCTTCAATTAATCAACGATCTTATTTAAAGCTGGGCGCCTTCATTTATTTAAAAAAAAAATTCTAATTTTTAAAATTTTGGCTTGATATTAAAAATTAATAACCATTAATTTTTTACAACGTCGAGGCCAGTGCAGGCAGGAAAGAAATTTTTTAAACCTCAACATTTTAGATAGATAAAGAGCAAGGAAATTTAATATGGGTTGCCTACCTAAAAGTTTAAGAGCTAGCTCACACCAGGGGCTAAAAGGCTCTCATTAACTAGAAATTAAAACATGACATACTGTGAATCAACCAACGCAAGCCATTCCTTCTTTATTCTCGCTTCCATCTCATCAAAATTTTTGAGCTCTTCGCCATTTGAAAGCAGTTCTTGTAATGAAGGTTTTGTTAAATTTGTCTTTCCCACGAAGCTGATCCGTTCAGGACCAAAATCGGATAAGGATAATCTTCATTATAAAAAAAAATATAAAGCTTTTGAAATAATTGTAAAAAATTTAATTAAATACTATTTTCGACCTCTTATGCATTAAATAATAGTTTAATATATTTAGCAAATAATTGAAAAATATTTAAATTTAATTTTTCTTCTTCACTTGTAAATTTGATAATGTAATATAATTGAAATAATAATTAAATATTTTTACAATTATTAAAAATAAATTCCCGATTAGTTCGGTTATTTCAATAATTAATGGAAATAACCCTCTTCCACCGTCAGATAATTTGATGTTTTCGGGTAACAAATCAAGAGGTCCGGACGTGATAACCCTGTCTTGAGCGTTGAGTGACTCATCAATAACTGTGGCATTATCCTGCATTTTAAAGTCACATGTGGAAAAAAATAAAAAGTTAAATTTTTTGTAATATTCAACATTTTAAATAAGTAAACAAGGATAAAACATTAAATCTTACCCCAATTAGGATAGGGGGTGATTTAAGAGCCGTCTTATCAGAGTTAAGTGCGGTTTTTTCGATTTGGCTCTCATTTGATTCTTGATGCTGCGATATTACTTCACCAATTATTTTGGTCGAAACACTAGGTGAGGGCATTGTCGACGCCGTTTTCACTAGTGCCTTTGATTTATCTGAGGTTGCAGTCAAAAATTTAGTCGTTAATCCGTCAGTAATATTTAACGAGGACAATATGGATGTTTGGGAATCTCGAGCTAATTTGGCAGGTAGATCGGATTGTTTCATATTGGTAAGGAGCATGTGAAGCCCTGGTTGTATAAGAAGCGTCTCTATCGGGGGTTGCGATTCTTGGCCGGGTGTGAGCACGGGCTCAGCAGACTGAGAGACCAGTGATTGGTCTTGTTCGACGGTTAGGGGAGGCGGAGCTGATTCCACGGGAATTCGGGTCTCACTCGTGTCAATTAATTGGAGTTGCACGCCCGGATGCTGCTGACCGACATTTTCGGTTATTAAAGATGAACCACCTTCTTGATGTGCCGGAACTTGAGAATTTTTAACTCCGGCAGTGGTTGAGAGATCAACATTTACGTTATAGTTATCTTCGAAGGTTGGGGCAGGTGGTATTTCTGCAGCACTAGTGGCTTCGCTTCTTGGTGTTTCGGGATTTGCGGCTGAACCTCCTAAATATTATATTAGTTAGCAATTATTTATAAATCATAACTAGCCAGTATTTAGAAATCATAATTAGCCAGCTATTAATAATAAAATACATAACAATGTGATAAAGCGTAATATATTTATTTTAATCGGATGTTTGATAAATTGGTCTCATTACCATCATTGAATAAGGCTGGCTCAGTTTGGATAGCAGTAACGCCTAAAGGCTCCCTAAACCTATCATCACTTTCAGTCTGTTTCCTGGTATCATCGTGACCGACGGTTGATTGGGAGTCAGACGCCTCACGACTGGGCAAGTCTTCTGAGGCAGCCTCAAATCGTGTAACTAATCTATCAGTGGTAGGTTGGTGGTTAGAATTAGTCTCACGATTTCCCGACGCACTGGGAGATGGTCGAGCTTCGTTCGGGTCAGGGCTATTTAGCTTAGCAAGATTTCTTAATCTTTGTTGCTCCTGAAACTGAAATTTTTTCTCGATATTAAGTTTTCTTTGACGAATGCGATCGACTATAGGTGCACAATCCTTAGCGCATTGCTCCTTGCTATCGAATCTGATGATCATTTTTGGTAAATGTATAATATTTTTCTATATTTACAAGGGTAAGTATTAAGTTATTGTCAGTGATTATTAATTAAGGAGTCTATAAATGACATTTCATAGGCTTATTAATGAATTAAATTTTCGTTTCCGCATTATGTATTCTATGAATCACACGAAGTTATATAAACCTGTTTAAGGAGCCACGACAGCCACCATAAGCAAATTTGACGCAGGTGAGAGTATCAACGTCGAAATACCATTTTGGTACGTATTGAAAGCAAGGACCAGGATCGTGGGTGAACATACAAAACTGTGTTCGGGGTGTATCTCGAACGTAATCTATTAAGAAGTGTATGTAATCTCAATATAAAAAACTTAATTTAATTATATGAGGAATAAATCATGGGAGGTATGTCGATATATGAATTCAAAAAATATAAAACACAGTTTTCGACTAATTTCTTTTCTTTTTCTGTTCAAAACTATAAATAAAAAAAGCTTTAAGGCAGCACCATTAACAACGAATCACAAAAAGTCTAAAATCAATTTTTTACATAAAAATTTTTTAGTTGTGAGCTACAAAAAGTATTTTTGGATCATTCAAAAAACTTGAAATTATTGAGACTTGAATGCAATTGAATTATATGCAAAGTCATTATACATAAAAAATTAAAAAGTTTCGCTCACCTTCCCCAGCGTACACGTGGACCACGTAACGAGTTGGTGCACCGTGAGATCGATTAGTCGAATTAATCCCATCACTAGAAGCACCGGTATTATCTCGGGGATCTAGCGTCCCGTTATTGGCCCTATCGTTGACCTCAAATACAAAAACGTTTCTTTGTAACGTGCCAGGAGCTCCTCCATTGTTAACCGTATTTGAAGGAATGACCCCGTTTGGATCTGCGCCATTTACTCCGTCACCGATTGTATCATTAAGCAGCGTAGAATCTTAATTGTTTAAGAAGGTCCAAATTATTGAATATATACCTTTATTAATTAGGGGAAGGGTCAGCTTCAGTATTAAGTTTGGGTTATATTAGGCATACATTTACTAAAATGTAATAATTAATTGTACAGAATTATCACAAATTTTTATTTCTCCCTAACATTTGTTGTTCTTAGAAAATATTTTATATATAATGTGTGATTGAATTATAATCAAAAATTAAGAAAAAAATTTATTCTAAGCTAAAATTCGAAGGAAAAAAAATTTATTTTTTTCAAATATTTGACTTTGAAAGTGTTTTCAAAAATTTGCTAATCGTTTCAGACCTTTTGTTAGAAACAATATATTAAATGTGAAACTTTGGTATCCGTAATGACTAATAGCTTCAATCAAGAGATTGCGATTTTCGTTGGTAATTAGCCGAGAAACCCTTAATAGAAAAAACAATAATAAATGTAAAAAAATTTACATAAATAGTAGATTGTAAGGTTTAATAAAAATCTTTTTTTTTTCAATTAAATAATATACCAAAAAAATCATTCCTGATTTTAGAATTTTTTGTTAGTCAAGGCATGCGAGCGCATATAAGCATTGCAAAAAAATAAAATTGACAATATGAATTAGACTCCTAATTATTAAAAATTTGAAATATTGTAGTTTATAGCAAATACAGACTTATTATTGGGATCATTATCAAAAGTGGGATCAACTCCACCGGATTCGGGCCCGTGAATATTTAATCTCGGTCTACTACTTCGATATTCGTTAGCAATGTGACGGCCCAAAATAGGTTCCTCAAGAGATTGACTAACTGAAGGTAATTGTGGTTCATCACTACCTTGTAAGACTCTAAATAAATAAATAAATAATTATAGGGTAATGTTATAAAATTACATTAAATTTAATCTATAAACAGTACCAATTTTTAAATACTATTACGGGTGAGGAAGTAAAAAAAATATTAGGCTGCGCTGAGGTTTTTAACCTATTTTGTAAATATTGTTCCTTAAACTTTTAATATGCAGATCGGGTCTAAGTTAAAAGTACAACTGCTAAAAAATGTTCAATAGTCATGTTAACTGTAACAAAAATTATCAACAAGGTTAACAAAATTTCAATTTCTTCCTTGATGCATTTAAAATATTTAAATTACATAAAAAAACACATCAATATTTTAAAATATTATGACTAAAATTTGCGGTTAAGCTGCGTAGTATTACCCGATTTATTACTAACTCAAAAATTTACCGTCTGGGAAATTCGGCGGCCGTGGGGTTAATAACGATTGGAATTCGACTAGCATAGGAGGATCCGGGAATAATCCCACTAGCCTGTAGAAGTCTATTGCTCCTAGATGAGTCGTTTGGTAGGTATCCGGTACCTTGACCTTGCTGCTGATCGGAGGAAGAACGTGGTTGGGATAGTTGGACTTGACGGTTGAAGTTTCTGGCAGAGGATAGAAGCTCGCCCTGCGTAGGTTCAACAATTTGTCTTTGACCATTGATATCTACATACATAAATAAAATATAGCTCAAAATGTGCTTAAAAATCAAAGTTGAGCATCAATTGTTTTGTAAAATAATTTATTTCTAAATTTGCCATATTAGGCAAAGCTGAAAAAAGCCCAAATTTTAAGTCAAATCCTTTTTTTATTTTTTAAATCTAAATTAAGGGAGTTGACATTAAGTAAAAAATCTGGAACTTTTGTAATATTTTCCTACTTAAAGCAATTTTTAAAAATAAAAAAATTAGCAAGGCCAAAAAATTGGCTATTTCCTAGCTCTAATATTCGGTGTATTTAAAAACAGGTATACAGATAAAATATTTTGAACAAGTTATGCTAATAGCTAATATATATTTCGAATTTGTAGGCAATGACTAATAAATTATATAAGACCGACAACCGGATTGATTAATGTTTTTTTACAGATACAGATTTCTAATTAATCCTTCATACCACAATAATCCATGCACATCGGTTTGAGTGACAATGGCTCAAAGTATGTGTAAAAGTTCTCGCGCTCTTGCCCAGTAAAATTTTTCCGTGAATTAAAATGCTTCAGATAATTCATAGCGTCAAACGACCTTCTGTAAGACGGTTTAAAAAAGTAGAAACAATCCTGATTCCGATCTAGATTATACGGTGGTTCGGAGGACAGGAATATGTCTTGTTGTTTGGTACCTAAAAAATTTTATTATTCAACAGTGGCACCTCTAAAAGTTAAAATTTGTATTCCTATGTAATTTTACAATATGAAAAATACATTCAAGATCGTTTTATATTTACAAAAGTGTTTCAACAAAGGAGTGTGGGAAATTATTGCATAATTAATATTCGCTCATATATATAGAGGCAAAATATCGCAAAATAAAATAAAAATATAGAGTTTTTTTTTTGTAAATTTGAAATTTAACTTTGAACTTGCCCTAATAATTAAACACCAATAAATTGAGAAATTTAACTCTTTATTTATTAATTATATAAGAAAGATATCGGTTTAGCAAGGCTCATGCATAATAAAAATGCATTAATATCTATGCATAGAAACAAAAATCAAACAAGTTAATTATGCAAAGAATAAACAATATTCTACATTTCTTGTTGAGCTGCCTAAATTCTGATTATACATTATTATATTATCTTGTATCTTTTGTTAGTTTCGTGTATTAATATTAAGTACAAATAGATATTATCTAAAAAAAATTTAATAAAATATAGAATTATTGTCATTAAATTTTGCTAACCTGATCATAAAAACAGGTCAAAAAAATTTACTACCTGGCAGAGGTTCTCTCTGTAAGTCTTCAGATAATCGGAAAAAAGTTAAAACTAGCTTTTGTCGTTTTTCGCCCTTTGACCGACTGTTCGCTGAATTGGGAGAATTTAAAGGGGCTGAGCTATTCAACCGTTCTTGACGTGGCGTTCTGCTCCTTGCAGGCGTGACAGATGAATCCTCTACATTGTATTTCCGCAATGTTGCTCGAAAAATATCTTGCGTGGAATCCATAAAAAGTGATGACCCAAAATTGGTGGTAAACCTATTATGTCAATTTAGATATCAAAAATTTCTATAACGTTGAGGTGTTTAACACATAATTTCATAAATACCGAGACGCATTTAGTAGTCTTGGAGCAATCAAATTAAGCATTTTCGATTAATGTAGAGTCATGCGAGAATTTCAGAAAAAAATCAGATTCTTAAAAATTAAGTCATTAAAAAGTGCCGACGAAAGTATGAAAATAATTTAAAAAAACTATTTTGCAAAAAAAAATTGTCCAAAATATTTTAAAAAACTGTCATCTTTATAAACAATTAAATTTTGTATCAATTAACATATTTTTGAAGAAAAAAAATTGTGTCGCTGTCCTAAAAAGTTAAATCACAAAGCTTGTATTCGGGTATGCAATTTACACATGATTGTTAGTTTTTTCTTAATAGAAAATTACTTTAATTAAGAAATATCTGTTCATATTTATATTACTGTAGCCATCAAACACCTCAAATATATATTCAATTATAAAAAATTTTATTTATTTTAGTATAGCCCGTGTTTTGTAACTGATTTGGTTTTTTCGTAAAGAAAATAGGGATTTTGAATCAATAAAAAGCTATATCATTGGCGCCGAGCCTTTGATGCAAAATATCTATAAAAACCGTATCATGAGTTTTTATTTTACTCATACTTGAAAATGAAAATAGTGGCCAAATATAAGTTTTTTTTATAAAAAATATACATGTCGGATATGGTTGAACTTCCATAGGTATCTCGCCATCCCAATACGACATCGCTCGCTTTCTAAACATTACAAATATGTAAATAATTGGGAAAAACTTTAATATAAAAGTCAAATTAGATTTTGTTACAAAATATAAAAAAATGCACTTTAAACAATTATGAACCTTTCAATTTTCATAAATATTATTTTTTATTTTCATTACTCTATCAATATCTCTCGATATCATGATGCCAGTGTAATCATCTTCATTGCTTAAGGACATTCGAATTTGACTTTGGGGGTCATCAAACACCTAAATATTAAAATTTCACAATTAACTTCTACAAACATATAATATTTGTTTCTTAATTGATGTAATATATCAACAAAATATATTGGCAAATTATTTATTATTGAGTTTATAGTAGATATTTATGTTTTCATTTGCCTCTAAAATTATGACTAAAATATACCATTGAATAATTGTATACCTTTGTAAACTTAATAATCTCGTACTGGACCATGTATCGATCATGGCTTTTTGAGGCTTTATCCCGCTTAACACTAAATATGTATTCGCAGGCACTATCATCCAGATTGGGTATAAGTGAAACAGGTGCTGTTAGGTGGCGATAACCCCTCCTCCCATCACTCATGGTTATGTATTGTGAATTTGGATCGCTAGATTCATTCACACTGGTAAGAGTATCATTAGTTGTCGAAACTGCTGAGAGTGGTTGCCCATTTTCATCGAGGAGTTTAAGGCAATCCGGTGGGTGAGTTTGAACTATGGCATCACAGGCCGGGAAATAATCCTTTGGGGCTCGCTGAGTTTGCGTATTAAGTTCCTTGATTTGATCTTCAAGTTGTTTATTTATTATTCCGAGATCTTGGGGCGCTTCTGTTTGCTCTGGTTGACTATTCGTATTTAAATCTGGTTGGGGCACCTTATTGAACTGGTCAATATTATCCGAGGGTAAAATATCGGATAGTGGTGGTGGAGGAGGAGGAGGGACATTATAATCTAGATTTGTTCGACTTATTTCTACATTTTGAGTTCTTTGTTGATCCTCAGTGTTGGTATTTAGATTTGATGCTGCAATAGGTGACCTACCAGAATCCTCAGCTGGGAGAGTCGATGTATTCACTCGACCTTCAGTTAAATATTGCCTGTATCCACCTAAAATCACATTTTAAAAAAGTCGACAAACAATAAATAATATATCTATTAGTTTATTTGTTATGTCAGTTTTATACATTCATTAAAAAATAATATGATTCAAACTCAAAAAATTGAGCGTTCCGATCCCCATATCGATATTATTGCTTGCCGCATCGCGTAACAAGAATAGATCATCAGTTTGAAGGAACGATGGTCTTTCATTAGAGGCGCGCTCGCTTCTAAAAAGAGAAATTAAAAGTTAAAAAAGTTTTATTTGATTCTTCTTCCATGATTGCGATATATTTTTAAAAGTTATATATACAACATTTAATTTAATCAAGATTTAACATAATCATTTATCATATTTTAACAATAATAAAAAATAATAAAATAATGCGAAACTCTGCTAGGCAATTGGGAGTTATTTTTAAGTAGACACTGTCTTTCCTAATTTATTAAAATTTGCCCTCCCCTGTGTCCAGTCTTAATTTGGTCAATAAGAATGAAGTCTGCTTAAACCCAAAAAAATGAATTAATTTAACGCCGAAAAGTTAGCAAGTGAATGGACATAAAGGTAACGAAAAATAGCAAATTATCTAGTACTCTTTATTTTAGAAATTTTATACGGATATTTGTTTCACCATTGCTATTCTAATAATTTGCAGTAACTCAAACCTAAAAATATTTTGAATAAATTTTAACATTTTTTTCAAAAATAATTTTACCAGTTATTGGGTGCTTAACCAAAAAAACACTAACTATTCCTCGACTACATAAATCATAAGACTTGATAAATTTTAAAAGAAAAGAGTAAAAAAATGAAATTTACTTCTAAAATTACATTATTAAGCTGTAATTATTATATGTCAAATTCTTAAAAATTAAATGATAAATCATTTACCTTTTTGATTTACCACGTGCCCAAATAATATTCATGTCCTCATCGCCTATAGATATGTCCGTGTTGTCGTACGCTAAATGTAAAATTTTACAACAACCAAATTTTAAAAGTAGGTGTTATTAAAAATGTGCTGAGGTAATAAAAGACCCCACCAAACGATTTGTTTAATAAAATACTTTTTTATTTGATTAAGACCCTTTTTAAAGTAATTAAATTTAATGTTAAAAAGGGTCAATAAAGTATAAAAACATATATATGTTTAGATTTATTTACGGAATCTAAGTATTATTTTAAAAAACCTTTCATCGTCAAATTCAAATTAGAAACTATTTACATCAAACTTTAGAACAAAATACTATAAGGCTCAAAAGTGATATGCAAAAATTCATAAATCTTGCAAGTTTAGTAATTCTGAATTTATTCATTAAGTTTAACAATAGATTAGAGTTAGTCTAAGATTTAATTTGATGGTTTTTAATACTTATAAGTTAGGGTCAGGTTTATTGTTAGTTGTTAGGGTTAATATAATTTTTATAATATTGCCTGTTGAGAAAAAATAAAAATAAAGCCTAAAACAGCTAAAAATCTTAGGCCCGTAAAGAAATGTTGTAAAAAGCGGGCACAAACCTCTCAGTTTTTTCTTGAAGTACACGAAAGTAACGCCATTTTCCTCGTGCGTGCTCGCGTCTAGCAAATTATCTCGGCCACGAGGGAGACCGGTCGATCGTGTAAATTTAAATGCCTTGTCCGGCCCGGCTAGATCAAACACGTCAACGGGTGTGGTCGGACGTTCGCCCCTACGAGGTCCGTAGGAGTCGGCATGGTCTAGCTTAAACGGGGCAAAGTAATCGAAAACGCGGTTGAGGTTACCCGGTTGAGAGCATGCCAGGGTAAGATCGTAGCAAAGCATATCTAAACCAAAAAAATGGCCAAAATATAAAAAGAATACTATACTAATAATTTAAATAGGTTAGGCCAAACAGTTATTAATCAAATATAAATTTATCTTTTTTTAAAAAGTGTTGTATAAATGTTTCTATATCTCATTTAATACTATACTAAAAGTTTTGTATAATTTTTTCAAAAACTAATTTATTAATATATAAAAAGTGTTCTTCTAAAAAACTAGTATATTGAAATGTGGACATTATATATAAACATAAAAAATAAACCTTTGTTAGCGTCGGCCCGAAGTGATAAATATCGGTCATTTACAAATCCGCAATTGTGTTGATAATCTAGAATTGAATAATTTTTTTTACAATTTGAACTAAAATATGTCTTCGGCAAACACTTATTTAATAATATGGTAAGCTCTCAAATAATAATCTTACGAAAGATTGAAAATTTACCAAATTTACAATAATTTTATTTCTTTATAAATATATTGCTTTACCTTTTGGTGCCCATCCAAATAGTATCCATGAAGTCGTATCGGCCACAATTATGATTTCAATCTCGTTGGTAAGCTTTAAGATATCAAAGGAAATATAAATTTTTAAAGTTAAAATAAAAATAGATGATTCAAAGTTAAAAGTTTGAATTATGGCTAAAAATAAAAAAATGAATATTCAAGTCATAATTTTAAAATTTAATAGACATTCCACCTCAATTATTTTCCAATAAATTTGAAACCCACGATCTAATTTTACGGTTGCCATATTTGTAGGGTCGATGGCTTTTGCGAGTGATTCTGGATAGAATAAACAAATTGTTATTATATATAATAGTTTTAAATTTTTTAAAAACTATTTTGGCCCATATTTATGTACGAAAAATAAATGTTATTTATATTTTTTGTTATGAGCATGTTGACTATTATTTTATAAAGATTTAGCGTGTTATGGCCCTAGTAATGAATGTATTACATTTAAATTAGAGACCCCAATTGTGTTTGTAAATAAGCTAAATTCATATTACTATTTGTCCAATTTTCAGATATATTTTTTAAGATCAACTTGTGCTAACCAAATTTGTACATTATTATATATTGACATATAAATTTCTCTGTTTAATTTTAAACTTATCGAAGCCGACAAAAAAAGATAGTATAATTATATACTTCTCCGGCATTTAGGCCCGAACCAGCCATCATTACAAAAGCAAACCCCACGGGGTGTAGTAAGGTGAGAGCTCAAAGCCTCTTCACGGGGTAGGCTTCCCGGGGTACCAGCTGCTTCAGTGAAGGCGGAAGACAGGACATCAACGCATTTTCCGTTTCCACTGCAATCCGTTGGTTCATAGCATTCATCTAAGGTCACAAAAAATATTAAATTATTATAGACTATATATTTGCTTAAATTAGGGCAATATCGGCTCAGATAGCTCGGTGGCAAACCCACTGCCTTAGACGCAGGAGGTTGCGAGTTCGAATCCGTGCACAGTAGCTTTTTTCTTCGGAAAAATAGCATACATGTGCAACCACTTTAAAGCTTCTGAGTGGCCAGCTTAGGCAGTAGGTCTTAAACGATATGTCTAAAAGTAAGAGCCTAGGCTAAAAACCTAAGGTCGCCGGCGTGTGAGCAAATTTTACTATTTAACCCGTCGGCAATATTAATTGCTTTGCTCGGGTTAAAAGAGTCAAAGCCCTAACGGGTATGGCGCCCCTACGTGGGGAAAGGTATAGGGAACCTCATACCAACCAAAGAAAAAAATTAGGGGACGCCCGGATTTAAGGCATGTTCAAAATAAATTTTTGTTTTTTAGAAATTTTAAATTTACGAAAATTTTTACTTTTTAGACGCATTTTTGCAAGTTGTCATAATAAGTACAGAAAACCTTTTTGCTGAACTAAACATTTTTGGAAAAATTTTCAGAAATTTTAAAATTTTTTAAAAATATAACCTCTTTAAACGTGTGCCCTAAAACAATTTAAAAAAAAACGAAAATCATAAAAACAGCGATTCTTGATAATTGTTTGCCAAAAATTTCATTAATATGAATTGTTTGAGCACCTTAGTTAAAAAAAAATTTATTATTTTATAAAATTATTGTAAAACGGAACCTATTATAATGTAATTTGTAAAACACTGCTTTTTTTTGGTTTAATAGGATCAAAGAAAACATAGTCTTGAAGATTAGTTAGAGGAGGCAAATAGATAAATGTCCAACTATTTTATTTGGAAGGGTTAAAATTCTTTGATCAAAATTAAAAACTAATCCTTCATCACATTTCATAAGTATAAAAAATGTTAAACTTTATCAACCATTTTTGTATTTTTGTTTTGTCCCATGTTTGTAAAAAGGCTGTTTTACAAAAATTTATTAGCTTGTCATGTTGTCATAAAAATAATCTTTACCAAATGTCTTTAATAAATTCTCAAAGAAATTTCTTACATTTTTAAGCTAAAAAATCACATTCAATTTTCCCTAAAAACTAATTTATTATTTATCAAACCATGTAACTGATGGTGTAGAGTATATATTTTAGTGCGAAAAATATGTTTTTTTTTTCAAATAACAATTTTCTATTTAATTTAAACATTTAAAATGTTTTTGCGGAGGCACTTAATGAAAAAACGATTTTTTTGTATTTCCTAAAAAACTAATAATTGTAGAGGGTTTAATAATGTATCATTTTATATGTCTCCGCAGCCCACATGTTTTAGTATAGGACTAAATGTCGCAAACTTTAACAGTTGGATGCAACGGGCGCTTTCAGGGTATTTAAAAAAAAATATTGATAGGTTTTTTCTTTTTGCATTAAGGGATATATCTAGGCTTACGTATTCAAATAAATGGGGCATTGCCCAATAGAGCCCTTGTTACATTTGGGATAATTGAGCCCAAAATGTTTTTATTGTTATTAAGAATGATAAAGTTGAAGTATACAAAACTTTTCTTTTTTAAGAAATTGAGTAGGCAAAAAAATATTGAATTCTATCAGCCCATGAAGAATGTTGTGACATAAAAATATATCTACGTATACCTTTATATTGACAATACTTTCCGGAATATAGCCAATCACAAACGCAACCTTTGGAGCCGTCTCTCAATGTTTGATATGTGCCTCGGGTGGAGCAATTGACTTGAGCTTCATCTATACAAATAATGCAATCGGGTATTGAGTGCTTACATTGTGTTAAAGTCAAATTTAAATGCGCTAAGCCTGGTAAGTATATAGTTAATGGCCAAAGAATTCCATAGCCGTCCATTTTTCTGAGAATCTGGCCTTAAAATCAGGTCGCTTGTAAGAACTAAATATCTTACTTCAACGGTCATGTTAACGGTCCCTCTGAAGTTAAAAGAGACACACCGCCCCTGATGGAGTGAAAGGTTTAATAAAAATTCTTAAACTACAACGTTTATTTTCACTATGCAGATAAACATCGTGGTTTCATTAAATATTCGAATTAAACAATAGTTCGTAAGCATTTGAATATTGATCTATAAATTATTAACTCGGCATTGGAAACTCCTCCAAACCTTTTTTTCAATTTTCCTGTCAAGACTTTGTCTGACTTTTTCCGCACGTGAGATGTATACTGGCGTAGATTTTAGAGCCAAGGCTCGTTAAAAAAAACTTTTGGACAGGTTCAGCGCTGATTAAGTGAGTTTACAATACAACTAAAGTAAGCAGTAACATAGAAGCTCTATGACTTTAAAACTATACATTTTTTTTATTTTACACTATACAAATCAAACAGGTTGTCAATGTTAGACCCCTCTCATTGCCGATGTGAGAGGCTTGGGTTATGCCTTCTAAAAAAAAATTAAGTTTTTACTATTATATTACATAATTTATAAATCTATAGAGTGTCCACTGAAGAAGACATGACTCCAACAATTTCATATTTAATTAAATATAAAAATTACATTAAATATCACAATCTCCATATCTAAGAACAATTTCTTATATTGTCCTAAAAGCGCCATGAACAATTCACTTTATCCGACCCTAAATGTAGACCAATATCAAAGCTAAACAACCAAACCAATACAAATAAATAAATTTAGAAAACTAATTACATAAACGTTTGACATATATATCCAAAGCAATAGGAGAAGCTAAAAAAAAAGATTAAAAAATAAAGGTATTTTATGATACTTTGAGCAATAATGACCCGGGCACAGGAATGTGACATTTGGACAAAGCCTGTGGGGTTGTACCTATCGTAATCTTGCCGGAACCGGGTCGATATCCTCAATACGCAGTAGGGGCGACAACTTAAATCCTCCGGTAATTTAATTTGGTACGTGGTCAAACTAATATGGGGAGTAAGTATTACAGTGTAATGAAAGTTAGATAAAAAAAGACAATAAATAGATAGGTCCTGAAAAAAAGTTGGTAAAAATAATTTGTTCTACCACTGTAGAAAATAGTTATTCTTATTGCTTTAAACAAAAAACGGTAAAATTTTAATCCATAAAATTTCAACTACCATAAACTTCTAAAATTTTTAGATGAAATTTAAGGTTCAAAAATAGGACTAAGAACTTTGGCTTGTATAAAATATAAATCAAAACGTATAAACTCCTTTTTGGATTTAATTGGAGCAGAATCCATAATTTTTTTTTTAAATTTTTTCAAATTTTTCAGGTTCACACGCGTCCTCTGCAATAAGTATATAAAGCTATGTCCTGTTTGTATTTTTTAAACTATAAATAACACACACTTTATAGGTTAAAATTGCTTTCGCAATACATTAGTTGTAAATGTCATATTATAAAACGAATGTTAATGCTTAAAATCTTATATTTACTTGTCCAATTAAATAAAAAAATTGAGTTTTTTTTGAATTCTGGACTAAATAATGAAAATACAATAAGCTAATTTGGGTAGCATGAAGTATTTACTCATTTGAGGATACGGGAAACATTTCATCGTTAATGCTTCGAGGATGAGGTGGGGTAAGGCTGTAAACCTTATTTGGCTCTGGCATATTCCATATTTTTATTGATATTCCTTCCTGAAAAAATATTTAATAGGAATAATAATTTATATTTAAACAAATGAAATAATCATTTTTAATAATTAAAGATCAAAAAATATACAATACAACTTAATTTAATAATGTATATAGACATTTCCAAATAACTCAAATTTAACATATTTTAAGCCATTATTTGTATTTTAAAAATTGAATAAATATGGAAATCTATAGTTATGTAAATACTTTGATGAAGTTTGTCATTTCCCAGGACACATTGACTGGAACGTCGCGTGGTAAAACGGAAAAGGGATCATAACCTATTTAGAAAAATTAAATTGGATTTTGACATTTCTATTATTGTCACTAAAGATATTAAATTGGTTTGAAAACGTATTTTTGTTGGCCGGGCGAATATATATAATTTTAGAAATGTGTATTTTTAAATTAAAAATACATTTCAACGTTTTTGAGGCTGCATTTAGAATAATCCATCAACATTTGTAACAAATTATTAAAGTTAAAAGTGGTTTTAGTTAGCTACGAGTCGTACTCTTAAATAAAGGGTAAAATACACCAAGGGTTAGAAACTCATTAATTGGAGTCCTAACTCTAGAATTGTAATAAGAACGAGTTTGGAATGTGAAAAACTAACAAATTTCATTTAAAATATTTTTCACATTAATTTAAAACATAAATAAAATGGTGTGAAATAGTATTTTAAGGGTCGAGTTTAAGGTCCCCGCCGAATATATATTGTTAAGTTTGAGATCCTTGAGCATTGGAAACCTTTGAATAAGTTTTAAAGCCTCAGCATTACCGGATATTTTAATAACCTTTAATAATAATTTGAATTTCACAACAATTATTATAGGTGTGAGAAAAAGTTATGGGGTGGTAATTGCCCGGCCAATTTATGATAAAATCTTTTAATAATTAAAAAAATCATCGTGTTTTATAGAGTTTTTTATGCAATACCCTCTGTTAGGTAAAAATTTGACAGCAACATTTTAGTTAGAGTATCAAGTTTGGGCATTGCTTGGTAGAACAAAAACTGAGGTATATAGGAATTTCCTACAAACCTTTTTCTTTTTTATGGGACGGCTAACCCGTCAGGGCTTTGTCTCTTTTTGAAAGAAATGTAGATTCGTTGGCCGTTCCTCATCTCACTAATCACCAGGCTCATCGCGGCTTACGGGGCCGGTCCGAGACTCACCCCTAAGCCAAGGCGCTTAAAAACTCTTTTTCAACATTTTCGCTATAAACCCATAGTATTATCAAAATATGCTTGGCGCCCAGCATTTTGTGTGTTGCCCTTATGGACGGACAGGTCCTGGCTGTTTAACTTGAGTGTATAACATAACAAAGCTCTCAAGAATCTTTTGAACATTAATCCTGAAGAACTGGCCATATCGAGCAATACAACAACCAAAAAAACGTATAAGATGGCAATTTATAGTAATAAGCTCCAAGGGCCCTATTTCTATGCCGGCTAATATTTACTTAGGGAAGGGCTTAGGCAGCACTTGGCCGTTTGAGCTATTAACCCTAATATATTATTTATAACCAACTACTTTTTTGACATCCTAAAAACACTAATAGCTTATTTATGCAAAAATTAATAAAATTTTTAATAAAGTTTCTAATTGAAACAAAATTGAAAAAACCAATAATATCCCCTCTCTCAAGCTAGTATATAGGTTAAAACCATCAAGTCAATATTTATTTTAATTGCTGATCGTCACTATAAATACTTAAAAATGGATTTAAACAAACACCTATAAAAAAGGGGGTGGTCAAAAAAATATTAAGATCTCACCCATTTGAAAGTTTTCTTTTTATACATCTAATAATATTTTTAATTATACTACTAATTTTTTTTGTAAAATTAACAAGTCATAAAATAATTTCTCATGTGTGACATAATAAAGGGGGAAAACATTGGCATTTTTACGAGATGTCAGAAATTATGATTTCCTCCTTAATTGTATATGAAAATGGCGCGCCTAGAATACAAGTGAAAGGGGTGCCCTATATTTTTATGACTTTAATTTATTAGGAGTTGATGTAAAATAACAACTAATTTAGTTTTAAACAAAAAATAAGTTAAAAAATATTTAAAAATTCTCTTAACACTACATGTTAATTATGGAAAAAATTTTATTTTTTGGGAGGAAAAATAAAACCATCTTAATATAATGCCACACACGACAATACTTTTGAAAGTATGTGACTTTAATTAGAAATTTCCGGGTCGATCTTATCAGTTAAAGCAGCTTTGAGATGTCTTATTTATAAATAAATAAAGCAGTTGTGTGCATCCGTTTCTAATATGTTAAGGTCAATACACTTAAATGTCTGTAACATTTTACTGAAAACTCGAAAAATGAATTTGAGCCTGTGGTCTGTTATTAAAAAATTTTTTTTGTTTTCCCACTGGTTGAAAGCGAAATTTCAAAAAGCTTAAAAAAAATCCGTCATAACCCAAGACCATACCTCAAAATGACCTTAACCTAATCTTACCTTAACAAATAACAGACTTAAAATTAACTTAATAAATAAATGCACCGGCTGCCACCTAGGATTTCAGCATAGGCTCTCTGGGCATATCATTAACTTACCACCTAAGCAGGCTACGAAAAACTGGCTGTTTACGGGTTCGAACCCAAACTTGCTGCAATAAGACAGGAATGTTTGTGGCGAGCTATAAGCCTATAAGGTATCAGGGCACGTGCAAAGTGAGTTTTTATTTTTGTGAAAATTTCAAAATTTTGAGAAATTTTATTTTGAAATAAAACGCAAATTTTTTAAAAGTTGCTAAATTTCGTTTATACACCTAAAATACTTTTTCTGAAATAAAAAATTTTTTAAAAAATTTTGAAAAAAATAAAATTTTTAAAAATTTCAGAATTTTCAAAATTTTACGAAAATAAAAACCTAATTTGCACAAGTACAGAAAAATATATATGCCCAACAATATAAATTTGCAAGGTATGTATAACAACGCGAACAGATTAAAAAGTTTTATCCCTTCAATCGAAAGGCGACTTTGTTATTTTTTATTTATTTAAAACTTAAAAAATAGTAATTAATTTTTGTGTTAGTATATACAAATTTTAGCTTTAATAAGCTAGATTGATTAAAATTTTTGAATAAACTTATGATAATTTAAAGGGTGGATTTTACATATTTATACACAGGTCAACAATCATCAATTTCACAAAAATAAGTTATGAAAATATAAAAGCACGCATCCCCATAATAGCTTTATCTATAAATATTTTTCCATTTTCATAGTCTCTTCCGCCTTCGGCTCCTTAGATCCGTCCAGATCAAAAAAATGGCCTTTTTTGACAAACAGATTTTGTGCGATAATACCCTAAAAAGAAAAAATTTAAGAATCTTTTTATATAACCTTGTGACTTATATTTATCATCTTAAATAATGAGAAATAAAATTTTCTATTATATCAAGCTCTTACATCAGCATTTAGATAACAAAATATTTCGCGTCCAATAAATACGACACGATATATTATCGGTTTTTAATGAAAATATTATTTGAAGTTTAAATTTAACAGCTAAGCTGTTGTGAATATGCAAAAATAACAACTCAATTATTTTTATTTTTAAATCTTTTTTGCTTTTTTGACATTTGTTCTAAAATTTTCAATGGTAAACTAATTTCAATTAAAAAAACGGTAAACGAATTTGAAAATCCCTAAGATGGCAGGTTAGATCTCTATAGTTAGCTCATAACTCTCAAAATTTTGTTGACCTCTGTTATAATAAATATTTGCTCATGTTATATTGTTCCGACTAAAAATTAATAAAAATTAACACCCCTCCCCTCCCCTCCCCCACATCTTCACCCTCCTTAAAAAAATCCTAAGTATGCCTCTAACCACTGTATTTTATCAAAATAATTGTTATCAATTTTTCTTTCAGAATTCGAGCCTCCTTTTGAAAACATTTTCAATTTTATCAGGCACCTTGATATTTATTATGAAATACTTATACAAAAAATAGATTTTTCAATGAAAAATTTAATATACCTCAACTTTGTACGCTTCCTAAATGAGTATATAAAAATTTTAGAAAAGGATCTAATTGAGAGGTATGTAGGGAATCGTTATATTGCTTGAGGACGATAAATTAAACGCACTTAAAAAAAAAAGTCAAAATTCTAACTCATAAATTATGACTTAGACATTAAGTAATGAATTGGCATTTTAGCAATTATGACAAAATTGTCATTAAGAGTTCAGTGTGTCATCGAAATTTTATAAAAAAAATTTGCCTTACATGGCATTAAAATTTTGACTAATTAGATATTTTTAAATTTTTATATACTACTACTCACATGATTAGTTTCAAATTCTAGACGTTTGCCAGCGTTTATATAAAATCATAATTAACTTAAACTTAGTGCACAATTCTAAAATTTTGAAGTTGTTTGAGGGTAAAATAAGGATAAAGGTATATTGTTTGTGCACTATCATAATCTAAGATCTTATTTAGCTCAAAATACATTTTTAGTACTCCTAAAATTACTGATAACGGCTATTGAAATATGAACTATAAGACCAAAATATGTTTTTTTGCCATTAAATCTCAAGCGTTATATTGAACGAAGGGCAATCTTTTAATTTTTGATTTTATTGAATGGTACATATAGTGACGCTAATACCTGTTAAAATTTCTTAATCTGAGGCAAGGTATTGTGGTAATGTAAAGGACAGGATCTTTTATAGGGAAAAGGGGTTAATGTATTAGCAAATGCTATTCTTGTCTTGTCTAGTGGGCTAAATTTAATCATTAAACCTCCGACCAACCAGAAAACGTAAGTTAAACATCTTTAGAAAGATTTAAAGGTGTTGTAAATTGCATAACATCAATACACTTTTTAAAATTTCTTTTGGCAATTTTGAGCTCTTTTAATTTTGGCCACTTTGTCTTTACCTCAATCTAAAAAAACTTATTAATGGTTCTATTCTTCACACTTTTTAAAACCGGGCTAAGGCGGCTTTAATAATCAATTAATTGACGCTGGGCATAATTTTGATTTTTATCGAGTCGTGCCCTATATAGGGCGTCCGATCAAAGCTTAAGTTCTATTTTATGGAATTCACTGATCGTGCAATGGTGTATAAAAAAAACAATCTGAAGTTTCCCCCATAACTTATAAGGCGCCATACCCTTTTAGGGCTATAACTCTTTTAATCGAAGCAAAGTAATTAAAATTGCTGACGGGTTAAATAGTAACATTTGCTCGCGACGACCTAAGTTTTAACCAAGGCTTTCATTTAAGGCATATCATTAAGGGCTTACTTAGCAAGCCACTCGGCAGCTTCAGAGTGATTGTGTATGCGTACTATTTACCTAAGAAAAAAGTCGTCTAAGGACGGAATCCCAAACCTTCTGCGTGTAAGACAGGAAAGATGTTAGCAACTGAGCTATTTGAGCCAATAATGGTGAAAGAAAGGAGCACAAAACTGCCAAACTTGGACAGATTAACCATAATTTATAGTAGATACTCAAAGGAACCTCAACCATGTAAGACTTGTCAAAAACGTAGTTTTTTACATTTTAACACGACAAGACAAACAGATTAAATAATGTCCAATTTAACGGTATTTAAGTTGTTAAAAAGAAGGAGAATGGGGTCATGGCACAAAATCCTTAACATGTCAAAAATTAGGTATCCATGTTTCATTCGCTCTAGTTGAGATGGTATTTTTAAACGGACTGCAACTGCATTTGTCAAATAAAACTAGTATATAAATTGTTTCGGCGAAAAAAAAACTAAATTTAGAGAGTCAAAAAACTGTCACTTAAATATATCCTGGTCCATGCATAAATTGGAAAATGTAGGACTTTCATTTTTTCTTTGTAAATAAAGCAAACTTGGAGAATTGATGAGAAAAAAGTGATGATGAGGTCAATTGAACAGTCCAAACCTCAAGCCGCAGATAAAGAAACCTAGGGTTAAGGGGCTTGTGCCCTGCTGAAAATGCAATTTTTCTTTTTTTTATATATTTTTTTACCTCTACAATTGTAACGTCCAAAAAACCTTAGATTTTGAGAAAGGGTAGAAATCGTTCAATAAGGCAAATAATAAGGTTTACTATTTATAAAAACTACGTAACTTAAGAGAAATTCAGTTAATTTACGAAAATCCTATAAAGAAGCCTTTGCCTAAGCTAAGACTTCCAGAATTAAAAAAAATGGTAAGCCACCCTGACTTCCCTTTCACAACACCTAGATATGTTGGTTCTGTAATTACAAAGCTTTTATGCTTTTACAAATTAGCAGCAGGCCATCAATTTTAGAGGTTAGGTCAGGTCATATAAAAAAAGAAAAAATGTTACATTAAAACTATACTAAGTAAGTATATACCTAATATAATATCTTTTACTTGTAAATGGAATGCCACACCTCATAAGCATGAGCTGATGAACCTGTTCGGGACTCAGTTTGACGTCTTCTTCATTAACGGTACTTTCTGTGGTCCCTGTTCCGGCAGCGCTTTGAATGGCTGACGCTATGACGCGCCGTTCATCCGACTTGCGTTCCCCTTGTTCGTGAGATGTTATAGTGAAGGAATTAAATGGTTCCGGGTAAGTGAATTTTATAAGGCCGCTCGAACCAGGTCTTACCCAAAGTAGTAATAAGACAATGAGATTTATGAATAATAAATTAAATTCGAAACCTCGATAAGATGTCAATTTTACCATATTTTAAGAAGTTACACTGTTTATTAGGTTTATATATCCTAAGAACAGGTAGGTTTTGGATATTAATAGTGGGTTATCACAAAATGTCTTACACAAAAACAATATTGAATTGTTGATTCGGATAGAAGTTAAGAAGCAGACGAATAATTGTTCACGAAGCATCCATATTGAATTGTGTCGAAATTGAAGCGAATTGGTATTTTGTGGTAAGAAAATGATAAATTGAAAGTAAGGCGTTGTTTTTCAAATTTTGACAATTAAGAACTTTAATTTAAATATTTAATTTTAGGTCATTTTTTCCGATCGGGTCAAATGTCATCTTTCTGTTATTGTATGGAAGAAATTGGCAAACAGAGAATAAAACGACTTACGACTTGTGTGATGAATTAATTAACTACGCCCAGCAAAAACCAAATGGCAAGTTTTGTAAATGTATTTGGTTCAATTCCTCGAAAACAAGTTAATTTGCAGGTTTATTGGGTCATTTTGCCAATTTCATGTGAGAACATCATAAAATCCAAATGTTTCAAATTAGCAAGGCAATTTAAGACAGACGCCAGCCAGTGCAGGCAATGTTACATTTTTCTATTGTGCTTTGCTTGGAGGAGAGCTGTAAAACGTTTGTATTTTATTTATTATATTTCCTAAGATTGGAATGAAGATTAGTAAGGCATAGCAAAATGGAAGAGCCTCTTCTTTTCTACATGCCCCAAAATAACATCTTGTTTGAACCTTGGGCCCACATGTGGTTAATAATATTCTTCTTTTCTAATTCCATTTATTACGAAGCAACGAATATTGTTTATCCTTATTATTAGGGTTTTTTCTCCGATTATTTTCTCTATCTAACGAATTTTACATATAGTAAGTATTTATTGGAAGAATAAGGAAATTGGCCCGTTGCATTAAAATATTCTACAATTTTTCTAAAAAAAATGTAAATAATTACATTTGTAAATTAAATTGTTCTGTTGGAAAAGTCAATTTTGAAACATGTTCTTATATAATATAATTATTTTATTTTGGAGTAACCATGTTTTATTATTATTTATTTCATTTGACAAAAAAACGAAATAAGAAAAAAGAAACTATCACTTTATTCAATAAATATTAATTTAAAAGTGTTGTTATAATAAGAGAAATTGAAAGTTTTTTGAAAAACAAAAAGTGTCTCGAAAGCCAAAAAAATGTTTAATCTTGTTTAATAATTCGTGAAAATTAGGCAAACTCTATGGTGGGTGGGTTGGGGGAAAAGGCGAAAAAAAGTTGTTAGAGCGCATCTAAAGTTAAGATGTTTTTTTTTTTTTTCAAAATATTTGAAAAAAAAATTATTTTCTAAATAAAACACATTTTTTACAAAAAGTTGCCATAATCATTGACACTAAAAACAATTCTAACAAATTCGAAAGAAAAATGTAAATTTTATATAAAAAAAATATCTCAACCATAAACACGCCCTTAACATATTTTTTTCTCAGACTTTGATCTTTAAACATCATACAAAATTCTACGATCATTTATTGAAAATATAATACTAAATTGTCCTATTCTCAATTAATATTAAATTCGTTTTCAGCCCTAGACAGCATCTAAAAACTGTGCCAACAAAACACTTTTCTAAAAAAAACTGAATTTCACACCTTAAATTTAACTGGAGGAGGTCGTTATACAAAAGTCTTTAATGAAAATTAAACGTATGTAAAATGGTAGAAAGTAAGGGTAAGACTGTGTGAAGTAAAAGTTGCAATGTTAATGTGTTACAATTTTCTTAAAAAAATTTTCCCCACCTTTCTTTCTTTATTTCTCATTCACGTAAAAAACGCTAACTTTTTTTTTGGTGACACCAAAAACCTGAAATAAATTTTTCTTCTCATTACCACCAAAAAACAGCATGAATCATCATGCTCGTTCATTCATCAACAAAACAAACTTAAGGATGCGTTCAAACTTTTTTTGAAATTTATAAAAAAATTTACTGGGCCAGTTAGAAACATTTTAGAGTTATATTTTTCCTAAGAATCTTGTTAAAATGATTTTATCAGCTATGTTTATATAAATTTAGATATAAATTTATCAAGATTTCTTAATATACTTAGAGAGCAACTGCTCAGAGTTTTAAAAAATGTAAAAATGGGTTAATAATTTTTGATGTGAAAACTCAAATTACATTAATTTTTTGTAAAAACGAACGAAGTTTGAACGCGCCCCTAAAAGAAAAATTATGTGTCAATTTTTTGGTTTTCGCACTTACCTCTTAAACAACACTTAGTATGTGGCGCTCTCAAAAAATAAAATTTTCTTTTAAACTGATAACTGCCAGATAATATTATCTTAAAAATAAAAATTTGAAAATTTTATGTTTCTGCAGACTGAACTTTCAGTTTTTTTAAAAAATCTTAAGCAATCTCATAAGACCTAAATATTAGCAGCTAACACCGTTATTGAAAAAAAAAACAATTTTTGAACCGGGGGAAGTGATTAATCTCCTTCATTTCTAAATAGTAAACTCTTAGGATGTTAGCAAAATAAATAAATACTGCGTACTCAGACTCCACAATTTATTTTGATTTAATCAATCAGTTTTCCAACGAATTATATACCCTGGGGTGGTATGGGATAGCCGTAGCCATTAAAGGCCAATTGGTTAATTAGTTGTAACTTTTTGCTAATTGCATTATAAAAAAAAAATTTTAATGTTAATTAGTAAGGAGATATATTAAGCTTAAGGGCCTGCCGAATCTACTACAGTGGTCTAGAGAATCGCCTGAACAGACACTAGATAGCTGCAAATTTAGTTATTATATAAGGGCGCGTCCAAACTTCATTCGAATTTACAAAAAAAATTTATAATTGTGATAATTTAATTTGTTTTTACATCAAAAATTATTAACTATTGTTTTAAAAATATTATTAAACACTCGGATCAGTTGCTCTAAGTATAATTAAAAATTTTGACAAATTTTTATTTAAGTCTATTTAAAAATAGCTGATAAATTCAAAACGGCTCTCAGAAATGTTCTAACCCTTGGCAAATTTTTCAATATTAATCCAATATTATTTTTTTCATATTTTCCAAAAACGAATAAATTCTGAACCCCCCCCCCCCCCCCCCCCGAAAATACTTTTTTTGTTAAAACATAATTTTCAAAAATTTTTGAAAAAAAAAATAAAATAAAAAATTTTAATTTTTTTTGAATTTTTGGAAATTTTAAAACTCAATTTTAACGTGGCCATAGTGTATAAATCATTGTGAAATTAGTTGATAATTCCTATGTTGGAAGAGCATCCATTTTAGCTCCATAATGTCCTCATAATCGCGGCCAAGTCGACATTAAAAAATTTAAAATTTAATCATATTATAAAGCATTTTGTTTTAAGTGTAATTTCTCTTATAACTTAAAGTACATTTTATATATTTGGCCAAATTTAACGTCAATAGGTAAGACAGGCAACGAATAACTTACATTTATTTAAACGTCTCAAATCTTTTTTTTGTATAACTATGCTGAAGAACCTATAAAATATATACCTGGGGTAGAAAAAAAACGTTTTTTACCTTAACCTTCCTTACTCTAAATCTATTGGCATACTCTAATTTTTGTCTTGTTGCCTGCCATAAGTGAAAATAAGATTGCCAATCATAACTAAAATTTTAAACTTCACAAATATAACCCCACCCCCTCCCCCCTTTCCTCACCTGCAACAATTATTTTTACCTTTTATTCTAGTACTAAATATTTTTAAGACATCGAATAATATAAAATATCTACAGCAAATTTAATTATCTTTTATTATTGTTATTCATGTCAAAATTTCAATATTATAAACATTTATAAAACCAGGAGGATTGACTTAGTTGGAAAGAAGGAAGCGTCTGAAAATTACAATACCTGTAATAGTTAATTGTTAAATATGGCGCCCCCCCCCCCCACACCCAGGTAAAAGTTACTACTAAAAAAAGAAAAATCTTGTCTAACTAAATTAAGGTAACTTGGAAATTATGTAAGCTAACTCCGCCCCCTTTGACTTTTACAATTTTATTATTTTGTGCCAATTTAACTTTTTAAATATTTAAATGAGAAAATATCTATATTTGATTTTATAGAACAGCGCAGTGGGAACATCCGTGTCTTACGGGTGGTCTGATATTCAATTTCATGCATAAGCGGATTATTTTTTTTTGGAAATTAGCACAATTGAGCAACCACTTTGAAGCAGCTGAGTGGAAGCTTAGTTAGGCAGTAGGCCCTTAACAATAAGCCTAATGTTAAACCCGAGGCTAATATCCTTGATCCGGCGTGAGAGCTAATCTCAACGGCAATAATAACTTTCCTCGGGTTAAAAGAGTCAAGGCCGTTAATAAGTAGGGCACTCCTCATACAGTTTTAGTAAAAACCTCATATTCATGTTTTTAACAAACAACTATTTGCTTTTTTATATAAGAAGACTCTCGTTGAACAAGAAACAGGTATAAATATTAACACAATCTAGAATTTAAGTTGTTCCCACAAACCTTTTAAAATATAGCATACCTGAAGCGTGTCCTCATTTGACCTTTGTGAATTTAAACATGGGCCCGACGACCTAGGTTTAAAGGCCTGGGTCGAGTTTTTTATAATTTCCAAACTCTGAGGCTTATCAGAGTTTCAGGACATCTAAGCTAGTTGAATTTAATGTTTTACAAGTGGTAATAATTTCAAAATTATAGGATCATATCCCGTGATATATATATTAATGCTTAAATTTTAATCTAAAAGAATTTAAAAATATATTCAAAATTAAATTGTCTTAGTTAATGCAACCAACATAATCTTCAAAAGCGGTATAATTCAAAAGCCTCTAATGATATACTAATTTTAAAAAATATTTAACTTCGTAAACAAAAATGATATACGGAGTTATGGATCTATCTAAGCGCCTCGTTACCTAAATTAACCTGAAAATAGAAGCGATTTAATAAGGATATTTGTTTGGCACTTAGGTTATTCAAACCCTCCTTCTATCCCCGAAAGGTAATCTTTCTAAACCCAGAGATCAAAGTCGGGACACGAATGCCCTCCCCCGGTCTACTCGAAACCCGATCCGGGTGGGAAAAAGTTGATAACGCCAGGCCTAAGGTAGATTAAAAATTTATGAGGCCGATGCCGATTTTTTATATCTGATTTTGGCATTTTTATTTTTTAACTCTTGTTAACAAATAATGTTGATCTCTGTATTTATCTTGATAATTTTATCGAAAATTTTATAGCTCTCAATACTAAATTTCAGTACTGTATGTAGATACAAGCGGGTAAGTTAGGCTGGGCCAGCAAAAAACATAGTTTCAGGCCGGGCATAAAATTAAGTTGTGTGGGCCGGGCCGGATTATAACGGCTCTTGAACTTTAACTCATGCCCATCATTCATAACAACTCTTAATTTGGCAGGTGTTTAATCTAAAGTGGAAAACGATAAGCCATATAAATGTAAAAGGTGTAATATTCGTGGTTTTTCCAAATATTGAAAGTGAAAAAAAATTGGGATGACATTTTAAACAGTTTGTCTATTTTTTGGAGTTAGTTTACCTGTTTGACAATAGTCTAGCCATGGCCTAATTAGTTATTAAATCATTTTTTTTGAATGGATGTTATTAAAAATTAGAGGGGAGTTAGAGCATGAATTTAAGTATCAAATTTCGCATATTTTCGATTTAACTTTTTGTACATTGTTGTCACCAACTAAGGTACACCTATTTTAATCATTTTTATTTATAAGTATCGACTATATTCACTATTTTTTGAAACGTTCTATCACGTATATAACCAGTTTTATGTAAATGTGTTTGTCATATAGATAGATTTATTAATTAAAACCGCCCAAGCCCTATAGTATTTGTCCATTTAAAAGAATGCTCAATAATAAGTTTATCTTTAAACTTAATTTTGAAATTCAAAAATTTTCTCGCTTAAACCCTAGTTTTTTTGTGTGTCGATCGCGTGGTTTCCCGATATTTTCAGAGTCTATAAAGAATAACGAAATAAAGTCTTGACATCGACTTTTAACTTTAGGTTGAGTTTCTGTGCGATAGGAAAATAAAATTTTGTGCCAGTTTACCGTATTTCTCAATTTCGTCCAAAACCGCTTACATATTTTGTCCAAATTTACAAATTATTTACCAAATTTGCTAAAAAAATATTACTTCGATTGAATCAACAGATTTTTCTCCTTTTGTGTTAAAGCTTATTGGTCAAATTCATTTAGGACAATATTATAAATTATGACATAGACGATTTGTTTTTAAATTTCAGTAATATTTGCATAGCAAATAAAATAAAAATGTAAACTGCATCACAAAAAAATTAAATTCACATTAAAGATAATCAATCGTAAAAGCAGGGCATTCTTTGTCTTTTCAAAAATTGATAACGGCGGTTTGAACATACTGCGAAGTTTTATATAAAACAGCTCGACAAATATTAAGTTATCATTAATTCTAAGGAATTTTTTAATCTTTTCCGTCTTTTTTAATCAAACTTTACCAGCTGTAAAAATTGTAAATTTTGAAAAAATAAAGAAAATCACAATTGATTAAAAGACAAAAAATATTTAAAACTTGTTTTAATATCAAATACAGCTAAATTTAAACTTTAAATAATATTTTTAATTTAAAACCATTACAAACCTTTCAGATTAAGAAGCGGACTAGAGAATCAAACTCGCGGGGGCAGCTTAAAGATTTTAAATCCGTTTACCGATTTTTCCAGCTAAACTTAGCAAGTGAACTATGGTCACGATAAAAAATATACATGTACAACAATTGAATCCATGTTCAAAATTTTTATTTTTAACAAATTAATAGTAATTTATTATATTATATTCAAAAAAAAATGATTGCGTTTATAAATTGGATATGTATATTAAAATTAATTGTTTTCACTAATATCAATTGCTTAAAAAGATATGAGATTTGGAAATTAATTGTAAGTATAATTTTATTTGGTATCAATGCGCATGAAAATTAAAAATATGATATATATGAATGATAAAAATGAATTATATAAAACTTTGGATTTAGAAAATATAGTAAAATAAGATTGATTATCATGAAAACAAATTGTATAAGTATGCTAATTTGGAAGAATATATATGAAAAAACACTAGTTATATATAACTAGTAATTAATATTAGGGTAAAAAATTAAATAAAACATGAACATAAACGTTAAATGCGCATAAAAAAAATATGCAACCATGTCTTAAAATAGTAAGCAATAATTAGCTGATTATGAGCAGTGATTGTATCAGGCCCGATTCTAGCTTTTTCACTTAGGGGGTGGGGGGGGGGGCAAAAAAATTTTTTTTGCCGCCTTCGGCGGTAAAATTAGCCGTGACCTTCGGTCTCGGCAAAAAATATACATGTATAACAAATTGATTCCATGTTCAAAATAGTAATTTATTATATTCTTAAAATAAAAAAAATGATTGCGTTTACAAATTGAATATGTGAATTAAAATTAATTGTTTTCACTAAAATCAATTGCTTAAAAAGATATGAGATTTGGAAATTAATTGTAAGTATAATTTTATCATTTGGTATAAATGCGCATGAAAAATAAAAATATGAAGATTAATTATCATGAAAACAAATTGTATAAGTATGCAAATTTGGAAGAATATATATGAAAAATCATATATATAACTAGTAATTAATAATAGGGTAAAAAATTAAATAAAACATGAACATAAACGTTAAATGCGCATAAAAAAAATTTGCAGCTATGTCTAAAATAGTTAGCAATAATTAGCTGATTATGAGCAGTGTATTGTATTAATCTAACAATTTTATGGTAGAGGTTGTTTGATTAAATTATTAAATTTATCAAAATTCAATGCCCCAGTTAATGATTTTTCGTGTCTTAGAAGAACCAAATCACCTTTACGCAGGTCAATACTTGCCAGCCTACTTCCTTCTTAAAGAAGAAAATGTGGCCTCACAACTCGACGTTGAAAAGCCAAATAACAAATTTATGGAAAAAATGTTAAATAGATTAGGGAATATATAGAAATTTAACAAAATTATTAGTAACACATTCTTTGTACTTATTAAGTTTTCTTATTAAATTTTTTTTGGCTATGTCACTTTCTTTTGACAATGAATTTTTATCAATATTACTTATTTTTAAAAGAGGCTCTAATTTATTTATATCTAAAAAAAGGATAATCAAATTTATAAAGGGAATTTAAATTCTAAATATATATTATCGGTAAAAAATCTAATCAAAAGAATAAATTTAATTCATCATTAATATTTAAATTATTCTCAAACTTATGAGTAGAAAATAAATAAAAATCATAAAAATTTATAGGTTTAGTTTTTTTATCTATAAGTAATTGTCATTTAAAAAAGTATTATATCAAAATAGTTTTTGGATAAATCTTTAAATGTATTTGTATTTCTTAATTGTTTTCTTCTAACAAACAATGGTGTAAATCAAAAGTTTTAGAAACAAAAATTGTTTTGCATTATCAATAATTATTTTTAATAAATAAAATAATTTTTCAAATGAAATACAAAAAAATAAATTGATGATTATAAATATGGTCAAAAAACCTCGACGCTTCGGCCCTGTGACCTTTATTATTTTCAAAAGAGTATTTAATATTTTTATGTAATTTAAAAAAATGGCATCGTAGTGACCACACCACCGACGGGGCAACAGCCGGATGGTCCCGCATTCACTAACTTCCTTAATTCTATCATGTTGAAAAAATTTATGAAGGGAAGAAAAATATCCAAAAAATCTTTCCCTTCAATTAAAATCAGGCACGATTCTAGACCCCTTTTGGGGGGGCAGTGCCCCCCCCAAAAGTTTTTGATTGCCCCCCCAAAAATAATTGAATTTGCCCCCCCAAAAATACATAGTAATTTTATGTTTGCCCCCCCCAAAAAAATTGAATTTGCCCCCCCAAAAATACATAGTAATTTTATTTCTTCCACATAATATAATTAAATTTGCTCCGTCAAAATTATCTAAAAAATATTGTCTAAAAAATATTTACTTTTTTTAATTGTTTTTATTCATTAATACTTCTCATCCGCAAGAGAGATCAAACTAACAGAAATATATAGAAAAATTTGATTTTACAGAAAGCTTTATATTTGTGAAACCAATTCATAAATCTGATGCCTAAGAAATTTTCTCAGTTAACAACAATCTTTTGTTAGAATATAATCTAGAACCAAAGATTCTGATCGCACAATGCTACGATGGGGCGAACGTAATGCCCGGGAAAAAAATGGTGTTCAAGTATTTCTAAGCAAAATAGCTGGACACCATGTCCCGTATATTCACTGCTTTAACCACCGATTGCATCTTGTTGTAAAAGATTGTCTTATTTTGAAGGGAAAGATTTTTTTGATAATTTTTCTTCCCTTCATAAATTTTTTCAACATGATGCAATCAAGGTAGTTAGTGAATGCGGGACCATACCGGCTGTTGCCTTATTGGTGGTGTGGTCACTACCTGCCCATTGTTTTTTTTTTAAATTGCACAAAAATATTTAATACTCTTTTAAAAATTAAAAATAAAAAACTTTTATATCTTCAGGTCACAGGGCCGAATCGGGGTTTTTTGACCATATTTATAATCATCTATTTATTTTTTTGTATTTAATTGAAAAATTATTTTATTTATTAAAAATAATTATAGATTAATTTCAATGCAGAACGATTTATATTTCTAAAACTTCTGATTTAATACACCATTGTTTGTTAGAAATTAAACAATTAAGAAATAAAAGTACATTTGAAGATTTATTCAAAAATTGTTTTGATATTAATATATTTTTAAATGACAATAATTTATCTATGGAAAGAAAAACTAAACCTAAAGATTTTTCTGATTTTTATTTATATTTTAAATATTAATGATGAAGTAAAAAGTATTTCTTTTAATATTATTGATTTATTTATATTTTGATAATAGATTTTTTACCGATAATAGTTGTTTAAAATCTTTAGATTCCCTTTATAAATTTTTAACCTTTATTTTAGATATAAATAAATTAGAGCCTCTTTAAAAAAAAAGTAATATTGATAAAAATTCATTATCTAAAGAAATTGACGTAGCCAAAAATTTTTTAATAAGAAACTTAATAATTACCAAGAATGTGTTACTATTGATTTTGTTAAATTTTTATATGATTACAATGATGCGTTTTCTAATCTATTTAACATTTTTCCTATATGGCTCTTCGACGTCGAGTTGTGAGGCCACATTTTCTTCTTTAAGAAGGATAATAACGGCTGACAAGTAGTGATCTGCTTAAAGGTGATTTGGTTCTTTTAGAACACGAAAAACCATTAACTAGGGGCATTATGAATATTGTAATTTAATTAAAATCCTCTAAAAAAAAATAATCAATACAATACACTGCTCATAATCAGCTAATTATTGCTTACTATTTTAACATGGTTGCAAACTTTTTTTATGCGCATTTAACGTTTATGTCCATGTTTTATTTAATTTTTTACCCTAATATTAATAACTAGTTATATATAACCAGTGTTTTTTCATATATATTCTTCCAAATTAGCATACTTATACATTTTGTTTTCATGATAATCAATCTTATTTCACTTTTCATTTTCTAAAATCCAAAGTTTAATATAATTCATTTTTATTATTTATATATATCATATTTTTAATTTTCATGCGCATTGATGCCAAATGATAAAATTATACTTACAATTAATTCAAATCTCATATTTTTAAGCAATTGATTTTAGTGAAAACAATTAATTTTAATTCACATATTCAATTTATAAACTCATTTTTTTAATTAAGAATATAATAAATTACTATTAATTTATTAAAAAATTTTGAACATGGATTCTATTCTTGTACATGTATAATTTTTGCCGTGACCGAAGGTCACGGCTAATTTTGCCGCCGAAGGCGGCAAAAAATTTTTTACTGCCCCCCCACGAGTTTTTTTTGCCCCCCTAAAATGGAAAAGCTAGAATCGGGCCTGATTAAAATTAAAAGACAATCTACAACAAGATGCAATCGGTCGTTATAGCAGTGAATATACGGGACATGTTGTCCAGCTATTTTGCTTAGAAACACTTGAACATCACCTTTATCCCCGGGCATTACGTTCGCCCCATCGTAGCATTGTGCGATCAGGTTCTTTGGTTCTAGATTATATTTTATCAAAAGATTGTTGACAAGTGAAAAAATTTCTTAGGCATCAGATTTATGAATGGCTTTTACAAATATAAAGCTTTCTGTAAAATCAAATTTTTCTATATATCCTATAACAACAGATATAATTTCTGTGTTAGTTTGATTTCTCTAGCGGATGAGAAGTGTTGATGAATGAAAAGACTTTTTAAAAAAAGTAAATATTTTTTAGATATTTTTGGCTGATCAAAAATAAAATTACTATGTATTTTTTTTTGGGGGGGGGGGGGGCAAATTCAATTTTTTTTAGAATTGTGCCTGGATTGTATTAATTTTACAAATTTATGCTAGAAGTTGTTTTGATTAAATTATAAAATTCATCATTCAACGCCCCAGTTAACCAAATCACCTTTACGCTGGTCACTAGTTGCCAGCCTACTTGAAGTTATTATCCTTTTTAAAGAAGAAAATGTGGCCTCACAACTCGACTTTGAAGAGCCAAATAACATACTTATAGAAAAAATGAATAGATTAGAAATCGCCTCTTTGTAATCATATAAAAATTTAACAAAATCATTAGTAACACATTCTTTGTAATTATTAAGTTTTCTTATAAAAGTTTTTTTGGCTACGTTAATTTCTTTAGATATTGAATTTTTATCAATATTACTTATTTATAAAAGAGGCTCTAATTTATTTATATCAAAAAAAGATAATCAAATTTATAAAGGAATCTAAAGATTCTAAATAAAAATTATTGGTAAAAAATCTATTATCAAAAGAATCAATAAATAAATCAATAATATTAAAATAAATACTTCTAAATTCACATTATTATTTAAATTACACAGTTCAACAATTTTTTGAGAGTTATGAGTTAGCTATAGAGATCCTGCCATCTTAGGGAATTCCAAATCCGTTTGCCGATTTACATAATCAAACTTAGATAGTCAGTTACAAACATTGAAAATTTTAGAAAAAAATTCAAAAAAGATTCAAAACAAAAATAAATTGAAATTTCATTTTTGCATATACACAATATTTAAATTGTTAAATTCAAACTTCAAATAATATTTTCATTAACCGATAATATATCGTGTCGTATTTAAGTTTGGACGCGAAATATTTTGAATTATGCAAAAGCCGATGTAAGAACTTGATATATTAAAAAAATTTATTTTTCATTATGGGATTAAAAATATAAGTTACAAGGGATTTTTATATGCAAAAAAGATATTTAAATTATTATTTTTTAGGGTATATTTAGATTTGTCAATTTGGTCAAAAAAAGGTATTTTTCGTTATAGAGGGATCTAAGAAGCCAAAGACAGAAGAAACTATGAACAACGAAAAATATATTTCAGATTAGGCCATCATGGGGATGCATTCTTTTATGTTTTCATAAAATTAACGTTTCTGACATTGATATTTGTTGACCTGTTTTATTCTCAAACTTATGAGTAGCAAATAAATAAAAATCAGAAAAATCTTTAGGTTTAGTTCTTTTATCCATAGATAAATTATTGTCAATTAAAAATTATTAATATCAAAACAGTTTTTGAATTAATCTTTAAATGTATTTGTATTTCTTAATTGTTTAATTTCTAACAAAATGGTGTATTAAATCAAAAGTTTTAGAAACCTAAATCGTTTTGCATTGAAATTGATCATTAATTATTTTTAATAAATAAAATAATTTTTCAAATGATAAATACTAAAAAATAAATTGGTGATCATAAATATGGTCAAAAAACCCCGACGCTTCGGCCCTGTGACCTAAAGATATAAAAAAATTTTTATTTTTAATTTTCGAAAGAGTATTTAATATTTTTATGTAATTTAAAAAAAACAATGGCGTTGTAGTGACTACACCACCCATGGGGCAACAGCCGGGCTATGGTCCCACATTTATTAACTTCCTTGATTACATCATGTTGAAAAAATTAGGGAAGAAAAAATATCAAAAAAATCTTTCCCTTCACTTAAATTTTCAAGACAATCTTTTACAACAAGATGCAATCGGTGGTTAAAGCAGTGAATATACAGGACATGGTGTCCAGCTATTTTGCTTAGAAATACTTAAACACCCCCTTTTTCCCCATGCAATACGTTCGCCCCATCGTTTTGTGCGATCAGGTTCTTTGGTTCTAGATTATATTCTAACAAAAGATTGTTGACAAGTGAGAAAAATTCTTAGACATCAGATTTATGAATTGCTTTCACAAATATAAAGCTTTCTGTAAAATCAAATTTTTCTATATATCTAATAACAACAGAAATAATTTCTGTGTTAGATTGTTATCTCTAGCGAAGTGTTGATGAATGAAAATACTTTTTAAAAAAAGTAAATATTTTTAAAATAATATATTTAGATATTTTTGGCGGAGCAAATTTAATTATATTATGTGGAAGAAAAAATAACATTTTTACGCATTTTTTTTGGGGGAGGGGGGGGGGGCAAAAATAAAATTACTTTGTAGTGGGGGGGGGGCAAATTCAATTTGGGGGGGGGGCAAACATAAAATTACTATGGGGGGAGGGGAAGAATTTGTATTTTTTGGGGGGGCAATCAAAAACTTTGGGGGGGGGCCCAAAGGGGTCTAGAGTCGTGCCTGTTTTATTTCATAAAAAGCTATGGGTACGTTGTAAAATGTGGGGGGAACTTATGTTATATAGCGATGTTGTAGGTAAAAAATGCAATTTTAAATTTTCAAATTGGTTTGGTAGTGACCCAGAAAGTCGGCTTAGATAGGAGTAAAATACTTAAAATTACCAATTTTTTTTGATTTGAAGTTTTCTTTTTCTTTCCAAAATTGACAAAAGTATGAATTAAATAAATAAAACTGTTATAGCCTATCATAATTGCCCCTATGTCTAACTTCTTATATATAATTAAATTTGGCACTTTTAAATATTTTAATATAGTCCAGGGAGCAAATTTTTGTCTGATAATCCAAAAAAAAATTTTTTTTTTCAATTTTTAAAAAAAGTCATGTCGGTTTCAGACTTTTGAGTTCGGGTATTTATAAAGAATATTAAGAAGTATATTTTAGCAATTTTTCAAAAAAAAAAAAATGCTTTTTTAGTTATTTTTAACTAAACATTCTTTATAAAATTGTAAAATTTTAAAATAAATATTTTAAAATAATAAACACACGCAAGATAGCCCTTATTGTCCTCTTCATAATAAAAAAAATAATTCTCTAGCTATAATACTTTTTGATTTATAATCTCCCAAAGTTGCATCAAATGTGAAAATTCACCTTGCAATTTTTTTTTCTTTTGCCCCTATCTCCGTAAATCACTTCCGGAAAAAAATTTCCAGATAGTGAGATACCCTTAGATACTACCTCCATGCAAAATTCCAGCCAAATTAAAAGGAGTACCCCTCCCGGACTTGTTGGATTGAGGTGGAATTGACCATATATATGTTTCGTTTCTTTAGTTTTTTCCCCGCCTTAACTCCTTACATCACTCCATATCTGTTTAAGCATAATATCAAATAAAATTCTTAATAATTTTTGACACTTCCTGGAGCCATCTGGCCCAGGAAGCAGAGTATAGCTAAAATAAAGTTAATCATAACAAAGTTTTTATTTAATTAATTTTGACGCTTCCTGGAGCCATCTGGCCCAGGAAGCGCCCTTGTTAAATTAAAGTTATTTTCTTGTTTTCTAAAAATAATTTGATTTATGACCTTCATAGGTCTTCTTCTTTTTTTTCCTTTTCAAAAAAAAATAAGTAAAGGCTACCCTATAAAATAGGGCGAGTTTAAAAGCAAAATTATTATTATTAATTTTTTTTACTATTTAAATAATTGTAACTTCTTATTTTATAAATTCAATAAAATTATATTCCTTACATAATCAATATTCTTGTTAGATAATATCAAAATAATGGTCTTTTTTGACCAAATTGACGGAATGAGAACCTAAAAAAATTTAAGAATCTTTTTTTCATATAAAAATTCCTTGTAACTTATATTTACCATATCAAATAATGAGATATAGAATTTTTTAATATATCAAGCTTTTACTGCAGCATTTAGATAATACAAATATACGACACGAATCATTCGGTTTTTAATGAAAATATTATTTGAAGTTTAAATTTGACAGTTTAGCTATTGTGAGTATGCAAAAATGAAATTTCATATTTTTGTTTATGAATCTATAAATTTTCAATGTTTTTACTTAACGGACTAAGTTGGATTAGGGAAAAAAATAAACGAATTTAATATTCCCTAAGATGGCAAATCTGATCTCTGTAATTAACTCATAACTTCAAAAAATTGTTACCCTATGTTTTAATATTATTGATTTATTTATTGATTCTTTTAATAATATTTTTATTACCAATAATATTTATTTTAAATCATTAGATTCCTTTTATAAATTTGATTATCTTTTTTTTAGTTATAAATAAATTAGTGCCTTTTTTAAAAATAAGTAATATTGATAGAAAATTATTATTTAAAGAAATTGGCGTAAAAAAAATTTTTTTAATAAAAAAACTTAATAATAACAAAGAATGTGTTATTAATAATTTTGTTAATATATGATTAGAAAGATGCGTTTCCAAATTTATTTAACATTTTTTCTATAACTTTGTTATTTGACTCTTCAACGTCGAGTTGTGAGGCCACATTTTTAATAATTAAAAGTTTGAACATGGATTCCATTGATTAAAAATCTTCATTATCAGCGTAAGGCGTTTGAATTTTATAATATATAATTTTTATTTATTTTTATGTTTTTTTTTAAATTAGTGGATATTGTCATAAAATCCGTTTTTTGATCCTAAATAACTTGAAAGTAAATCACTTAAATTTATTAAGTATTCACCCTTTTTTATATGTTTTTATAAGGGCACGTGGTGAGTTTTTATTTTCGTAAAATTTTCAAATTTTGAAAAATTTTTTTTTGTAATATAACGCAAATTTTCAAAATTTAGCCAAATTTAATATATGCACATAAAATACTTTTTCTGAAATAAAAAATTTAAAAAAAAAATTTGAAAAAAAAAAAAATTTTAAAATTTTTAGAATTTTCAAAATTTTACGAAAATAAAAACTCACTTTGCACGTGCCCTAAGGTCTAAATATGCCATAAGATTTTTTGGATAATTTATAGTTTAAAAAAGATTTGAGATATATTAAATTTTGGACGCAGTATTCATATTGAAGGCAATGGTAGAAAAACTGAACCTTGGATAGTTATCGCAAAAAAACTCTCTACAAAACCCTGTAAAAATTGTTTAGTTTTTTTAGTTGTTCTTTGTATTATAATCATAAAACTAACCCCAAATTAGTCCAACGTTACCGTAATGCTAATCTCACTCTAATTTTAAGCTAACCACATTGTTATACTAATCTATCCCCACCCTAACACTAAGCTAACCTCAACCTATCCTTAAGACTAACTTACCCTAACCTTAAATAAACCTTACTTAAACCTTAAGCAAACCTCATACTAAGCTTATCCTAATCGAAATTTTACCTCAATCAAACGTTAAACTAACCGTTAATATACTTTGCCCTAACCTATCCCAAAAATATATCAAAATGTTAGCATATTTTATAAATTTTCGTTATTTTATAGATTTTTGTTATTTTATGGATTTTTGCGTACAATTTTGGGTCCACCATGTTTTACAGTCGATAAATGAAAATTGGACATGGCCTATGGTATTTGCAAGCTCAGCTGATTTAAATCTAGATGAACAATAACATTACACCAAAAGAAGTACCCAGGCTAAAAAGCCTGAACGAATTAATGTTTACCTCTCTTGTGCGAGAAATTCCAGAATATAACGATGCCACCAAGCAAAATTTTACTAATAATCTTCAAAATCAGAATTTTTCTCAAATTTTGCCTGCAAATAAAATTGACCTTAATTTCAAGAATTTAACACTCTCTATCAATGAGGGGAATATATTTCATAAAAAAGGTAATATCTTTTTTTGTAAATTTTTTAAGGAAACAAAGTTCTTTTGAATAATTTGACTGGAACAATGCTTTCTGGCCACTTGACTGGCATAATTGGTCCATCGGGATCAGGAAAAACTACATTAATGAGCCTACTTGCTGGATCAAAGTATTTGGATTAAATTATTTTAATTGCAAATAAAAATTGAGTAGATTTAATTATTTTAGGGCCAAGCCTACTTCTGGAGAAATTTTAATCAATGGCAGGGGCCGCGATCTTAGAATATTTCGTAAAATGTCATGCTATATCATGCAGGATGATCATTTGTTGCCTCAACTTACTGTATGGGAATCTATGATGATATCTGCAAATCTTAAACTTGACACAAGTTTAGCCAAAAAGATTAAGGAACAAATAGTATAACCTATAATTTTGTATTATGCAATTTATTATTTATTAGGTTAGGTTTGACCTATGTAACAGCTTTTATATCACTAGGTTCTCTATAACCTATTTATTTATCTTGAAAAATATAAATTATAATTTTTACATAAATAATTAATAGGCATGCTACCGTTCCCCTTTCATACCCCTTTAACAATGCATCATTAATTATTCTTATATTTTATAGCAAATATGCTAGTCTCTTAATTGCTATTAAAATGGCTGAACCATAATTTTTTAGAAAACTAAAATTACACATCATTTCAAATATTTTTTTTTATAGCTCATTTAACTTTTTTGTATATTATAAACATTTTATTTGGGCTTAAATAACTGGCAATGCAATCTTTATTTTGATATTTTATTATAATATTTTTGTGGTGTATTTAAAAGCTCCCCCACTTCCCTTACATTAAAAACGTGGCAAATTTTGTAATTGCTTCTCTCCCATAAGCACAGGTAGGTAGCTCAGCACATATTTTAAAAACATCTAATCTAATATATGATTTGAAATACAATCTAAAAGTTTTATTTTATTATTCTATAATCTAAATTTTGTTGGCCTAATTGATAGATTTTTTTTTTAGATTACCTACTAAGAAGGTAGAATATGGTGTGTTTCTGACCCTGCACTATTTTTTGGAAGTAAAAGGCTTTCTAATTGTTTTTAGCTATCTAATAAAAATGTATTTAGAAATCCTAGATGTATTATTAACAGGTTATTATTATCTTATATAAACAGAAGGTTCGCTTCGTCTATCTGGAGATAGTATTGTTTCCTTGTGTTGTTTTAGAACGCATATAAGACTATACAATTAGTTATAATCCTTGTTGCTCGATGGATTATAAAGCCAATTTTTTTCCTAAATTATTTTGATAACGTTCTTTGTTAAATATTATTAATAACCACTCCATTAAGGACGCCCGTGGCGTAAAAATTGAAATCTTGTTTTATATAAATTTAATGCAGCTAATAAATATTTTTAATTCTAATATATTTCTCAAAATAGCATATATGTTTTATTAAAGGCGCGGCCCAACTATATTATAATTACTCAGGTGAACAAATTTTTGAGAGTTATGAGCTAACTTCAGAGATCAAACCTTCCATCTTAGGAATTTTCAAATCCGTCTACCTTTTATACTAATCAAACTTAGTTAGTCAGCTTAAAGCATTAAAAATTAAAAAAAAATGTCAAAAAACAAAAAAAGATTTAAAAAAAATAAAATATATTTTTTTTGCATAATTACATCAGTTAAACTAAATTCAAAATTAAAAAAATATTTTTTTTGAAAACCGATAATACATCGGGTTTAAGGGGTAGGTATGAAACGCAAAATCTTAAAACGCAAAAAGCGGAAGTCATAAATCATTTTTAATGAGTTTTTGCGTTTCATACCTAGAGTTTTTGCGTTTCATACCATTTTGGTATGAAAAGTCTAAAATGCAAAAAGCGGATGTAATTAATCAATTTTTTTTTACGAGTTTTTGCGTTTTAAGTTTTTGCGTTTCATACTAAAAAATTTTTTTTCGAGTTTTAGGCTTAAATGAGTTTCTAATGGTTTATAATAGGGAAATTAATAATTTTTTTCCGCGTTTTTGCGTTTTAAGATTTTGCGTTTCATACCAAAAAAATTTTTTTTCGGGTTTTCGACTTAAATGAGTTCCTAATGGTTTATAATGGGGAAATTAATAATTTTTTTCCGCGTTTTTGCGTTTTAAGATTTTGCGTTTCATACCAAAAAAATTTTTTTAGATTCGACTTAAATGGGTTCCTAATGCATTATTATGGACCGAATACCCGTTTTTTCCGCGTTTTTTGCGTTTCATACCGAATTTTTTCCGAGTTTTTGCGTTTCATACCAAAAAAATTTTTTTTAGATTCGACTTAAATGGGTTCCTAATGCATTATTATGGACCGAATACCCGTTTTTGCGCGTTTTTGCGTTTCATACCAAATTTTTCCGAGTTTTTGCGTTTCATACCAAAAAATTTTTATTTTTAGATTCGACTTAAATGGGTTCCTAATGCATTATTATGGACCGAATACCCGTTTTTTCCGCGTTTTTGCGTTTCATACCAAATTTTTTCCGAGTTTTTGCGTTTCATACCAAAAAAATTTTTTTTTAGATTCGACTTAAATGGGTTCCTAATGCATTATTATGGACCGATTTCCGCGTTTCATACCAAATTTTTTCCGAGTTTTTGCGTTTCATACCAAAAAAATTTTTTTTTTAGATTCGACTTAAATGGGTTCCTAATGCATTAATATGGACCGAATACCCGTTTTTCCGCGTTTTTGCGTTTCATACCAAATTTTTTCCGAGTTTTTGCGTTTCATACTAAAAAAATTTTTTTTTTAGATTCGACTTAAATGGGTTCCTAATGCATTATTATGGACCGAATACCCGTTTTTTCCGCGTTTTTGCGTTTCATACCAAATTTTTTCCGAGTTTTTGCGTTTCATACCAAAAAATTTTTTTTTAGATTTGACTTAAATGAATTCCTAATGCATTATTATGGACCGAATACCCGTTTTTTCCGCGTTTTTGCGTTTCATACCAAATTTTTTACGAGTTTTTGCGTTTCATACCAAATTTTTTCCTAGTTTTTACGTTTCATACCAAAAAATTTTTTTTTTAGATTCGACTTATAATTCCTAATGCATTATTATGGACCGGAAACCCGTTTTTCCGCTTTTTTGCGTTTCATACCAAAAATGTTTTTTAGATTTTAATTTTTTTGATTAATATAATGTCCCTTTGATGTTTTAAAATAAATTTTCGCTTTAAGGTATTTTGCGTTTTTTAGCCGATTCAGTAATTTTTCAAACAAACTTATTTTTGCAGATTATGATTTTAATTGATTCATATGGTCACCACTTTTTGGGGATTTTGAGTTTACAATAAAACCAAAATTATATAAATGGGATCAAGTTTTTAAATAGGTAAACTTAATAACATCATAAAACTAATCTAGTATAATGGAGTGGAAAAGATTAGAAAGGAAGGTAAGAGGAATTTAAACCAATTTATTTTATTTTCTTTGGGCGGGAGGGGGGGGGGGGGGGGTGGATCAGATTTGCTCTCGGTTCTTTGTTGTTTTGAAAATATAATGAAAAGGTATAAATATATTGTTCACCGTTTAAGTAATTTTAATTCATTCACCGATATTTGATGCCTGCCCGAACATAAGGATGTAAACCCAGAAATGAATAAATGGTAAACAATATTATATTAGAACACAAGAAGTAAATAAAACACTAATACTTGATGGCGTTATTTGACTAATTTTCGACACATTGATTTTTAAAAAAAGAATGTGTTATTTGACCCTCAAAATGCAATATATGAGTTATCTTTTATATATGAATAAATAATAAAAGGTTTTGTTGCTCAAATAAACAGATTATTATTCTAAAAAATATCAAAAAGTAACATATTGGATTAAATTAAAGGTAAAATATGGCCTACATTACATTACTGAAAGGGTTAATCCTTTTTTAAATGATTTTTTATGTAGATATATTCTTAACACTAACCCTTAGCCGTTTCACCTCCTTAAAAACGCTTCATTCTCTAAATGGAAAAAAAATTCTTAAACCATGAAGTAAAAAGTGATCCATAATGTGTTCCAGTCATATTAGATATAACAGATTACAACGTAAATATTACTTTGTGTGATTAAAGGCTAGTTTCTCATTTAAGATTTAATGAAAATTCATGTTGTTTGTAATAATAAGTAGTATAACTTATTAATTTAAAAATTATGAATAGTTAAATATCAAATATTAATTAATTTTTTATAATAAAATATATTTTTCCTTGGATTAAAATTTAAAGTTATATCTATTAAAATAACTACACATTTTTAAACTTAAAATCAAATGCAATAATGTCTGAGTTATTAAATTAAGAATACCATATCCGGGAGGCAAAATTTTACCATATCCGGGCGGCAAAATTTTACCATATCCGGGCGGCAAAATTTTACCATATAACATCAAACGGACACCATCTTAATCAATTGTAATCAAAATCAAAAAATAAATTTATCGGAAAAATTAAGTATCGGCAGAAAACGCAAAATTCCAAAGAAGAGGAAGGATTTTACTTTACAATATTAAAAAGACAAAATATAAATTAATTAAAATCAAAATCTAAAAAAAAATTTTTGTCTGAAATGCAAATCAAAATATTTAAATTTTTTAGAAGTTAAAGGAAACATCATTAAACACCCAACGTAAAAACTAAAAAGATAATTTTGTGTAAAAAACAAAACCCTAAAAAGCAAAATCTCTTAAAAATTATTTAAACATCAGAGTAATGATAAAACCGACAAATGCCATAAAAATAAGCCAAATTTAAAAAAAAAGATTAAATACTTTGGGGTTTACGTTTTAGGATTTTAGTTCCTGAGATTTTGCGTTGGATTTTTCTTCATAGACCCACCCAGATCTCATTAAAGTCCTATCTATAAAAAAATTTTTGGTATGAAGCGCAAAAACTCGGAAAAAATTTGGTATGAAACGCAAAAACGCGGAAAAAACGGGTTTTCTGTCCATAATAATTCATTAGGAACTCATTTAAGTCGAATCTAAAAAAAAAATTTTTTTGGTATGAAACGCAAAAACTCGGAAAAAATTTGGTATGAAACGCAAAAACGCGCAAAAAACGGGTATTCGGTCCATAATAATGCATTAGGAACCCATTTAAGTCGAATCTAAAAAAAAATTTTTTTGGTATGAAACGCAAAAACTCGGAAAAAATTTGGTATGAAACGCAAAAACGCGGAAAAAACGGGTATTCGGTCCATAATAATGCATTAGGAACTCATTTAAGTCGAATCTAAAAAAAAAATTTTTTTGGTATGAAACGCAAAAACTCGGAAAAAATTTGGTATGAAACGCAAAAACGCGGAAATACGGGTTTTTTGTCCATAATAATGCATTAGGAACCCATTTAAGTCAAATCTAAAAAAAAAATTTTTTTGGTATGAAACGCAAAAACTCGGAAAAAATTTGGTATGAAACGCAAAAACGCGGAAAAAACGGGTATTCGGTCCATAATAATGCATTAGGAACCCATTTAAGTCATCTAAAAAAAAAATTTTTTTGGTATGAAACGCAAAAACTCGGAAAAAATTTGGTATGAAACGCAAAAACGCGGACGGGTATTCGGTCCATAATAATGCATTAAAAACCCATTTAAGTCGAATCTAAAAAAAAATTTTTTTGGTATGAAACGCAAAAACTCGGAAAAAATTTGGTATGAAACGCAAAAACGCGGAAAAAACGGGTGTTCGGCCCATAATAATGCATTAGGAACCCATTTAAGTCGAATCTAAAAAAAAATTTTTTTGGTATGAAACGCAAAAACTCGGAAAAAATTTGGTATGAAACGCAAAAACGCGGAAAAAACGGGTATTCGGTCCATAATAATGCATTAGGAACCCCTTTATGTCGAATCTAAAAAAAAATTTTTTTTGGTATGAAACGCAAAAACTCGGAAAAAATTTGGTATGAAACGCAAAAACGCGGAAAAAACGGGTATTCGGTCCATAATAATGCATTAGGAACCCATTTAAGTCGAATCTAAAAAAAATTTTTTTGGTGTGAAACGCAAAAACTCGGAAAAAATTTGGTATGAAACGCAAAAACGCGGAAAAAACGGGTATTCGGTCCATAATAATGCATTAGGAACCCATTTAAGTCGAATCTAAAAAAAAAAATTTTTTGGTATGAAACGCAAAAACTCGGAAAAAATTTGGTATGAAACGCAAAAACGCGCAAAAAACGGGTATTCGGTCCATAATAATGCATTAGGAACCCATTTAGGTCGAATCTAAAAAAAAATTTTTTTTGGTATGAAACGCAAAAACTCGGAAAAAATTTGGTATGAAACGCAAAAACGCGGAACGGGTATTCGGTCCATAATAATGCATTAGGAACCCATATAAGTCAAATCTAAAAAAAAATTTTTTTTTGGTATGAAACGCAAAAACTCGGAAAAAATTTGGTATGAAACGCAAAAACGCGCAAAAAACGGGTATTCGGTCCATAATAATGCATTAGGAACCCATTTAAGTCGAATCTAAAAAAAAATTTTTTTTGGTATGAAACGCAAAAACTCGGAAAAAATTTGGTATGAAACGCAAAAACGCGGAAAAAACGGGTATTCGGTCCATAATAATGCATTAGGAACCCATTTAAGTCGGATCTAAAAAAAAATTTTTTGGTATGAAACGCAAAAACTCGGAAAAAATTTGGTATGAAACGCAAAAACGCGGAAAAAACGGGTATTCGGTCCATAATAATGCATTAGGAACCCATTTAAGTCGAATCTAAAAAAAAATTTTTTTGGTATGAAACGCAAAAACTCGGAAAAAATTTGGTATGAAACGCAAAAACGCGGAAAAAACGGGTGTTCGGTCCATAATAATGCATTAGGAACCCATTTAAGTCGAATCTAAAAAAAAAATTTTTTTGGTATGAAACGCAAAAACTCGGAAAAAATTTGGTATGAAACGCAAAAACGCGGAAAAAACGGGTATTCGGTCCATAATAATGCATTAGGAACCCATTTAAGTCGAATCTAAAAAAAAAATTTTTTTAGTATGAAACGCAAAAACTCGGAAAAAATTTGGTATGAAACGCAAAAAAGCGGAAAAAACGGGTATTCGGTCCATATTAATGCATTAGGAACCCATTTAAGTCGAATCTAAAAAAAAAATTTTTTTGGTATGAAACGCAAAAACTCGGAAAAAATTTGGTATGAAACGCAAAAACGCGGAAAAAACGGGTATTCGGTCCATAATAATGCATTAGGAACCCCTTTATGTCGAATCTAAAAAAAAATTTTTTTTGGTATGAAACGCAAAAACTCGGAAAAAATTTGGTATGAAACGCAAAAACGCGGAAAAAACGGGTATTCGGTCCATAATAATGCATTAGGAACCCATTTAAGTCGAATCTAAAAAAAATTTTTTTGGTGTGAAACGCAAAAACTCGGAAAAAATTTGGTATGAAACGCAAAAACGCGGAAAAAACGGGTATTCGGTCCATAATAATGCATTAGGAACCCATTTAAGTCGAATCTAAAAAAAAAAATTTTTTGGTATGAAACGCAAAAACTCGGAAAAAATTTGGTATGAAACGCAAAAACGCGCAAAAAACGGGTATTCGGTCCATAATAATGCATTAGGAACCCATTTAAGTCGAATCTAAAAAAAAATTTTTTTTGGTATGAAACGCAAAAACTCGGAAAAAATTTGGTATGAAACGCAAAAACGCGGAAAAAACGGGTATTCGGTCCATAATAATGCATTAGGAACCCATTTAAGTCGAATCTAAAAAAAAAATTTTTTTGGTATGAAACGCAAAATCTTAAAACGCAAAAACGCGGAAAAAAATTATTAATTTCCCCATTATAAACCATTAGGAACTCATTTAAGTCGAAAACCCGAAAAAAAAATTTTTTTGGTATGAAACGCAAAATCTTAAAACGCAAAAACGCGGAAAAAAATTATTAATTTCCCTATTATAAACCATTAGAAACTCATTTAAGCCTAAAACTCGAAAAAAAATTTTTTAGTATGAAACGCAAAAACTTAAAACGCAAAAACTCGTAAAAAAAATTGATTAATTACATCCGCTTTTTGCATTTTAGACTTTTCATACCAAAATGGTATGAAACGCAAAAACTCTAGGTATGAAACGCAAAAACTCATTAAAAATGATTTATGACTTCCGCTTTTTGCGTTTTAAGATTTTGCGTTTCATACCTACCCGGGTTTAAGTTTATACGCAAAATAATTTGTAATATTTAAATCATTGAAGAAAAAAACTAAATGGGCCTTAACAAGTTTATGAGTTTTTTTTTCATATTCCCACAAACTCGTGGGCATGGCTAAAAAAAGCCCATTTTCTTGCATAAAGAAAAGGGGCATGTTTAAAAAAGCCCCTCAACACACCCATAAAAAAAAAACCCCCCCCCCTTTTTATAAAAAAAAAAAATCTTATTTTTATTTTTTATAAAAAAGAAAAAATAAGATTTGTTTTTGTTTTTTTTTTCACTTTTTTTTGTGGTTTTTTTTTTTTTTCTTTTTGTAAGGGGTGTTTTTTTATTTTTTTTTTTTCCCTTTTTTTTTACCCCCCTTTTTTTTTTGTTTGGGGGGGAAAAAAAAAAAAAATTTTTGCTCATTGTTTCCCAGCACTGATTTAAATGCTGATGTATAAACTTGATATACTAAAAAATTTTATATCTCATTATATGAGATGATAAATATAAGTTACAAGAGATTTTTATATAAAAAAAGTATTTAAAATTTTTTTAGGGTAATTGTAAAAAGGCCATTTTTTGATATGGGATATTAGGAGCCTGAAGGCGCAAGAAACTAAGAAAAACGAAAAATATGAGATTAGGTAGGCTATCATGGAGACGCATTCTCTTATGTTTTAAAATTCACATTCTGACATTGGAAATGTTGACCTGTGTTATGAAAATTAAAAAAAATCTATTTTTTTTAGTATTTAATTTTAACTTAAGTGTTTTTTATGGTTATAAATAAAATTGTCAACTTTGTATATATGCGCAAATTTTTCTAAATTCAAAAAAATAAGACGCACTCAAAATTAATGCGATCAAACAAAATTATTTTGAACTAATCAACAATTATTTTCCGGATTACATAGGGCCATAAAAATCCAACTTGTTCGACACTTCAATATTAACTCCGGTTTTGCACGGCCCGCCCGCCTAAAATTAAAAATTTGGCTCGAAAGTTAGTTATTACAATCAAATATAGTCGGTTAAAGTAATACTTTTTTTATGTGATAATAAATTTTTTAATTTTTACCTTAAAAATAACTAAAGTCAATAATGAGAATGAAAATATCCCAACCAGGCCCCTATTTTTAAATTTAGGCCCGGCATGTTTTAAATATCTCGGGTTCTGACTTTGATCCCTAACAAGTGTGTTTTTTATACATCAATAACGTTTTTTCGCTTTTTTAAAGGAACCAATAGGTCCTTAATCTCGTGTTCGAAACACCCTTAAATCCATATTGCTTTATTATTTTATTTCGTTTTGGGATAAATCCTAATAAAATCCCATCATTTTTTAACTGCGATGACTCGGCAATATATTTCGGGTATATAAAATGTTAATTTTCATTTATTTATTTAAATTTTATTTAGAAAGTTTAAAATTTTCCTAAAAATAATATTGGCTAAATTTTATATTTTTAATGCTTTTTTTTAAGGAGTTATGTTAAAATTATCATCAGCTATGTTTATATAGATTTTCATATAAATTTATAGATTTTTAAATATATTTAGAAGCAACTCTCTAGGGTATAAAAAAATATTGTTAAACAATGGTTAATAATTTCCAATGTAAGAACTTAAATATTAGAAGTTATTTTTAAACGTAAAATTTCTAAATACTATAATAAAATTTTGTTTCTAAATTTATAAAAATCTATTTTAAGTCGTTTTACAATTTTCCCAATTTTGGGTTATTAGAAATGAAATTGTTAATAACATGCAAAATGTGACAAATTTTTTTGCTAGGAATTTAATTATTTGTGTAATTTATGTAAATGGCGCTGCGGCTAGTGGAAAAAAAAGTTTTGGATAAAAAGAATTGAGCGCATTTGACTAGTGTAAAAAAATTATTGTTTGGCATATCTTAAAACGACCAAAAAACATTGATTCTCATATTTTTAGCCATTAAAAATTTTTTTTAAATATATTTATTACAATTTTGATTAGCCGCATATGATGAACAAATAAAAATTGTTTTTTAAAGTTTAATTTTTGACGTAAGAAGAAGCCACGTTCAAAATAATCTTTTTTTTACAGAAAGCTGTCAAATTTAATTGTAAGCTCATTAATTTTATGTAAATTGTGCAAAATACAAATTTTATTTTTAAAGGCTCGTTTAGAGTTGATTCATTTTTTGGAAGATTTTTACAAATTTTAAATTTTTCGATAAATATTGATTCAATGTTGAAAATTTTTATAGCGTTAGAATTTATATAGGAGTCATATTAAAATGATATAATCTTCAGATTTAAATTAAGTAAGATTTTTAAATATATTTAGAGTAGTACCGCCCTGGGTATAAGCAAATATTGCTAAAAACACTGGTTAATAATTTTTGATTTGAATACTTATATTTTTAAAATTATTTAACATAACGAGTGAACGCTAACCGCCCCCGAATACAAAACTTTTTTTATTCACTGAATTATTGTTTGGCCATTATTTTAATCAATATATTTTTTTAAAATGCATTATCGTTATTATTGTCTCTAAATTTGGTAAAATTTTAAATTTTCAGAATAACACAATTAAATGCCTAATTGTTTTCTTTCATTTTGATTTTCTAAAGGTTAACCAAAATCCCATTTTAGGACATATTTTATTTACCTTATACATAGGTGTTTTTTTACATAGTTTTTATTTTTGAAATTGCCATTATATGTGACAAAATTTTTAAAGGTCATATAGCTTTTAACCACTCACATTCCAAACCTGCTTGGTTTTGGTCCGTATGTTTTATATTTTTGGAACTGTAAATTGGCAGATTGTCCAACTATAAATTTTGCACTGTGAGTTAACCGTCTATTTTTAATTAATTTTATAAGAAAATTTTTGGATTAGAGTGGAATAATAATACGAGTTCCTGTTTTCTCTCATTTTTATGCTGTATAATATTTAAACTAATTTAAATTTGAATAAACGAACAATTTAATCATGGCTTCCGGTATTACGAAAGGAGGGGGTGGGGGCGAAAACATATTTTTGTCATTTTACGAAAGATCACCTTTTAAAATGCGTTTTTAACACCCTAAGGCTACGATTACCATTAAATTGATTGTAATTAAAAAATGTCTTTAAACCTATTAGCTTAGAGTTTTGCGGCTGTAATCTGGCTGTGGGTCGTGTTTTATTATATTATTTAACAAATATACAGCATCTAATAATGGCTTAACGCCTATGAAAAACGCATTTGAGTTTTTATTTATTTGGGGGTGAGAATCATTGAATTTGCTATACAGCGACGTTTTTCTTCCCTGAAGTCATTATGTTAAATGCGTCTCTCCGCCACTACCATAAAATCCTTTGAAATGACGCCGCATCGGGATATAGTATGCAGGCTATAGTCGAAGGCAGAGTCATTCACCTGCTAAATCAATGCCCCTATTGCCCTAAAACTTTTGAAAGAGACGGCGTCTCCGGCATGGCATTATTTTTAGCCTTGTTTGTTAATAGGCAATTACTTAATCTAGACCACGAGATAAGGCGAATTATATGTGTTATTAACTTTTCGACAATATATACCAATGAAGCCAACTTCATTCACTCTTAAGAACATTTGCTTAGCTTGGCCATTTATTTAATGGGTTTTAAGCTTGTTTATTTCGCCTGTTTACACTCAATGGTACCCGATTTGTGTGACTTGATTGGCCCTCTTTGAAAACTTAGGTCTAGGCTGTCGATTTACACTACTTATGGCCTAGTGGACCTCACACTTACCTCCAAATAAATTGAATGCCCTATTTTTTAGAATGCTTAATAGGCAGAAAATCCGAAACTTGGATTTTATCACCAAATTTACTAAATGAATTTTCAAACTTTTTAATAAAAATATCGAATTTTATAATCAATATAAATTTAAAGGAAGTTGGGACATTATTAAAATTGGTGATATGAGTAAACACTTTTTATGTTGCCCTTTAACATATTTTGCATTTTATTATGACTATGACTTACATTATTGTTGTCGCCTTAGTTCTTACTGTGGCTTATTGTGGCTTATTTGTTTAAAAAAATTCAGGAAGAAATGGGATCAAATAATTCAACTTGACCTAAATTATCAGTATTTAAAAGATTTAAGCCATGCCCTTTTAATCAGCTTTCATCTTTCATTCCCACTAATTTATTTTTAAACTTGCTTGTTTTGTTAGGTATCCTAGAGGCTTAAAGGTGTGTTTACCTGATACTATGCTACAAATCCTGTCACTTCGCGCAGTCAATTGTGAATTTGTTTAAGGGCGCGTCTAGAGTTCATTCTTTTTTTGGATAATTTTTCAAATTAAAGTACTATTTTTTAGCGTTAGAATTCTTAAATGAAGTCAAGAGATGATGATCTATGTGTATGGCTCGAGATGATTAATAAAATTTTTAAATATATTTTAGAGCAATTGCCCTAGGTAAAAGTAAATAATGCTAAATATTTGATTAACATTAAGTTTATTTAAATTTTTTTTTCAAAAAAGAACTCTGAATGCCCCTTATAAAACGAAAAAGTTAATATTATAATTTTAGCGGGTTTTTAAAATTCTTTCACTACTTTCGTGAAAATTACATATTAAAAATATATTTATATATAAGTGTTCGAGAATTAAATAAAATTGTAACTTTTGATAAAATATTCTACATTAGATCTATATTTTTATATAAATAAAATCAATGAAACTTAACTTTCTTGCAAATCTGGTCATAGCTGATCATAATACGTTCACTAAGATATAATTATTTAGCGCCAGCAGATAATGCGATGAGTCTTCTGGACACTTGTAACTGAAATTCATCCTTTATCATTAAGCCAAGATATTTGCTTTCAAAATTAGGCTCCTTTGTTATTTAATTTGTTTGAACACTTGTTTGCTGAATAGATCGATTTATAACGTAACTTGGTAAGTTTGCCCTACTGGCTATTTAAAAAATAGGCGAAGATATGGAATTTGGGTCAAATTTTAGATGTGGTAAATTTTATATTATTATCTGTTTGTCGAAAAGCCCTCTTAATTGTTTAAGGGGCGGGCGCGTTGGTTTTACAAAAATTTGCAAAATTTCATTTTTTTATTTAAAAAACGCACTTTTACAAAGAATCTTAATTTTAAGCACATAAAATAATTTGCTGGCATAAATATTTTATTTGAAATATAATTCTCGAATTTTTAAATAAAACATTACTTACAACGTGTTTTGGCGGGGCAGTCCAATTATAGATTTTTTTAATCCATTTCTCACCTGAATTGATAATAGTTTTCCTATTCTTTAGGGATTTTTCCATTTTAATTATATATTGTCACATAATTTTCATTTAGCCTTTGCCCTATATATTTGTTATGTTCGTCTTTTTGACTTTTTTTTAATAACCTATTCAAAACCTCAAGAAATTTTTATTAAAATATTTGGTCTTAAAAATATTGGTTTTAATAACCTTAAACATACAAAATTTAGTTACAATCTGAAGAATTCACATAATTATTTTTTTAAAATACCATTTCTCCTATTTTATTTGGTAAGGGGGAAGTTATAGTTAGTTTTTAAACATTTTACATAGAACGCATTTTTACAAAAAGTCGCCAATCTTAATTAATATCACTAATAGTTTTACTGAAATTCTAAAAATTTTTAATTTTATTTTACAAATACCAAAATTTTAAAAGTTTTATTCTGAAAATATGAATGAACTCGGAACGCGCCCTTTTAAAACCTATTTCTATTCTAATATTTGTTGCTATTTTTTTCCGTCCCTTGTTCTCATTAATTAACGGACAGATATTATTTTTTGACATTTTCCAGCACGCAAATGTCACACACGTGGAACATAATTTAGATTTAGAAGTTAACACCTTAGGCAAAATGATTATTTAATTACATGGCCGCTTTTAATAAGTATATTCAGCTCAGTGCCGGTCCATAACAAATTGGCGCCTTAGGGAGATGCTAAAATCAGAGCTGAGAAAATGCTAATTTTTTGACTCAACCCTTTGTTTTGATGTTTAGATATGTAAAATTATGAAAAAGTTAATTTGATTAAAACTAAATATCACTTTATTCTTTTTTAAATTTATTAAAACAAAATATTAATTTTAGTTTATTCCAGCCTTAAAAACATACATTTACTTTAAGTAGTTCATAAACTCTTTTATTTGTTCCTCTAGCGACCTTAAGTACCGTTGATTGCATGGAAAAATCGGCTCTGACTCGGCCAAAATTAATTAATTTATAATTAAAAATTGATCCCTTGTAAAAAAGCCTATTTTTTTAAAAGTTTTTTTTGTTAGGACAAGCTATATGACCACATTAATAAACGTAAAAAGTTTATTAGATTCCTTATCCGTTCATATAACTTTAATTTTTTTAATATTGGTAAATTTTTATATTTGGATGCAGCACGAAAAACCGTTAATATAAGTGGTTTTACATTTTGAGTTTAAATACCGTTATTGAACGTTTATTTCGGGGACGTCATTAAATGGGAAATTTCACATTTTATTTAACAATATTATTTTTCAACTAAACTTATAAACACATTTTCTTTTGTATATTTTAAATGTGAGTTTTTTGAAAAAATAAATACTTGACGCAACAATAGGAAAATTAATCAGTATAAGTAATAAAAGGTAAAGCTTATAAATGTCCTCCTAAAACTTAATTCCTCTATTTTCATGGCTAAGGAATTGGCTGATATTTATTTTCTAACACTTAACCTGGAAAGTACTTTTTTCTGGCCAACAAAGCCATTTATTTAGAATTAATATGTTTTTTGTGACTCTTACTTTTTTTTGTTTCTAATTTATTTTGCTCTTTTTTTTCTATCGGAAATTTTTATGGTTTTACTTGACATTTCTTTACTTCTGTAAAAATAAAACGGCACTGTAGAGTTGAAAATTCGTTTTTCATCGATTTTTTTTTAACTTATACCTTTTTTAATAGGGCGCGTTCAGAGTTCATTCATTTTTTTGTAAAAAAAATTTTAGAAAAAAAATGTGGTCCGATATTAAAAATTTTGTCAAGCGATAGTATTTTTAAATATCATTATTTTGACACATTAATTAAATAAAATTTCAAATTATACTTTGAGCAACAGCACCTAATTGTAAAAAAGGTCAATAAATATCGGTATAACCCAAATTTAGAAGATCAAAATTAAAATTCGATAAAATTGTTTGGACTCTTAACGCGCTCTTATTTTTAGTTTGCCAGTCTTTTAAATCCATTTTCGTATTTATTCCATTTTAAATTTTTCGAATTAAATCATACTTTACGTTATTTTCGCTTTATTTAAATATATTTTAAAAAAAAGTTTTTAACCCCCTAAATTTTTATGTTTTATAAATATACTTTAGTTTCATATAGCAACAGAAATGTTCAATGTACTTTGTTATTATTCCTATATAGTTAGCTGATTTGTCATATTTATTTTATACATTTACCTTATCTCTTGACCTCCATTCCCAGGTAACTGATATTTTATGGCTCATGGGCCTCTACTTTTGCAAGGACACGCGGGCCGAAAAGCTTTCGGGCGGGCAAAGAAAGCGCCTATCCATAGCGCTCGAGCTCGTCAACAATCCGCCCGTCATGTTTTTCGACGAACCTACGAGGTTTTTTGAATTTATTTAATTTGTGACTATTTGGGGACTTATTTATGGAAATGAAATTCTTTTAATTTATTATTATCGATGTTAACCTAAAACTTTTTTATGTTTGTTATTTAATTTGTTGTTATTTAATTTTTCTTGTATTTAATTGATTTTGCTTTGCATAAATTTTATTTATATTATTATAAAATTTAGCGGCCTTGATTCGGTCTCAAGTTATCAATGTTTAAAGATTTTGAAAACCTTAGCCCAAGGCGGTCGAAACATTATCTGCACTATCCATCAGCCGAGTGCTAGACTTTTCGAAATATTTGACGATGTATTAAATACATATACATTCTTTTATATATTTTTTTAGATGTATTTTTTTGTGCAAATCGTTAGGTAATATTTACAAGCACACTTACCATAAAAAAATAACAAACTTAATAACTTTTTTACATTTTTTTTGTTATTAGAACGATTGACAGCATTTATTAATTTTATGTCCTAATCAGTAATCAATTAAAAAATTCTTCCCACGTTAATCAAATGCTAGGACAATATATATTTTGACTGTTTTTCAAACTAACAAATTATTTATTAATTTAAACAGACAAAATATCAAATTTTTTCGGTTAACCAGTTTATTTTTATATAGCTCGACTTGAAAAATGATTGAAAAACACTTCTTTTTGTCATTTAATAATATGAATCTGAGCGTGTCCTAACAAAAAATCTGAACCACTTGAATTACGTTATAATGATATAATAACAATAAACGTAATTTAACGATATTTTGAACAACTTATATAAAGAAATGCGTATTAACATATAAAATGGTATCTTATTATATTTAATACATATCTTTTAGCTATACATCTTAGTTCACGGTGATTGCTTGTACAAAGGTCCCCAAAAAGACATGTTGCCCTTCCTCACCCAACATGACCTTAAATGCCCACCTTTTCATAACCCTGCCGATTTTAGTAATAGTTTTTTTTAATTTTTTATGTTTTTCAGCTTATTTTTTTTTAAATTCGGTTATATATCAATTAAGTTACATCAGTCATCCGTTTCATAGATATTTTATTAAGGCGAGCGGGGCATTATTTAACCTTGGCCGCTAACTGCTTCAATTGCCAGGCATTATAAATTTTGTCGGTATTTTTGAATCAGTTAAACGAATATTTATGTTTGTATATGATTATTTTTTTTCGCGCCTAATTCTAATATATTTAAAGGCGCAATGTCTCTATGATTTGCCAATAAATGGACAACGATAATTAGATTAAGGCGTGAATTTGATTGGTTAAAATTTTTTACACTATCCTCCCTTAAAGAGAAGATATGACCACATACTATTAAATAAAACAAAATTATTTTCAGTTTTGTAATTTGTTTTAGTTTATCTAAATTATTTGTAATATTAATGCGGTTTGTATCAATTAAATTATTATTGGAAATAGGTGTGGGCTTATTTATTAAACGTGGAAAAATATATAAAATGTGTTTATCAAACAAATTACTTTTGTTTTAAGGCCACGTTCAAAGTGAGTTTTTATTTTCGTAAAATTTTCAAAATTTTTAATAATCTTATTTTGTAAATAAACCTTTTTTTAAAAAAAAGTTGTCAAATATAATTAAGGCACATGTAAAATTTTTAAAATTTAACAAAAAAAAAACTCACCTTTATTTAGTTTTTTCTTGTAAAAATTTTGCGAACTCTAAAAACGGGTTGTTAAACTTATTTACCAATTACACAGTCATGGATATTGCATGCGGTGAATACGGCGATGTGGTTACAAAACTAATTGAAGACGCCCGTTTAACGCCCGATAAGACTGATTCATCAGACACTCATTGTGACCCGATGACAACCGAGCAGGAAAAGGATAAGTCAGCTGTTCAAAACGGACATGACTCTCCGCATAAATCTCAACAACAAAAGCCCCTCTCTACTAACAATGAACCACCATTAATTGTTATACAACCAAATAATGACCTAAACCAAAGTGTAATAGCTGACCAAATAGAAGGTTTTAACAAATTACTTTTTAGTTTTTTAAAGCATATACTAAAATATTATGAGATGTAACGGTGTTCCTTAGGCCTGGCCTTATTTCAACATAGTTTAAAAACGATATAAGGGGAGGCGCGCAGTTTTTTTTTTTTTTTTTTTAAAATTTTAAAAATTTAAAAAATTTAAATTTTTTTTTTTATTTTTATTTTTAAAAATTTTTTTTTTTTAAAAAAAAAATTTTTTTTTGAAAAAAAAAATTTTGGAATTTTTTAAAAATTTTTTTTTTTATTAAAAATTTTATTTTTTTTAAATTTTAAAAATTTTTAAAAAAAAAAAACCCACTTTGCACGTGCCCTAAGATAAAATTAATGAAAGTTTAAATTGGAACAGTATTTTTATTTTATGTTTAAATTATTTGGGCAGCAATATTTAAATGTAACAAATAACTATACACCATATGTTTGCATATAATGAATGCCCTTGTAACATTAATAACCTATTAAAATTAAAACTACAAATTTCGTTTTTTTATTTTATATTGAAATTTATCTCATGCTATTATATTTGATTGCAATTATTAGATGAACGAACGATAACAACAGGTGGTGGAATCTATCCAAAAAATGTAGAAAATCCATCGCCAACTAAGTCAAAGGAGACGACGTTCAAACAGTTTACAAGTACGCCTCTTCCCCAGGCTCAACCTATCGTTGAAAATGGAAATGTGTCACACCATTTGCTCATGATGGACGATGAGCCTCCTTCTCATCGAGGAGAAATCTCTTCAGCTCCCATACACGTTAAAACGCATAAAAAACGCACTTTGGTATTTTATTTTCTTCCTCCAGTGGCCGCGACTTATCGCATATTCATTTATTTTTTTAAATTTTTGTTTAAAAGTTTTTATAAGACATGCTTAGTGTTTTAACTTAAATGGTTTAAGCAATTTCTTCGTTGTACCATTCAACCTTTGTTGAAAATGTGTTACATACGTGCAATTTTTTTTAATTTTTGGTTATTTGTTACGCCCTTGGGTTGATGGAAAACTATATACAAATCAAAGTTTATTTAACTTGAATCATATATTCTATAATTATCTCTTAAATGGTTAAGATATTTACGTTTTTTGGCAAAATATTTCTTTCCACACTAAAAAAAACAATAGTTTTTAATAAGTATTTTAATTTTTTTTTAACATAATTGTTTGATTTTTTTAAAAAATATTTTAGTGTTTGTTTTTACCGGCCAAAAATTTTATTCATTAGGGCTTACCTTTGCCCCTTCTGTTGATTTTGAATTATTTAGAGGAAATTTTGTCAGCCCTGCCGAATTATATTTTTGATTAAATTATGTAAACTTAAAATAATATATGATTTACCTGAATAATGCACAAAATAAAAAGTTTAAAACAGAGAAAAAGTATAAGGCATGACTTTTCTGTTCATTCTATTTTTTATTTTCTTTCCATTAAAAAGAGATTTTATTTATATTATTTATTTATTTTTGTTCATATTATTATTCCGGATAAACCATATATATTTAATAAAAATAAAGCAAATATGGTACAAAATCAATTTTTATTTCTCTCGGCCTAGGTTTTTTTTTCAAATTGGTCGGGCCTATTGCACCCCATAAAACTAATCTTTCTTTACCTTGCATATATAAATATTTGTTTTTTTAATTAAATATAATAGTTCGAAAAGCTTCGGCTCACGAAGCGTCACCACTATGTTATCGCATCTACCGCCGACAACACTAATCTCCCCAGCAGTAACCTTGACATAGGACCTTCATTTGATATTAATAAAAACAATCTCCTAGAAGACGACAAAAATGGCGTCAATTTATCTTCCGTTCGCCAACTCGGTAAGGAAACAACTCCGTTCGACCTTAACGACTCGAAATGCCGCCACGTGGATGATTGTTGCCGGTATAAAATTAACGAGTCCGAGGACTCGGTTGATTTCGGGCTTCGGAGAAAACCAAAGGATGAGGGTTGTTGTTCTTGCTATAACTGCTACAAAAACCCGACAAACAATATCAATAATAATAAAAATTGTGAGTCGATATACCCAATAATTATAGAATTTTAGTTTTTTTTATATTTTTATGTACATACATTTTGATATATGAATCGTTATAATAAATCAATAAATTTGGTTTTTTTAAATTTTTTATGCCAAAAAATTAAACAAGCCTTTTAATAGGTAAGTTATAGACTTTATTTTATATTTTCCTTTATCCATATCTTTTTTTTAATGTTTTTGACAAATTTGTCTCAAATAGATAACATTTAAATTCAAAGTTTATATGTAAAGTTATTATTTTTTTAAATCTGTGCTGCAAATGAAAGAAAAATAAATTTGAATAGGGGAAAATACAATTAATACGATATATTTTAAATCTTTATTTGAAATTTTTTAAGGCGTTTGATGGAAGTTGCAATAAAATTATCAGTTTTATCTCATCCAAATTTTTTTTATTTTGATAATTATACTAATTTGTCTCGTCATATAATTTTTTTATTCTAACAGTAACTCACGCCATCGTTCACCGAACAAAAAAAACACAAATGACAGCTGTTAGTTTTTGGTGGCAATTTAAAATACTTTTTATCCGTTCATTCCTTACCATACTGCGTGATACTACACTAACCCGAATACGATTTGGGGCTCATTTATTGGTTGGGCTTATTATTGGTATACCATTATTTTCATATATCCGATATATCTTGAAAATTTTTAATTTTTTTATATTTGATTTTAAAAAAAATTTTCAAATTAAGCACATTGGTTTTTATTTGTTTTTTCTCTTGAGATAATTAATTATTTGTTAAATAAAGGAGGGTTAGTATATAATTAATATTTTAGGGCGCGCAGAATTTCTTTATATTTTTTTTTGATTTGGGTTTTAACATCAAAAATTACCATTGTTTTAATATTTTTTTATACTCGGTGCATTAGCTCAATATATTTATTTTTCATTAAATTTATATCTAAATCCATGTTACTCATCTGACAACAAACATCATTTTAATAATTCTCACACTTAAAAAAATTTGTTTGAATTAATATTTTTTAAGTTATTTAAAAAATATATTATCAACTCTGAACGCAAGAAGTGATAAATATTTTATTTAACCACCAGATATATAAATTACCCCATAACATTATCCATACTTAACTGATAATATTCTTGATTGCGTCAAATAGTCTAGTTAGACTTTAAATAATAAAATTGAAAAAAAAAAAATAATTTAAAAATTAAAAAAACGTATTTGCACATGCTTTAGCTAAATTTATAAACATTTATTGACTTATTTTATGTGAAAGGCATGCTCTATTACAACATTGGTAACGAAGCTGACAAAGTATGGAACAACAGCGGGTGCCTCTTTTTCTCAATGCTTTTTATCATGTTCGCCGCGCTAATGCCTACTGTCTTAACCTGTAATTAATGGCTTATATTACTTTTACCTTTTTTTATAAATAAATCTAAAATTATTCCATAAGATATATATTTTTGTTTTAAACATATGAGGGCCACGTTTAAAATCATGAAAAAAAAATTCTACATTTTATATATTAAAAGTTAATTGACTCCGATAAATAATTATAATATTTTACTTCCACAGATTTAAATGAATAATTTAGAAAGGCGTTTTATTGATAAAATGATTCTAATGTATTTTGCTCTCATTTGAACATTACAGGAAACCCAAATTTAATCTTTGTTTGCGAAAAAAAACTAAACTTTGTTTTGAACATGGCTCCAGTCGTTTTTTTAAATTTCATTTGAATTTTAAACTCATTAACTTATTTTGAATTAAATAAACTACGCAATCCGATGAATTAAACTTCTAATATACCTATTATTTTTGTCCTAGTTCCAACCGAAATGATGGTTTTTATCAAAGAACACCTGAACTACTGGTACAGTATGAAATGTTATTACTTAGCAAAGACTCTCGCCGATTTACCATTCCAAGTAAAATTATTTTATTTTAACATTTTGTTAACTAAAAAATTTATTAATCTATATTTTTTGAATTTAAAGATTTTATGATTCTTGCTTTATGAATCATCCCCCCACTTCTATTTTTTTAAAAACCCACCCCCCCCCCCCAACCCATTTCTTTTTTCTTTTTTTTTTTTATAAATTAATTATTAAATTTAAAATAAAAAAAAAAAAAAAAAAAAAAAACAAAACAAAAAAAAAAAAAAAATATATTTTTTTTTTTTTTAAAAAAAAAAACTAAAAATATAAAATATATATTTTTTATACATTCAATATTTTATTTTTTTTTTTTTGTGGAAAATAATATTTTATTAGGGGGGGGGATTAATTTATTAAAAAAATTTTTTTTTTTTTTTTTTAAAAAAAAAAATAAAAAAGAAGAGATATATAAAACAAAAATTATTTTTATTTTTTTTTATAAATTTTTTTATTCTTTTTTTCGCAAAAACCCCTTTCTCTTTATAAGAATAAAAAGCCCAAAAAAGGAAAAAAACAAAGAAAACGAAAAATATGTATGAGATTAGACCATCATGGGGATGCGTTCTTTTATGTTTTCATATAATTCACATTTGTGACATTGATATTTGTCGACCTGTGTCAAAATATGTTTTAGATCGTATTCCCGCTCATTTATTGCACAATTGTTTACTGGATGACGTCTCAACCACCTGAAATGCGTCGGTTTTGCCTCTTTCTCACTCTATCTACCTTTACGGCCCTCATCTCTCAATCGCTGGGCCTTATTATTGGTGCAGGCATGTCATTACAGGTAATCTAATTTAAATTAGTGTATTTTGTTGCGAGTTGCAAAGAGCAGCTATCCTTATAGGACTACCCATATAAGGCTAACCGATCAACTAAGTTATAATCGACCAGCTTATTTTTATTTTTTGGCCCGGTTTTGTTTCTCATTTAAAATAACAAATTTTGATTTTATTTGTATATTAATACTTAGATAGAAACAAAAAAGGGTCTTTTTTAAATGTTACTTAATAGTCCAATTACACACATCGATAAATTTAAACTTTCGGTCGTTATAATGATTACCTATATGATTTTGCAATAAAATTTTAAAATATGTCTGCACTTTTCAAACACCTCAAGATTTTATTATAAATGTATAATCGAATAATAGTAGGCTAAACTCAAAAAAATGGTTGAAAAGAAAAAGATTATAATTTTTTAAATTTTGGCCCTATATGCTGTCTTAACATGTCCATATTCAATTTTATTTTTTTTTAGATAGCCAGACTTAATTATAAATTTTTTGTTTCTTTTTATAGGTTTTCTTTGTTAATTATTGACAAAATTAGTCGGATATAGTTTAAAATATAAATTTAAACATAAATCTGGAATATTTTCCATATTTTTCACTAAAAATTTCTAATTCTTATCTGAATGGCTGAATTTTTAAGTCTCGAGTAAGGCATTATTAAATATATCTGAAACACTAACGCAAAATAACGGGACGAGAATAAACGGTGAACGGGGTTGCAATTAATATTTAAAGAATTATCTTAATTAAAAAATATTTGTAAAATATTTTGTCGACTTGTGTTATATAAAGTCAAAATTTGAAAAAAAAAATGAAATGTCATTTTCAATCTTTAAACAATGATGTACAGGTCATCAGAAAGGGAAATGATTAAAATGAGGATATTTTAGCCTGAAAGCATTATAAATCAAATTACGGTTATATACAAGCCCATCACATTTTTATTTTTTTGAATATATTTTCTAAAATTATTTGGCCACACTAGTATTAAACTAATATTTGCTGAATAAAAAAAATCTAGTTGGCAGTCTTTCTCGGACCACTCACCGCTATACCAATCCTGCTATTCAGCGGATTTTTTATCAACTTCGACACAATTCCACCTTACCTCCGATGGGTCTCCTACCTTTCCTACGTGCGTTATTCGTTTGAAGGCGTTTTACTTACCATATATGGGTTAGCATTGTTTAATTTATTTGTGTATTAGTGATTAAGCCGGAATCTTTAGCCAGCCGGCCATCCTTCTTAAAAAAATATTTGGCCCATCAGCTGAATTTAACACTCGGTCCGTCAGCTGATTATTAAATTTTTGGTTCTTCCCTCCAAATGTGATATATATTTTAAGAAAAAATATTTAACGTTCATAAGTTAGGCGTAAGTGGTAGTTATTTTACGCGTCTCGATAATATACATTTATGTGTTTGCTAATTATTTAGTTTTCGGGTAAATAGTAAATTCCTTGACTTTGATTTCTGTATTTTTAATTTTAAGGTGATGGTCCCTGATGATTAAGTTTTTTAGATATGTTATTTGAGGTGCCTAGAAGACTTATTTTTTGAGGAAAAAAATTTGCAGTCGATTCATTCGGGTAAAATGTACTAACCGATCGAGCATATACTTACACTGTCATGCGCAACATTTTTTTAAATACCGAGCCAGCCCGTTAAAAGTCTAAAAAATACCAAATTTTTATTTTACCACCTCAAAACATAAAAATAGATAGGTAAATATAAATTAAATTAATAGGCTTTGAGATCGATTTTTATAAGTCAATTTTTAAGATTAATTTTTAAAGAATTTTTTTTTAGTTATATAATACAATGGTTGGCTTGACGATTGTGTGTAGGGAAAGCAAAAAAAGTTGGGAATCAAAATAAAATCATTTTTTGACCGAACTTCGTACCCACATCTAATTACAGATTGATTTTTAAATAACATTTTATTTATTTAATTTTCAATGTTTTCAAGTTGATCTCGTTCCATAATTCTGACCTTATCGCTATTACTGTTAATGTTAAGCATACTTCTTTGCTTCAAGTTTGTAGGGAATGGTATAAGGGCCGGCCTAGGCATGCCCCCATTTGGCGACATTTGTTTTTTCATGTTTCCCCGAATAAGCAGAGTAAAAATTAGCATGGCGCAGGCTATGAAAAACAGGGTAACTCCAATAAAGAGGTGCTTGTACAGCTTTAAATCCTTCAGTTCTTCATTACGGATCGCACTTTTTTCATTTGTCAGTTGCTGGTTTTGATCATTTTCCGATTCATCTATATGTGATTTTTCTATAGATGTCAAAGTGGTAATTATTTCAACGGTAGTCGATTCAGTTTCATCATTCTGAGAATTTTGATAAGTCGATGTGGATGTCTCCGAAATAGGTTCATTCATTTCTGTCATTTCTGTGGCTTGAGTCGATTTTTGGACCGTTATGTTTGGACACTTGGGTGCTAAAAGATTGAGCAAGGGTTCACTCAAAAGTGGATACTTTGTGTTATTTGTTCCATTCTCGTTCGTGCACTGGGTAGTGTATATAAGATTCGAAGGAAATTCCGATTTATCGAGCCCTGAGTTCTGGTAGTACCAGACATTTAGCTTCAAAACCTCACAGTCGCAACGAATCGGATTGCCTATTAGTTTAAAAGTATATATGTTAAACGCATGATATTGAGTCAATTATACATATACATTGTAAATATAATTATGGAATTATGTGTTTTATTTTGAGGGAGACGGTGTTAACTTACATAATTTTGTTTCTCTTTAATAAAGAAAAAGCCCGTAACTCCTTATCATTCACCAAAAATTTAAATTAGCTCTTTTTTTTGCCGAACATTAAATAAAATGGTGAGAAAAATCTGTCAAAAATATGTCGTAAAGGAAATTGTGTGAATAAATTGTATACCTAGCAATGAAATGTAAGGTATTAATTTCGGCTTTGTTATGGCTAAATCAGCTAGCCCCTTTACACTTTCAAGCTTATTGTTAGACAAATCGACCTGTTTTAGATTATTAAATACGCCCAAGGCCCCGAAATCAAACACGCTTATGCGATTGCGATCGAGTCTCAGGAAAGCCAATTTCATGGCCGACGCGTAAAACAGGGATGGATCAAACCTTTCCAATAAGTTTTTGCCAAAATCGACACTCTTCATTTTTGAACTGCGAAACATGTGAGGGGCTTGTATCCTTTTTAGCCTATTCTCACTTAGGTCGAGCCAAGTTAGGTTTGACATTTTAGCGATGACGGCTAAGTTGAAATCGGTTATTCGGTTATTAGTCATCGTGATACGTGCGAGTGAATCACTCGAGTCAGTTAACAGATCGAAAGGAACCTCGCTCAAATGATTCCAACTGGCGTCAAAGTTGACGAGGTGTTTGCAATTGCCGATGGTTGACCTTGATATATGGGTAAGTTGGTTACTGTTCAATCGAAGGTGAGTTAATACACCTTGGTTGTTTTTCTCATTCGAACATATAGGAAGGAGGGGTGAAGTAAGTTGATTATTCGACAGGTAAAGCTTAGATAATTTCTTGACCGGGCCAAATGTGCCTGCCGTTATTTCTCGAATACCGCAATGCGAAAAATCTATCAGTGATAGGTTATCCGGTGCTCCGGCAAATAAAGTAACATTCAGTTTAGTCAGCGCGCGACTTTGAAATTTAAAATTCTCTAATCTTTTCAATTTAAGTATCGATTTTGGAACGTAAGCTAGCTTACTTTTAAGTGAAATCTCTCGTAAATTAACCAATTTTTTGAGGGCAAACTCATTCTTGATGTCAGTTATACTAGATTGTATTGACAAACTTTTGAGTGCCCCGAATTTGGCCAGCACGGAGGCATTCAAAACGGTCAGGTCAAAAAGATGTAAGTCAAGGACCTGTAAATTTTTTAGGGGCGATATTGCCGTCAATAACTGTGAAATTTCTTGTGGGTGAAGCGAATGATGAAAGAAGAAATCGTCGAAGGAAAAGGAGAGCAAAGAATTTGCCAGGGGTTTGAATGCATCAGCTTGTATCGTTTGAAATTTACTAAATCCAATCACGATAGATCGTATAGCAATTTTCTTTTGACGAACCGATTTTGTGGAATCTTTTATTTTGTCTTTTGGATTATTTACTTTAGTAGGTATGATTGAGCTTAGACTTAACATTTGACTCGATTGTATGTACAAATCGATGTAAACTGTGTTTTCCTTTTCGACCATTAATTTATTTTTATTATTACCCTGGATAAATGTCGTTACCTGGTTAACATTTTTGATTTCTTCCAAAACATCCCACCAATCTTCGATAGAGCTTAATTGATGGCACATTACGGAGAGGCCGGTTTGATTGATCGTTTCAAACCCTTCATATATGCTTCTCGTTTCGCAGTCGCAATTCAAGTGACTGGGAAGGGTAGTCGGGCATTTGGGTGCTTCTAATCCTTTTGTTCCATCTGTCCCTTCTGCCGAAACTAGGAATGGGCTAAGGGAATCTTGCCCCAAAGCCGAATAATATAAATGGGCAACGAATAATATCCATTTAACATTGTCGCGTTTTGCTGTAAATAGTAAGAATAAAATCATTGATGTCGGTGTAAGAATGAAAATGTTTAAAAGAATAATTATGTTAATATGGCCCGGGGCTTGTATCAAAATGTTGTAGAAATTTTTTTTAGGAGACACATTATCAAAATGGGACGCTAAAACGATTAAGCGTGTTTATCAATATGACATAAATGTTTTAGTTTATACATAAGAATTTTATGTTATTTATCGAACTGTTATTCATTTAATTTGATTTCCCAGAAACTTCTTATGTCTTTTATTTTTTAAAAAAATAAGATATAAGCAGAACTAAGTTACGTCATGGGAGATTTAAATTTAGATATTTTTTGAATAAATTAAAAGGTAAGAAGAACTTTTAAAATTGGATTATATATTTGAGTCTATTCAATAATTACAAATTTCTCATTCGATCCCTTTAACGTTAACTTTCATTTACACGTATGGTTTTACAGATGTAAAAAGCATATTTTTTGGGCTTGGGCTACCATGCAACTGTGTAATTAAGCTCGCATGAATTAAGCTTTAAACTTAATATATTGCAAATTAAAACTTATTTATATTTCTTAGAATTTAATATTTGTCGCTAAAGATATGGGCCTTTTTTATTAAGCACATTACTTAATTTAGCTTATCTTACTATTTAGCTTAAGAATTTTAATTTAGCAGACCTGCCTTAACCGTAGGGACAAGGCCTCAAAATGTTATTAGGAGAGCTTAGAATTAAAAAAAATGTAAATTGATATTGGTTAAAAATATATTGTCTGTATATGACATTTAAACAGATCACATTTTGCAAAATTTAATTAGTTATTATTTTTTTCTATCTAGAAGCACAAGCTATAATTTGAATATATTCATAAGTCAAAATTAGTCAGGTCCTCTGATCGAAAATACTACCAAGTCTATTTATCACTCTTTTTTCGTTTTTTTTTGCTAGGCCAAACTTTCCTCAGCCCATCGAATAAAATTGCCAAAAAATAACACTTTTGCCGATTCGAGACTCAAAGATTAAATAATGTTTAAAAATAAATTTGCAAGTTAATTTATAAACATACCCTTAAAATTATTATTTAATTTTATTTATATGAGGAAACTTATTATAGCTCAAATCTTGTTGACTACTGTGTTGAAAATTTCATAAATCTACAAATATTATAATTAGTCAAATTTGTCAAATAATATCTATTTTATCAACAACTCATAGTTTGAAATAGCTTACAATTAAATTAACATAATTCAGGCTGAGAAAATTGTATGAAAAATCGGAAAAAATTGCAAAATAATACAATAAGCTGAACTAATCTAAATGATTACCTAATTCCACATTTTTGTATGTGTTATTTATTTACACAAATTATAATATGGCATTATATTCAGATATCAAATTTTATAAACACCTTATCGGAAAAAATATTTTTAACACTAAATTTTTTCATTTTCGCATCAATTTTATCATGCTACTTTTGCTATCTGTAAAACAATGTTAGTATAACGAAAATCAAAAATGATTAGACTTCATTATAATATGCGAAAAATTTCCCATTTTCCGTTATTCATTTCTGAACTTAAAAATTTAAAAAAATGACAGAAGCTTAACAAAAATTCTAAGTATTAAAAATTTAATAAAAAGGAAAAATCCGTTTAATAGATCAGCATGTTTGAAGAATCTGGCAATTTATAGTAGATAGCAGGGCTTTAAACCAAAATGTTGAAAAATAATGTCCATTTTGATGTTCGTTTTGAGCACTTAAAGTTGCTTGTAGGCCCCACACGCCACCGTGCCTGATTAGAAATGAATATAATTAAATTAGTAGGCTTTCTTTAAAATTAAAAAAAACGTTATTCTAGATTCTGAGTGATACTATTTAATTAGCCTTAAAATATTATCCAATAAAATATAGAGTTATTAATAATAAAATATTTTTTTATATCCTTCGGAATATTATTTACATATATTTGTAACGTTTTTAAGGGTAAAAATCTTGATTTTGTCCCTGGTTAAAAACAAAACGAAAAACTTGTTATCAGTTAATTTATAGCATTTTTGCAAATCTATGCATTTAACTTTTTTAGAATTTATGTATCATTAACTAATATTACCATTTTTACTTTTCTTAAAAACAGGTTCGATAGGCCACCTCTCCGATGCAAAAGCAAATTTTGTTTTTTCAAAAAATCCAAAGACTTCCTCGAACTCATGGACGTCGACAACGAAGCCAATTTCAAATTGGATTTTATTTGCCTGCTTGCCTTTTTCTTAATCCTCAGACTTTGCGTATTTTTCGTACTTAAGTACCGCGTTTATAAATCTAAATGGTAGTTGTATTTTTTTAAAAAATTTTTTTTTTTTTTTTTTAAAAAACCCCCTGGGAGAAAAAAAAAAAATCTTTTTTAAAAAAAAAAAATAAAAGAAAAAAAAAAAAAAAACCATTTAAATAAAAAAAAAAAAATATAAATTTTTTAAAAAAAAAAAAAAGAATAAAAAGGGTTTTTTGGGGTCTTTTAAGAGCCCTTTTTTTGGGTTTTTTTTTCCCTTTTTTTTGTAAGGGGTTTTTTTTATTTTTATTTTTTTTTTTTGTTTATCCCCCCTTTTTTTTATTTTTGGGGGAAAAAAAAAGCAAAATTTGGCCCATTGTTTTCCCAGCACAGGTTGTGAATTCTTGTTAACACATTATTTTCCCCATTTGAATGAATGCGTGCAAAATTTAAGCATTCCCACATGTTTGTAGGCCGCCCTGGTTTATTAAAAGGTGTCTTGTTTCAATTCTAAAAAAATAATCAAATTTGATAGCTTTCTACATTTAATGCTCCATGTTTGTTGTATGATCTTTTTGCAGAAAGAAATTGAATATAAATAATACTTGACGTTTTGATGAAATGTCCAAATATTTTTTTATATAAATTTGGCTAAAATTAATTATAACTTTAGTAAAAAGAATATCTGACGTAAATTTTGTTTCTATCAAAAAATTCTCATCTAAGTTCTAAATCAAACATTTATAGTATAACGCTTTATCTTATGTATTTTTTCAAATAAATTTTTATGAGTACTTTTAGAGGCAAATTTTAAAGCAACAAAAATGTTTTGTAATCAATTTTTTTCTAAATCAACAATATTTAACATTCGCAAACATTTTTCTTGTATATATAAAATTTACTTTGATATTATAACTAATTTATTTTATTTAATGTAGTTTTTTTAAATAAAGTTCCCTCTAATTAATTGAAGGTTTTTTTGATTTTGTTTGAATGGATATTATTAGAATTTAATTTTAGGTACAAAAATGTTTTTTGCGAAATACATTAATTGATTGTTTTTTATTTTAAATAGTTAAGTTTATTTATCCATATTTATATGATTGTGGTTGTGTGTTGGAAAAACTCTTATATCCTATTATCTTAAAATTTTATCTTCCAACATTTTTACATTATTTATTTACAAGCACTTGAAACATTTTTAACAATTTTTTTACACCATTTGACTTGAATGTAGTTTGTTTTTCACAAAAACATTTTTTTGTATGATCCTATTTATAAATATTATTTGATACATCCAACTACTTGTATAACAATGTGAATCTAAAATATAATAATGGGCATTTACACAATTTAAAGTAATAAAATTTCTACAATTTTTTTGAACTAAATTTTTTTATAATTATTGTAATATTTTTATTATTATTTTCCTTTATAATGTATCAATTATTATTTTGGCAAATATATTTATTACTATTCTATTTTTCACTATCATTTAACATCCAAAAAATTAGCTTTTTGATCAATTTTAGTTAAATAACTAACTTACCACCAAAGATATCTCTTTCAATTGTACCCTGCCCATTCTTTCATAAGAAATGTATACTTGAAATTTAAAGCGATATTGATATTTATATAACTTCCAAACCTTACAAATGAATTTGCTCATAATCTCTTCCATTATTCTACACATAATTGGGGTTTGATTTCTTGTAGTTTGCAAAAATTTAATTTTAATATACTCATTTAAACAATGTTAAAAAGTAAGGTTAATTACATTATAACTTTTGGCACATTTTGTTTTGTCTTATGTATAGAGTACATGAATTTATTAATTTTTAGTTTCCTTAGTGTGAAAAAATTAATTTGCTTGGTGTTTCATCAGCGTTTTAGTCGATATATAAGCAAAGATTTGTTTTTTTATGTTTTTAAATTTTTCCCCCTAAATATTAGTGTATTATTTTATATAATTTGATATTTTTTATAATTTATACTATATGTACAACATATTTTTTGCAATAAAATACTCTGTAAATATATTGAGTTTTTGTTAAATTGTCATTTAAGATGTAATGATTAAAAATAGAATCTTTTAATTTAAAAGAAAAAAAAAGTTTTTTATTTCGGATATATGTATTATTTTCAAAATTGTATAAATCGAAATTCCGTTATTATTGTTTAAAACTAAAGCAACTTCGTTAAAATCAGCACTTTTATTATAAAATTTATTTTCTTCTAAATGACATTTTATTATACAATCAATTTTGTTCGAATATTTTAGTTTTAAATATCTCAATATTTAAAATTAATGAAGCAAGGCTGTGGCCAATGGAAAAAAAAGTTTTGAAGAAAAAAATCGCACGCATGAATAACTTTGAGTAGTGTGAAAAAAATTAAAAATTTTTAATTTTTTTTGAAAAATTTTTTTTTATGAAAATATTTTGTTAGGCATATCCTAAAACGACAAAAAAACCTAAATTCTCATTTTTTGATATTAGCCGCTGAAATTTTTATTTTAGAAATATTTTTTTACAATTTTTAAAAAAGTATTAGCCGCCAATTATCGTTATTGCATTAAACGTCTTCTATGTTAGAGGCTAACAAGTTTTTGGTAGAGTAATAAAAATATTAAAAGGTGTAGAGATATTAGTTTCAGTTTTGTTAATTATAAACGTCTCAGTAGGACCTATTTTGTGGAGACAATTAAATTATATTTATCAATCTAATTGCTGGAAAATGATATTTTTCTACAATTATAACCTGATCACTATTGTAATTATTGTTTAACAGCTTATTTTGCTATATAAAGTGAAAAGAGCCTATCAAAAGCCTTGCGACATTTGATTATCATATTTCCCCGAACGAATGGACCAAATATGAAAAGGCTCTAGGATCTTTGATGGGTAACTCAAAAAGACGCTTGTACAGCTTCAATTTCCTATTCAGATGTAAGCTTTATTGTGTTTTACACTCTAAGTCAAGCAATGTTGAGCCCCTGATTGCTTCATTCTAAAAAACAATTATCAAATGATATATTTCCACTATTCCTGAAATACCTCAATAACTAGAATACAATTTAAAATTTATTTTCTTATAAAATTTTCTTGAATTTATGTCACACATTAATTAAATTATGATGCAATATAAATAAATATTTTTCATAGACTTTTGCAACAAGAATCATGTTTTCCCTCCCCCCGCCCCCGGGTAATTGGATGGATGACCGCCAACAAATCCTAAACCTGTCCATTTATTGAGAACTTAGGCCTATAAACCTAGATGAACGGCACGTGTATCTTGAATCTGCGGGCTTGCTGTAAAGTTAAAAGAAGCAAAGCTCTAGCGGGTAAGCCCTCTTTAATGGCAAAACAGGTTTAGGAAACTCCTATACCACAATTTTTTCAGTGAGGATTGCATTTCATGAATTTTTTGATCGGAAATTTGTGGAGGTTTTGGACGTTAGAGTTATTGTCTTAACAGTTTTATTGTGACAATTTTTCACTTAATCTGCTGTTGTGAGACAAATAAGGGTGTGCCTGGACACTTTGGTGCTATAAGTTCGAGTAATGGTTAATCCAGGAGATGGTGTTATACACCTTGGATAATTTTTAAGTATGAGCTAATTATGAAGACCGTCTTAGGGATTTATAAATCTTTGTACCGTTTTTTTAAACTCTTAAGCCAGTAATTTGAAAATAAAATATTTAGATAACAGCTAAATTCAAACTTTGTATTTTAAAAGTTAAGATGTCATGTCCTATTTATGTTGGTGCCAAGTATTCTGTATAACCTAAATAATGATATAAGAGCTTGATATAACAATTTTTTTGTTTGAGAAAAAAAATTGTGATTAAATTTTCATATTAAATTTTTTTCCTAAGTATTTATTAATATATATTAATGTCTTACAAGATAAAATAACGTGATCAAAATTTTAAAACTTTTTTAATTAATCAGAATAAATAATTTTATAAAATAAAAGCATACATCTCCATGTTGGCATTATCTCATATATAATTTCCGTTTTTCTACCGCCATGGGCTTCTTAGATTCGTCCATATCAAAAAATGGCCTTGACCAAGTGACAGTTTGCGACCTCGAAAATACCATAAAAAGAAAAAATTCAATAATTTTTTTACATAAAAATCTCTTCTAACATATATTATATTTATCATCTCTTATAATGAGAAATATAATTTTTTAGTTATCAATTTTTTACATCAGCATTTAGATAATACATAATATTTTGAATTCACACTTAAACACGACACGATATATCATCGTTTAATAAAAATATTATTTGAAGTTTGAATTTAACAGTTTGGCTGTCGTAAATAGGAAAAAAAAATTTGAATTTATTTTTGTTTTAAAATCTTTTTTTTATAAATAATGTCTATAGCTGATATACCTAAGTTTGATTAGAACGGTGAACGAATTTAAGCCCCAGGATGGCAGGTTTGATCTCTGTAGTTAGCTCATAAATCTCAAAAATTTGTTGACCTGTTATCCAATTTGAGGAAAGCATTCTTAACATATATCATCAGGAAGTAGAGCATTTCATAGTGGTATTTTATTATTATTAAGTCCGCTATATTAAGTATATGATTAAATATGGCTGTTTTCAATAGATTCAGAATTATGGAGTATATTTTAAAAAAAAATTTGTCCAAACTATAAAAAATTCTTAGGGTGCACTCACACTTAAATTGTATAATGATTGTCAAAATAAATTTTTTACATATATTCTTATTATAAAAATGTACGCAATTATATTTTGTATAATTTTTTAATTTAATCGCAATTTATAAGTTGACTGAGTACATCAGCCCCATGTAATAATCAAAAAATAAACTGAAGACAGCCATAATTCTGTTATGTGGGGTTTAAGATAAAAATAAATAGTAAATTAATTTAGAAAATTTTAAATTATAATCCACATTTGGTAAACCATTTTTGTGTACCTGTCAGGCCCGATTCTAGCTTTTCCATTTTAGGGGGGCAAAAAAAACTCGTGGGGGGGGGGGGGCAGGGAAAATTTTTTTTTTGCCTCCTCGCGGCAAAATTAACCGTGACCTTCGGTCACGGCAAAAAATATACATGTACAACAATAGAATCCATGTTCAAAATTTTTTAACAAATTAATAGTAATTTATTATATTCTTAAATTAAAAAAATGAGTTTATAAATTGAATATGTGAATTAAAACTAATTGTTCACTAAAATCAATTGCCTAATAAGATATGAGATTTGAATTAATTGTAAGTATAATTTTATCATTTGGCATCATTGCGCATGAAAATTAAAAATATGATATATATGAATAATAAAAATGAATTATATAAAACTTTGGATTTTAGAAAATGAAAAGTGAAATAAGATTGATTATCATGAAAACAAAATGTATAAGTATGCTAATTTGGAAGAATATATATGAAAAAACACTGGTTATATATAACTAGTTATTAATATTAGGGTAAAAAATTAAATAAAACATGGACATAAACGTTAAATGCGCATAAAAAAAGTTTGCAACCATGTTAAAATATTAAGCAATAATTAGCTGATTATGAGCAGTGTATTGTATTGATCAAACTATTTTATCTTAGAGGATTTTAATTAAATTACAATATTCATAAAAATTCAACGCCCCTAGTTATTGATTTTTCGTGTTCTAAAGAACCAAATCACCTTTAAGCAGGTCACTACTTGTCAGCCGTTATTATCCTTCTTAAAGAAGAAAATGTGGCCTCACAACTCGACGTTGAAGAGCCAATTAACAAACTTATAGGAAAAATGTTAAATAGATTAGAAAACGCATCATTGTAATCATATAAAAATTTAACAAAATCAATAGTAACACATTCTTTGTAATTATTAAGTTTCTTATTAAAAAAATTTTTGGCTACGTCATTTTCTTTAGATAATGAATTTTTATCAATATTACTTATTTTTAAAAGAGGCTCTAATTTATTTAAATCTAAAAAAAGGTTATTCAAATTTATAAAGGGAATCTTAAGATTTTAAATAAATATTATCGGTAAAAAATCTATTATCAAAAGAATCAATAAATAAATCAATAATATTAAAATAAATATTTTTTACTTCATCATTAAAATTTAAAATATTTTCAAACTAAAATAAAAATCAGAAAAATCTTTAGGTTTAGTTTTTCTTTTATCAATAGATAAATTATTATTGTCATTTAAAAAAATATTAATATCAAAACAATTTTTGAATAAATCTTCAAATGTATTTTTATTTCTTAATTGTTTAATTTCTAACAAAAAATGGTGTATTAAATCAGAAGTTTTAGAAACATAAATCGTTCTGCATTGAAATTGATCTATAATTATTTTTAATAAATAAAATAATTTTTCAATTAAATACAAAAAAATAAATAGATGATTATAAATATGGGCAAAAACCCCGATTCGGCCCTGTGACCTGAAGATATAAAAGTTTTTTTATTTTTAATTTTTAAAAGAGTATTAAATATTTTTGTGCAATTAAAAAAAAAAAAACAATGGGCAGGTAGTGACCACACCACCAATGGGGCAACAGCCAGTATGGTCCCGCATTCACTAACTACCTTGATTGCATCATGTTGAAAAAATTTATGAAGGGAAGAAAAATTATCAAAAAAATCTTCCCCTTCACTTAAAATAAGACAATCATTTACAACAAGATGCAATCGGTGGTTAAAGCAGTGAATATACGGGACATGGTGTCCAGCTATTTTGCTTAGAAATACTTAAACACCATTTTTTTCCCGGGCATTACGTTCGCCCCATCGTAGCATTGTGCGATCAGGTTCTTTGGTTCTAGATTATATTCTAACAAAAGATTGTTGTTAACTGAGAAAATTTCTTAGGCATCAGATTTATGAATTGGTTTCACAAATATAAAGCTTTCTGTAAAATCAAATTTTTCTATATATTTCTGTTAGTTTGATCTCTCTTGCGGATGAGAAGTATTAATGAATAAAAACACTTTTAAAAAAAGTAAATTTTTTGAGATAATATTTTTTAGATATTTTTGACGGAGCAAATTTAATTATATTATGTGGAAGAAATAAAATTACTATGTATTTTTTTTTTTGGGGGGGGGGGGGGGGGGGGGGGGGGGGGGGGGCAAACTCAATTATTTTTTTTGGGGGGGGGGGCAATCAAAAACTCTTGGGGGACACTCGCCCCCCCCCCCCCCCCAAAAGGGGTCTAGAATCGTGCCTGGTACCTGTTGATAAAAAAATAAAAAAGTTAATTTAAAAAAATAAAATAAATCTATTTGTTTTTCTTGTATTTTAAAATTTGTTATATATCATTATTCCTAATTTTTATAAAAAAAAATTGGGAGTAAAACTAATTTACACCTAAATTTCGTTTTGAAGAAGAGTGGAAATATGTTTAAAGCAAACAAGATTAGTAATTTTTTATATTTATAAAAAATAAAAATGTTTGGTTAAAATTAACATAGTTAAAATTAGCTAGATATAATAAACATCAAATTTTCTTAACTACTATAAAATTGACTATTGTAAAAAAAAGTTATGATAGATTCAAATTAACTAAGGCAGAATAGAATATATTTAAAACATTATAATCATTAAAAAATATGAGCTATAATGATAATATTGAGTCGAAAAGAGTTTTGTTGATTTGCATACTTGAAACGGAGCTTGTTAATTTATTATAATTTGAACATTGAGGTTAGTGTGCTTTTCATCTATTTGACCAGATTTCATGACGGTTATGACAATGTCCTACATATTCGGAATTACTAATAATTTCTATTAATGGTAATAAGAAATAACTCATATCTAAAATATATAAATATAAACTAATGCCCAAAAATATACGCTAATAAATTGTTTTCAATATAATTGTATAAGTTTTATTTAATATGTAATAATTAAGTTAACTTAAAAGAATTATCTTATTTAAATAAAATTAAAAAACCTTCATAAATTTTAAGATGGTCAGTATTTCCCTAATAAATTGAAATAAAGTAAAACATATATCTCATGAATTACACATTTAACAGGCCCATGTTTAAAATTAAATTATAGAATGACCCAATTAATAAATTTGTTTTTATGAAATACCTCAAATTCGTAAAAAAGTCGACTTTGTATCCGATCCACGAGATGACTGATATTAACGTGCTTGGCACCGAGTTTTGGCTTAGCCAATTTTTCCATTTCGGGTTTGGGCCCAATTTATTATTGCAAAATCATATACGTAATCATTATCCCGATAGAAAGCTTAAATTTGTTGATATGTTTGATAGGACTAATATGTAACATTTTAAAAAAATCATTTTCTTTATTTCGATCTAAGTATTTATTTCAAGCCGGGCCTAAAAAGAAATTAAATTAGCTGGCGGATTAGAATATAAATTATAACTTAGTTGATCGGTTAGCCGTATTCGGGTAGTCCCATTAGGCTAGCTGCTCTTCTCAACCCGTAACATAATACATAAATTTAAATTAGTTTACCTGTAAAGACATGCCTGCACCAATGATAAGGCCCAGCGATTGAGATATGAGGGCCGTAAAGGTAGATAGAGTGAGAAAGAGGCAAAATCAACGCATTTTTGGTAAACAAGTTTGCAAGTAAAATTTATTAAATTATAAAAACATTACTTTGTAAAATTTTTTGTCATGTTTTATTTAAAGTTGCAATTTGGAAATAAATGATGTAAAATGAATTTTTGGAACTGTAAACAATGATATACAGATCATCAGAATAAAAATTGATTAAATTGTAGATATTTTAGCCTGAAAGCATTATAAATTATTTCACGGGTATCAGCCCGACCACACACCTTTGTTATTTGAAATGTATTTTGGCACAGGTTCTCCAGTTTACCTAAAATTATTTAGCCACAAAACTAATATTTGCCAAACTAATTGGCAGTCTTTCTCGGACCACTAACCGTTATACCAATCCTGCTATTTAGCGGATTCCCCATCAACATCAACACATTTCCACCTTACCACCAATGGGTCTTCTACCTTTCCTACGTGCGTTACTCGTTCGAAGGCGTTTTACTTACCACATATGGGTTAGCAGTGTTTAATATATTTGTGGATTAATGATTAAGCCGAAGACTGCCGGCCCATATTACAAAATATTTGGCGTATCCTTTATCTATCCGTCAGCTTATTCTTAAGGTTTTAATTTCCCTCTAAACGCGATTTAAGTTTTAGGGCACGTGCAAAGTGAGTTTTTATTTTCGCAAAATTTTTAAAATTTTGAAAAAAATTATTTAATAAAACTCAAATTTTTAAAAAGTTGCCAGACTTAGTTTATGCACATAAAATGCTGTTTCTGAAATAAAAGATTATTAAACAAATTTTTAAAAAAATAAAATTTTTTAAATTTTTAGAATTTTCAAAATTTTACGAAAATAAAAACTCACTTTGCACGTACCCTTAAGAAATAAATAGGTTAGGCGTAAATGTTGGTTATTGTTTTACGCGTTCTCGATAATACACTTTCGTACGTCTGCCTTTTTGGACAAATGATCTTTGACTCTTTTTTGTAATTTTTTATGATTTTAAGTTATATGTTTAAGACCTGATCATAAAGTTTTTTTTTGAATTTTCGATAAGACGCTATTTGAGGGACTCGTGAAATAACCGATTAAAAGACCACCCGGTCCTTGTTTGCAATAATAATTTTTTTAATACCCAGTCGCTCCCTTAAAAGTCATTACCAAATTTTTGTATTTTACGGCCTCGAAACGTAATAGTTAAATATTTTTAAAAGTTATATTAATAATTGGAGTTCACCCATTTTTTAAGTATTATAGATTTTTTTTTAATTTTAAGTAAAATGGTTATCTTAACGATTTTTTTAAGATTAAAAGGTAAAAAATTTGGAAATGAGAACAAAATAAAATCAATTTTGGTAGTTCTGAACCAATTTCATAGCCACTAATTACATATTTACTATGTAATAACATTTTATTTATAATTTTCAATGTTTACAATCTCATTCCACAATACTGATCTTATCATTAGTACCGTTAATGTTAAGCATACTTCTTAGCTTCAAGTTTATAGGGAATTGTGTAAGGGCAGGCCTAGGCTTGCCTCCATTAGGCGAAGTTTGTTTTTTCATATTTCCCCGAATGAGTAGAGTAATAATTAGTATGACACAGGTAATGAAAAACAGGGTAACTCCAATAAAGAGGTGCTTGTACAGCTTTAAAGCCTTCAATTCTTCACTACGAATCGGACTTTTTTCTTTTGCCAGTTGCTGGTTTTGATCAGTTTCCGTATCAGCAGATTTTGATTTTGTTGTAGATGTCAAAGTTGTAATTATTTCAAGGGTAGTCGATTCAGATTCATCATTCTTAGAATTTTGATAAGTTGAGGTGGATGTCTCCAAAATGGGTTCATTCATTTCTGTCATCCCGGAATCTGTGGCTTGAGTCGATTTTTGGACCATAATGTTTGGACACTTGGGTGCTAAAAGATTGAGCAAGGGGTCGCTTAAAAGGGGATGCTGCGTTTTATTATCCGTTCCATTATCGTAAGTGCACAGGGTATAAATAAGATTTGAAGGAAATTCTGATTTATCGAGCCCTGAGTTCTGGTAGTACCAGACATTAAGCTTCAAAACTTCGCAGTCGCAACGAATCGGGTTACCTTACAGTTTAAAAGATTAAATGTTTAACGCATGGTAGATATTATGCCAATTTGGTGTATTCATTGTAAATGCCATATATATGGAATTATTTTGTTTGAGGGAGGTAAAATTTTATAACTTTGTTTTTTTTGTTTGTAAAAAAGCTAATTTTTTTTTGTACTTCTTAAAAATTGAGAATGGCTCTTTTTTATGACAAAAAACAAAACGCAGGCAGAGCCGTAGCCAGGGGGGGGGGGCAAACCTGGCTCGTCCCCCCCCCCCCCCCTCGGAGATATATTAATTATTATTTTGATAAAAAGTGCCTGGCGCCCCATATCCCCCCTAATCATAAAGATAATAGAGGCTTGGCAGGTGGCCGCTTAGTCGATCTAAAAACGACTGGGCCCATAAATTTAGAGAAATGTGTTCATGCATATAAAATAACATGATGTAAGTTAATTTTTTCACCAGAGCCGGTTGGTGAAGCATTGGCACCCATAGCCAACTGTTTCTAGGCGCTTAAAATGCGTAATTTTACAATAATTCTACTTATACCTTGGTATTTAGTAAAATTGGCTATAGCATGGCTAAAATAAGGGTTTTTTAATTGTCAAATTTCATCCTTAACAATTTAGCTGTTTTAAACACAAAAATAATTTTTTTAATTTGTTTTTGTCTCCTTTTTGTTTAGCATTTTTTTCTAGAATGTCTAAATATTATAGTTGACTTACAAAGTTTGATTAAAAAATACGGCAAACGTCGAAAATCTCTAAGGTAGCAGGTTTGATCTATGCTAGCTTATAACCCTCAAACATTTGTTGGCCGGTGATATAAGCAAAGCTTAATGTTTTGGCGTCGAAGGCAACAAAAAATTGCCTATATTGCCGCAAAAAATCTTTTATTGTGTCGCCCCTTTGTTAAAGTCCTAGCAACAACGGCTCTGAATGAAGATATAGAAATTTTGTATTTGATAACAATAAGTTGTGAGTAAATATATACAGTGTACCTAGTAATGCAATGGAAGTTATTGATTTGGGCTTTGATATAGCTAACTCAGCTAACCCCTTTACACTTTCAAGTTTATTGTTGGATAAATCGACCCTTTTTAGATTTTTATATATGTCAAGGGCCTCGAAGTCAAACTCACTTATGAGGTTGCGATTGAGCATTAGGTAAGCCAATGTAATAGCCGACGCATAAAACAAGGACGGGTCAAATCTCTTCAATAAGTTGCTGCTAAAGTCGACACTGTTTAGTTTTGAACTGCGAAACATGTGAGGGGTTTGGATACTTGCTAGCCTATTCTTGCTTAGGTCGAACGAAGTTAGGTTTGACATTTTAGCGATGTCGGATAAGTTAAAATCGGTTATTCTGTTATTGGTTATCGTGATACGTTCAAGTGAATCACTCGAGTCAGTTAACAGATCGAAAGGAACCTCGCTCAAATGGTTCCAACTTGCGTCAAAATCGACCAAATGTTTGCAATTGCTAAGAGTTGATCTTGATATTTGTGTCAGTTTGTTTCTATCTAATCTAAGGGTAGTTAATGCACCTTGGTTATTGTTTCCCTTTGAACATAGGGAAATGGGTGAGGTAAGTTGATTATTCGACAGATAAAGCTTCGATAAATTCTTAACCGGACCGAAAGTGCCTTCTTTAATTTCGCGAATCCCGCAATACGCAAAATCAATGAAGGATAGGCTTTCCGACGCGCCTGCAAACATACTACTATTCAGCTTCGTCAGCATGCGACTTTGAAATTGTAATTTATCCAACTTTTTTAGTTTGATTATTGATTTTGGAACGTAAGCCAGCCTACTTTTAAGTGCAATCTCTCGTAAATTTACCAATTTTTGGAGTGCATCCTCATTTTTGATGTCAGATATGGTAGATTGTATGGACAAACTTTTAAGTGCTTCGAATTTGGCTAATACGGAGGCATTTAAAACGGTCAGGTCAAAGAGATGTAAGTCAAGGACCTGTAAATTTTTTAGGGGCGATAATGCCGTCAAAAGATTTAAAATTTTCTTTGGGCCGAGCGCATGGTAAAAGAAGAAATCGTGGAAAGAAAAGGAGATTAAAGATTCTGCCAGTGGCTTGAATGCTTCAGGGTCTATCGTATCAAATTCGTTATAACCAATCATGAGAGATCGTATAGCAATCTCCTTTTGACGAACCGATTTTGTCGAATCTTTTGTTTTATCTTTTGGATTATTTACTTTAGTTGGTATAATCGAGCTAAGGCTTAACATATGACTCGACTGTATATATAAATCGATGTAAACTGTGTTTTCCATATCAATCGTAGAGTTGCTATTACCCGGGGTAGAGGTTACCTGGTTGACATTTTTAATTTCTTCCAATACGGCCCACCAGTCATCGATAGAGCTTAATTGATGGCACATTACGGCGAGCCCGGTTTGGTTTATCGTTTCAAACCCTTTAAATATTTGTTTCGGTTCGCACTCGCAACGCAAGTGACTGAGAAGGGTGGTGGGGCATTTTGGTGCTTCTAATCCTTTTGTTCCATCTGTCCCTTCTGCCGAAACTAGGAATGGGTCAATGGGATCTTGCCCTAACGCCGAATTATAATATATATGGGCAACGAATAATATCCATTTAACATTGTATCGTTTTGCTGTAAATAGTAAAAATAATATCATAGCTTGTGAATGTATGATATGTCAATAATAATTATGTAAACATATCTACGGGCCAATAAATTTAGGAGACACATAAAAAAGAGGACTCTAATAAATATGATATAAATATTTTGACAGAGTTTATATAAAAGAACAAAAGTTATAATGTTAATTATTGAATTGTTATTTATCATTTAGTTTGAATTCTCAGTAAATTTTCAAATAAAATAAGGTATCAGCAGAACTAAAGTTGTTACGACATGTGAGATTTAAATTTAAGAATTAAAAGTCAGAATTTATTTATTGGTTTATAAATTTTAATTATTAAGAAAAATGTTTGTATTGTATTATAATGATATGAATTATTTTTTTTTCTCTTCAAAATAACTAGGTTTTATGGTAAATAATTTTTTATATCAAAATTTTTTTTTTCATGAAATTCTCTAAATATGTTCTAATAGACGTAAAAACACGATTTGATCAAATTTAATATATTGACATGATTTATTTAATGTAATATAGAAAACAGATTTTTTTTCTACTTTGTGTCTTGCAATATTTATTAATGATGACTTATATTAGTTTAATAATTAAAAAGCACGTACTAAAATAATAAAAAAATAAAGATCATAGCTTTAAAACTGAAGTTATAGAGGTTTGCCATAGCATTCGCGTTACAAATTTCTCACCCTACCGTTTGCTAGTTGAAATATAATTTTTATTTAGAAATATTTTTTTTTTATAAAATTTTTCAAAAATGTTTTACTAGACCTAAAAACACTATTTGATCAATTAAAATTGTTACATTTAGTTTATTGACAAGATTTATCAATGTAAAATAGAAAAATAAAAAAATTCCTTTCTCAGATTTTTTTTCTACTTTGTAATATTTAAAAATGTATTAATGACATTAATTTATAATTAGCCCGCGAATGGTGGTGAGAAATTTGTAACGCTGCTATGGTACGGACCCCAATTTTAAACCTCTATAACTTCAAGAGTTTTAAAGCTATAATCTATATTTTTTTTATTATTTTGAAGAAAAATACACTTTAGTTATAAACAAATATAAGTTATCATTAATAAATATTACAAATTTTATTTGACACAAAGTAGAAAAAAATCTTAAAAATTAAAATTTTTTATTTTTCCATATTACATTAAATAAATCAGTCTATAATTTAGATGTATCAATGTTATTGATCAAATCGTGTTACGTCTAGTAGAACATATTTAGAGAGTTTCATGAAAAAAAAAATATTTTGATATAAAAAATTATTTACTATAAAAACTAGATATTTTAAAGAGAAAAAAAATAATTCATACCATTCCTGAACAATACAAACATTTTTTATACTTAATAATTAAAATTATTTAAAAAATAACTAGTATATAAGGTTGCAATTATTTTAGTTTAAATTTAAATAGAGGCAATAACATGGTTTTCAACATTGAAATTGAGAGGTTGGGGTGCATATGGACCCCAAATCAATTTCTAAATTTCTATATGTTAGACTTAGACAAAATTTAAATATTAGTTTAGTGTGTTATGTATATAAGAAAAAAGTTACAAAAAGTTAGCATAAAATAATATTTTTAAAGATTTTAAAATTTTAAAATGTGCCGGGGTCCGTATGGACCCCACAGTGCTAATCGCGGGTTAAAGAGCACGTGTATATTCATAGCTTTAAAATTCTTGAAGTTATAGATGTTTAAAATTGGGGTCCTTGTGGACCCCACAGCATTCGCGTTACAAATTTCTCACCCTAGCATTTGCGGATGAAGGCATCGAGGTCGCAAAATCAGTCATTTTGGTTAAAAGGGCCATTTTTGTATTTAAAATGGATCTATGGGGCGGAAGGGGAAAGAAACAACGAAAACGGCAATTTTAAGATAGGCAATCATGGAGATGTATGCTATTATGTTTTAATAAACTTATTTTTCTGACTTTGATATTTGTTGACCTGTGTAAAGAATTAATCAGGATATTCAATTAAGAAAAGAAAATGTTTCTTTTAATATTGTTTTGAAAAATGGTATAAATCGACCTCAAACCGTTATTATTATTATTAAAAACCAAAGCAACTCTTTTAAAGCAGCCATCTTATTTCAAACATTTAATCAAATTTATTTACTTCTAAATGAGATTAACCTTATTATGTAATCATTTTAATCAAATATTTAAATATTAAATATCTTATTATTTAAAATTTATGATGCAACTCTGGTTGTCGCAATAAGCGTCTTCAATGTTAAAGTCTGACAAGTTTTTTGGTAAAAAAAAATAAAAATATGACATCTCAGTAGTACCTATTTTGTACAGCTTTTTCAAAAACTTTATAGAGGTCAACTTGATCGTTAACTACAGAGATCAAACCTGCCATTTTCAAATCCGTTTACCGTTTTTTAATTAAACTTAAATAAGTCAGCTATAAACATTAAAAATAAAAAAAAAAGTCAAAGAAAAACAAAAAAGATTTAAAAACTGAATTCTTTTTGCATATTCACAACAGCTAAACTATGTGATAAATATAAGTTACAAGGGATTTTAATATGAATAAAAAATTAGGGTATAAGATTTGTCAATTCGGTCAAAAAAGGCCATTTTTCGTTATGAACGATAAGGAGCCGATGGCGGACTAAGAAAAACGAAAAATGTATGAGATAAGGCTATCATGGGGATGCATTTTTATAAACTTATTTTTGTGACATTAATATTAGTTGACTTGTGTTATATTAATATGATTTGTACAAATCTACTATCACTATTGTAATTATTGTTGAACAGTCCATTCTATATAGTGAATAGAGCCTATTGAAGGCCTTAGCGGCATTTGGATTATCATATTCCCCCAACGAATAAACTAAATATGACAATGCGACAGGCTTTTTAATGGGTAATTCCAATAAACGCTTGTACAGCTTCAGTTTTAGTCAGTGAGAATTAGGTCGGAATGGGCGCATGTAATCTTTGTTGTGTTGTACACTTTAAGATAAGCAACGTTGAGCATGGTTAGTAATTGGATGGATGACCGCCAACAAATCCCAAAACCGTCCATTTCCTGAGAGCCTAGGCCTTAAAACATACCTCAACGGCGTGTGTTATATCTTAAATCTGCGGGCTTGCTAAGGGGCAAGGCTCTAGCGGGTGAGCCGTCTCCTAATGGGCAAGGTCTAAAAAAAACTCCTATACCACAAGTTTTGTTTCAGTTAGGATTGCATTTTTGGTTTTTTATGAATTAAATTCTCGACAACATTATTTATTGCCTCAACAATTTTACCATATTGGTTATTGGTTACGTTTGTTGATAAGAATTCGGTCATTTTCACATCGGCTGTTGTTTTTGAGACAAATAAGGATATGCCTCACTTTGGTCCTAAAAGTTTGAGTAGTTAATTCAGGAAACTTGTTCAATGGTCTTATTACACACCTCAAAAAATGTTTAAGAGTTATGATATGAAGACCATCTTAGGGATTTATATATCAGTTTACCGTTTTTGTAAAATTGGTAAGCAAGTTTTTTAAAAATATTGAAAAAAAAAAATATTTATAAAACAGCTAGCTAAACTGCTACATTCAAACTTCAAATTTTGTATTTTAAAAAGGTAAAATGTCGTGTCCTATTTAGGTTGGTCCCAAATATTCTGTATAACCTAAATGATGATGTAAAAGCTTGATATACAAAATTTTATTTCTCATTATTTGAGAAAAAAAAATTGTGATTAGTTTTCTTATTGAAACCTGTAAATCACAGGTGATATAAAAAAAGATTTTTTGTAAGTATTTATCAAAAAATCTTAAGGTTTTACAAGATAAAATAACGAGATTAAAATTTTAAAACTTTGATACATCAGGACAAATATTTTTATGAAAACATAAAAGCATACATCCTCATGTTGGCTTTATCTCATATATATTTTACGTTTTTCGTAGTTTCTTCCGCCTTTGGCTCCTTAGATCCATTCTTATCGAAAAAATGGCCTTTTTTGACCAAATTGACAGATTTTGCGACCTTGAAAATACCATGGAAAAGAAAAAATTTAAGAGTTTTTTCCATATAAAAATCCCTTATAATTTATATTTATCATCTCAAATAATGATAAATATAATTTATTAGTATCAAACTCTTACATCAGCATTTAGATAACACAGGTCAACAAATATCAATGTCATAAAAGTGAATTTTATGAAAACCTTAAAAAAATGCATCCAAACAATGGCCTAACATAAATATATTTCGTTTTTCTTAGTGTCTTCCGTCTTTGGCTCCTTAGATCCTTCCTTAAAAAAAATGGCCAATTTTGACCAAATTAACAGTAAATACACAGTCAACAATTTTTTGAGAGTTATGAGTTAAAAAGAGAGATCAAACCTGCCATCTTAGGGAATATAAAATCCATTTACCGTTTTTCCTAATCAAGCTTAGTTAGTCAGTTATAAAAATTGAAAATTTAAGAAAAAAAAGTCAAAAAACTATAAACGATTCAAAAATAAAATAAAATTTTATATTTGCATTTTCACAATAGTTAAACTGTTAAATTCAAATTTCAAATAATATTTTTGTTTAAAACCGATAATATATCGTGTCGTATTTAAGTTTGGACGCGAAATATTTTGTATTATCTAAATGCCGATGTAAGAGCTTGATAAATTAATAAAATTTATTTTTCATTATTTGTGATTAATTATAAGTTACAAGGGATTTTTATATGCAAGAAAATTTTTAAATTTTTTCTTTTTAGGGTATATTTAAATCTGTCAAATTGGTCAAAAAAGGCAATTTTTCGTTCTAGACAGATCTAAGGAGCCAAAGACGAAAGAAACTAAGAAAAATGAAAAATATATATGAGACTAGGCCAATATTGGGATGCATTCTTTTATGTTTTCATAAAATTCACGTTTCTGACATTGATATTTGTTGACCTGTGATATACCCTAAAAAATTTAATTTTTTTTTTATATAAAAATCCCTTGTACTTATGTTTATAATCACTAATAATGGGGAATAAATTTCATTTATATGTTAAGCTCTTACATCGGCATTTAAATAATACAAACTATTTCGCGTCCAGACTTAAATATGACGCGATATATTATCGATTTTTACTAAAAATATTATCTGAAGTTTAAATTTAAGTTTAACTATTGTGAATATGCAAAAAAAAATTTATTTTATTTTTGTTTTTAAACTTTTTTGTTTTTTTGACCTTTTTTTTTAATTTTCATTGTTTATAGCTAAGTTTGATTAAAAAAAAGTTAAACGGATTTGATATTCCTTAAAATAATTAACTCATAACTTTAAAAAAATTGTTGACCTGTGTAATACAGAATATTTTGCATCCACACTTAAATAAGACACGATATATTATCGGTTTTTAATATATAAATTATATGAAGTTTAAATTTAACAGTTTAGCTGTTATGAATATGAAAAAAAATTTCAATTTATGTTTTTAAATCTTTTATTTTACATTTTTAATAATAGTTGACTCTAAGTTTTAATAGAACGGTAAAGAAATTAAAACCTCTGTAGTTAGCTCATAAATCTCAAAAATTTGTTGACCTATTATCCAATCTTAGTAAAACATTCTCAAAATATATCTTCTGGAAGTAGAGCTTAATATTTTATTAGAAAATTTATTAAGTCCACTGTATTAAAAATAATTATGGTTAAATACGGCTGTTTTCAATAAATTTAGAAATATGAAATATATTAAAAAAAAATTGTCCGAACTATAAAAAATTTCTTAGGGCGTACTCATACTTAAATTTTATAATGATTAAAGAATATAACATATAGTCATATTATACAAATGTGTACGCAATTATATTTTGTCAAATTTTTTTTATCGCAAATCATTTTATAAGTTGACTAAGTGCAGCAGCGTAAGAATAATTCAAATTTCTAAAATAAATTGAAGACAGCCATAATTCTATTATGTGGGGTTAAAGATCACATTGAATGGTAAATTACTTTAAAAAATTGTAAATTATAATCCATATATAGTAAACATTTTTGTGTACCTGTTGATATAAAAAATATAAAAGTTAATTTAAAAAAAAATAAAAGAAATCTATTTGTTTTTCTTATATGTTAAAACTTGACATACCATAATCCCTATAATCTTATATTAACTGAATTTTTATAATAAAAATTTGTAAATAATACTGATGTACACCTATATTTCGTTTTGAGGAAGAGGAGAAACATGTTAAAAAGCAAATACAAGATTAGTAATTTTTTAAATTTTAAAAAATCAAAATGTTTGGTTAAAAAAAACATTGTTAAAATTAGCTAGATATAATAAAAATCCAATTATTTTAACTAATTTAAAATTAACTATTGTTAAAAAACGTTTTGATAGATTCAAATTAACTAAGGCAGAATGAATAGACTCAAAACATTATAATCATTAGTAAAATAAGTTATTTAAGCTATATAGATAATTTTGTCTAAGTTGAAAAGTATTGTTAATTTGCATATTTGAAACGGAGCTTGTTAATTTATTATCATTTGAACGTTTTAGAGGTTAAAAGGCTTTTCATCTATTTGACCAGATTTCATGACGGGTATGACTATGTCGTCCATATTCGGAATTACTAATAGTTTCTAAATTAATTAAATTATATAAATATATATATAACTAATGCCTGAATAGGCTAATAAATTGTTGTCAATTAAGTAAAAATATATAAATATAAATTTATTTAATGTATAAAAATTACGCTACACAAGATCTATTTAAATGAAGTTAAACAACCTTCATAAATTTAAAGATGATCAGTAAATCCTGAAGTGAAATTTAACAAAACATTTATCTCAATTTCACATTCAGGGCCATGTTTAAAAATAAATAATAAAATTGTCGAGAAAATAAGTTAGTTTTTAGAGTTACCTCAAATTCGTAAAAAAGTTGACTTTGTATCCAATCTACGAGATGACTGATATTAACGTGCTTGGCACCGAGTTTTGGCTTAGCCAATATTTTCATTTCGGGTTTGGGTTTAAATCCATACCTTAAAATTTTATAATTCGGGGAGAAATAGATTTTAGTAAAAATTATAATGTATGAAAGAGTGAAAAAAGGAATGATCAGCACACTTAGTCGACTAAATTTAAAGATTGAACTTAAGAATCACATTTATAATACACTTAGGTCAACTTTTAATATCATTCATTATTTTTTTTTAAGTTTGCTGACGAAAGGCAAGCTCTTTTGCGACCTGGAAATGAATAAAAAATGATCAACTTAATAATCAATGTAAAATTGTTTATTACGCCTATGCTTGAATGAAATTCAACCATTTTTATTTTTAAAGTTTATCCTTTCGCAAGTTTATAAAAACAATAAAAATTTAGGAAAGACTAATTAAAAATACTGTAATTTTTAAATATATAAATTAAATAGAATATTGACGTAGAAAAAAACAATATACAATCCTGTAAAATTTCCTAAAGAATGTAAATAAACGCAAACCAGATATAAGCAAAATGTAAAAAAACTTGTAAGCTTAATCAATAAAAAATTAAAAATTTAAAATTATCAATAAACATTTAAAAATTCTATTTTAATAATTAATTTTTTTGGCTTTGCTAATTTATCATTTTCTTCATAAATAATTATTTTGGCTGACAAAACTTGACCTCAAAAATATAATTTGTTCCTTTTATATATTATTCTAGTAATTTTCTTCAAACCTTATGGACCTGATATATATAATTCAATGGCTACAACTCACATAAAAATAAGAGCACAAGTCCGTAGAAATAACATAAATTTCTATTTGGTTATTTTGTTATCAAACCTTATTAACTTGTTTTATATTTTCGATAAGGAGATTAAAACAAAATTATCAGTTTTATATTATTCGTTTAGATCTATAAATGGAAAAACATTTAATTTCGTACAGATTTTTATATAATTAAACGTAAAGTAATAAAAAAAATTGTTTAAATATAACATGTGTTTGAACGCACAAACTAATTTGTATTTCTAAAGTGAATACCAAAGTCGGTCCGAGGGCGGGTTGGGCAAATTAAACTTTACTATTCCTTCGAGCTTACACAGCTCCACAGTTAGGACGATAGGTGTGTTAGAAACGGCAACCATACCCTTTTTAATGTATTTCATATCTGTCGCTTGTTGGAAATATCTTATATTGATGTAATTTAACAAATGTTAAAAATTAAATAATAAAATTACATAAATCTATGATTCTTAGAAAAGAGGGTTTATCTGATTTTAATAGTACTATATATATATATACTATTTTCAAATTCGTTTACCATTTTTCTATATTAAAAAACGCCGCATACAAGAAATAGTTTTTACGATACAATAATTCTGTAAAATTTTTAGTTTGCGCAAATCATTTTAAATCAAAAAAAATCAAAAAAGAATGTTAAATTACAAATACAAAAACTTGTGGAAGGGCTACAATTTTTTTTAAACATTATTCTGTACCTCAATTCCCCAATGCATAACTTTATCATGTTTATAAATTTTTTTTTCCCTCAAAATCTAAAAAAAAACAATCTTAACATTTACAAAATTCAGGTTAAACGGTGCCCTATTTATAAAAATTTGCATATATTAAAGGGGAGAAATACTTGGAATTCGCAATTTTGTCGACCATTTTAAGTATTTTTTTGCCCCGGTTTTCGGCGGCATTAGCAACTTTCTGCTCAAATTCGGTTAATTTGTTGTCTTCCATCGACATTCCCAAGGTGTTATCAGTTCCAGAAATGTTTTGAGATAAAAAATCTGTCATTTTGGTCGGATTTGAGGTTAGTGTTGAGGTTGAAATAGTAGTAGAAGTGCTTTTAGAATCGTCCGCTAATGCGCCCTTTGAGCCATGATGGTGGGATTTGTGACTGTGGTGGTGCGAGCTGCTTTTACTTTTGCTTTACAAATAAAAATGGTTAGCAAAATAAAATATATTTAACACAAATGACATTGTAAAATAATTTGCTGGTTATACAATAAATAAATGACATACATATGTGTATAGCTAAAAAGGGGTAAAAGATTTAAAAAAATCATATAAACTGAAGCAATTAATTAAAAGTGTAATACCTAAATAAATTTGCCTATTTATTTAATAAATTTCATAAACCTCTACTTAAATTAAATTTTTACAAAGTCCTGCATGTTTTTTTAATTTTATTATAATTAGGTTACATTACGGCTTGTCTTATTTATTTTATTTTTTATTGGTAGAAAAAAATATATAGGCTTACATCAACAAAAAACCCATTCTTTTTAAAAAAGCGCCAACATAATAATACCATTATTAGTAAATTAGGTAACTTTTAATTCATAAAATTGGAAACAAAATCATTCAGGCCTTACCTGGATACCGAAGACGGAGATTCGTCCTCCTCGGTCGATGATTCAGGTGTATCCTCAGATTCTGAACCTTTAGTGGTCCATGTTCTAAAATCAAAATCAAATATAAACTTAATTCAACATTTATTTAAATCACAAAAATTCCATTAAATGTTGTATAACTATGTTTTATTTTCAAGGAAATGGCAAGATTATATTTACAAAAATGTATAAATTATCTTATGTTTACTTGCGCCGTTTATACAATTTGCTTTTAGTAGCCATTTTAAGAATGTTTTGCATATCGGGATTATCTTCTAATATATTCTAATCGGCAAAAAAAGGTTTTGGTAGTTTTGTAACATATTAATAGAGGTGAATTATTTATGTATTGATTAATTCTATTTTTATATATTAAAAAACCCCTAAAAAAATTTATACCTTGGTAGATTTTACGTCAACTGACACCACAAAAATCCTTATTGTTGCCAAAAAATTAAAAGTAAAAAAAAATAAAACCATTAGTATTTTCTTTTTAAAAACAAAAAAGGTTTAAGCTAAAGTTTTCTGAATTCATAATTTATTATTGGTAGAAATAAAAAATTAGTTAGCCTTAAAGAAATGTTAATCAAAAGAAAAAAAAACATCTTTAATATGTTATTTAAAAATACCAAAAAAGAACTACTTTGGCAAGAAGAAGTTCGCTAGGATCTACATCGCTACTTGTGGCAGCCATTTTATCACCTTCTTTCAATTTCATCAAATTTATTTTGGTGCTAAGGGTTATATAAGCTCCCAATGGATTTTCTGGAAGAATTTAAGCATAAACAAAAAAAATAAAATAAAAATTTTAAAGGTTTTAATAAAATAGTTCAAAAATTCATTTGTAAATAGGCAAAACAATGTAATATTATAGTTTTACAGTTGTTGCAATTTTCACACAATAAACTTTGACAAAAAAACAAATATTTAATTTTTCAATTATCTTTTTTTTCATTATCATTATAAAAAACACTATTTTAGGATAAAAATTACAAATGCTCACTCCTGTTATTTGCTAATCTTCTTTAACAAGAGTAGCTTATAATCAGCGCAACATTAATTTATGATAAATACTAAAAAAATAAAAGTTTATAAACTCTACAGGTCATATAAAACCCTAAAAATTAAATTCAATGCACAAAATCGTTTTTTTTCCTTTAAAAAAATTATGCATTTTGATATATTTTTGAACACATTTTTCTAAAAAATAAGACTCCGCCTATTTAGCAAACCTCAAATGCAAACAAAAATTGTTTAACCGTAATTTTTTTGCAGGTGAGTAAAATTTTAATAGCTTAAAACTAACCATTTTTCGCATCTGTAGAGCTACCATCTTTGGCCGATGATGCAGCGTTGGCAGTTGATAAGTGTATCTTATGCTTAGTGCTGGCATTATTAAGATTTTGGGAATTTAGATTTAGGACGGAATGCGAGGAATGTGATTGGGGAATGGTATCGCTGGAATAACTCACTAGGAACTCCCACCATATGCCCTTGTCGTCGGTCCAAGGCCGGGTGGCCATATGTATGGTGGGCAGGATTGGTCCAGTCGAAAAATTGACTAAATTAAGGGGTTCTATGAAGTAAGGGAGCTACGTTGGTAGATAAGAAAGAGGGTAAAATTTTAGTCATAATATATATTAAAGCAACTAAGTTTAAAGTGAGGTTATAATTATAAAAATCCAACTCTTTTAACAAAGAGCTTATAATACTCTATGCATATGCACTTACACAAATTTAAAGTTTATTTGAGCGTGCCCTTAGGACGGAAATTGCTAGTCGTGCTAAAAGCCTAGGTTTAAGGATGTTAAGTCTTTATGAAAATAGCGCATTATTTTGCGTGATGACTTCAAAATCATTGACGTTAAAAACAAAAAAAAACTAATACCTTTTAAAAACAAATATTGGATTGAATTATTGATTAGATTTAAAATATTCTTCATAGCCCCTTCCACATAACAATGTTTAGACTCTTTCAACCCGAGCAAATAATTATTTCATTTGTCAAATAGCTGGAGCTCGCAAGCCAAATTATTGAGATATTTAATTAGGGTATATCGTTTAGGGGACCTACCGCCTATAATGGCCACTGAGCAGCCTCAAATGGTTGTAGTGTGCACATTTAAATTTCACAAAAAAAAGACTGTTCCGGGGCAACATCAAACCTCAACCTTTTTAACGAAACTATGTTAGCATTGAGCTCCTTTACCTTAACTTTCGTGAGCTTTCGCTTGATTTTAGCCTCAATTTTCGGATCCAAGAAATGCCGATTAAAAACGTCCCAGGTAACTCGTTCCATAAGTGCGTTGAGCCAACACAGTTCGGGATGGATTTTTGTAGTTGGGCCCATGACTAAAGCCCTCTCATCTTTCAAAGTTGTATGCGTGTCAGTAAATTTTGAAGAATCTTTGTCGGGTGAGGCATCTGTTATATAATTAAAAGTAATAAACAAGGATGAAAAAAATTGTAACGGATATATATAGTATTGTTTTAAAAATTTGAAAATAAATTAATCTGCTAACACAATATGAAAGTCATAAATATAAAAATTTACAAATATAACAAAATTTATTATTTTGATGATTATTAACATTTTAAATATACAACACTTATTTAGTGCGCACCCTATTAAATTTTTATCTTTTCTTACAATAAATATGACGCAAAATATAATGACTGTAATTAATATTATTTTCCACATAGTAAACCAAATAAATACAAGCACGTGAGTAGATAAAAAATAATTATTATAATTATAAAAATATTATTTAAAACATTGTCACCTCGTTTTAGACCCTTATCAATAGTTTTTTTGAGTATTTCGGCTGTCAGTGACGGTTTTGGTTGGTTTTTTACATCCTTGAGATCACTACAAATAAGAAATAATTTAATTGATATAAAAAAATTTAAAGCTAAACGAGTAATACATACCATTTAACAATTTTACCATGCATTTTTAATTTACATATTTAAAAATCATCAAAAGGCTAAAAAAAAATAAATTTAGGACCTTTTAAGGCTGGAAAGAGAGTTACTGGTAACTAAGGTGTCTTTGGTTGGACCATTAATATTATTAACGGTAGATGGCAGAGTTTTTGCAGATGTCGTGGTGTGTATTTTAGATGCGAGTACCTTAGTTTTGGAAACTATGCCAATTGATCGATTCGTTGTAGTGGGAATTTTATTTAAGTCATTTAAAGGCAATTTTGATTTGTCGAAATGATCTACCAAAGTAGTATCTGTTGATTGAGAAGCTTGTAAGAGAGTGTCAAATATCAAGGGTGATAAACCGAGCCTAAGTTGTTGCTAAAGGAATTATGATGATAAATAACATGTAACATTTTCAAAAAAAAATTATAACACAATAAATTCCTTTAGTATATGTAAAATTAAAATGTATTAAATCATCAAGCACATGTTGACAAAAATCAATGAATGTAAAAACATAATTTGGACACGTAGGGAAAATAATCTCTATATGGTTTTATCTCTTAATTGTTATCCGAGTTTTCAGACTTGGACCATTTTCTTTTTATCGAAAAAGTGGCCATATTTGACCAAATTGACAGATTTTGCGACCTAATGTATATCAAGCTCTTACAGCAACATTTAGGTTATATTACATCCCAACCAAACCTATAAAGAAAACGAGATTATTGGGTGAAACAAATTTAAGTTTGAATTTAACAGTCAATTTGTTTTAACAAATTCCAATATTTTTTTTTTATATTTTTTTTTCAAATTTTTCAAAAATTTTTATTGTATAGCTGATTTGCAAATAGTGACCAACGTTAACTACAAACACATCGAAAAACTTCAAAATAGGTTTTATCTCATATAAATATGCCTAAAACCCTCCAAAAAATCCGTACTTACCGTATCGATGTACAAGGTCGGATCAAAGTATATGCCATCGTAAGTGCCAAGAGTATTCAATGAGTCTCTCCTATTACCATCACTGTGAGGAAATAATTTGGGGCTGACAGAAAAGGTGGTTGTTTGAGGGGGTTCAGATGAGGAAAACCTCGAGGAGGAAGAACCATCTTGGTCATCATTTTGAGCTTCGGAACTCCCATCTGCCAAACCAAATAAAACGAAGAACACAAATAGATAAAAAATCAATGAACATTTTAAAATTTATGGAGGAGATGTTTAATTTAAATTGTAAAAAATTAGAATTAATTTATTTAATATCATAAAAATATATAAATAAAATCAACATATTTGGATGTTTTCCGTCTTTTTCGAGGAAAAAATAAAAATTAATATACAAAAGTCATAAAACACCCTTAATTCTTGTAAATTATAATTCAGATCGATGCATTACAAAAAATCCAAAATAGGATACTGCTTAAAATATAATTAGAATTGCAATTAAAATCCTATGATTACTATATATAAAATATTGTTAAAAATATATATTATACCTCGGGATAGGGGTGAAGAACTTCTCGAAGCTCTCTTTTTTCTGGTCCGTTCACCTTCTCCTTCGGACTTTTTTGTTCGAGACATGGGACTCTTTGAAATGTGTAACCGAAATTTACTGTGATTCCCAGTTTTTTCAGGATGTTCCTTGTTAGATTGTAGGTCGAGATTGGTATGGTTTTCAATAGAGGCCTCCATTGAAGGCTTAGTTACTTTGGGGGATGGTTTAACCCAATGAGCACTGGTAGATTTAAGATCTAGCATGTCAGTAATGTTGGATGCACGCTTCGCGGCCATTCTAAAATAAAAAGATATTAAAATTTAATTAAATGTTTAAACATTATCAAAATTATTTAAATTTTTCAAAATAAAACACAATAGCTGTTAAGAGAAAAGAAAAATTCAATTTTGAATATTTTACAAAAATAAAAAGTATCATACTCATTTCGCTTTGCATTCAGCAACTTTGACCGTCCGTATACATAACTGGATCTCAATAATCTCCAAAACCATTCTTCTTTTTCCCGATTAGCACGGGCAAATAAGTAAATTTCCATGATTCGTTCACCAGAATCTGCTATGCTTGTATTATTATTGGCAATTAATAAATTATTATTTTTGGTATTAAGAGTATCCGTTTTCGACACATTTTCTTCGTTTTGTACGGTTTCTGCGTTATTTTCAGTAACCTTGGGTAATTGTTGAGAGCTTACGCCTACAAATTTCTTAAATTTATTAATGACTGGAGGGAGATTAGCCTCATAAGTGTATACGTTAATGGGGTGAGGTTTGAGCCTAAGGCATATAGGGTATTTCTTGTTCCAATACACCTTTTTGGGCATATCTGATTATTAGGTGATAAACAATTCATTATGTACATTTGGATTAAATCGTTAGTGAGCAATATGGCTCGGCGCAAAAAAAACGGGGACTTTAATAAAATGATTTATTGAGATACTTTTTTGCAAAGATGTAGGTATAAGCAGCAGCCTGTGATGGTTGAAAATATATTTTAAGGTCAAATACACAAGCTAAATATATAAAAACTTTTGTCAAAAACAAAAACATTTCTTCATCCAAAAAACCAACAAAATCAAAATAATGTTAAGAAAAAAACTCTATAACCATAGACAATAATGACAAAATAACCAACAAAAACTAAAACAGCTGTTGACAACCAGCTAAAACGCCAATTATTGAACAAAATTTTGTTTTTGATAAGTCCTGGTGGGCATAGGTAATGAAAATTAATAGAAAAACTTATGTAATAAAAATTCAATGTCGTTCATTAAAGTTTGCTCTAAAGTTCAATTGTATGTAAATACCTCCTGGGAGTAGGTAGAGGGCTGCATCACTTATATCATAAATTCTGTGATTGATATAAGTCATTGCATTTGCTGGCTGCTCCTTCTCGTTCCACATGTGCCGTTTGGGTAACTTTTGCTAAATTTATAAAAAAAAGAATTACATGAATCAAATTAAACATGCCATAATGTGCATCAAAAGTAACTAAGTTACAATATAACAAATTGAATTGCAGGGCTTTAATTTATGGAAAAACCCAAGTCCATAAAAAAATATATCAATCATTGTAGGAAAGGGGGGGGGGTGTTAAATGTTGAATAACTTATTCAAAATATTGTAAAAATTGAGGTTTTTTTTTGTTGTAATTAAGTGCATTGGATACTTTTTTTTGAAATGAAAAGATTTTAAAAAAATTTCTTGAATATATAAAATTTAAAAAAGCTAATTCAACTATAAACGCCCCCCCTTCTTCCCCATATATGAAAACGCAAGCTGCAAAATAGCATTTTATATCAATTAAAAACACAAAATATCGATTTTAAGCATATTTAGCAAAAATTTGGTCCATAATGTAATATATAGGCAAAAAACAACATTAGGTGTTAATATACTTTCGGCATAGACATTTTAAGGATACTGCCTTCCAGTTTTAGTAAAACAGTTCGTGTTTGCTGGACGCGGTAAGTTTCAAACTCATATTTAAAGGGGAGCTCGTTCATCCATATCTAACATAATTTTCATGCATTAAAAACACTTTAAAATGGAAAAAAAATAATTAAATTAAAAACAAACGTGTTAATATCAAGGTTATTTGACATAGACAAAATTACAAATTTATGGCACACAAATTATGTTAATTATATAAAATTTTCTATAATGGAACAAAGTTAAAAATACAAGAAAATTCAATAATTATACCTGGTGAGCTTCGTCGACCCGAAAGGTCTGCTGACGGCCAAATTTATGCCTTGGTATTATACTCTCCGTGCCTTAATTATCAAAATTAAACATTATAATATATATAGCATAATTTTTATATTTCTGAAAAAAAAAATTATACAGAAAAGTTAATAAACAAAGAATACCAACTAAAATATATATGTATACAAATACCAAAACAAAAAAGGCAACATATATTATAATTTTTGCCCACAAGTTGGTCTTAATTTAAAATATTGCCTTTGTCAATTGAATTCACATTTCTCAACGTAATATATAATATGGCAAAATCTTGTAAAATTAAATTTCAAAACAAAAAAATTATACAAATAATACTCATCTGGCAGAATCATAAATTATAAAAATATATTTTAAAAAACAAATGTAAAAACACGACGTAAAACATAAAAAAGCAATAAAATTAAATTCAATAATTATTTAAAAACTACCTTTAGCACCGATAGCATCTTGGTAGCTTTTATAACTTATCTCGGAATCATCTTTGACCATTGTGCTGATTATGGGCGAGATTTGACCTATGGGACGGCTCGAGTCAAAAAATCCGGTATCCTCGGATAACCGAGCAGACCGAGGAAGATCTACGGTGGTTGGTAAATCGACCGGTCTAGGTGGCGGTACTTCTTGCGGAATCGATTGTGACTTTTCAATTATTTGAGTGTAGTTGGGTTCGATGGTGTATTGTTTATTAGTCGGTGATTGTCGACTGTATAATGAAACACAGTAATTACACAGGTCAACACTTTTTTGAGAGTTATGAGTTAACTACAGAGATCAAACCTGCCATTTTAGGGAATATCAAATCCGTTTACCGTTTTATCTAATCAAACTTAATTAGTGGGTTATAAACATTGAAAATTTTAGAAAAAAGGTCAAAAAACCAAAAAAGATTTAAAAACAAAAATAAATTAAAATTTTATTTTTTCATATTCCAAATAGTTAAACTATAAAATTCAAACATCAAATAAAATTTTTATTAAAGCCCGATAATATATCGTGTCGTATTTAAGATTGGACAAGAAATATTTTGTATTATCTAGATGCCGATGAAATTTATTTTTTATTATTTGTGATTAAAAATTTAAGTTACAAGGGATTTTTATATGCAAAAAAGATTTTTTGTTATAGACGGATCTGAGGAGCCAAAGACGGAAAAACTAAGAAAAACGAAAAATATATATGAGATTAGGCCATCATGGGAATGCATTCTTTTATGTTTTCATAAAATTCACGCTTCTGACATTAATATTTGTAGACCTGTGTTATGACTAAAACTTGAATATTTCATTAAAAAAAAATAGGGAAAAAAATTCTTTGGATATTGTCTTTTGCTTTGTATAAGGAGTTAATTTGTTGAAAAAGCCTGGTGATAATTTTTATTTTAATAATGGCACGCCAGACTTGATGTAAATAGATTACATTCAGCTAACTGAGCCGACAAGAAATATATGTAACTATTTGAAGTTTTATAAAAATACTTCACCGATAGATGTCAACATAAGATGCGGGTTAAAACTATTACTCCATATATATAATAAAATTATAATTTTTTTGGCGTATACCCTTGGCTGTTTAATTTAAGTATTTTCCGGGCATATTGAAGTTCCGTCTCACACGTGCCAAAGGTCCTATCGTAGGCGTATATGGCCGCAATGGTTACTATTATGCCGGAAAAGAAACTGCACGAAAGAATGTAAAATTTCAAGGTCGCCAACGAAAAGAAGTGAGAACCGAGTCCGAAAAGCGTTTCGACATTGACGAAGGTTGGAAATTTTTGGAGGAAAAACAGGAGAGTAGTAAGTATTACAAGTGCCAAGCATAGCGCGTAAATTAGGTAATTTTTGGCCGTTTCCTTCAAATTTTGTGAGTATGTTAGATGGGCCTGGTTAGAACGATCCAGTGGGGCAAATAGGACCCCACAAAACCGTGACAAGAAGGGTGGGAGTTTAAGGCCGTGCCAGAATAGGCATTGACAAGGGGGTGGCGCCAGGCCTGGTTGGCCTATACTAGTTGAGTTGGTGATTTGATGATTATGTTTAAACAAGGGTGGGAAATTGAAAATGTCGACGTCTTCTCTAGCCTCTACGGCAAAATCAAGTGAGGGTTCTTTCTTATGAACGAACGGCTGCTTTATAGCCGCTTCCGATGATGTCTTTAGGGGACCTAATGGCAATACCGGGTCTCCGATCGCTGATTTGTGGGTAGTCTTAATAAAATTTGCGTCTTTTAGAGTCGCCGAGGTTATGTTATTATTTTGACCGGCAGGCTGATTCAAAAATTTTGAAGTAGGGGGTGGAGCAGACCCCAAGGGTATTTCTTTTCGCGTAATTATAGTAGATGGCGGTTTTTCATTGTTTGCAAGAACGACAGTTGTTAGATTATTATCCTCAGAGGGTTCATTCCTAACGATAGCGGATGAGACTATGGCATCTTGCGATTTATTGTACATGGCTGTAAAACTGTACTTGTTAACGTTCGTATCCTTTTTGCTGGGAGTCGATTCAAGATCTTTAATCATTTCGGGAACTATTTTGGATTCGGGGTCGGTCTTGTTGAAATCGAATGTGACATTTTTGGTTCGGTTGGGAGACTGTAAGGGTGACGTGTCAGCGCCAGTCTTAGCGATCGAGTCAGCTTGGACCGAGGCGGCGAATTGTTTGGATATGTGATCGAGACGAGCACCGAAAGAACTCTCGGGGTGACTGTGCTGAAAACTGGTGGCGGTTTCTTCGAGCTTTTTGCTCAGCTTTTGCTTGAAGCCTGTTTTTTATGCGAATATTAAAAAATTGAATTATTAGCTAAAGATATTAAATATATATGCATAAGTTTGGCTTATATGACTTGGATTTTAATTTTTGATACTTGGGAGAATAAACTGAAATTTAAATACAATATTGTTTATTTCACAACTTTTCATTTTGAAAATTGGGGGGTTAGGTGATTTTTGAATTTAAAAAAGAAATTAAGGAGGGGGGTTGGGTTTTTTGGGATGGGGGAAGAGCACAAATCCTTTAACAGGGGTTAGAAGTCGCCGCAAGAAATTCAATCCCCCCCCCCAAAAAAGAAGAAAAATTAATGCATTAGCAAAATATATGAGATACTACGTCCTTACATAAAAAATATTATTAAATATTTGGTTAGGGGTGTTTTAGATAAAAAAACCAAGAGAAAAGATATTCAAAAGGCATTTTAAAAATACAAAATTATAAAATTAAGGCAAAAACGGATATGACTCAAATAGCAGTGACATCTAAAAACCAGTTTAAATACTAAAAAATCTTTGGTTCGAACAGTTGCTAAATCAAATCAGTTACCAAACTCTCAAATCGAACAAATCTTTTTAATTTTAATATTCGGATAAGCGTCTACACTTGGGTGGTGCCCTAAACTATAATCAAGCTGAGCCTAGTAAATCTTCTAAAATAGAATGACAATTAATCTAAAAAAATTTTCGAACTAAGGCAAGAAGCCGCTGACGTGCGTTTTACAAAACAAGTGAAACCAAATAGCTGGAATATAAAAGAGGCAATCAGGCCACCCCTAAATTTGGAGGAATTCCAATATCACAAACTATTTTTAATTTTATATAGTTAAGTGTGATATTTATCCACTATATCAACAAATTGTAGCAATATTAATGAATGGGTTCATACCAATATAAAACAGGAGGATAGCTAACATCTGTATTTATCTAGCTTATGCCAGGTGGTACCAAAAATTAATTGAATATTAATAAGGTTAAAAGGGTGAGGGAGCTTGGCTAAAGCATGCTGTTACAAGCTAAAGTAAGGTTTTTAAAAAAGGTAATAAATTTTTTTATTTTTAAGTTAAGTCTCTCTCTACAAATATTTTATAAAAAATGGTGAAATATTAAATATACAGGGAACCTCAAGTTAATAAATAAGAAAATGGATACTAGATGACAGTAATAAAATTTTTCAAAACTAAATAAGTGAAGATTTAATAATTATAATTAATTATATAATTTTCATCTGAATTAAAAATATATTTTCCAATTTAATATCAAACTAGATATAAAAAATTTATGTATTATTTTAGTGATTAATTAATTTATTTTATTAAATTAATTAAAACATAAAATAGCACAAAAATATAAGCAATCTATAATATTTGCCTCTGTACATTCTAAATTAGATAATTTAAAAAGGAGAGAAATAAGATTTTAAATATAAAATGTACAAATGTAATATAAATATAAAAACAAAATTGTAAGATAATAACACAAAAAGATATAATAACAACTTAACATTGATAAAAATAATAACAAATAAGGATATAAAAAAAATGTTTAATTTACCTAAAAATGAAGAGTTTAGAGTCGAATGAGCTTTGTTTTTAAGGTTGTTTATGTTGGGCAAGGGTGGCCTTTTTGGAACATTTTCGGAATCCGTTTTTTCGGGTAAATTGCTTTCACTACCCTTTTCTTCAGAATCTTGAGAAGAAAAAGATGGTAATGGAGGCCTCATTGGCATAATTTTATTTTCATTTTTTGAATTATTTGCCTCCAAGGGAATCTTAGTTTCTAATTCCATTTACAAAAATTCAATTTAATTTAAGCCGAATAAAAAGGTTAGCCGTCATATGATATTTTATTTTCAATTTATCTAAAATAATATATTTATTATTTTAGCATTTTTATTAATAATATATTATCTGTGGTTTTTTAAAAGTTAAAATCTAAAATGACAATCGAGGATAAAGATTATATGATCCGAAATAAGATCTTTAATATTAAATCACGAACAGGTAGAATCCTAAAAATTGTAAAAGAGCATTATCTTAGAGACGATATATTTTGTGGCTACGAGCTTTGCCAAAAATGCGTGATGATACCTAAATACAAAAAATTAAATCATACTTTGACAAATTCTAACATAACTGGATTATCTCATATAATAATACCAGATACCAATATATTTTTGCATCAAGTAAATTGAATTATAATTTTTAAATATATAGATGCATTTTTTTGAATCAGACATAAAGGATAACATAGTCATTCTTCAAACTGTAGTTGAAGAAGTAAAATCACAAAATTATTCCAGTTATAAACGATTGTGTGACCTGATTCTTAATCCAGAAAGGCCTATCTCTTCTTTTGTAAATGAAAATCATATTGATACATATGTTGAAACTATGAAAGGTGAAACAAGCAATGATAGAAATGACAGGGCTATTAGAGTAGCAGTGAAATGGTATAATGACCACATATCAAAATATGGCACAAAATCTATTCTTATCACTAATGATATTGGTAATAAACAAAAGGCTTTACAAGAGGGATTAGAAGCATATACATTGAAAGAGTATTTTGAAGCATTTTATCCTAATAAAGATGAGCTAATAGATAAATTATCCTCTTTGATTTCAAAAGAGGATTTGGACAATGACATATACGACAAAGATCATAAAGTTAACATATTATTTTTTATAACCCAATGAAAACTTGAGACTTTCTTATTCTTATCCATTAGATTAATTTCCCTGAACATTTGCCCAGTTTTGAGGTAGAAATGGGTCTAAAATCTGGGAAATATTGCAAAGGTGCTTTTATGATGAGTAGAAATAATTTCTTGGAAGCAGATGTATCATTGTTTGATGAGAACCAAGATTTAGTAAAACCAATTTTACTATTTTTCATTAAAAAATTAATATATATATAATTATAATTAATTTAACATCAGTTTGTTTACTGTAATATATCAAATTTATAGATATTTATAAAAGGCTTGCGTAATATGAATAGAGCTGTAAATCAAGATATTGTTGCAATTCAAATCCTACCTGAATCAGAATGGGTTAAACCCTCAACTCTTTTGTTAGAGGATGAGAATGAAATAGAAGCTAATGATATTATACTACCAAAAGTAAATATCACATTTTTAATACATGCAATATTTAATTTGCAATTAGAATTTTTTTTAAATAATTAAAATTTGCTTCTATTAATATTCTTAATTGTAAATTGGCAATCTATAAAGATAAGTGTATAAATTTTTTTAATCAGTTATAAAAATTTATAATAATCCTAAAAGCTTTAATACTTTTAAATAAACAGGTGATCTAATCCATATCATAACCATAATAAAATAGTTTAGAAAGTAATAATTTAAATACTAAATTTAAAATCAATATAAGATATTAACTTTTTTATTTTTTATATATTTTTGTTTTGTTAGTTATACAAGTATTATATGCTAAAATTAGGAAACACATGAAGAGACTATCCAAACTGTTAAAAAGGGTGGGAATAAATCTAATAAAACTTCTAGCAAGGCTAGATCTCATGAACCAAAGATGGATTATGTGAGGAAAACGGGACGTGTTGTTGCCATAATTAAACGGAAGTGGAGACCTTATACAGGCTATATACAACTTCCGCCCAAAAGCAAAAACGCAGCCATGAGGTATTTTTTTTATGTAAGTTTTTATATGACCTCGTTTATCAATTAGTGATGCTATGCATAACTTTTATTTTTAAATTTTTAATAACAAATTATTTTATTTAGTCTTTATATGCAGAAATATAAGTTATATAACACAGGTCGTAAATAACATTGATAAACGTTATGGCACTCCATCGAAATAAATCATATCACAGGCTATCCCAAATATTGTGTCCGAAAATTTGCCCTGAACCTAGCTATTTTGCTAGATGAAAGCCGAAAAAATGGCCAAATTGACTAATTTTTGGGATTACTTAAAGGAGAAAATTTATAAATTTTTTATTTTATTTTAATATTTATTAAAACTTCGACTTTGTATTTCAAACGCCAAATCTGTTGGGGAAATAAAGGATGCAAAGTAGTGTTTAGTCAGGACCCGAAAGCCCGTCTGGGCCGGGCTGTGCTTAATAAATTATTTGTCAGGCGGGCCTGGCCTTTTTATTTAATTTTGGACTCGGACCGGGCCAAAATTTTTTGATGCTTTGTCTATTTTTTTGCGCTATAATTATTGCTAATAATAGTTAGTTAGACTTATGGACGTCTAGACAAAATTCTAATGAATACTATAAATCAAATGATGCTCTTGATATGAATAATTCCAATAGAGCTATATTTGATGTTTAATTGTTCGTAGGCCGATATTTATGATTTCAGGCCGGGCCGGGCCACACGTATAAAAATTTTCGGGCCCGCCTTAAATATTCGGCCTGTTTAGAACACTAATGCAAAGTATAGGAGGTGAAGAAATTTACAATAAATAATCAGGTAGAAGAGAGGTTATCAAACTTTTCATATTTTTTTTGAAGTTGATTGCTTAGGCAGTTCAACCCGGCAAGTAGTTTTAGTAAATATCATTTTTGCGTATTGCTAAAATTGGCGGTTCTGAATAAATTTATGCTTCCAAAGTTTATTTTGATCAGATAATTACGTTTGCCAAGGAGTCTGAGTATATCTACAAGGTTTATTTTCAAATTTAATTTTTTTTACAAATTTATATTTGATAAATTTAACCGTAAGATGTGTATGCCAAAGGGTTTAAACACGGTTTTGGAAATGGATTCCACTGTTTAGAAAATATTTTATTTTTTGAAATTTTTACAGTTGTGGGTTGTATAAACTTTAAAATTTAGTTTGAAATTTAATATTTTTAATTTTTTTTAACAAATTTAACTGTATGGGTGGGGTTAAAACTAGATTTTGAAAAAATTGATGCTAAGGTTTAGAAGATATTTTTTTTTAATTGTGGGTTGTGTGTGCCATTAATTAGATGCGTACAAGGTTTTAGTTAAATATTTAATTTTTTGAAAATTTTGATTTTTTTATTAACAAATTCAATAGTGAATTGTGTCTGCCTAGGGGTCTAAATCTGAGACATGTTTAAGTAACATATGCTTATAAATTTAATTAAAATGAATTTAAATTGCACCCTAAATTAAATATTCAAAGTCACATTACCTCTTAAACCACTAATTCAACAAACAAGTTTTTGTTTAATGCACCAATCAAATATTCAAACAATTTTACAAATTTTATATCAGAGTATTAATTAAATATAAAAATAATTAATAAAAAACAATATTATTTTAGCAAAATAATGTAAATTTAAATTTTCTTGATATTAAACATTCTCTTTAGACACTTTGCGTTTTAGTTTATTTCTTTTTGCTACATTCAACTTCTCAATTAAGGTGTATGGTTTATCACTTTTATCAGGAGAAAGCTTAAATTTTTTTTGTAATTCTAAATAAATTATAACAAATTTTAAATTTATATATAAGGAGGCTAAAGATTAACAATTCATAAAGAAAAAATCATTTTAAATTATAAATATACCATTCAAACATTGTTAGGTCAAAATATTAACCTAGTTTAGTTGTCCTATCTT